>OY725320.1:68463943-69664107 GCA_963242795.1 Inga leiocalycina
TTTGGTAATTACGAGTCCAGAAATGTATTCCTTGGGCAAAAATATGTCAGGATAGCCCAGGTTAGAATTTCGAGACAAGTATAGTCAGACCAGGTATGATGGGGCCAGGTCCCCAGGGTATTTTAGTAATTTTTCAAGATAAACTCATATAACCCCCAGAAACACTATGAAAGTATCTAAATAGTACATTTGACATTGTAGGATCGAATATGGAGCCCCGAACTATTGGCACGCAAATCAAGGAGAAAGATTGGAGGTAGGGGACTTACCTTACTTGCATGTATTTAATATCTTTGCTTGTGTAATAATGTATGTGATTGTTTTACTTGATTGTGTAGAACATATTTGAGTAAATGAAGCTCTGTTTCTGTTTTCACTGTGGCCATAGTCTTGTTGTATGAAACATTAAGCATGCAGAAATGTCATTATAAGGCATACATCTAGATAAAGCTAACAAGTTATACACATAGCATCAATCATGCATGTATTATGGTATCTGTTTCCTACTGAGATTCTCTCAAATCTCACCCTCCCCTACCAACAATTTAGACAAGAGACTACAGAAGATATGCAAACAACAATGCAGAATACCGTACGAGGGGATTATAGTAGTGGAACGAAGACGGGAAGAAGTCTCTGTTTCACTGGGATGAGTTTAGACACCCTAGTATCCTTGTGCGGCTACCTTAATCGTAAGTATCATGTACAAACCCCTATGGGGAATTTAGGTAATCATGCACATATTATTAGTATAGTTATGTTATTCCTATGTTGTCTACCGAACCGCATATCATTTTCCGCAAATATTCTGAAAAAGGTTGAAATTGAGATAAGGGTGTGACAATATCTCCAAAATGGGCTTCGTAGGTTCGTCTTTGTGATCATAAAAATACGTGAATTATATTATTTAATTATATATTCAAGAAATTGCCATTATTATCCTCTTTTTCCCAAACGAATAGTATGTATTTTCTTATCACTCACATCTCCATTCTTGTTTTTTAAGTCATTTTCAAGCAAAATGGGAACCTAATGATGCCCTGAGAATGCCCTCAATTAAACAAAGCTACTCTTGAAGCCAAATAAAAAGAAGCTCTAGTAAATATAATTTTAGAATACTTAATTCTCATTGGTTTGAATTGTGTCTCGTTTCAAATTTTTTAAGAAAATTTTATTTTTTTGGTACAAGAAAGTTTAGGTTAGTTGGGTTTTGGGAGCTCACTAGGGCCAAAACATACCTCCGAATTCAAAAAAGAAAATTTTAGATTAAAGTGGCAAGATTGCTAACACTTTTTTGTTAAGCACAGGTATCCTTATATTAGAGACAATACTATTCAAAGCACTATTGGGCATTAAATATAGGCACCTTTCCCAGTAAATATTCGAATTTTGGTTCACTACTTTATGGGAGATTAGCCTATTTCCTAGACCAAACCCTGTAGGTTGCAAGATTGCTAACATGACTGAATAATTTGTTGCTAACATGATCAATGAAGTATATATCTCAGAAATGATGTTTGGGCTTATGTCAAAAGGGCCCATCAGTTTTAATGGGCCTAGCTATTCCAACAAAAAATCAAAAAATGATTTTTCGGCTTGCATACTTGTTGAAAATATATAAGAGGACAACAAATTATGAGCTGAAGAAAACTGCCTTTTATTTTTGGAATAAAACAAACTCATATTAAGAAAACCAAGCTGTACATAGTACAATAAGTTAATGTACATGAGAAAAATGTAAGAATATCTATGAATGTAAGAAAAGAATATTTGTTAAAGAATGTAAGAAAAGAAGACAAGGACAACTTTGACAGATGCATGCGAAACATCCTAAAGCAATGATAAAATTTTTGTCATGGTAGATACATGAAAAGGATCGGTAGGAATATCTATGAAAGACTTTTGGACACAATTGATTGTTAATAATGGCTTGGTTCCAGTATCTATTATATCAGAATAGTGAATATAAAAAAGTGGAGCTCGTGGACACTTGGCAAGAAATGGTAGTCCCAGTATCCATTGATACTTACGCAAGCACTCGTTCAAAGGACTGCATCCGATTCAAAATATAAGATTCAATTGATTTTTTTTATAATATTAAATAAGTTAAATAAATCACTTTAATGTATTTATTTTTATCATTTTTTTTTCAAACTAATTTTTCTGACTTATAAACTAATATATAATCTAATGATATATAATAAATACTATGATTAAGTAATTTATTTAACTTCATAAATCTCTTTAAAAATAGTTAATTAAGTCTTATATTTAAGAGCGAATGGAATACCATGATAACAAATGACTCCTTGACAATAATGAAGACACAAGCTCTTGTACTTGTAGAGGAAAATATCCCGGCTCTCAACATTAATAGGTTGTTGGGTACAAGAGATTTGGAGAGTAGGGGGAGAAAATTTTTACGAGTTAGATTTTGAAGAAATTAGAAAAGTAGGGTCAAAAGTTTTTAATTAGTTTTTTTACTCTTTTAGCTTACATATTTTTTATTAAAATTTTATAAGCCCATTTTTTCAATTTTTTTAAATTCACCTCATAAAAATTTCCCCTTCAATCCTTTCTAAAGATGAATTGAGAATTCAGGGTTAGGATTGAATCACTGTCTATTGTAAACATTTTTTTAAAAACAAATACAAAATGATACAAATAATATAATCATGTCTTGCACAGCCTATTGTAAACATTTGATGTAAGAAGGAAACTCCCTAACCAAAGAATGGCAAAGCTACTTTGAGAGTTTACTCCTTTTGGTCTTTAATATAAAACATACTTAAATAATTTGATTAGATTAATCACTAGTACAAAATTCCCTTTTTAGACTACCACATTTAGACTGGTTCTAACGGATAAAGTCTTAAAAATTTGACTGGTCGCAATTTTGTAAATATATAGAACTTCTAAGACCGGTTCTAAAAATAATTGGTCTTAAAAACTTTATCTAGATCGGTTATAAACAAACTCAGTCTTAAAATATCAAAATATTTTAAAATGTAAGAAATTTTCAACTTTTAAGACCGGTTATTAAGAAAACCGGTCTTAAATAAAAACTTATCTAGACCGGTTATAAATAAACCGGTCTTAAAATATAAAAATATTTTACATTTTTAAAATTTTTAACTTTTAAGATCGGTTACTCTGAAAACCGATCTTAAATATAAAATATTTAAGACTGGTTTTCATGAAGACCGGTCTTAAAGATGAAAAATTTTTTAAATTATTTTTTTCACCATTTTAAGACCGGTTTTAATGGAAAAATGGTCTAAAAGGTGAGATATTTCGACGTATTTTCACTCCCGCGCGTCCAGATCTTGCGCTCTGAACCCTTTCTTCTCTTGTTGGCATTTCTTTGTGAGCTCTGTCACTGCTTGTTCTGAACTCCTCCATCGCTCCCCGTTTCTCTTTTGCTCCACTCTCCTCCGTCATTACCGCTGTCGTTGCTGTGTCCCTCATTGTTGTTCTTTGATCATCGTCACTCTCTTCTGCCACCACCTCTATTCTCCACAGTGACCATTCTCTACGGTGACTTCCCTTGACCATCGTGACTTTGGGTAGAAGCTCACTCCTTGGTCTTCAATCAGGTTAGTGTTTTGTTAATTAAAGCTGTCCAATCATTACAGCTGTCGTTGCTGTGTCCCTCATTGCTATTCTTTGATCATCGTCACTCTCTTCTGCCGCCACCTCTATTCTCCACAGTGACCATTCTTCTCTACGTGACTTCCCTTTACCACCGTGACTTTGGGTAAAAGCTCACTCCTTGGTCTTCAATCAGGTTAATGTTCTGTTAATTAAAGCTGTTCAATCATTACCGCTGCCATTGCTGTGTCCCTCATTGCTGTTCTTTGATCATCGACACTCTCTTCTGCTGCCACCTCTATTCTCCGCAATGACCATTCTTCTCTACCGTGACTTCCCTTTACCACCGTGACTTTAGGTAGAAACTCACTCCTTGGTCTTCAATCAGGTTAGTGTTATGTTAATTAAAGCTCTCAACTTTTAGCTTATATTTGCTATTCTCAACAATATTAACTCTGACATTATATAGTGGTTAGACAAGAAATAATTGCAGAAAAATGTAATTAAGGTTAAAGGGAAAACTGTGTGTGATTGATGACTTTATTACAATATACATTTTTCTTGTTTTGGACCAAAAGTAAATAAGGTGCTCTCTGACTTGTGATAATTGACTTGGAGTAATACCATTCTAAGTTTAATTTTGTTTTAATTTAGTGCGATTGTTTGATTGTCAGTATTGTTGGTTTAGTGTGATTGTCAGTGTTATTGGTTTAGTGTGATTGTTTGATTGTCAGTGTTTAGTGTGATTGTTTGATTCTAAGTTCTGTTTTTTTTTACTACTTGCAAATGGTGCATGTTAAAATTCATTGAAATCTCTAAAACTCTATTATGGTTGTTTTTTGTCTATCATTTTGCTGTTGGATATAGGGTGCTACAAGTGTTGAGATATATATGGATCATAGTTGGATAAAAGCTAAATGAACGAGTGTTGAATATGACAATGGGGTGAGGGGTTTTTTAGACTTTGCTAGAAGAAATGTCGATGATGGTAGTGGGAAGTTTTATTGCTCTTATATAGTATGTTTGAATGAGAAGCGACTAAGTACTGCAGATATATATACACATTTAATTTATGAAGGATTTTGTAAGAGTTATACAGTATGGGTATAGCATGGTGAAGAATTAGAAATGTCATGTTCATCTGAACAGGGGGAAGTGGGCTTTGATGATAATTATACGAATACGAGTGATCAGATAGAGGATATTATTCATGATATAAGGAAGAGGCTTTTGAGCAATCACATGTATATGGTAATATGTGCAATGATGCTGAGACACCGCTATCACGGGGTGTCAAAAATACCAATTGTTGAAAGTAGTATTGAAATTGGTAAGCTTGAAAATACGGCATGGATTGAGCAACAAGAGTTTTTCAAAAACCCTTGAGGCTTTTAAGGACATGGTTCCAGATGATAATGTGTTGCCTTCTCGATACTATGATGCTAAGAAAATACTATGTCCACTAGGGATGAAGTATAAAAAGATCCATGCATACCCTAATGATTGTATATTGTATAGAAAAGAGTATAAAGAGGAACAACAGTGTCCAATATGTGAAACCTCGAGGTACAAATCAAATAACGTCCCTGCAAAAGTGTTGTGGTATCTTCCAATCATACCAAGTTTCAAGCACTTGTTTGCTAATGAAAACGATGCAAAGAATTTGAGATGGCATATGGATGAGAGGATATCCGATAGAAAACTTCGACATCCGGCTGATTCTTCTCAATGGAAGAAAATTGATCAATTATTTCCTACCTTTGGTGAAGAACCTCGGAACCTTAGGCTTGGGCTTAGCACAGATGGCATGAATCCTTTTGGTAGCATGAGCAGTGTAAATAGTTTATGGCCTGTTCTGTTGGTAACTTATCTCCTCTATTATGCATGAAACGAAAGTACATTATGTTGTCTATATTGATTTTAGGATTAAAACAACCTGAAAATAACATAGATGTTTACCTAGAAACCTTGATCGAAGACTTGAAAGAGTTGTGGGATGAAGGTGTTGATGTTTTTTATGCGAACAAGAAGGAGGTTTTAAAATGCGAGCCATGATCTTTTGTACTATAAATGACTTCCCTGCATATGGAAACTTGTTAAGATATGGTGTTAAAGGCCATAAAGCATGTCCGGTTTGTGAAGAAGGAATATGCTACCATCAACTTCAACATGGAAGAAAGAAAGTTTATCTTGGCCATAAGAGATTTCTTAGACGAGGCCACCCAAACCATAGATTAAAGAAAGCTTTTTTTGATGGACAAGAGTTTGAAAATGCTCCGAAGGCATTGACTGGGGAGCAAGTTTATGAAAAGGTGAAAAATATCAATGTTATTTTTGGTAAGACTATAAAGAATAGTAATGAAAAAACTAAATGGAAAAAGAGGTCTGTCTTCTTCAATCTTCCATATTGGCTCAATCTTGATGTCAGACAATGTATTGATTTCATGCTTGTAGAGGAAAACGTATGTGATAGTATTGTTGGGACAATGCTTAACATACAAGGTAGTTGGCGTGAAGGCAAGATTATATTTGCAAGAAATAGGGATACGAGAAGATTTGCATCCAAAGCCATATGGTAAGAGAACTTTTTGTCCTCTAACTGCTCATAATTTATTTAAGGATGAGAAAAGAAGCTTTTGTGAGTGTTTACATGGCATGAAAGTTCCTTCAGGATATTCTTCAAATTTAAGGAAACTTGTGTCAATGAAAGATTTGAAGTTAATAGGGCTAAAGTCTCATGATTGTCATGTCTTAATGCAACAACTACTCCTAGTAGCTATTTGTGGCATTGCCAAATATGATCTTCAACATATTTTGACTAAACTTTGTTTCTTCTTCAATATTATTTGTAGTAAAGTCATTGAGACAAAAAGATTGGATGAACTGGAAAATAAAGGATATATGATCTTGTGCCAGCTTGAGAAGCTTTTTCTTCCTTCTTTTTTTGATATCATGGTACATCTAATTATTCATCTAGTAAGGGAGATAAAGTTGTGTAGCCCTATCTATTTACGATGGATGTACCCAATTGAAAAACTATGAAAATCCTAAAAGGGTATGTAAAGAATGCAAATCGGCATGAAGCATCTATTGTTCATAAATATGTTTCTGAAGAAGCCATGAAGTTTTGTCAAAATTACCTATCAAATGTAAGACATATTGGACTTCTTGAACGTCATGATGAAGAAGGGGGTAGACACTGGGCTACAGTAAAAAGAGTTGATTCTGATGAATAACCGGTAAAGAGTATGGATTCTGATGAAGAAAGCGGTAGACGCGGGGCTTCAGTAAAGAGTATGGATCCTGATGAACTGCAACAAGTCCACTTGTACATCTTGAATAATGTTGATGAAGTTCTAGATTACATTAATGCTCATAAAGAAATTGTCCGGAAAGAAAATAATCAAATGACCGAATAAAGGTTAATTAGGGAGCATAATAAAACTTTTGCACATTGGTTCAAACAAAAGGTTGACGGAGAAGAATGTGTTTCTAATACAATTAAATAGTTAGCACGTGGTCCTGAGGTTGATGTCATAACTTGGACTTCATTTGTGATCAATGGTTATACGTTTTACACGAAGTCCCTTGATTATAGGAGCACCGTCCAAAACAGTGGGGTTATGTTAGTGGCTGAGTCTATACACTTCTCTAGTTCAAAAGATAAGAACCCTATATTGGCAGTAATATCTTATTATAGGGTTATTGAAAAGATTTGGTTGGTTGATTATGTTAAAATTAAATTTCCCATTTTCAAATGCAAGTGGGTTGATGTCAACAATGGTGTGATGATTGATTAGTTGGGAATTACATTGGTTGATATGATTAGTAGAAGTTTTGGAGATGAACCTTTTATTATGGCATATCAAGCAAAACAAGTGTTCTATGTTACCGATTAAGCAAATAAAATGTGGTCTGTAGCTCTTCAAGGAAAAAAGGTCGTTGACATTAATCAGGAAAATCGTTCAATGAATGATCTTCTTGAGGCTCCTTCTTTTCTAGAGGTCTACCAGAATTGAACGAAGAAAATGAAGCAGACAATGAACATGGCACAAGAAACGATCATCATGAAGGGATATGGGAGGATATCCCTTTATAAAACTACTTTAAAGGTTAATTAGCTAAAATAATTATCATGTATATTGTTGTTGGTATATATAAAACTAATTTTTTTGTTGTCGTCACAGGGAAATGAAGCAAATGAGGTGTCTTAGCTAAGATTGAACTCAACCTATGCACATATTAGGTCACAATGGAGAAATAAACACTCTTAGAGGCAACGTGAACTGGTATGTTGTGAATCAATGTTGTTACAAACTTGTACTGTTTTATTATTTAGAAACTAGAAGAATAACTATTTTTTGCATGCATATTTAAATTCATATAGGATGAAGGTACGTGAGGGCCTACTCAAATGCAAGGAGCGAGCTTAATTTTTTCTGAGTCTGAGTTAAAGAGTCTCTTGCCTATTGTTGATGCTTTTTTTTCCAAAACCTATTGTTGATGCTAATTCATCTGATTCAGGTGGTTCTAATTTTTAATTTCCATCTATGCTACTACATGTATATCAACAGATATGGGTGAATCTATGTCTACTTGCGTTTTGGATTGTCATGTATGTGATTTGTATAAGATATTTGTTAAAATGTGTAAAAGAAGAATTTATTTGGATGTCGTTGAAATGGCTGCTTGCCGAGTGAAATGTAAAACCGGGGAAATGGCTTGTTGGTAAATCTTTTAAACGAAACAATTTTTTTAAAAAAAAAATTTAGACCAGTTTTGAATATGACCGATCTTAAAATTAGAACTTTTAAGATCGGTTATCTCTAAAATTGGTCTAAAGACTAGTTTCTTAGATAACTTGTCTAAAAATAATTATTTTAAGACCGGTTTCATAAATAAACGGTCTTAAAAAATTTTTTACGGCTAGTCCTATAACCGGTCTAAAAAGTAGCAAACTTTTAAGACCAACTATATCAAGACCGGATCTAGAACCGATCTAAAATGTCATTTTTAACTGATCTTAAAACTGATTTTTTCACTAGTAAATAAAGTTAGTTGAGTTAGTTAATATGTTTTTTTGCCATGAGTTAGTTAATATGTTATACTTTTTCTAAAACACTCGTCATATTCCTTAATTTCATCATTCTCTGTTCTTTAATTATTGTCAAAGGAGCATCAATCAGGATAAATTAAAAAAATATCATCAAATATATCTTATATTAGATACATGAGGAGTACCGTACTATGAAATTTATTTATTTGCGACTTATTTATAATTTTCCTAATATTTATGTATTTGTTAGCTCCTCTTCCTGACTTTGTCCAACGCTACATCTAAATTCTAAAATGTCACATGTGAGTGCTTTTAGGGTTAAGTGCCCCTAGCATTCTAAAATTTTATTTTAAGTACATACAGTATTCTAAAGTAATTTACGGTGCGTCCAACACCTTACAATATTTTTTAGATACATCCAACACTCTGAAATATTTTTGAGATACGTCTAGGACCCGCTAAAGTATTTTGTGGCACATTTTTGCCCTTAAAATATTTTCTTAAAAAAAATAAATTTTGCTTATGAAGTAGTTATTTTAAGGAGCAATTTAAAGATCATCATGAACTCCAAAAAATTCCTTTAAGTGAATGTGTATCCAGATCTAAAGTATTTATCTATAACAAATTTAAGATGTTGGACGGAACTGAAAAATACTTTAGGGTGCTAAACACACATTAAAAAAAATACTTTATATTTTTGGAGGAACCACAAAATAGTTTAGGGTACTTGGCGCACCACAAATTACTTTAAATACTGAACGCATATAAAACAATACTTTAAGGTATTGGACTCACATTAGCCATTTTTTAAGTATCGCACATCATTGTAAATATCTAAAATGTTTATGAGCAAAACGTTGTTTAGAATGCTAAATGAATCTTATAATACTTTAGAGTGCTAGACGTAACTGAAAAAAAATGTTTCATAGTGATGGATGAATCTTGTAAGCTAAAGAACATATATGAAACTATATTTACACTCTATATCAAATGAGAGGATTACAATACATATATATACACAAAACGGAGACCAAGTGCGTGATTGACGGAAGGTATTTTCAAAGTGTGGGTGAAGGTGGGTGAACCATAGTATCTCTTCTTCAACAATATCATACCACCGTCTATGACTTCTAACACTCCCCCTCAAGTTGGAGCATATATATTGATCATGCCCAACTTGTTACAAAGATATTTAACCCGTGTCCCATGTAAGGCTTTTGTTAGAAGATCTGCCAGTTGGTCGTCAGATCAAATGTGTCCTGTAGATATAATATTTTCTTTGATCTTATCACGAATAGAATGACGGTCAATCTCAATATGTTTCGTTCGTTCATGAAACACAGAGTTTGATGCTATATGAAGTGCTGCTTTATTGTCACACCATAGTTTTGCAGGTAATGTCGTAGTAATGCCAATTTCCTTCAAGAGTTGAAATACCCACACAATTTATTGTACTGACTGTGACATGGCTCTGTATTCCGCTTCTGCACTTGACTTTGACACAACTCCTTGTTTCTTACTTCTCCAGGATATCAAATTTCCACCAACAAACACACAGTAACCTGTACTGGAACGTCTTGTGGCCTTAGATCCTGCATGATCCGCATCATAGAAACACTCAATTTTAGTATGCCCATAATTTGTATAAAGAATACCAAGACCTGGAGAACCTTTCAAATAATGCAAGATATGTTCTAAAGCTTCCCATTGTGCAACCGTTGGTGATGCCATGAATTAGCTGAGCCTACTGACTGAGAAGGTTATATCAGGACGAGTTACTGTTAAATGATTGAGCTTCTTAATAAGTCTTCTATATCTCTCAGGAAATGGAAACGGCTTCAATTTTTCAGGATCAATCTTCTTCTTTAAATCATCAGGAAGTTTATCAAACATACTAGCATCAAGATCGAGGAATGGATTTGAAATCATAGGAATGATACTTGGCGCAGTTCCAAGTTTTCCAGTCTCCTTTAAAAGATCAAGAACATACTTCCTTTGAGTCAAAAGAATACCTTTCTTGCTTCTAAAAACTTCAATACCAAGAAAGTATCTTAATGACCCTAAGCGAGTTTTAGCATCCGAAGCGAATACTCAAATTTTTACCGAGCCCTATTATTGGGAATAACGAAAACATCTCTGAATACTCAAAGTTTTATATCCGAAGCGAGTTTTCAAGAAACTGCTCGAGTTTTAGCAAAGGCCGCTCTCCGGGGTCGTATCGATTGGTTGAAAGGTCTGAAAGAGAACGTTGTTTTAGGAGGGACGATACCCGTTGGTACCGGATTCAAAAGATTAATGCACCGTTCAAGGCCAAGGCAACATAACAAGATTACTTTGAAAAAAAGAAATTTTCGAGGGAGGAATGAGAGATATTTTGTTCCACCACCCTAAGAGCGGATTCATACCTTTCCTTTCAATGCGGTCATTTTATTTTGTAATAGTAATAAAGATAATAACGAATAGAAAAAAATGAATGGCCTGATCTGATCGTGTATCAACTGCCAATCTTCGGTAGAAGAGAAGGTTCCATCGGAACAATTATTTATTTCTATTTCAGGATACCTGATCTCTTTTTTTTTTCAAATTCCTTTTTTTTATTTGAAAAAAAACAGAGAGAGAAAGTGTGGGGATATAATCTTTTGTCTGGAAATGAGAATTCAGGAAGACTTTAAGTTCTGAGATTCCAGAAATATTACTCCTTGTAATTACAATATCATCAACGTATACTACTACAAGAATCATGCTTGTATCAGATTGCTGGTAGAATACAGAGTGATCACACTTGCTTTGACTTAATCCAAATTGCTTGACTATGCCACAAAATTGCTCAAACCAAGCACGAGGGCTTTGCTTTAGACCATACAATGATTTTTGGAGATATCACACCTTCCGATTCTCCCCCTGAGCAACGAACCCAGGTGATTGCTCCATATAAACTTCTTCTAGTAGATCACCATTCAGAAAGGCATTTTTAACATCCAATTGATGCAAATCCCAGTGATAGGTGGCAGCTAAGGGGATAAGAAGACGAACGGAGGATAGCTTAGTAACAGGAGAGAAAGTTTCAGAATAATCAATACCATAAGTTTGTGCATATCTTTTGGTAACAAGCCGAGCTTTTAACCGTTCTAAAGAACCATCAGCCTTGGTTTTAACAACAAACACCCACTTATATCCAATGGCTTTCTTCCCAGCTCTGTTAAGGGCCATGAGTTCTTCTTCCATTGCTGTACACCAACCAGGATGAGTCAGAGCTTGGTGAAGGGTAGTAGGGGTAGAGATGGAATCAAGGGTGGCCACAAGTGAAGATGAAGAAGAGGACAAGTTCTGGTAAGATACAAAGGAAGATATAGGATAAGTATATTCAGCATATCTTCTGGGAGGACAACGAGGACGGGTACCTTTTCAGAGGGCAATAGGCAGGTCAGGAAGGGGATCAATAGCAGAAGTAGGGTTAACTGGGTCAGGAAGATCAATAGAAGAATCTTGGGAGTCTGGACCAGAATCCGTCGGTGAAGTAGTGATTGGTGATGGGAAAACACGTGGAACATCAGCATCATTGATGACATCATGTTCTGGTAAAGCAGCGTGTACTGGTGATAGAGGGACACGATAAACCAAGACATCATCAAACTCAGCAATAATGGATGGAGAGTCAGGGAAGATCGAAGATGTGAAGAAAGGAGAAGACTCATGAAAGGTCACATCAGTGGAGACAAGGTAACGATGAAGATCAAGAGAATAACATCGATAACCTTTCTGGACTCGAGAATAGCCTAGAAAAACACATCGTAGGGACTTGGCATCAAATTTACTAACACTAGGACGGACATCCTGAACAAAGTAAACACAACCAAATATTTTAGGAGAAACAGGAAACAGCTTAGTGGTAGGAAACAGAATGGAATATGGAATATCTCCACCAAGAATAGCCGAAGGCATGCGATTAATAAGAAAACAGGCAGTAGATACAGCATCAAGACAAAATTGCTTAGGTACTAAGAAGTGAAACAAGAGGGCTCGGGCAGTTTCTAAGATATGCATGTTCTTTCTTTCAGCAAATCCATTTTAAGCAGGGGTATCAACACAAGAGGATTGGTGAAGAATACCATGACTTTGCATGTAATCGATGAATGGGGCAGAAAAATATTCTTTTGCATTATCACTTCGTAAGATTTTCACAGGAGTGTTAAATTGGGTTTGAATTTCAGCATAGAAATTGTGAAAATGAGTAAATAATTCATAACGCTGTTTCATTAAATAAAGCCAAGTGGTTCGGGAAAAATCATCAACAAAAGTGACAAAATAACGATAACCAGTTTGGGACAGAACTGAACAAGGACCCCAAACATTAGAATGTACTAACTCAAAGGGGGACGCAGCCCGTTTATTTACTCGAGGTGCCAAATGAACACGATGGTGTTTGACAAACTGACATGACTCACAATCTAAAGTAGACACAGAAGAATACTGAGGATACAATTTTCAAAGAGACGATAATGAACTTCAAATAGAGACGACACACCAGAACAAGCAACAAAGCGTGGGACCTGATCATTAAGGATGTAATATCCCCCGGATTCATAACCTTTACCAATAATTTGCTTCGACGATAGATCCTGAATTAAACAATAGTCAGGGAAGAGTGAGATAAAGCAGTTCAAATGACGAGTGAGTTTACTTGGAGATAAAAGGTTAAAGGTTAGATCAGGAACGTTAAGAACAGAGGATAATGAGAAAGATGCAGTTGGTTTAACAGTGCCTGAGCCAGTAACACAGACTAGAGAACTGTTGGCGACAAATATGGATGAAGGGTTGGCATAGGGTACATATGAAGATAACAAGTGATGATTACCTGTCACGTGGTCAGTTGCACCAGAATCAATGACCTACTTAGTGGAAGCTATAGTAAGACCAGAGGACAAAGTACCTGTGGCTAGAGCCCCTACAGAAGAAGATCCAGATCCAGAATCAGAGAGACTGGGTGTCTGGGCATTATGAGCAAGTCCACGCTGTTGATCACGCTACTGTTTATTTTGCAATTTTTGACAATATTTCTTAATGTGGCCAGGTTCTTTGCAATAATTGTAGATAATACTGCCAGAATTCGTTGTCGGACAAGTGGTGCTTTATTTATACCCATAATTCCTAGATTCAAAGGGACCACGCCCAGCTAGGGCACTTGCATTTGGATCAGCAGAAGAATGAATCATATTATCTGCACGAAGAACCTGTGAGAAAACGTCTTCAAGAGAAGGAAGCTCTTGACTAGATAAAATTTGGGAACAAATAGTTTCATAAGATGGGTTGAGAGCTTCAAGAAAACTTATGATAGCATGAAGTTCCAAATTCTTGATACGAGTCGACAAATCGGCTTGCGGAGACATTAATACTTTCATTTCCTCATACATCCTCTTGAAATCTAAGAAGAAATCCTTCAATGAACGATCTTGTTGTTGAGAACGATAAAAACCTTTGCAAACCTCATGAATATGAGTAATATTTCCTTTTCCAGAAAACATAAATTCAAGATAATTCATGAGTTCTTTGACAGTTTTACAATGGCTAATAGAAGATAGAATCCGTGATTCAATAGAATTTTGAATTTGAAACAGAATCCGAGCATCTGCTCTTTGCCAAGTCAAAAGTTTTTGTTTCATCACCAGAAGGAGGATCCTCAGTTAAATGACTTTCCATTTCAATGCCCAAAATATATACTCTAACAGTTTGATTCCAATCACTATAATTTGTCCAGTTTAACTGTGAAGCAGTAATCTTAGCAGACATAGGCAACATATCAGAGTGCTTAGAGTCAACCATAATGACAATCAAGTGGAAGTCACAAATTTGTTTGAGAAAAAATAAGTATAAAAAATCAGAGGAGCACAGAGTATTAAATCAAAGGAATCAAAGAGTATAATATTAATACTCAATCAGAGGCTAGCCACAAGAGTCCAACAGACACTCAATCACAAAATGGAAGTAAAAGGGCCACAAGAGTCACAGCATTACCGAATGGGAAAAACACCCAACAAAGTTCATGAAAAAGGTGTCGTAATGGAGACAAATACCAAGATATACCCAACATTCCAAGGTGAGATTTAGATGACACAGCCACCGGGAGTGGAACGGGCTCGAGAAGACCATCAGAAAACACCTAGGACGCGCTGAAAAACCTCACCGGAAAACACCCCACACGCCGGTGCGTGGAGCAAGCAGCGGACGGTGTGGAGGCCCGTGAGGCAACACGCGCCGTCGTCTGGGGATGCCACTTCAGGGTTAGGCCGGCCGGAGGTCAAGGTATATGGGTGTGGGGCGCGTGTTCCTAGAAGAGGACCTGACAAACACATATCTGAAAGCTTCACACACGATAGTGATCGGAAATAATGGAGGTCGCCGGAGAAACTAAATGAGCTAGAATCTCAAGAAAGCTCTGGTACCATGTAAGCTAAAGAACATATATGAAACTATATTTACACTATATATCAAATGAGAGGATTACAATACATATATATACACAAAATGGAGACCGAGTGCGTGATTGACGGAAGGTATTTTCAATGTGTGGGTGAAGGTGGGTGAACCACCATATCTCTTCTTCAACAATATCATGCCACCATCTATTACTTCTAACAAATCTTAACCCATAAAAATATCTAAAAGGAATTTGCAGGAAAAAAATATTTGAGGCGTATGTATTATTTTCTTTTAAGTTTATTTTGCACTCATCTATTCTGCATTTTAAGCACAAGTTGAGTTAATGACGATTTTTTATAAATATAATGAAAATTCTTAAGTATAGTTTTTTTCTTCTCAAAACTAAATTCAAGGCAACAATTTTTTTTATTGTGTCAAGTTTTGTGGGTTTAAAAGATAAAAGCGAGAATTGCCCAAAAATACCTTGGAGGCAAATTAATTGCTGATTGCTACCACGCGTGCAAGCGATCTTCCATGTGTGCAAAAATCTTCCATATAAATGTGCAAACAATCTTTCATTGTGTGCAAAACATCTTCCGTTATGGGCAACAGATCTTTCATAATAGCAATTAGTAATTAATTTGCCTTCAAGATACTTTTGAGCAATTCTCCCAAGATAATAAAAAGCATATGAATTTGTATGTTTTGAAGGAATCCATGCGCCTAAACACGTGAGATAGGCTGTCAGCTTGAGGGGAGCAAGGTATATGGCGGTGGTAGTAGGATTTGTGAGGCACCGTCATTAGAAAAAAAAAATAAAAAGAATCAAAATATTTCTTTCAATTATGAATATAAAATCTCATTAGAAAATTTATTTTGGTTTGATATATAAGAACTTAATGCACTTCTTTAAAATTTATAACTTTTTTCCTCAAACTATCCATATCAAGTATACATAGTAAGAGGTTTTTATCAGGAAGTAGTTTCAGTACAAATGATGATTAAAGAACGTATTTTAAAAAAGATTGACATGCAATTTTTACAAATAATTAACTTAATTAATTTGTTCAAATTTTTATAAATTAGTTAAGTTAATTAATTTGTTCAATTTTTATAAATTAGTTATCTAGTCCCTATATTAAAAAGTAGAGAGAGTATATAAACACTAGGGTTAATAATATTTTTTGTCATTTAAATTTATCTTCATCTTGATTTCGGTTCTTCAAATTTCAAATCACTAGTTTTGGTCTCTCTAAAGGTAAAATGGTCCAGTTTTTTATTGAGTTATAAAGACCAACAAAAGTATATCTCCTCGTGCATTGCACGAGGCAATATTATACTAGAAAGTTTTAATTGGTAGACTTCACCCTCTTCTAAAGTATTAATGTATCTATGGATCTGTCCTCTCTAAATGATAGACGCCTTAATTTGATCACCATGTTTGCATCAAGTAAGATTAAATAAGTGCAACACATATATTTCCTTCATTGAATTTGAGAACTACATTATTTACCAACCTTATTTGTCAGCAAAAATCATACCGACTTTGCAGACCTCTAATGGTGGGCCTTTTTCACCATCGTCCACTCCTTAAGCACCCTAACAACAATGTGTTAGATCCCATATTTTAATCATAACAAAAGATGTTATCAAAGATTTGATTAAGAACAAAAGGTTTTTAAACAACTAAGCTAAGTTTTCTGAGGCATATAGTGTCATCACTCGAGTAATAAAGTAAGAAAAGCTACTCTGTTTTAGTGATGCTCTCTATCAAGTTTTGGAAGGGATCACTCAAATGATGGCCCTGGATCACTCGAGTGGCCACTTGAATGATGAGATAAAAAGCATCATTAGCAAAACACTGGACTAATTCTGAAAGTGATCTACTATTGAAAATTTTCTAAGATTAGATCACTCGAGTGACCACTTGAATGATCTCATTTCTAAGATCACTAGCAAAGCACTAAAGTGATACATCAAGTTGAGGATCACTAGCAAAGCACTCGAGTGATATATCAAGTGATCCATTGCAGATCACTCGAGTGATGCAATTTACAGGATTACAAGCAGAGCACTTGAGTGATGCAATTTGCAGGATCACTAACAGAGCACTCAAGTGATCCATCAAGCAATCCATTACAGATTACTCGAGTAATGCAATTTGTGAATCACTAGCACAACACTCGAGTGATCCATCCAATGATCTGTTATATTTTAAAAAGGCTAAGTCAAAATCACTCCAGTGATCACTCGAGTGATTGTTTCTAGAAAAACATATCATCTTCTGTTTATTTTCAAAAATCACTGAGTGATGATATAAATGATTTTATTTGATTTTATTTCAATCTAACATCTATTTCTTTAGTGTATAAAGCTTTCTCAGGTGAAAAATGAAGAGATCAAGTGAAGATATGAAAAAGTGACTTTGTGTCAGAAGCATTTAATACGAGCAATATTTGAATAAAGACATTCTTTCTGCTCCAACAGCTACTTTACCATGTGAAAAGAATGTGCAAAGGATGTAACAGTACTCTAATGGACAAATGAAATACTCACAACGGTCATCTATTTCATTCCAACTATAAATACAAAGCATTCAAAGCGGATCAACTACCAAACTGCAAGATCATTCAAGTCTTCCTTAAGTGCTCTGTTTTACATTCATTATTATTCAGTTTGTACTTTTGTATGTTAGTGTTTATACATTTACTCTTTGAGAGAGAAATTCATCAAAAACTCAATACTTTTTCTTGAGATTACTTAAGTAGTGGGACCTTAAATAGGGCATTGGTTTACATCGTGTAAGGGGGAGCGAGTGTCAAGAAAAGGAACTTACTGTTCTAAGGTGCCAAGAACCCACTAAATATTGGAAGCTATAGTGAAAATATCAAAGGCGATATGAGGACTGGGCGTAGGTCAAAAAAATTGTGACCAAACCAATATAACTCTTTAGTGTACTTTTTCACAGTATATTGAAAAATGGATTGGACCGGACCGGCCGGTTCATAACGAAAACTGGTGAACCGATCACCAGTCTAGTCCAGTTGAGGGGAAAAAACCAAGGTCAACTGAACCAATAAATCCGGTGTGAACTAGACTGAACCGAGGTGAACCGTTCTGAACCGAGGTAACCCGGCCTAGTCACGAGTTGCCTCTTTTTTTTTAACTTTTTTGTACAAAACAATTCGATTCTCAAGCATTCCTCTGATTTCTAGCGGTTTTTGCAAAGGAAAAGATAAGGGGAAGCAAGACGAAGAAGAGGGTGAAATTTGCAGATAATGTGAAGGGAGAAGAGAGCGAAGCTGAAACCAAGAATGAGTATCGGGTAGACATCAAACCCACAGAAAAAAATGAACAAAGAACGAAACTTTCTCGAACAAGCATCGATCAGAAAAGAAAATGAAAAAAGAAAAAACAGGAGAAGAAAAGTAAAGCATATTAATCAGAGTATAAGCAAGATCTGAGTATAGGTAAGATCGGAGGGCTTTCTTGAAATTTGAATTTGAACTTTAATGATGGGGAAGAGGGAAAGTCTTATGCCGGAGGAAGCCAGGATAGAGAACAGTGCTGGAGACAAGCATAAAGGTGGTGAGAACGACACCTTGGGAAATGGAAGCCATGTGAGAAGAAACAGAGAGTTTGTGTTGACCAAAAGGGGAAGACGGAAGAAACATATAGAGAGAGAGAGAGGAAGAGGTAGAGTAATGAAAACTTGAAGAGTCACCGGAGAAAAATAGAGGGGTGGGGTGGGGACATTGAAGGGGGAAAAGAAATTATTTTCTTAAAATTTGTTAATTTGTAAGTAATTTTAAAAGGATTGTTTGGTGGGAGAAAAATATTTATATATTTAATGATATTTTTGTGGGTATCAGGTTCAAGAGGTTATATTGGACTATTAGTTGAAAAAAACTCTCATTTTTTTAAGTGATATGCATAAACATTTAAATTTTTTTTTTTTAATTGACCCCAGTCTGACCCCCGGATTGACCCCGATCTGAACCACTGACCCTTAACCTAGTACCTCGACCGGTTCAGTGTCCGGTCCGATTTTCAATACCTTGCTTTTCGGTGATATTCTTCTAATGCTCAACTTTAATTTAATCTCTATTAATTGTCATTGTTAGTTTTAAATTTTTTTTTTTATCATCCAATTCACCCCTCTCAAGTAAAACGCTTGTACTGACACAATGCACATGGTTTCCTTGCTATTATTGACGTCTGAGTAAATCATGACCAGCGTTCGCCGTTGTTTTTGTTGACGCTAGTTTGTTCTGCGAGAGCATGTGTTTGTTAGCCAAATTACGTTCGACCATGCATCAACTATCTATGTGAGCAAATAAGCAGTAGGATAAAAATAATATACCTTTGTTGAGGATGTGGGTGTTAAGTTGAGCTATTCTCATATGTGAATACACGTTTCCTTTTAGCCTCCAAATGTCTATTACGTGATTATAATTTATAATTTATGATTTAATGTCTATTTCCAATTTCATGATGCGTGCTAGAACATATTTTTTTCTTCAAGATTAAATTAGTAATATGAAATTAACTGCTAAGCCTAATTTTGCTCTCATTAATATAATTATTGCACTAATAAACTAATAAATGATTATTTGAAATTCTTGGGCGGCAGAGAATTATTGCATATCCCTACAATCATGGAAAATGGAGTTATTGGGTAATTTTGGAGAATTTTAGAAAATGTCTATTTCTCGATTATGAATTTATGATTCATAATTTAATGTTTATTTTTTAATTTAAATTTACTTTATTAACTTATCTCCAAATGCCTTTTACGTGATTATGATTTATTATTCATGATTTAATATGTATCTAGAATATGTTTTTTCTTGAAGATTAAAATAATAATATGAAATTATCTGTTAATCTATTTTGAAATTTACTGTTAAGCCTGATTTTGCGCATATTAATATAATTATTGCACGAATAAACTAATAAATGGAGATTCCGAAATTCCTAGGCAGTGAAAATTATTAGAGATCCCTACCATCATAGAAAATGGAGTTCTTAGGTACTTTTGGAAAATTTTGGAAAATGTCTGTGATGATCAATGTTCCCAGATCCGGACCGGACCGGCCGGTCCGGCCCAGGAACCGCAGAACCGGGCATCAGATCGGTCCTATCCAATGACCCGATCCAGTCTGGGTTTTTTATTTTTATTTTTTTAAAAATCAATTTTTAAAATTTTTCTTTTAGAATTGCATACTAATAAGTCTAAAATTTTCAATTTCTCACCGGTTTGGCCTGGATTGAGCTCCAGTTTGGCCCCGGTCTGACCCACTGACCCTTAACCCAGTACCCTAACCGGTTCAATATCCGATTCGAGTTTTAATACCTTGGTGATGATTCATGATGATTTATTATCTATCTTCAATTTGAATTTACATTATTATCTTATCTCCAAAGGTCTAACATGTAGGTGATTATGATTTATTATTCATGATTTAAGGTGTGTCTAAAACATGTTTTTTCTTGAAGATTAAATTAATAATATGAAATTAATTGTCTTTAAGCCAGATTTTACGCACATTAATATATTTATTAATTATTAATATAATTATTGCATGAATAAACTAATAAATGGAGATTCTGACATTCCTTAGCGTTAAAAATTATTAGAGATCCCTACAACATGGAAAATGGAGTTCTTGATATTTCTGAAAACTTTTGCAAAATGTCAATTACGTGATTATGATTTAATGTCTATTTTCAATTTGAATTTACTTTATTACCTAATCTTATATCCAAAAAAGAATTGGGAATTAAATGGACAAATTTGGGCTAATCCAGTTGTTGGGTATTTTGGGAGATTGATTTGCCAATAATAAAATCTAGGAATTAAATAGAAATAATGTCCTAATAAATCTGAAAATCTTGGAAACGAAATGCATAATTACATTCCGCCATTAATGTTGAAGAAGAAGTCAAATTATCTGGAATAATGGCAAATTGAAAAAGGGATTTTTTCTTTGAGTATTAATTATTTAAATGATAGGTAATTTTACGCATGAAAAAATTACATAATGTTATTACCAGACCCGTGTTTATGTTAAACAGGTTTTTTATGTGGCTATTACAAGATTTCAAGTATAAAGTTAATTATTGATGATTTTAAGTATAAAGTTGATGTTTTAAGCAAAATGAAATTTGAATAACCAAAACCTATAATTTAAAATTTAAAGAGTTAAAATTAAAATAAGAACAAATTTAAGGGACCAAAAATTATATGAAGGGAGAATAAAAGCGAGGTCCTAGAAACCGAACAAAATATCAGTAAAGTTCCTGTGAAAAGAAATAACATCTGGTTAAGTCATTTTTACAACATGTTGAGTTGTAAACCACACTTAATGAATTGTAATTTCTTTTCGTAATGACTATACTAATATTTTCTTTGGTCCTTAGGACCTCACTATCATTTTTCCTAACTACTAAAAGACATAAATACTTTCCATAACTAGAGGTGACCATGGACTAATACTAGAGTTGGGAAAACGGGCTGGCCCGGCCCTACAGGGCCGGCCCTTCACGGGCTCGGGCCTAAACGGGCCGGCCCGTTTAGGCCCATTCCCTAAAAAGTACTATATTTTTGAAGCCCGCGGCCCTACAGGGCTGGCCCTTCACGGGCTCGGGCCTAAACGGGCTTAAATTCATTTTAATTTAAAATTTTTTTTTTTTAAAGTTTTACAATTTATTTATTATTTTGTTTTAAATTGGTATACATTATTTTTAAAACTCATAAATTTTTAGTTAAAATAATCATCTAATGTCCAAATTAACCTTTTTTTTAAGTTTAAATGAATAAAAAATTGTAGAAAATAAAATAAATCAAACCAATTAATAAGTGTTTGCCTGTTATTAATACTTTATTAGAAACTTAGGTGTCTCTCATATTGATAATTTGATATAATGATATTATATTTATTAATTTATTTTAGAAAAATATTAAACGGGCCTAAAAGGGCCGGCCCGCAGGGCTTCAGGGCTGGCCCTACAGGGCTTGCGGCCCTACAGGGCCGGCCCTTTTAGGCCCACTTCCATTTTCAACCTCTAAATCATAGGCCCGACCCTTGACGGGCTCGGGCCTAAACGGGCCGGCCCGACGGGCTCGGCTCGAATTCCCGGCTCTAACTAATACCCAAGTTTTTCGGTTGAACTTGGCCCAAACCTAAAAATTCTTTAAAAGAATTGAGAAATTAAGAATATAATTTTATTTATCAATAAAAAATATAATTACCATTATTAAAAAAACAATTAGATTTATATAGGGAAATGAATCATTTAATCCCTATAATTTTTTCTCAATAATAATTTAGTTTCTAAATTTTAATTCAATACAATTCAATTTTTATAATTTTTGACTTGATTAAAATTTAATTTTTGAATTTTGACTCAGTGCAGCTTAATATATATGCAGACCTGGGCAACATGCAATTTTCATGCGGAATTTTAAAAGACATAAACAAGAATGAACAAGGGCATACTTGCAGAATCAAAATATGTACATATATTTACTAGGAGGACTTGATAAATAATAGGAGAATGAGCTTTGACCAATATTGATCCGGGTCATAGAAGGAACCATGTCCTCTTTCATACATGGACCATTTACAGAGAATTCCTTTTGGATCTCACACAAAGTATCCATTCATATGGAATCTCAACCTTCTTCCTTCAGACCATATTAGCACAGCCTTCCTTCGTTTCCTACTGGAGGCGTATTCATTCTAATTTTATTTATCTTATCCCAACATTGAAAAAGACTCTTTTTTTCACATATTGCCCAGTAACATAATCTATAACACTTCCCTCATGATCGAATAAAGTTTCCCCCTTAGATCCCTAAAGGAGTTTAGCCTCTCATACCTGATTAATCTTCAATAACTGTTGGTTAAAGATAATGTTGGTTGCAGCTATCATGGAGAATTGCTCGCACAGATCCGAAATGCTAGACAGAGAATTTAGGAAATCTTTACTTTGCATTCAATGAGTGGTTACAAGAGTGGTGCTCAACCAAGGAGCTTACAGGGGTTTTTATAGAATCGAAGGATCGACTCTAGTAACTTCTGACTCTAGTAACCCTAACTCAAGTTACTTTTACAAGCATTATTACAAAATGATATTTTTACAAGACATCCTACCTTACAAAGGACGATAAGATTCCTTACAAGACTTTTCTTCTTTTTCTTTGTCGGTCATCATCTTCTTTTTTGGTTCTTGTCTACTTCTGCTGACACTTCATACTTGTCTACTTCTGCCGACACTTTCTTACAGTAGGCTTGGATCCAAGGTGATATTTGGGCTTTTATCATTTCCTCGGACTTCATGGCAAAATTCACATTCATGATTTGGATATTCTCCAATTATTTGACAGATCTTTCTCTTAGTATCAGGAGTATTATCCATCTTATTCTTCTTTATACTGTCATACCACAAGCCAAATTGTTTATCATTTTTTGGCTTCTTTCCAAGGGACTAAATACAAGTTTTATCAGTTGAGTAATACACCCATGGCTGTTCTTCTTTTCCAGGAACTGGATTCATATTTGCTATCTTTACACGATTCATCTCTTGGAAGATTATATGATAATCCTGAGCTCTTATATTGGATACTTGGAACTGGAAATCATCGTCATCTGTTATATCTTCTTTTATCTCTGGTTCATATTCTAAGGGCTTCTTAGTGGTTCCAAGTCTGATAAGATTTATAGGCATGTAAAACTTATCTGTAGTGATCTCCGCTACAGTTGAATAGCATCTTATGAATACTTGATTTTGGGTTACAATGTCAAAATAATCTCCTACAACTTTTACAAATTTTTCAGGCAATTCAGATATTTTGGATAAATTTCTGGAAGGGTATATACTTTGGATTAACCCATATTGGTATAAGGTTCTTACAATTCCTGGAGGTGTTCCTGGGTATATAATGGCGTTATTAAAAGCATAATGAGACACATACTTGATGGTTTTATGGGTCAATGACAGATGGTTCAATTTCTTAATAATGACTTTGTAGAAATTATAGAGCTTAGAAGTTTCAAAAGGATCATTATTAGGTTCTCTAGGTGGAGGAGAATTATTGGAAGGTTTCTCTTTTTCTTTTTCTTGGACTGACATTATTTGAGAAAAAGTTAAAGTTTCTGGTGCTGGCTGGCTTATAGGTGTTGAGGTTAACAAGGAGTTTGAGGTCAAAAGTGATTCAAGTCCAAATGACTCGATTAAACTTTGAGTATTACAAGTAGATGACTCGGCTTGAGTATATGACTCCATTATAGGTAATTTTGGGTTAGAAGTATCAACTTCTTTTCCCTTACATGAATCTTTCTGGACTTCAGTCCTTATAAGTGAATTGGCATCAGCCTTACAGAGCTTCAGATTCTCAATCTAAACATAAATGTCATTAAGAGAATCATTAATACCAGATATAGAGCTTGTTATCCCTTGTATACTGGTACTAACTTGACTACTTAATAGACTCATTCATTTCAAGAATATTCATCTTCATTATAAGTTGATTCAACACAGGGGAAGATTTTTCTTCCTTATTCGTCTGATTTATAGGGCTTTTTCTGCCAAATCGGCTTATTGGTTCCATCTGCTTAAATAATCAGCAATCAAGTTATTCTTTCCTTTTATATATTCAACATCATAATCATAATAAAATAAATCAGCTTGCCATTTAATCAACATTTTACTATTTAACTTATTTTGTCTTATACCTCTAGACAACCAATGTTTCACTTGTGTATTATCTGTCCTTATTATAAATCTATTATTGACAATAATTAATTCCAATTTCTCTATGGCTTTTACAACAGCTAATAATTCTTTCCAATTTGAATGATCCCTACTCTGAGAATCATTAAACTTTCCACTAGTATATCTAGTTATTTTTTCAATTCCATCTTCATCTTCATAATACAAAGCTGCACCCCAATAATTGTCAGAGGCGTCAGTGTATATAATCCATTTTATATGTTCTTTTAAAGGTATGGTCAATTTTGGCAAATCTTTACACAAAGTTTTTATATTTTCTACAATTTTCTCTATATTATTATCCCACTTCCATATAGTTTTTTCTCCTGCTAACTTAGATATTTTAGAGGTTAATTTTGACAAGTTGGGTATATAATTCCTTGCCTGATTCACTAATCCTAAGAAGGATTGTAAATCCTTTTTATTGTTTATCTTTTTAAACTGTAATATTTTTTGACTTATATGATCTTGTAATTCTATTCCGTTATTTGTCAAAATTTGTCCTAAGAAATTTACTTTCTCTTTTCTTAATTCCATTTTTTAGGGTGATATATTTAATCCTTTTTCTTCTATAATTTTTACAAATTTTTCTAAATTTTTGTCATGTTCTTGTTCATCTTTTGAAAATATTAATATATCATCTATATAAATTACAGCAAAATTTCTTATAGGTAATAACATTTTTTACACATATTCTTGAAATATGCTAGGGCTATTATGAAATCCCATAGGTAATACATTCCATTCATATAATCCTTCTGAGGTACTAAAAGCAGTATACTTCTTACTATCTTCTTCAAGTTTTATTTGGAAGAATCCTGATTTACAATCAAATTTACTAAATATAGTTTTTCCTCTTATTAGGTTAAACAACAAATCCATCTTAGGTATAGGATATCTATTTCTTATGGCTAATTCATTTAATTTTTGATAATTTATAACCATTCTAGTTTTTCCTCTTTTTTCTTCACTATGTTTTGACACAATTATAGCTGGTGATGAATATTCTGATCTACTTTCCCTTATAAGATTATATTTTTTCATTTCTTCTATATGCATTATAAATTCTTTTCTATCTTCTTTTGTCCATACATAAGGTTTACAATTTATCTCTTTACTACAATCTTTTAATTCTATTTTTGCCATAGGCCTATATTTTTCCCAATGTACTAGAGGATTTTCACTATAATTTTCTATAATTCTTTGTTCTATAGTTTTTATTTCTATAATATTCAAAGTTGCTAACATATGTTGAATTTCTACGGGATTATTATTTTGTAAGAATTGGATCTCATGTTCATTATTCTTTTTCTAAAATTTTTCATCTTTTCTCCTATATAGTCTAGTTATTCTTATACCCCAAGCTTCATGTTTATAAGGTGTTGTTAATATTAGAGCCGGGAAAACGGGCCGAGCCCGTCGGGCTGGCCCTTTTAGGCCCTGGCCCTTCAAGGGCCGGGCTTATAAATTGTAGCATCAAAAGGAAGTCGGGCCTAAAAAGGCCGGCCCTGGAGGGCCCCGGACCGGCCCTTTAGGCCCGTTTATTTTTTATTTTTCTTACTTGAAAAGGAACTATGTTACATTTTTGAATTACCTTATTGAATCTATACGTCACTCTGTTCTCATATTGTATAGAGTATGATTTTTGAGTATATTGTTTTGTCTAATTGAATTATATTGTGATTTTTGAGTATATTGTTTTGCCAATTTAGACTAAAATCATATTATATACTATTCTGTCTGATAGAGTATGATTTTTGATGGACGTTGTGATTATTTGACTACTTGAACCTACTGCTCAAAGTGAAACACAATCAAATGTCCTTGAAATTGATGATAGTGGCGAAGAAGGTGAAAATGATAGTCGTCATACTCATGTTGTTTAGAGGTTAGAGCATTTAGCTTATTGCCTTCTTATACTTTGGCCTTTATGTGAGTTATTTATGGACATGATTTTACCTTTAATTATACATTAGTAACTGTGTTTGTTTGTTGCAAGAGACGTGTTATTTAAACCTTAATGTTGACAACATTTATGTATTAAATTAGAACTTTAATCGTTATTATTTACTAATTATATCTCTCTACGGAAAATATGCAGGAAAAATAGTTAAATATTTGAAAAGGATTTCCCGGCCCTGGCCCTGATGCTCTCAGGCCGGGCCTTGAAAAACTGTAATTTTCCTGACCCCGAGCCCTTTAGGGCCGGCCCTGTTAGGCCCTGGCCCGTCAAGGGACAGCTCTAGTTAATATTAAGGCTTTACTAATCATATGTATAGGGAAATATTGTTCTAGAAAATCTAATCCTAAAATTACATCACAAGAAGGTTCATTATATTGATTTAATTCTTTTATTACTAATTCGTAGTTTCCTATTTGAACTTTTATATCTTTTGCTTCTAGTTCTAATATATGGATTTCCTTTCCTGCACTTTCCATTCTTAACATTTTGTTTTTTCTTTTCCATAATTCTGGTGGTAACACATTATATTTAGCTATTGTTAGGTTTGCTCCAGTATCAACCAAAGCATGATATTTTCTAGATCTATACTTTGCATGTATGAATTTTATAAGTATGTAGTATAATGGTCTACTCATATTCTAAACAAAACTTCTAAACGTCCTTTCAATGTTTGTTTAATTTCTTTTCTATCTTTTCTTTCTCTTATTACTCTAACATATTCTTCTTCATATAATAAATAGTGATTATCATAAATAAAGTTTAATCTTCTATTTTCCCATTTATAGGTTTTACTTAATCTCTTAATTATCATTCTTAAAAAACTCTTATCATTTTTTGGTATTTTAGTTATATATTCTCTTTTTTTATATGCCCAAATTTCTCCATCTATTATTAGTCTACTTTTGTTCCTTAATTCTTCATTTAACATATGAATGTCTCCCATATTAAGCTCTTGATAACAGATTTAATTGTTTCTTAAATTCATCTTTTACTTCTTTTCTATGATATATTCTACTTACTGTATATCCTATTAATCTAAATCTCAATTCTTCATTATCTCCTATTTCTTGTAATACTTGATTTAATGCTTGTTCTTCAACTTCTTCCCATTTTCTCAATTTATTAATAAAACTTCTCATTAATCCTTTTTCTACTTTAGGTATTCTTATTCCTTCATTATTCTTAAAATAATACCAGTTATTATCATCATACAATGTTATCTTCTTATCCATTTAAGCTTTAGATAATACTTTTAATCTTTCTTTTAATACTTTTTTAATATCATTCCTATTCATCATATTATTTACTACTGCATTATAAGCTTCTACAAAATCCTGTGGTTGTGTATGGTATACTAACCTTAACTGTCTTTTTTCTTTTTCATTACATTTATTTATTTTATGCACTATATGGTTCATCATTGCTTTATCAGCTTTTGGTATTATTATTTTTGCATCATCTATATAATAATAGTCATTATTTTCTTCTGATAATATTACTCTCATTACTCTTGCTGTTTGGTGTACATTTATCATCATATTAACTTTTGGATTATAATTCTCTGATGGTTTATGTTAAAGATTATTCTGTCTTTTTTATTTCTATAAGGTCTTACTCTTTCTAAAAAGTCTTTACCTAAGGTTACTTTATATGACCTATTTGAATCTTGTTCCACCCATAAAGTTAATTGTATTACATCTCTTTTATTAAATCTTAAGATTATATTTGTTTTCATACCTTCATCTGTTTCTTCACAATCATTTTCTATATATCCTATTTCTATCTTACTTTTTTCTGCATGTTCATCCACTAATGTTATGATTTCTTGCCAAATTCCATTCTTTTTAATTTCCATTATAATTTTATTCTGTTCATTTTCTTTAGTTATATCTAGACTTGTTATTTTTTGGTTTATTTCAACTAGTTCTGTATTTATAGGGTTTATTAAGGACATTTCAGCTAATCGGCTACTACTTGCTATATCAATACTTTTCCTTGGATTCATTATTTTATTTGTAAAGGTTCATTTAATGTATTTATTCTTAATGATCTGTTGCCTAAATTATTGTTTGCTATAAGTCTTTTTCCTTTATTATCATGAACACTTACAGTCTTGTCTAATTCTATTTCCAATATTTCTGGTAAGGTTATATTTATAGGATCTGTTTTTACTTCTTTTAATATAGGCATGAATTGTTTTTCTATACTTACTCTTCCTACTGATTTATTATATATTTTATGTTCATTTGTAAATACTAATCCTACCATTGCTGTTATACTTATAGTTTTAGCTCCTTTCAATAATTTAATTCCTTTTAATTTATGATATACCATTATTGATTGATCTATATGTTCATCATTTCTAGATATTGCAAAATTAGTATTTAAAGTAAATTTTAATTTTTGATATATTAAATTACCTGTTAGCATTCCTAATACGCTATCTTGTACAGTACTTATTATTCTCCCATCTGTTATTAATAATTCTATAGGTGAATCTATTCCTTCTTTAAAATAAGCTTTAACTAATAATTGTGCTCCTGCAATATAAATTTCAGTAACTTCTTCTTTAAAAGGTAATTTAGATATTTCATTTTCTATTAATCCTTTACTTATTAATGGTATTCTTAATATTCCTTCTGTTAAAGTTAATTCTATAGGATGTTTCTTTTGTAATATTATACATTGGCTTTTAATATCCTTTTTTGATTTTAATATTCTATTAACTCTACTCATAAAATTTTCATTAACTATTTGGTCGGGTTTTAAATTTAATTTCATATCTTTTATTTTTTCATATTGTTTCGCATTAAATGTTAATCTTTTTTCTACACTCCCTTCTGATGTATTTCTGTATTCTTCATAGGTTTCATATTCTTCTTCTTCTTTTACCTCTTCTATTTCTTTACCTTTTATCATATATAATTTAAATTATTCTTCTAAGCTTTCTAAATATTCTATTTCTGATTCTGATTCTTCTTTTATTTCACTTGACTCACTTAATACTTTTATTTTCTATATCAGGGTTTTCTATATCACTATATATTTCTTCATCAAATTCTAAAGGTTCAAATTCATATTCTTGAGCTTGCTCTAATATATTCATAAACTTTTTATCTTTTGGTTCTTTGCATTCTGTTGATATATGACCTAATTTTCCACAATTATAACATCTACATTTTCTAGGTTTTTTACTATAATCTATTTTATTTCCTTTCTTAAAATATCTTCTAAAATATTTCTTAGGCTTGTATTTCTTATAAAACTTCTCCTTTGGATACTTTTTAAATTTATACCTATATTTATTATATCTTTTCATTGGTTTCCATTTTTTATTCTTATATTTTCCTTTACTATATTTTCTTCTCATCTTTTTATTTTCATATTTACATCCCCATCTATGTGGTCTTTCATATTCTGCACATCTTAAGATTAATTTATTGTGTTTATAATATTTCATATTCCTCCAAGCTTGCTTACATTTTTTAGATAAATAATTACTTAAATAATCTATTCTTCTTCCTAAAGAATCTATATATGGCATTAATTCTAAAGTTTCTTTAAATGTTTTCATATAATCATCTATTATTTCATCTCTTATTAGTTTTGGTAGTTTTCTATAAAAAATTTCTAAATATTTTATTCTTTTCATTTTTGGATTTTCCTTTATTTCATAATAATATTTCTGAAATTCGCATATATAAGGATTTAAGTATTTTGGTTCTAGTGAGCATATTTCTATTTGATATAATCTTTTTATTGCTTCATTACTCATTATATGTTCTTCTAATGTACTACTTCGTCCAACAAATTCTGTTCTAAGCACATATTCATATCTTTTTACTAATTTAACATAATATTCTTTTCTACTATTATATTCTTCTTTTGCTATTTGTCTTATTTGATTTCTCCAACTTTCTTCTTGGCTTCTCCACCAATAATATACGTTTCCTAAAAAACTTGATTCTATAAGTAAATTAGTTGATTGAAAGTCTAAATTATTTCTTCCTATTAATGCTATTATTGTTGCTCTTGACCATTCTTCAATTATTTTTTCAGGGTCTAATACACAATCTAAATTTAATCATATTCCAGATACAGGTATACTTTTACTTTCATATTGATCTATAGGTGTTGGCGTAAATCCTTTTCCTCTTGGTGTTTCAAATCTTATATCAAATTCTTGATTCTCTGTTTTCTTATCATGTGGTAATTCTTCTTTTCCTATTTCCTATTCTCTTTGTTCCTTATGTTTATTATAATCAGTTTCTGTTCTTATTTTAAATGACTCTGTTTCTTCTTTTTTACTCGAATCTCCTGGTTCGTTCATTTTTATTCCTGTATTTAATTCTTTATATTCATTTATATTTCCTTTTATAATTGTAGCATTTTTAAAATCTCTTTGAATTTGTTCTAATTCTTGTTCCTCTAATCCCATTAATGTTTCAATATCATTATCTTCATCTTCTATTACATTTATCATTTTTATTTGTGGGTTGTTTATTTTAAAAATATCTATTATATCTCTAGAATATATTATTTCTGCAATTTTACTTCCTTCCTCAATTTCTTCATTTCTTTCATAATTTTCTCTCTTAGCTTTTCCTTTTGTTAATTATATTAATTGTTTTTTCTCTTCTTCTGTAATTCCTAAGTTATTAAGTTTATCATTAATAGTCCATATATTACTATTCATTATTTGTTGTCCTTTCATTACTTGTTCTACTATTAGTCTTATTTGCCTTACATTTTCATCCATGTTTTGTTTATATATCTTTTCTTTGGTACTTTCTAATTTTTCCATTTCTTCTAAAGCTTTCATCATGTTTAATTTTCTGTGTTTATGTATTATAGGTTCTAATAAATCATATTCAGGTTTTATTTCAGGTTCTTCTATTTCCATATCTGACACTCCTAGTGAATTCATTATAGTTTTTACATTTGATTTTATTATTCTCAAATCCTCAGTATTACTATCTATTTTCTTTTTCAAATTATATATTCTTTCTTCTAAAGGCTGACTTAAAAATTCTAATCTTTCTTTCCTATTACTTGGTTTTTCTATTTTTACTTTTTCTTTTATATCTTCTGGAACCATTTCTAATATTTCATCTAAGTTATATATTTCCATTAGATCATAAATATTCGGGTTTATATATGTTCCTAATTGTTTCATCATATACATATTATTCCAATTCATTAAGTTCCAAGAATTATTTCCATTTCATCCTGACATAAAAGGTGTAAATATACATGTTTCTTCCTGATTTCCTATTAATGATAAATGAGAACTTATAGGTAGATGCCTTATTTCTACTTCATACATTCGAGGTTCTATTTTCTTTATAATATTCATTTTATATTTCTGAAATTTTCAACTTTAAGATTTCAAACAAGCAATTAAACTAATTGATTACCAATTTATCACAAAATTTAAAGACTTCTACCACAGCAGAGAAGATAACAAAAGTAGTATGAGGATTAACAGGAATCTAAAAGTTCCATTTTATCAAACCATAAGCTCTGATACATATATATGTATGTATGTATGTATGTATGTATGTATGTATGTATGTATGTATGTATGTATGTATGTATGTATGTATGTATGTATGTATGTATGTATGTAGAGAGAGAGTTTATTCATACAAAATATTTGTCTCGAAGTTTAAAAAATAACTTTAGTCTGCATAATTTTATTTGCTGAAATATAGTAACCAATATTTTAAATAGTTAACATTATAGAGATTGAGTTCGACATCATCAAAATTTAAGAAGTGAGTTTTTATTGAGTTGAAAGTATAAGAAGCCTGGTCCCAAAGTAAAAACTATAAGAAGTGAGTTGTATTGACTTAAAATTTAAAAATTGAGTTATAACTTAATCAAAACAACAATAATAAAAAGATTAATTTTATAAAATTAATATATATATATATATCACTACTACAAAAAAGGGGTTTAGTGGCGTAGCTCTTATGACACTTTTTAAAAAAGCGCCAAAGATAATTATTTATTTAAAATTATTTTGATGCTTTGGCGCTTACAATTATAAGTGTCATAGTAGACGTTAACCTTATATGACACTTTCATGTACAAGCGCCAAACAATGTCTTCAATTTGTTTTAAAAAAAACAATAAGAAGCTTTGGCGCTTTATGTGGAAGAGCCAAAGGTTCTTATATTTTCAAAAAAAATAAAAATAAAAATATAATAGGAAGCTTTGGCCCTTCCTAAGGAAGCGCCAAAGCTTCCTATATTTTTTTTTTAAAAAAATTGATCCACACTAGTTTCATATATGACATAGTAAAGGAAACTAATACTTAAGAGTACATGTTTCCCATCAAAATCAATTTAATGTGTTTAGCTTTTCTTAATATATTATTTATTCTATAATAATTCTTATTATTATAGAATAAATAATATGATTAATATTTTGTACGGAAAATTACTCATAAGTGTCAGGTAAAAAAATTAAACCATAAAGATCCAAAAAAATGTATTGGTTTTACAAATTTAACTTGTAAACATGCAAGTTCGACTTACACGTGTAGACATAAATTGTTAAATTTAACTTGTAAATATAAAAGTGTGAGTTGTAAATATATAATTTTTAAAGTATTTCTATATTTTATTTGTTTTAACAATTTTAACTTGTTATAACATTTGTTTTAACAAAATTATATACAATTTTTTCCTCATTTCTATATAATTTTTAAATATACGTACAATTTTGGAAGCAGTTGCAAGAGAATAAAGAGAATTAATGAGGACAAAATTATGAATAAGACTCACTATTATCAAAAGCTTCCTATGTATTTTTTTAAAAAAAAAATTTAAAAAGACCACATTCCAAAAGAAAAAATTAAAAATATATATATTTATATATATATATATATATATATTATAATAGGAAGCTTTGAGGAAGCGCCAAGCTTCCTATATATTTTTAATTTCATTTTTTTTAAAAGGCCACATTCCAAAAGACAAAACAAAAAAAAATATTATAATAGGAAGCTTTGGCGCTGTCTAAGGAAGCGCCAAAGCTTCCTATGTATTTTTGTTTTAAAAAAAAAATTGATCCATGTTTTTAAACACCCAACCATTATCATCCCGCCATTATCGTCTTATAAAATTTAAACATCCCACCATTATCGTCCTCCTGCTTCCCATTTCTCATAAATTCCGATCTATTGCTCCCCTACTTCATTAGTCCACCAACTTTTTAGGTACTTATTTGAAGTTTCAGCAATGGCACTCTTTTATGAAGCGTCAAAGCTTCCCTTGTTTACAAAATTTAAACACCCCGCTATTGTCATCCCGCCATTATCGCTCTCCTGCTTATCATTTCCCATAACTGCAATCCATTGCTCTCTCACTTTATTGGTCTACTAGCTTTTCTTATTCGTTATCTCCACTCCTTCCTTTCTTTGATGGCAACAAGTAGAAAAGTAGGAGATCCATAGCTTGTAAGCATTGTTTTTTAAACATTTGATCCATGTTTTCTTTTTTTTTTTCTTTTTGGTTAAGATCTATAATGACTCTTATATGTTTGCTTATATTTTTTATTTTTCAGGTATTGATTTGAAGTTTCAACTTTGTCAGCTTAAACTTCCTATACATTATTAGTTTTTTAATTTTTAAGCTTACAAATATAATAATATTGTAGTGATTTTATTGTAATACAAATCATTGTAGTTACTGTTTTACATTTTTTATTATCGCATTGTAATTTGCTTGTTTTATCAAGAAAAGAAAATAATTCAAAAAAAAAATGACTAACATTGTTTTGTATTGTAATTGGCCTACTAGACAAAATATATGATTATTTATTTGCTAAATTTTATATATGAGCATCAGACATTTATTTTTGCATTACATCGTATAGGAAAAAAATATTTAAACAAATTATTAAAAAAAAGCAAAAAAAAATATTTAAAAAAATTATTAAAAAAAAAGCCAAAAAAGAACCTTCCTTTAGCGTTTATATGATAAACACCAAAGGAACTCCTCCTCCTTTGGCGTTTATATCACTGTTTAGAGAACCGGACCGGACCGGACGGTCGGACCGGTTGGACCGTCGGCCAGTAATTGAAGTGGGCTGGATTTATGCATTGAGCTGATTTTCTTAAGGAGCCGTTTTGGACCGTTGTTTAGCCGATTTTGAGCCGTCAACCGTCATTGAGCCGAAAATCGGACCGGTTTTTCAAAAACCGTCCAGTCTAATAAAAAAGCAGGAAATTTTTTTTTCTGCAATGATTTTTATATTTGATGCTGAAAAAAAAATTTTAAAAATGGCATATAAATTTTGGACATGTTATTTTATTTTATTAATATTATATGTTACTTTTTTTTTTTTTGCTAAGTATATTATGTTTTACTAATTTTAATAATTTGGTTTGTTGCAAACTATTTTATAAAAAAGCTTTGGAAGAAAAAGGCAATGAGGTTTATCCTCAAGCTAAGGATGAAATTAGAAGCACTGAGATTGAATTAAAGGTCTTAATTTTAGGTCATTTCTTCAAGATGTTGATGATATTTACCACTCTAGTCGTATTTATAAGTTCATTTTAACTAAATTTCACATACCAAAGAGAGGTAGTTAACTTAATGATTATGGGGTAAATTTATGACTACGCCCTCATTTATGAATGAGTACTTTTCAACTCTTTCTTCTCTATCTATCTTTAAATTATTTCTTCATTTGTACAAAAAATAGGGGTAAAATTATCACAATCTCATTTATTACACTGAAACTAGATTGATAAATAGGACCAATTTTTTTTTATAAAAAAAAACTTATAAATAGGACTAGAGTGGTATGGTTTAATATCTTTCAAGAAACTTATGCTTGGATCAATCAAGAGCCACCAATATTTGACAAGTCATGAAATCATTATTGTTAATACATTTTGTTAGGTTGATGATTGATTTAATGGTCTTCCTTAAATGGTATTTTGTTACTTTATTAACTTCATATAAAATTGGACTGAAGATTAATTGTAATATATAATATATATATTATTTTTAAATGTTATTATTACGTCACCGGTTCGACCGAACGGCTCAATCGTTCCAACCAGTTGAACCATGACCCGTTGACCATTCCGGCTCGACTTCTGGTCCGACTTTTAAAACATTGGTTTATATGATAAATGCTAAAACCTCCTTTGAAGGTGGGTTCCCACCCTCCTTTGGCGCTAGATTTTTAAGCGCCAAAGGAGGGCACCTCTTCTTTTGGCGCTTGTTACATAAAACGCCATATGTAATTTATTTATTTATTTAATTTGATAAGGTAATGTATGGCATTTTTGTAGATTGAAAAGCGCCATAGGTATTTTTAATAGCATCAAAAGCTTTGGCATCTCTTAAACGCCAAAGTATTTTTTAAAATAAACGTTATTATATCGCTTTTTTATAGTAGTGTATATATATAGAAACACATTATTTTTTTTTTTACAAGGGGATGCTAATTTGATAAGCCTTGACCCTAAGGACCTGTTTGGTTTAATGGGAGGGGATGGAAGGGGAGGATGGAGGATCACCTTGTTTTGTTTGGTTGGAGGGGGATGAAGGGAAATGTTTTTTTAATAATCCTTTGTTTGGTTTAAGGGGGGAAGGGAGGGGAAATAATATCTAATTTACCATTTTATCCTTAGACCTTAGTTTATATATTTTCCCTTATATAAATGATTTAAATTAATTTACACCTCGATATAAATTATATAATTTATAAAAAAAAAGATGAAGATATAAAATGGAAATAGTTTTCAATTTCCCCCAACTTAATTTCTCATTATATGAATATTTCAGCAAATATCATGTCAAATTAAATGGAAAATTCCTTCTATTGAAAAAAAAAATGTAGAGGACTTGAAAAAAAAATGGTAGAAAAACTTAAAAAATTTGTTTCTAAGTGGCAATGCTTAATTAGATGTAAAATGGCAACGAAAAAAATGAGCATGTGTCTCTGCCCTACACTAGAGAAGCATGCACTAAACAAGAATAAACAATCTAAGACAATATAATAGCCCAAGAGAAAAAAAAATATTTTTTTCTGCAGCAGATAAATCACCTATCACCAGAAAAATCTGAGCATGTATATTTCCGCTAGTGAGGAAAAGCACTATATACGAATAAAAATTTTGGAACAAACAAATGAGGAATCGTTTTCTGGAATGGGAAAAAACAAATAAGGCTGTGATATAGAAATTGAGAGATTGAGAAGCAACGATGAGGTACCAGATTTAAATCCCCAATCTTATGTGTTCTCGAGTTAGATCCAGACGGGAATAAAACTTGCACCGTGAGAATGAGACAACAGTTGAGAGCAAGGAGTTATATTTTTATTGAAGACTCATAGGATATAATTGGGAATATGAAAAGACTATGGGGGCAAAATAATCCCAAATTTTGGGCTCCCTCCAAAACCCCCCAAATTGGAGGGAATCAATTTGAGGGAGTGAGAGGGATTTGAAGCCCCTTTTTGGGGCCCCTCCCCTCCTACTTTTCATACAAAACAAGGGGAGAGGGTCATTTTTCATCCCCTCTCATCCCTTCCCCTCCCCTCCCCTCCAACCAAACAGGCCCTAAGGGTCTATTTGATATAGGGGATTTGGAGGGGAGGAGAAGGGAGGAAAAATTTTTATATGTTGAATTTTAAAAAACTGAAGAAATGGGACTACAAAATTTTAATAAAGAAAATATATAAGATAAAAGAATATGAAAAATTAATTAAAAATTTTAATATCACTTTTTTTATTTTTCAAAATTCAACTCAAAAAAGTTTTCTATCCACCCACTTTCTGTCCCCTCCCCTCCCCTAATACCAAACAAACCCTAAAGCTCAGAGCCCATTCAGGCATGAATAAGCTAACCCGATCGCCGGGCGAGTTGTATAGCCCTACCCATAAACCACCGTCTTTAACTCACACACCTCCAATTTTGAAATTTTAAACTACTCGCTTCAGTTCTTTATAATAAGAATTTCTGAAATTTTAGCCAACTCTTACTATCTTCACTCCAATTAATTCCATGTTATATATCACAGCACCAATCATCTCTCACATGCTTATTTTTCTTACCTATACACAGATTATGCTTATTTTTCTTACCTATACACAGATGACTCTCTCCTCATAAATAAAAGCATTTTTTAAAAATTCTAAAATTTATATTAATAAATAATTAATTAAGGTGATAAACGGTCTCACTCTTTAAAAGGAAAAGCAAAAATTCATATCTCGAAAGATATACTTAGAAAATTAGGAGAGACAAAAACACCTTACACGCAAAATACCAAAAGTAATTAATCTCAAATCTAAAACAGCTTGGCATAACCTTGTTCAAATAAACATTGATGGTTTGCTCGGAGAGCAATTCATCAATGGTGGGGTTACGTAAACGTCCAACAGATGCATTAAAAAAAAAACTGAAAATTGATTGAATATAAAAATATTGTAAGAATTGAAGAGACAAGATTAGGTGTGGGATCTAACAGAAAGGGAGAGAGGGCGTTTTGAAATATGGCCGAGTATGAATGAATAGAAGTTAAACAAAATACCACTGTTTGTGAATCCGGATCGGACTGGCTGGTCTGGTCTAGAAACCAGCAAATCGGTGGTAAAATTGGTCCGGTTCAGGGTCCGATCAGAGTACAGTTTGGCTTCGATCTGACCGGTTTAACCTAAAATTTAAAAAAAAAATATTTTTCTTTTAGAATTTCATATTAATAAGTCTAAAATCTTCAATTTCTTACCAGTTTAGCCCCAGTTTGACTCCAATCTGACCCACTAACTATTAACCCAATACCCTAATGGGCTCAGTACTCGATCCAGGTTTTAATACTCCCTCCGGTCCTAATTATAAGACAGAGTTGACTTTTTTGGAGTAATTAAGGAAGCCAATTAAATTACTTTAGAGTGTTTATATTTTTGGTATCTTTAGATTATATATTAGTTTATTAGTCAAATTAATTAGTTTGGAGAAAAAAATAAACATATAAACACTCTAAAGTAATTTAATTGGCTTTCTTAATTTTTCCTAAAAAGTCAACTTTATCTTATAATTAGGACCGGAGGGAGTACCTTACTCCATCTATCATAATATATAAATATTTTTTTTAAAATGGACTTGTTATTAAATATAAGATTCCTTTTGAATTTATCTCAATATAATAAATGCATCTTTCTTTATTTTGCACTCAATTAATTATTATGTTACATATATTTTCTTTAGTCATTTTTTCATTATTATTCTTTCTCATTTATTCATAAATAAGGATTTTTTTTAAAAAAAATTAAATTTCTGACATAAGTATTACATTAACCTGTTTTTTAAGAATTGATTTTGATTTTGTGTGTGTTTGGTATCATTTATTTTTTAGCAATAAATCATTATTATATAAGTTAAGATAAAACTCATCTCACATACTTATCTCATATACTGTAAATTATGATTTATAAATATTTATTATCTAAAAATAAATTATCCCAAACAAACACTTTTATAGATATGGACGGATAAGGGCGGAGGGAGTTCTACAAAGTACAAACAAACTGAGGCACAGAAAAGGGTCACGTGGCTGCGGGCTGTAGGGCTGGGGCGTGGTGGGATCCACAAGCCCTATTATCCGTGATCCTCGACCATGCCTTGGTGGTGTGTTACAGGCCACCATTGTCCCTCGTGATGCGTAGGGCCACCGTCTCGTGTGCTGCGTTGTCCCCGTTTTAGGGTATATTCGGATTAATTTTTGAAGAATAGATTTTAAGTAGAATAGATTAAAGAGAAAAAAGTGATTTTAATAAAATGAGAGTATTTTTTTTTTTTTGCCAGTAAGAGTATTTAAATATTATGATCAACTTTTTTTTTCATAATGTAAAACACACATAAAGAAAAAGTATAAGAGAGAGTAGGTGGAGCCCACATAAAAAAAATAGAAGAGATAAGGTGGATGGGGCCCACAAAAAAAAAATAGAAGAGAAAAAGAGGGGATGAGGCACACACAAAATAAAAATATATATATATATATATCTTTTCCCAAAACCTATATTTATTTATCAAAATATAAATTTAAAAAAATTTTAAATGTTTATCAATCAAGCCTAATTACACACTTAAAGATAGGAAAAGGAAAATGCATTATTACCGTCAACCCCTGGTGGGTCCTGCATGATCCATTTGTGGCGTGCGCCCATCGTCACCTTCCCAACTTCAAATCTTGAACCAATAGGAGCCTCCTTTGACGTAGCTGCTGCTGTACCCCTTACACAATTCCTTGTTCCCACATTTTGGGTCTCTTGTTAAGAGAAAATAAATACTCTCTCCTATCTTAATTATAGGATAATATTTAAAAATTAATTAGAAAAATTGTTGATAAATACCTTTTTGGCAAATTAATTGCTAAATACTACCATTGCACATAACGGAAGATGTTTTGCACATAATGGAAGATTGCTTACACATTTATACGGAAGACTTTTACACACACGGAAGATAATTTGCACAAAACGGAAGATCGCTTGAACACACGGAAGATCCCTTGCACGCTTGGTAGCAATCAGCAATTAATTTGCTTCCAAAGTATTTTTCAGCAATTCTTCCAAATTAATTTTAATCTTAATTATAGGATAAATTTCTAAATTTTATCAATTTCTTCCCAAAATACCCCATATTGATACTTTCTCAATAATAATTAAACACAATAATAATTTAATAACAATAGATCGGAAGTTGTTAAGGAAGATTGACGACGCTGGATTAAGTGAGAGTTTGGAGAAGTCGTGTATGAGACAAGAGAGGTACAAGAAAAAATAAAGAATTAACGTAATTAAATTTCATTTTAAATTTAAATTAGGGTATTTTAGGAAAATAAATATGATTAACTAATTTAATCACTATTCTTAATTTCTTCAAAATTAGGTAAATATATCCTATAATTATGACCGGAGGGAGTATAATAAATAAATAAACATACTTCTGCCTTTTCTTGGCCATTGTAAAACACTTTCCATAACGAATAAATAATCCTGTTTATAAGTTATCAAAGCATGTATTAATTACATTTCTATAAAATTGCTCCATTTTAAAGTTTGATGTCCTACAAGGATTAACATGCACCACGGATCGTCTTTAAATCCTTATTTATTTAATATGTTCTTAATCATTTTAGTTGAGTCTATACAAAAAGAAATCTCAAGGTACGAAATTTTTTTTTATGATGATATAATTCTTGTGGATGAGTCAAGGGAAAAACTTAACTCAAAATTTGAATAATGGATTATCTTAAAATTTGAATCACGGATAAGGACTTTTGAGGAGAAGAATTTTTACTTGAGCAAGAGTAAGACAGAATATATGCATTGTAATTTTGATAAAAAAACAAGTTTAAAGAGATTTGGAGGTTAAAATGGGAGGTAAAACCATTTACAAGTGGCAAAGTTCAGATACGTAGGATCAATTATTCAAATAAACAATGAAATTAATGGAAATGTTAATCAAAGAGTTCAAGTGGGGTGGTTTAATTGAAGAAATGCTGCTAAGGTTATTTGTGATAGGAAACCACGCAATAAGATAAAAGGAAAGTTTTATCGTATAGTTATAAATAGCAATGTTGTATGATAGTGAATGCTAGATTTTAAAGGAACAACAAACAAAGTATAAAGTGGGGTGGTTGAGATGGAGATGTTGAAATAGATATGTTAATATAGAAGATAATACAAAATTCGTAATGAGTGTATAGGATGAAGAGTTGGAGTGTTTTTTGTTGAAGAGAAAATGGTAGAAAACCATGTAAGGTTATCTGAGCATATTCAAAGGAGGTCATTGGATGCACCAATGAGAAGGATAGAACAAAGAGTATGAAGCCTTTTAAAAAAGAGGTAGAGGAAAGCCGAAGATAACACTCAATATAATGTTTTTGAAAGAGACCTCTTAAGTAATAATAATTTATCTAAAGATTTGATGGTTGGAAGAATACAATGGTGTTGTGCTATCTATGTAATCGACCCACATCTATTAAGACAAGGCATGTTGTTGTTGTGAAGTGTGATGAAATTTTTCTCTTTTTTCCACCTCTTAATATATACTCCCTTTGTTCTTTTTTATAAGATACAAACAATCGAATTATGTAGATAAAAAAGTTAGTTAAAATTGTTTAAAAACAATACATATGTAAGGAATGCAACTCATTTCTCAAAAACACCCTTATTTATAAAGAAGGTGGGTGGGATAGAAAGAGTGGAAAAAGTGATAAGAGAAAATGTGTGGGAAAAAGCTAGGAAAGAGACATATAATTAAGAGAAAGAGACATAGAAAGAGGTGGTAAAAAATGTTGATGAAGGTAAGATGGTGGTAAAGGAAAGAGAATGAAACCGAAGGTGGAAATGGTGAAGTGAGAGGGCGCAATCTCTGATGACGGTGATATGTGAGAAGAAAGAAGAAGACGGTGGTGGAGAATCTCGATGGTGTCGTTGATGGTGGTTCGATTTCCACTTTTCCTCTCCCTTTTGTTCTAAAATCGCACCTCCAATCTCCAGGTCCATGCTGGGTTTGAAAGTCTGATTCCTCTCAAGTGATAGAGAGATGCTAGTAGTGAAGAAGAAGGTTATCGAAGATGGTGGCGGCGGCACTACAAAAAATTCGCTCCTTTGTAGTGGTTAAAATGGAGGATTACAGTTAAGCAAATCGCTACAAAATACACTGTTGCAAACAATTTTTACGCATGTCAACAAACTTGCTACTTTGTTTGTAGTGGTTTTACCAAACCCGCTACATGATGAGTTTGTAGATTAGACATTCTATGAGAATATTTGAGCAATTAATTAACCGCTATAACTATCATTTGAATTTAGGGGATTAAATTTCTTCAAAAAAATTTTTGCATTGGTTGGGTAACTACTACAAATATGGCGCCAAATTGTTTTGCCAAAATAAATTTGTATTGGTTGGCCAACTACTCCTAATTAATTTCAGAAATTTGAAAATATGGAGCCAAATATTTGTAAAGGTTGGCCAACCGCTACTAATATTTGATGAAATCTTAAATTATTGTGCCAAAAATTTAAATTTGAATTTTAAATTCGACTTTGTAGCGCTTGGTTAACTGTTATTAAATGTTGTATAAATTAAAAAAAATTTGCTTGAATAATTTTTTTCAATTTATTTTTCCAATATTATTTTGAATGGTTGTGTAATAAATAACAATTTAAATGATAATAAATATTATTTGACGAGAATGATTAAATTAAGTTTGATAAGTATGAATATTATGTTTAATATTGAGAAACATTATGTGTAGGTAATAATTATTTAGGTTCTTCACTTTATAAAATTGAAATTGAAGATGAATAGATATATTTATTTATGAATGGAATGTTGAAAATGTGGAGGAAGGAAGTATCCTTGAATATCTGTAGAAGGAAAAAAATTAGTATAAGAATTATATGAAGAAGCAAAATAAAAGGAAATGAAATCAATATTTGAGAAAATAATTGACCTTACAAGATCAGCCCTTCATCCAAAAATTTGAAAAAGAAACCAAAAATGAGAGAGGAGAGAAGAAATGGAAAATGTATGAAATGAGATGTGGTGGTATTTATAGGTATCTAGTGAGATGTTTGTAGCAGTTAAGATGACGGTGTTTGTAGCGGTTATGTGATAGTTTGCATCGGTTAAGAAACGCTACAAATATTAATTGGAATTCTTTTAATATATATATATATATATATTGATTACTTTACAAGAAGGAAAGGTATATACATTACGGTTATTAAGTAAAAACCGTCACTTTTTAGAATACCATGTAAATATATAATGGTTGTACTTTATAATCGTCATATATTGTCTTACAAGAATGACAGTTCTTATGGTGAAACCATCATAAAACGTTAAATGAACAAATAAACGATTTATCTTCCAACTTCATATCAAAAAAATAACATAGTGGTTTCTCTTAAATAACCGTCAACTAAACAGTCCAAACTTTTCCCCTTCCCATGCTTATGATGAGAATACTATGTACTTCTTCGTTCTTTGATGATCAATACAAGAACCAAATAGCATTTCATTACCCTACTACTGTGCACGACTACTCCTCTTCAATTTCCAACGTGCGCAACAATGGTTTAAACCTGTTACTTCCAATTTATATAAACTTCCAATTTCCTTATGTTTGTCGTCCTCCTCTGTTCTTTCAATTGCCAAGATGAAACACCATGTTGAATGTAATATCCTGAATTTTGGAACTAAAAGCTTGAGATTAAGTCTAAATCAAGTAGACTGCTAAGCCCCAGTTTAGCAAGAGTTCTAAGAATATCCAAGAGCCATAATAACTTTTAGAGACAAATTTGGAATTAAGTATGAGATTTAGTTCCAATTAGTCAAAAGATAATACCCAATTCCTTTATCTAAAGTCAAATAAGATCTAAAGCCTAACTTAGATCAGAAAAGAAGAAGAATTGGCGTCTTGCAAGATGAAATAAAATGGAATAAAAGAACTAATGGTAACTTAGTTAATGTTGTCATAATCAAAGGCAAAAGAGACATTTGCCATTTAATCTTGAGGATAGAATTGGAAATCAAGATGAAAGGCTAAGATTTGTTCTTGAAAAGCAAGAGTAATAAGGAAGTTGAAAAAGCAAATTAACTCCCTCCCCTCATGATATTAAAAACGTCCAAGAGGGCAAAATGGGAGAAAGAAAGCAATTTGCAATAGGACTTTGGTCAACTTGAACTTATATACTAATAGGCATTTGGTCAACATGTCTCCTTCCTTTTTGATGAAACATTTTGGTCAAGATCCTCAAAGGGAAAGAAAGAGAAAACAAGTATAGCAAATCCATGCCCATTGACCAAGCCAAAAAGAAAGGAAAGAAGAAAGGAAGAAAAGTCAACAAGTCTTGCATTTTGATTCAACTTGGAAAGTTGACCAAAAAGCAAGCTTACTAGAGGAAATTTGTCAATATAATTCCCTCCTCTTTGATTGCCAATTTCGGTCAAGGTAAGAGGAAAGAAGGAAGGAAAGAATCTCAACTTGACTACACCATTCATAGTTAGTTAACTAACCAAGCAACTTTACAAGAAGCCACAACAAAGTGACACATCATCTTTTCTTGCTTTCTTGGGCTCAATTTCATCCAAGTCTTTAAAGTTGATGAGGATTAATGATTTAAACGCCCCACACTCTCATTTACACTCATTTGGAAGGCCAAAAAGGGAGAAAAACAAGAGAAAAGGAAAAAGGAAAGATAAAGAAGAACTTTAAGAAACAAGAAGCAATATAAGTGTTCTTACTTGATTTTCACCTTCAAAATCACCTTTCTAGCTCTTGAGGACTTCACAAATGTTGTTTCCCTCACTAAGAGCTATACTTCTATGGTTTTTTGTTTCTCAAGGAAAGGATTTTTGAGCTATCAAAGAAGTGCCAAAGTTGGAGAAACCAAGAACAAGCCCTAGAAAGTGAAAGAGGCGAGTATAAGCTTCAATTTGAACCCAATATCTTGTGGTTTGGTTGAGTTTTATGGATTTTATGTGTTGCCCTAGTTTTGGTTAATATGGGATTTCTAGGGTTTCATGTAGCTACGATCATGAATATAATGATATATGATGTTTAAAGCTGATACTAGATTATTTTAATGGTAAAATTGCAAAGTTGATAATTGTTGGTTTGGGGCGCTAGTTTTAGCTAGGTGCAGGTCATGAAGGAGGAGTGTGATTTTGGTGAATTTAAGGTCACCAATAGATTCTCTATGCAAAATTGTATAGGGTTATGATTTTGGTGAGATTGGATAGCAAACACCTAAAATTGGAACTTAAGCATAGTGCTGTCAGACTAAGGTTTCTGGGAGACAGATTTCTTGTGACGTGTTTTTGAATGGCCAAATATTATTCAATGGCCATGAAATCTTCTAGATTGATAGTAAATATCCTAAACTTTAATATAGAATGCGTTGATTGGATGTCTAGAAAGTAAGTTTTGAACTTTTAAAGTTTAAGCATTGAATTTGGAATAAATCTAAACCAGTGAGGTTGGTCAAATGAATGAACAAAGAACGAGAAGAGAAATACTTTGGTAATTATAAAAGGAATTAAGCAATGATGAGTAACTAAGAAATTATGAACCACTTTATGATGGTTTTTAAAAAATTTAAATTATTCTGGAGAAAACCCCACAAACTATAGGTTCGAATTATGTCTTGAGGTTGGTAATTGAAAGAACTTTACAAAGGAATATTGCTTAGTTGTTCGAATTCGCTGCATAAAACTCATTAGATCGATTATGGAAATAAGGGGTTACATTGAAAACTTACTAAAAAATCTACAGCGTCATCCTCTTCCTCCACCTCCTCCACAACCTCCACTACCTCCTTATTATTCCCCTTCTCCTCATCCACAACCTCTGCCTCCACCTCTACCTCAAGTGGAGGTAATGATGGAGCATGCACTATGCATTGGCCATACAGTGAGGAGGCTAGCTAGATAATTGTCAAGTATGAATAGGAAGGCCAATCTCATTCTTGATGAGTGTGAGATTGGCCATAATGATCCTAACGTACTCCCAGATGATTCAAGCCTATCTTATTCTTAATAAATATAAACAAATAAATAACAGTTTTATCGATACAACTGTTATGTAAAGTCTTAAGCATGACAATCCAAAAAACCCAACCTTTCCTATTCTATTTAAGCATACAAAAAGGAATACACTTAACACTTAGTCTATTCGTATGAAACCTGCCAACATCGTAACCCTATTACTCCTATTGTCTTTTCTGAAAATTAAGAGTCATTTTCAGTCGAGCTCCACCATAAAAAGCCTTCATCTTACTTCTCAATGATAGCCATGCTAGTTAATACTTTCACACTTGTCTCAACAACTGTCGAGTGAGTTGTTTTTTCTTGCCCTAACTCACATTTTTGTCATTCGTGAGCCCTAGCTACGTTGCATTCTTTTGATGCTTTGTTATCCTTATTTGATTGAGGTGTCTTTGTGAAGTCATAACAAGATAAAGCATTCAAGGTGATATTAGCTTGCTTTTTTTTTTGGAAAAACTATTATTGCTTTAATTGAAGGTTCATTTCCTGTTACAGGAAGTTGTCAACCCATTGCTTTGATTAAAGGTTCTTACTTTATTGATCTTTTTTATATAACTTCTGGAGATATGATCTCTAAGTAAATACATCTCCTTTTTTAGAAGTATCCATATCTTCAGAAGTTACTTCTGAAAGTTTAATAGATGTGATGAATGAATTATTTCGATGTACCGATGAGAGTCATACATGAACAAGCTCTATGAATAAACTAGTTCAGATATACCGAGAGTCATACATGAACAAGCTCTATGAATAAACTAGTTTAGGTGACATTGAATTTATTGTTGTGAAGTTATATTTTTTTGGACATCCCATTTTTGCTTTGACTGAAGGTTCGTCTCCTATCTTTCTATTGAGCAGGTAGCACCAAATTAAACACTATGAAATTCAACATTGTGATCAATCTTAGACTCTTTAATGTAAGAGTTTTTGAGCTATTTGGTCTCGTCTCTATATATATAATAAAATAATACTTCCCACATCGAGTAACAATACAATTTGGATGGATCAAGATTTCCTAAGCTTTGTGGCTAGAATCAATCTAAGTCCTAATCTATATATATATATATATATATATAATAATGTAAATATGCACCTATACCTTGTGTCTCTAGAGCAATTAAGCCTAAAAAGCAAAGGAAGGAGGGGTAAAAAACAAATACCCCAATTAGAAAGGGCGCAGGGGTTATGCAAATCCTTGAGCTTAAGTGTTTGCATATCCCCTTCATCATTTGTAATAGGGATATATGTTTTTCCTTATAGTCTTTTACTTTTCAGGGTTAATTCCTGTGAAGAGACACAATTATATATGTCAACAGTTATGTCATCACTTATATATATCAACAGTTGCCATTGATTCTCCCCACAAAGCTTAGAATGTCTTGATCTAACAGGTACTGTTCTATTATGTATATAGCGGAGGTCAGTTAGCTCAGAAACTCTCACTTGAAGAGTCTTATATCTATTCATCACGATTATTAAATTAAAACCGTCATTTATTGTAAAAGTTCACGGTTCTTAGTTATAAACCGTTATTTATGTACTAAATACATAACGGTTTTCTACGTGAGACCGTTATTTATTTTTATTAAAAGTCATGGTTCTTACATACAAACTGTTATGTATGTTACTGAATAAATAACGGTTATAAATTGAGACTATTATGTATCATGCAAGTATTATCATATATTATAACAGTTGTTTACGTGTGCCCATTAATTATTATTGCACAATGGGTAGATCATTGTCTCACTAAACCTCAATACATAACAAGTGTTATATTAGAACCGTTATAATATGTGTGAAATAAATAACGGTTCATAAACGTAATGAATCTGTTATGAGCTTTTATAGCACCTGCATATATGACTATTCAGAGCTGTTATGTATGGCAGCTAATAACTGTCATATATCGCAATTTATGTAGTAGTTAGGGGTGTTCAGATCCCGGGACGGGACCGGGAATACCCATTCCCGGTTCCCGTCCCGGGATTTCCCTGGACTGGGATCTCATTCCCGGTCCCAGTCCCGGTCCCGGGAAATTCCCGGGACAACCGGGACCGGGAATTCCCGAGACCGGGATCAGGAATTCCCGGTCTTAATAATATAATTATATTAGTTAAATTTTTTTATAATCTAGTGTTTAAAGTAATTATTTAACACCTAATAAGGTCATAAAAATCACATAAATTGAGTTAGAATTGAAAAATAACATATTATTATCACATTCATCATTTTTGTTATTATCTTTATACATTATATAGTTAGGATTTGTATCACGATATATACAATTTAACTCTAACTAAATATGTGATATACATTTTATCAAATGATAACTTAATTTATGGGGTAAAAAATACAAAAATAAAATAATAACCTATTTTTTAAGGAAGAAAGAAAAAAAAACCGGGACCGGGAATTTCCCGGGATCACAAGTGTGATCCCGGTCCCGGTCCCGGTCTCGGGTTTTTACATCCCGGTCCCGGCCGGGACGGGAAATTCCCGGGATAAAATATCCGGGACCGGGCCGGGATAACCGGGACCGGGATACTTTGAACACCCCTAGTAGTAGTGATAGCTATGTTATTTGTAGCTATTCCCCTAAAACTGCTACATCAACTGCTACAAATCATGAAACCCTACTTCAGTCTTCGTGACAGTTTGTAGCAGTTCAAAGAACCTTTTCAACCTTTTGTTTTCTGTAGCGGTTATTGCCTCAAAAACTACTAAAAATCACAAGACACTTTGTAGTAGTTCATAGGAACTGCTACAAAATAGCAACCTTTTATCCTCTGTAGCGGTTGTGCCCTTCAACCGCTACGAAAGCTGGCACCACATTTTATAGTTGTTTATATGATCCAACCGCTACAAATTATCGTGGCTTACTAGCAAGCCATTTGGCACGAGTCATACTGTTACAAACTTTTAGTGGTTTGCCTAAACACCACTACAAATCTTGATATTTGTAGTAGTTTTTTGTAACTGCTACTAAAAGGCTTTTTTTGTAGCGTGGTCGGAGATGGTGAGGCTCGATGGTGAAGGTGATGATGATTTTTGTGAAAATAACAAATTTGGATATTGAAATGACAATTATACATTTAAAAATGATCACTTGTAAAAATAAGGAGACAATCATAAATTAATTTCTAGAATTGTATGGGTTTACCAGGTTTGGATTTGAAAATAACAACTATCTATTTAAAAATGACCATTTAATTGATGTGAGTTTACTACATTCGGATGTGCAAATAACAACTCTGGATATAGAAATAACAACTATACATTTAAAACTGACTACTTGTGAAAATGAGAGGCAACATAAATTAATTCCTAGAATTGATATGGGTTTACTAGGTTTGTATTTGAAAATAACAATGCCGGATATAGAAATGACAACTATCCATTTAAAAATGGTCACTTAATGGATATGGGTTTACCAAGTTCAGATGTAAAAATAACAACTTTGTATATGGAAATGACAACCATCCATTAAAAAAATGACCACTTGTAAAAATGAGAAGGCATACATGGATTAATTCCTAGGCTCGATTTGGGTTTACTAAATTTGAATTTAAAAATAACAACTTTGGATAGGAAACTGACAACTATCCATCTAAAAATGATCAATTATTCTCACTAGAGCTTTGGCACCGACTGGGCAGCCACTGGAGCTCCAGGGTTTGGGGTATGTCAGTAGCCGTTGTCCGATGGGGGTCAATGACCTTTCGGCAGCAATTGACAGTTGCCGGTGGGGGTAGGGGTTACTCTTTTACAATAAATGTGGGAAAGGCATTTGTGTCATTTCCTTTTAATTTCACAAAAGACAAATAAAACACTAACATGTTATAGGGATTCTTGAAAGTGGAAGCACCTCTCTGTCCTTTATTATAGGAGAGCTGAAAATTTTTTGCGCTCTAAACCTCAAAAGGGGAAACCCTTCATATTATCAAATATATATATATATATATATATAAATTTGAATTTTTCTAAACAAATTTAATGTCTTAATCACTTCGCTTTGATTTTGGTGAGCTCCCAAGACCCAAACGAAACCCAAACTTTTGTGTGTCAAATAAAGAACCAAAGGAAGTACCACTTTGATTCTTGTAATAAGTATAATTTGACAAAATCTCACATGCCAAGGAATGGAAGTTGAGATATTTAATATCTTAAATTAATTAACTTTTCCAAATTTACCCATATGTAATATTGAAATTTATATTTTGGATTTCTTACAACGAGGGAAAATAAATGCCTATTTTTATTAAATGTTAGAAATCTTGTTTTTCTACCAATACAAAGTTTGTCTAGCGGTATAAGGCCCCGCTGCAAAATCTCTTTAGGTCTTAAGTTTGAATCCTAGAAGAGACGCCTAGGTTGGAAAGGGCAGCTGAAACCCCAAACTAGATACTAAATGATAATATCAAAAAGAAATATTGTTTTTCTATAATTTAAAAAAAAATGCTTTTTAAGCCTTAAAAAAAAAGTGGCTTCAAGTTCAAAGTGGTTTGGAAACACCTTTAAAAAATTAAAAGAAAATGGGTTAAGAGGCAAAAATGCCCATGCACTTTACCCAAATGCGCACATGATACATATACATTTTTTAAATGCAAAAATGCCAGCGTCGTTTGTTTGAGCTAATGACCATTACTTTTTAGTGGTGGCCTCACATTGTTTTTACAAGTGTTGATTCAGTAAGGTGCACAAAAGCCCATGCATTTTTACTAAATTTGCATGTAACACTATATACATTTTTTGGATACAAAAATACACACCACTACTTATCCATGTGTCAATCCCTCCTTCTTCCATATTCTCTCATCTCTATCAATTCTCTCTCCTCTCACTCACCATCCCCCCCTCTCTCCCCTCTCTCTCACTATCTTGCCTGACACTACTAGATTAATGTTTTGGTTTTTGCTTTGGTTGTTGCAGGATTATTGTTGAATCGAACTCAAATGATGTGATTTTGTTGGTAATGATTTATGCATGTATGATGGCTAGAGCCGGTTATCTTAGAATATATTTTTTAAAAAAAGAAATTAACTAGAAGAAACATTATATGGGTTTCTCATCATGTTAACAATCTAAAAATATCTTTCTTGTTTCTTCCCTCAATTAACGAATGAGAAAATGGATCAATTAGTGTTAATAGTCATGTATGATGTTTAGAGCTAGTTACTTTTGATATGACATTTTTGCTGTGTATGAAGAAGTTGGTGTGTATTTTTCTACTCAAGAAATGTAAATGGTGCCAGATGCATATTTGAAAAAATTATATGGCATTTTTGTACTCAAGAAATATATATGGTGCCAAATGCACATTTGATAAAAGTATATACTCCCTCCGATTCTAATTATAAGATAAAGTTGACTTTTTTGGAGGAATTAAGGAAGCCGATTAAATTACTTTAGAGTATTTATATTTTTAGTATCCTTAGATTATATATTAGTTTATTAGTCAAATTAATTAGTTTGGAAAAAAAAATAAAAATACTCTAAAGTAATTTAATCGGCTTCCTTAATTTCTCCAAAAAAGTTAACTTTATCTTATAATTAGGATAGGGGGAGTAGTATTTTTGCATCTTAACCTTTAAAAATAATTAGTGTGGCAGCCACAAAACCAAAATTTATAAGCATGTGACTTAATTAACAAAGTTGTCATTTTTGCCTCATTTAGATATGTTCATGGGCATTTTTACATCCAAATAATATATATATATATATATATGATATCAGATGTGGATATGAAAAAAGTGCATGAGAATTTTTGCACTATAGCCTAAAGAAACATTATGATTTAGAGTTGAATTTTTTCATTTGTCAAATATTTAGAGTTGAATTAGAGAAGAAGATATCATAATAAATTTTGTGTCCACCTTATATATAAACATGCCATCATCGATCACTCCGCACATCACATCATTTTAGAAAACAGCCAGCTAAGCTCAACTGTGATAGTTTTAAGAGCATTCATATGTGATGTATTTTATCCTGATGCACTATTTTGTGTATTTTTTATGTTATTAATAAAAATAAAATGTTGAAGATGAATATATATATATATATATTATTAATTAATTAATTAATTGATAACATAATAACTAAAACAGATAAAAAACAATGCTCAGTCGTGCACATAGAAAATAACAGATCCATTCATGTTAATTTTCTGCTGTTATTTTGAGTTTTTGTTGAAATATTGGCATCAGTATCACATAAAATAGAAAAAAAATGGATAAATACAGGATGAAGGTAAAACTAAATAATACATCAATACCTTTTCCTTTTTTAAATTAAACTGGTTTATGTAAAGAGACATGACACAAAAAAATATCAACAAGTGAAAAAAGAGAACATCATGGAATCAGAATTTAGCACAAATGGCGAAACCAAAGATAATCACTGTGTATTGCCCCCAATAATAATAATAATAAAAGAGATAATCGTTGTGAAGTCCAGACGAATAGCTAGAAGCCACCTTCCAACAGCGAAAATGGATAAGGTGGCCGTGGACTGCACTCCGCCGCCATTTCTGTAAAATAGCTCCTTCGTTCATCGCTCGCCGAATTGCTTTCTCCCTCGCGCACCGACATCGACATCGCCGCTTTCTCATCCATTCTCGCCGCCACAGCCGCCGTCAACAGGCTCGGTGACCCCGCGCTGCAATAATTATAACCTTGTTGATTTATCCGAGGCCTCACCATTATACTATCATTTCTCTTGCTCCACCAACGCGGACTCCTATCGGCGCCGGAGATTATTGTTTCCTCCGTAGGGGATGCCTGATTATAAGGACCGAGCTCAAAACCATTAGTAGTTTCCGGCGGCGGCGAAGATATTATCACACCGCCTAAAGCAGCTTCCTCTTTGTCAAACTCCGTCTTCACCGCCGCCATACCAGACGAAGACGACGGGGACGATGACGATATAAGCCGCCGCTTCTTACTTCCCAATTGCTTCTGCTCTTTCTCCAACAAAATTCGAGAGAGAACGTCTGGGTCCTCCACGACTTTGCACAGAAACGCCATCATTTGCTGAGGTCGTTTCTCTGTTGTCTCCAATCTCTTATTCATCCCTTGAAGCTCGTCCTCCAACGATTTCTGCTCTTCCTTCAACCTCGCTATCTCCATCATCAACGCTTCATCTTCCACCTCCTCATTATTCTTCCCCTGAAATAACAACGAGCCACTCCTACTCTGTTTCCTCCTCACAATATTCTTCAACAACTGCTTCCGCCCCCTAAGGAACCACTCGTTCGCGAATTCCCATCGATCTGGATCCACCTTTCTAAACCCCTAATCCATCACACAAAATCAACAAACAACATTCAATCGGCCATAACTGCTTAAATTTATTAAAAATCTAAACCAGTCAAAACAATCTGAAAAAGAATGGGAAATTAATTATGATGATGAGGGCTCACGTAGGTGTTTAACTGACGAACGAAGCTGGAGAAGTTGTTGTGCTTGAAATATGCAGGTAGGATGATCCGAGAGAAATCCAGAGGATCGACGACGACGAAGCTGTTGTTGGCTCGACCCCAAGTTATGAGAGAATCGGTGTTGGGATCGTTCACCATATGGAAAGTCTTTATAACGAATGGTGGAATCACGTCGTACTGCTCCATCTCATTAAAGAAGCAAAAACCTAAAAAGCTCAAAGCAGAGAGAGAGAGAGAGGGCGTGGTGTTTGTCAGAGTGAGTGTTTACTTAATCTGGGTCTGTTGTTCTGCGAGGCGAGGCGTGGCTGAGGGACGTTTCCTTTTTGGGAAATGCAGGAGCATGGTAATATACGGAGGGGACGCATGTACAGTAACAAAAGGGAGCGGGATAACGTGGCATACATCCGGAGGGGTCATGATAATAGAAAAGAGGCACGAGGTTGGGCCCTGGTGGCTTGGTTTTATTTTTAGCGACAGTGAGGTCCAAAATACTGAATAAAATATTAATAAAATGCATATGAAAAGAAATAATACCTTATAAAATTATTTATATGACATATTGAGCTGTAAAAAATGATTAATATATTATTATTTCTTTTGATAAGAATTTTATTAATTTATTAATATTTTCTTTAGTCTTTGGTTCTCACTGTCATCCTCCCTTTAATTTTTATGATCTTCTAGTCCACGTCAGGTTTGGGGGTCAAGAAATTTTGGTTGTGACTTGAGGGGCCAACACATAGATTACACGCGCCTGTTGTGTGCGTGCGAACAAAGTAACAAACCGGCTCTCAATGAGTGAGTGATGTGGCCCCCACTTTGCCCCATTAATTTAATTTATTTTTTGTGATTAGCTGTACTTATTAGTAATTTTAAATTGGGAGAATTACAATGAGGTCCCAAGGAAGGAAAAAAATGAAAAAATGGTTCCTATAGATTGCAAAATGAAAAAATGGTCCCATTAACAACTCCAGGAGCCTGTATTGACAACTCGTTAACAACTCCATGAGCCTGTATTAACAATTCCATGGGACCATTTTTTCATTTTACAATCTATTGGGACCATTTTTTCATTTCTCTTCTTCCATGGGACCTTAGTGTAATTCTCCCTTTTAAATTTCTGTGGGCAAAAAAATTAGTAATTTTAAAAAATTTTCATTCAATTATTTAATATTTTATAGGATAAAGTATACTTTTAATTATTTATGTTTTACTTGAGGTATGTATTTCCTCCCTTAATTTTACAAAGTATATTTTTGATCATATAATTCTAATACTGTTAATGTTATTAATAGCAAACGTTGACATAGCACATTTAAATGATGATTAATAGAATTTAACTATACAAATTTTAGATTTTTTTTAATTTAGACATATTTTAAATTTAAAACTAATAGAATTTAATTACACAGTCGTCAATTAAGTTCACACAATCATCATTTAAGTTAGTTGCATCAATATTTTTTTATTAACGATATTAACAGTGTTAGAATTATAGGATCAAAAATATACTTTATGTAAACTTAAAGAACTAAAAGTATAAAAGTATATTTTAAGGGTTAATATAACTTTTAGTCCTTGAAGTTTGATCCAATTTTGATTTTGGTCCCTCAAGTTTGAAATCGGTGGTTTTGGTCCCTGAAATTTCACCCGATTTTGATTTTGGTCCCTCAAGTTTGAAAAGGACTTGATGACCCGATTTTGAAACCCGACCCGACCCGGAAAAAACCCAAGTCCTTTTCAAACTTGAGGAACCAAAACCAAAATCGGATGAAACTTCAGGGACCAAAACCAAAATGGGATGAAACTTCAGGGACCAAAACCACCGATTTCAAATTTGAGGGACCAAAACCAAAATTGAATGAAACTTCAGGGACCAAAAGTTATATTAACCCTATATTTTAATCTATTTTGTGCGGATTATAAAAAAATTAATTTTGCCTCACATCCAAAATAAAATTGTAGAGTACTTGCTTAAATACGAAGTATGTTGAAGATTAATCATGTTAATTTTTTTTAAAAATAAAATAAAATAAAATAGAAATGGAGAAATGATATTGGATATGTGTGTGTTTGGTTTGAGTGTTTAGGCAACAAAAAAGGCTTATTGACTGAGTTAAGCTAGATTGCAATTGGAGGAAAAAATGAGTGTTTAGGCATTTGATTTTTCAATTTAGCTTGTTCTCCCATCAGTTTCAAAAACGCTAATTTGGTAAAAGCTTTCAATTGGAGTTTTTTCCAATTTGCGTTGTGGGAATTTATTACACGAGCAATTATCCATGTTGGAGGAAAATGAATGAGGATTGAATTGTTGCATGTCTGTGTGTAGCTTTACCTAAAATATTTTTTAATGTTTTTAACCTTTTAAAATATTTTTTCGGTTGTACCTAATGTGTTATCAGATTTATTATAATTTTACTTTTAATGTACTTTTTCAGCTCTAAAAATTACTCTAAAATATTTTTTGGTGCTTTTAATCCCTTAAAATATTTTTTCAGCTGTACCCAGTATGTTTATTAGACTGATTGCAATCTTACATTTAATGTACATTTTCAGCTCCAAAATTTACTTTAAACTATTTTTTTGTGCTTTTAACCCTTTAAAATATTTTTTAGTTGTACCCAGTTTTAGGAGATTGACTACAATTTTCCTTTTAATGTATTTTTTTTAGTAGTAAAGAGCACCCAAAATTTAGAATATTAATTTATTGATTTCCATCCAATCTAAAATATTTTTCCAATAGCATCTAATATTTTAAAGTAATTTTTAAATATTTACTTGATTTTTTAAAATATTTTTCCATCCACTCTCTCTTACTATTATCACAAGAATCACTTATGTTTAAGCTAATCCAAATAAGTTTTACTTTTACAAAAGTCATTTATATAATTTTCAATCTAAACATAAATCACATTACATAATTTGGTTTTTACCAAAAATAAGATTACAAAAACCTATATTAAAAAACTCTATTTTTCCAATCACTATTCCAAATACACATATAGTAATTATGATTATATGCGAACAAGTTGTAGTGTGTGTTTGGATGATGTATAAAACCATGGTTTTAAAAAAAAAATCCCAAACACTTGAAAAAAATACGAAAGTACTTTTTTTTTTAAAATTATGGTCTAGGTTCAATTACCCAAACACTGCTAGATTATATAAAACCATGATTTTAACTGTAAACCATGATTTTTCCACAAACTATTTTTTTATCTTTTCAGAAACTATTTTTTAAAATCTAATTTTTAAAAATTATTTTTTATTATATTTTATAAAAATTATCCTCTAAAAACTAATTCAAATATACTCAGCATTTTCAGATGGGCGTTGGCAGATGAGAGGCGGGCCAATGCCGTGAGAGGACGAAGGGCAGGTGCTCCCTAATTTGTGGGGCCCAAATGGGGGCCTAGATTCACTGAGTCGCAAGTCTGATTCGAGTGAGTGGCGATGTGTAATTGGCCCACGTGTACGCTCTCCCATTCCTTGTGTCTGGTAGTGCCGTAGTGGTGTTTCGACCTTGGGGAGCATATTCATTCTTTCCCGGTCAACGCTTCCAACTCCTCCCTCTCTCCGACACCTCACCCCACCGTCAGTACTCAATGTGCGACCAGCCGACCAGTTGTAAAAACTTGGTGTGTTTGGATTAACTTTTGAAAATAATTTTTATGATTTCTGAGTTAAGTGTGTGAGAGAAATTTTATCTCGATTTATGTAAACCTAAATTTAAAAAATTCCCAAATACTCACTAATAGATACTCCAACAGTACTGTTTGCACGAGAGAGAGAAAGGGGAAAAATTTTAGTCATATGTACTGGATAGTGCAAGAAAATTTTTATATGAATATATAATTTTATCTTTCATTTATTATTGTATTAATTTTATTTTTATGAGTATAGTGTATATTCTCTTTAGTTCTATTTATAAGTTTTTTTTATTGCGTAAAGTGAACGATAGTTAAAAACAATAAGTATGTCAAAAATGTTATGTTTTCTCATATATGTCCCTATTTATGAAAAAAAAATATAGGAAAGAGAATAGATAAAATGTATGAGAGATAATTAGTATAAGATATGAGAATGAATGAATATTTAATAAAGGTAAAAAAAAAAAAAGCATACATTTTCAGACAAAAAGTGAAAGTTGTTTATAAAAAGGATAAATGCCATGAGAAAGAAAGTTACTTATAAATAGAACTGGAGCGAGTATTAAATAAAAGTAAAGTTAGAAAGTTGTTGAATTTTATGAAAGAGTTAATGGAGTTTAAGCTTTTTCTTAGTCTGTGTGAAACATGTTGAAAGTGCCTTAAGTATAAGATCAAATGAGTGTTTAATTTAATTAAATAATTAAATTAATTTTTTTTGGTTTTTTTAAAACTCTCTTTACACTTTTGCATTGGCACCATCCATTCATAGAAAATAATCTCCTTGTGTTATTAATAGTGATAATTTGGCTTCAACAATGTACTTCCCGTTCAAGGTTCTGACAACCATGGGGCACAACTGTTTTAATTGGTCGTTGATATTCAGCCCGCTAAATTTGTCAATTGCATCCATATGTGCAGGGGCTCTAGCTATAGGAAATTGTGCATCTTTGACTCTCAATCACCTAGAATGCATCTTTGACTAGTTTTAATTCTGAGCTCTCTGAAGGAGTCCGTAGATGATTAAGGGCTGTTTGGTTTAGAGGGTGGGGATGGAATGGGAGGGGATGGGAGGGGAGGATGGAGGATCACCTTGTTTGGTTTGGCAAGAAGGGGAGGAAGGGAAAGGATTTTTAATGATCCTTTGTTTGGTTTAGGGGGGAGGGGAGGGAAGATAATATCTAATTTACCATTTTATCCTTAAACATTAGTTTAAATATTTTTCTTATATAAATGATTTAAATTAGTTTACACCTCAATATAAATTATATAATTTAATTTATTTTTTTACCTTTGATTCAATTTTTACCTTTAATTTATAATTTAATTTATACTAATTTATATAAATTAGTTTACACCTCAATATAAATTACAAGGAAAAGGTGTTTCATTTTTTCGCATGGAACACAGTGTGGTTGGCTTAAACCTTGATTTTCAAATACTCAACTTGACAAAGCACATCTCCTATCAAAGAAACAAATTATATTAAACACGAGTAAGAGCTACAAGGCCGTGTACACAATAAACATAACAACAACCTACACATCCTTCATTTGAAAATTATTAAAAACCGATAACAATAAATTAACAAGTAATAACTTTAACGTAATAAAAGATGACAATAATTAAAGTAATAAAAATTAATTTTATAAAAAATTATTGTTGAATTTTAATGACAACAATAGTAAAAGAAGAAAACAAGTAAAAGAAAGGTCTTTGACTCTTTATATATGTTTCTCATGTGTTCCGCAATATCCAAATCGATTAAAGACAAGTAAAAGAAGCAAACAAAAAAGGAATAATGTTGATAATGATGTAAAGACTTTAGCTATTATTTGACATCATTTATTAATTACACACTGGCAGGACTCTTAATTTAGATAAGCACTGTAATAATAATGTCGCAGGAACAGAGATGCTGCAGACACCACTAAGAACAGACAAAGCACACAGTGTGGACTACTATATAGAGAATATGATCATAATGTTTAGAACTAGAAAAAAAATAGAGATTACAATTTTCAACACTTCTATAAGTGATCCAACATATTACATATTCAAATCCATTATACATATTACCTGCTTTACATCTTATAACCAAGGATCAATTCAAAAGGAGGGGAAGGGGAATTGAGTACCCACCCATAGTAAGTTATGAATACATAGCTAAAAACCATATGTAGAGTATATGACAAAGCATACAAAAAGTTATGAAATATGCCCAAAAGTCATATTTTCATGAGCATCTATCAAAATATTCAAAAGTCATTATAGTAAATAGTCAAGAGACCATCTATTAAGAACTATAAAACATCTCCATTATCACTTCCTTCCTTATTGAGGCTGGAGATTGTACTGCAGTCCTAAGCTTTTCATCATAATTCATAAGCAAGCAATAAATCTTTGGTATTTTTACAACATCACAGCCATATTCTTAAAGCATCTTGTATAGTTCTTCACCAGACAATTGGGGTACTTCCCTCTTGTTGTTGCTAGCTTTTACTAAAGCAGCATTTCCTTGCATGATTGCATCATTCCCTCTCTCAAGTGCTGAAACCATTGCAGCCATTATCCCAATCATTTCCTTAAAATTATTTTCATGGTCTTTAGGTGCCCTCTTTGGCTTCTTACTGGAAACACTATTAGCATGAGGTGAAAGATCTTCTTCAGGTGATACTCCTTGTCTGGGTGAGTTACCTTGGCCATTAACCTCAACAAACATATCAGCATTGTTTAATGAGAAGCCACCTTGTGAAACTAAGTTATCAATTTCATGAATACTTTCATTGACCTCTGTTGTAGATCGATGCCTCTTCCTCCATTCCCGCATTGTTTCCCCCTCATCACCGTTAGCTCTGTCTACTCCATATAGTAGCATCATTTTTTCATAATTCGGAATAGCAGTATTTCTCCATAGAGCTGCTTTAGGTTTAGCCTGGTAAAACAAAATAGAACAAAAAATAGAACAGAACAGAAAACAGAAAAGAAACCAAATCAGAACATAACAGAAAACAGAAACCAAAACAGAATAGAACAAAAAACAGAAACCAAAACAGAACAGAACAGAAAACAGCATAGAAAGCATAATTTTAAGGAAATGATTGATTCCGCCAATAGCCTTGACTGAAAGCATAATTTAAGCAAATTTTGCCAATAGCCTTGACTGATTTAAACAGCACAGAAAAGCTTAGGACTAACTCCAGAATATGACAATAATTGCATTTGAGGGATCACTTTTAAGAAAAAAACATAACAAGCAATAGTAAATTAACCTCAATGAGTGTATCCCAAACTTCAGGTTCAGCTTCCCATATCTGAGTTGCTAGGTTCCAAGCAAATCCACTCAAATGCTTAAAAATATCATGCAGCTCCGAAAAATTTTTCTTCATAGTTTTCCATCGGTTCTTCACCTTTTCCTTGTTAATGTGTTTGCCAAACAAAGCACTTAGATACTTGACAATGTTATCATAAGCTTGAGTTGTAAAAGACCTATGAAGTTTGCGGCCCTCATTGTACTCAGTCATAAAAGCATCAATAAGGGCATCATCCATGAGTCTAGACCAGTTAACTGCCTCTTTACCATTGTTTCGTACCATCCTATCACGTAATAGTATATATAATAACTAAAAATCAAACTACATAAATAATAAATAAACACAATATATGAAATTGAAATTCATAGATTAAATAGAACAATTTATGCCCTCAACATCATGTTTGAAAAATTTAATACAATGTCTTAAATTCATAGCTAATAAGAGTACATAACAATGTCCATAGTAAAACAGCATTCAACCCTCAACATCATCATCAAAATCATCATCAAGAGCAGCCGCATTATTCTGATAGTCTGTCCCCATCTGAGTTGCTATATTTTCTCTAATAAGATCACCTCGAGCAGCCTCATTATTGTCACTAATTGGAGCATGATTATCGTCATTTGATTCATTTTGTTGACGGAGGTCCATGTCAACTTCTCTTAACAAATCTTCAACAGGGTCAACACTCATGAGGAAGTTATGAAGAATGGCACATGCATATATTATCATTTTTTGAACTTTTATGCCATATGTAGGTTCAGTTGCATTAGATACAATTACAAATCTTTTCTTCAAAACACCAAAAGCCCGTTTAATGGCATTACGCAACTTTGCATGGCGAAGGTTAAATAACTCCTTATAGTTTATTGGTGGATTTCTCTGGGAATACTCTTTCAAATGGTAGCGGACTCCCCGGTAAGGTGTTATAAGCCCTCTTGTTAACATAAATCCAGCATCCACAAGGTAATATTTACCTATAATACATGAAAATAATTACTATAGAGGGTTTTAAATACCTAATGAATGTAAACTTCATCAAAATTAGTTAAATATTTACCTTCGGGAATGTTAAGCCTATCTTCCCTTGTTAATGCATTTTTAATGATCCTTGAGTCAGATGCAGTGCCTTCCCAACCAGGGAGCACATAAGTGAACTTCAGGTCAAACATACATGCTACTAACACATTCTGTGTAGGGAATTCCTTCCTACCACGATAACGGGGAGCATCTAAAGAAGACACCTTCACACGTATATGTGTTCCATCTATAGCACCAATACAATTCTTAAAATATGGAAAGAACATATGTTCATTTTGAATTTCTGGAGGAATTCTAGACCCATCAGGTTGGATAACAAATTTTTCTTCTAACTCAACGATGGCTGCCAAAACTGTATGAAAATGACGACTAACTGTCTCACCAGACCACCTAAACCAAAAATTGACTTCACGATTTTTCGCACTATGTGTTAATATATAAAGAGTTTTTGCAACTTGTTCTTCCACACTTGACCAACGTGTGGGTCACAGACCACAATCTCTTTCTAACATACCACATAATTCTAAAAATGCTCTAGGTGTCATTCTAATTATATTTCGACTAGACGGACAACTACTTATTCTATTCATTATTTTATCACGCACCCTCTCTCTTTTACCACTCAAACTATAACTTATTCTTCTAACACACATTTCATTGGCACATACTTGAGCCAAAACACACATAAGCAAAGCTATCGTTCTTTGACGCAACTCAAGCCACCAACGCACCAGTAGAAAGTATTGAGTTTCCAAATCCATCAAACAATGTAATGAAAATGCATATCAATAATCAGAATCTCGAAATTAAAAAAATAATACCAAACAAAGCAGGAGTTCCACTAAGCAATTATCTTAAAAGTCACATAAGGATGAAGTAATTTAATAATAAAAACAGTTTCATATAAGAAAATGAATGAATATGTTTCATCATTTTTACATAAACTAGTTAAAGAGAGTTGGTTCCCAAGGAAGCATTAAAAATGACCAGATAATGACTTTAAAAAATATTTATAGACGCACTCATGTATTATTAAGGAACAAAGTCTTCATATATTGACAATAAGAGCAAATCAGAATCAGCAAATCAGTATATAAGGTCATAGCAGAAATGAATGACAAGCAGAACCTATAGGAACTAGCACAGTCAAATTATCAAACTAGTTCAGCTAAGATCATAAGCCAACATCAGTACTTCAATATTATGTTTTCTTCATTCTTTCTTAGAAGGGTAACTTCTTAGCCAAACTTTTCAAACAATGAAATAAGTAAACATCTTATATTACAAGTTCCACAACCAGGCTTGTAAGAAAGGTTGGAAAGCACAAACTCATCAGCATTCAAAAATTAAACACAAAGACAGAGAGAGAATCAGATATCAGTTTAAATGGTTGGAAAGCAAGTTTGGAAAGCAAGTAATTGATTTTATTCAACAAATAGAGGAACACCGTAGAAGCAGTTTAAACCATACCTGAATCAGAATCAGCAAATCAGCAATAAGAGCAAATCAGAATCAGCAAATCAGCAATATGCTCTTGTGCAGACAAAATAAAAAACGGATGAAACTGACAGCAAATCAGAAAAAAAATCAGCAAATCAGAATCAGCAAACACCCACGTTACCGAAGAAACTGATAGCAAAAATCAGGAAAAAAAAACACCCACGTTCCTGAAGAAACTGACAGCAAAAATCAGTTCCTGAAGAAACTGACAGCAAAAATCAGAAATAAAACACCCACGTTCCTGAAAACTCACAGCAAAAATCAGAAAAAAAAATAAGAAGAAGGAAAAAACCTGAGCTGTGAGAGAGCCGAGGAAGACGACGGAGGAAGACGGCGCCGCACAGTCGAGCGAGACGACCGAGGAGGATGATTCCACCGGAGCTGAGCTGAGACGCGAGACTTAGAATTTGTTGAGGTAGTAGACGTGAGAAAGCTGAGGTAAATAATCAAAAAAGAACGAAGTGATATATTGAACTCAGGATATAATTGAAATTATGAAAAAGTCATGGGGGTAAAATGGTTTCAAATTTTTGGCTCCCTCCAAAACCCCCCAATTTGGAGGGAACCAATTGGAGGGAGTGGAAGGGATTTGGGACCTTTTTTTTTGGGCCCCTCCCCTCCTACTTTTTATACCAAACAAGGGGATGGGTTCATTTTTCATCCCCTCCCATCCCCTCCCCTCCAACCAAACAAGGCCTAAGTGAGTGTTTGGAATGACTTAATTTTAGGAAATAAATACTTATTACATAAGTCGAGACAAAACTCCTCTTACATACTTATCTCATATATCGTGAATCACGAATTATAAGCACTTATTACCCAAAAATAAACTATTCCAAACAAGCAATAAAACTAGTCCTCTCCAGCAACATTTGATTATTTATTCATGTAGAATTTTAGCCAGCCTTATAATTCTCTTGCGAAGAACCTGTTCTAAAACTTGAGCTTGATAACAGACTTCTAGAATGTTCTAGTTTCCCAATAGTCTCTTAAGACCATGGTTATCTGACCCAAACTAGATCGGTCGAACCAGACCGGAAACCTGCCAACCGGCTTGTAGACTGGTCTGGGTCAAGTTTTTAATTTTTTTTAAAAATCATTTTTTTTATTTTTTATTTTAGAATTTCATACTAATAAACCTAAAATCTTCCATTTTTCACCGGTTTGGTTTCGGTTTAGCTCCGGTTTGACTCTGATCTAACCCACTGATCCTTGACCTAGTACCTCAGCCGATTCACTGATCAGTCCGGATTTAATTACCTTTCTTAAGACACATTGATATTTGATAAAGCTACTTGTGGTAATGTTGAGAAATGGTAGTTGTTCCCCAGTCACTACAAAAAAACTATTATTTAGTAGCGATTAAAAAGGTATATTTATAATAGTTCTAATTGCTACCAACAACATTAGTAGTGATTGACAAAACTACTACCAAATCCACTGTTACAAATGTATTAGTAGCGGTTAACAAAACTACTACCAAATCCACTATTGCACACGTATTTGTAACGGTTATTAGTAACCACTACTAAAGCAAACAACCTGCTACTACATGTGTAGCGATTTCACCCCCACCAACTACCATATCCACTACCGATAAGTCATCTTATGCAACATTTGTAGTGGATTTTTAGCCGCTACAAATGTGGCGCTTATGGCGGGAAATGAAAAGAATAAAAAAAAATTTTGTATTTGTAGCGGTTATGGAACCGCTACAAATTTGGAAAAGATTTAAAAAAGGTGCCAAAAAGAAGTAGCAGTTATATAATCGCTACTAATATTATATGAAATTTTAAATTTGGCGCCAGAAATTTAATTTTTTGTTTGTAGTGGTTTTGTTGCTATGAACTACTACAAAGATTTTGTGAAATATTTTAAAAAATTGTACAATTATTTTTCTCCATTTTTATAATATGGGATTGAATAATTTATTATTTCAAAAATTTAGCTGATAGTAATTATTATGTATAAAGAATGATTTAATTAAATTGTTATAGTATAAATTATATATTTGTAATATTATTCAGAATATGTAGGTAATAAGAAATTATTGTATTGTCTATTACAATGTAGTTATCATTTTGTAAGGAAAATAGGAAATGGTGTGAAAAAGTCCTTCAATATCTGAAAAAAAAGAGTAACAATAAATATTATGTGTAGGAAAAAAACATTGAAGTGGAAGAATAAAAAAACTTATTACCATATTTGATCACCTTGTTCAGATTCTCAGCTCTTAGAAAAATATTGTTAAATGAGAGAAAATGAAAGAGATGAAGAGTTGAAAGAAATGAGGAGGTTGGAGCAAATGACCTTAGTTTTTTATTTTTAAACATCCTCAAACCCTCTTGCCTGCCGTTGGAGCAAGTGACCGGCGGTGGCCGGTTACTAAAGCTCCAATGATCTTATATATATTTTTTGTATTTTTCAAGTAAAATTCGTCAATATATATACTTGAGTTATTAATATGTATATTAAAGTAATAAACATAGTACTTATTGAATATTTCTTAATAATTACTTTTGTTTCGCTATTAACAATTCATGTTTTTATATTGACTACTTTAGTTTTGATATTGACTGTTTTGGCTGGCTACTTTAGTTAAAGAAACAAAAGTAGTAGTTACTATGAAATAGTCAATAAGTACCATGTTTACTACTTTAGTATACATATTAATAACTCAAGTATACATATTGATGACTTTCGCTTGAGAAATTCAAAAAAAAAATATTAGACATCCTAAGCTTCGACAGCTAGTTGCTAGCAAGGTTATCGGAGCTCCGGTGATAGCCATCACCGGATCTCCAGCGGCCAGCAAGGGGGTTTTAAGGTTTTTGTTTTGTAAAAAAAAAAACACTACAAAAAAAAAAAGAATTTGGGACAGAATTTGCCATAGAATTAGCTTTTCCGACGAAATTTCAGACAGTATGCATTTCTGACGGAATTTCTGAAGAAATCCATTCCGTTGCTACTAGGTGTGTGATAAAAAAATTTGCAATTCCATCGGAAATTTTTGACAGAATTCCTTTCCTTTGCAATTTTTTTTTAAAATTTCCAAATGCCATCTGTCCCTCTCCCCTGCTTGCCACGTGTCCATCTCCTCTGGCTGCCACTTGTCATACCTCTGCTCCCGTTCAAACCTGCGACCTTAAGCTGCCGATGCCTTTGTGCGCGAGTCTTTGCTAGTTGCGTTGAAATGAACTTGTGTCATATTATTACATATTATTATATATATAATATTATCATACACACACACACATATAATTAATTAATTATATACATATAATTAATTATTAATTAAATATAATGTTATTAACAATAATGAAAAATTTAATAAAAACATAAAAAATATTTATATATTTAATTAAAAAAAATTTTATTTAAAATTACTTAATAAATAATAATTTAATATTATAAATATTATTTTTAATTAAAAATTAAAAATATAATATTAATAACATATATATTATTTTTGAATAAAATAAAATAATAACTAATATAATAATAATAATAATAATATAATTTTAATAATTAAGGTTAAATAGAATTATTTAATCATTAATATTTTGATTTTATAAATATTATTTTTTTTAAAAATTAAAAAGATTCAAGTTTTTCCAACGGAAGACGGAAATTTCCATCGGAAAACTTTCCAACAGAATTTCCGTCGAAATTTACCGTCGGAAAATTTCCGACGGAATTTCCTTCAGAAATTCCATTGGAAGTTGCTATGAAAAAAATTTTGTCAGAAATTCCATGGCTAAATTTGAGACGGGAAATTTTCTGACAGAATTTGTAGTCCAAAAATTTCTTACAGAATTTCCGTCTGAAATTCTGTTGGAATTTGGAGTTAGAAGTTGCAACGGAAAAAATTTCATGGCTAAATTTGTGATGGAAAATTCTGTGGGAAATCGGTGTTTTTTTGTAGTGAAAAAACTAAGTGCAATTAGGTTATTTCCCACATTTGGCAATATTTCAAAAGTTCAAATCAGTCCCTTTGAAATTATTGAAATGCAACTTACTTATTTGTCTTTTACCAATTTTAACAATACTTTTTTGTCTTTTTCCCAAAAAAAAAAAACAGATGTGGTTGCTTTTGGCTTAAACATAAAAGGCTAATTCAGTACTTTATCTCTCATATTTATAATTTTTTTTCACATACTATCCTTATTAATTACACATATTAAGGAGGTTTCCATGAAGTGATAATTCTCATGCATACAACTGATTATAGAGGGTGTTTTAATAAAACCAACACATTTATTACATATATAATTAACTAAACTAATTTTTTTAATTTCTATAAAATTAGATATCTAATTGCTATATTAAGAACTGAAAAGAGTACGCACATGTGAGCCATGTCTTGTTTTTCTAAAACCCTAGCCCTAAAATTGCAACTCATGGGAGCCAACAAGCACGATGAGTGATGCTTCCAAGCGCAAATAACGTCAATTCTGCTATAACTTGTGTTTCTTACAGTTTTTTTTTTTAAAACTTGAAGTGTTTCTTACAGTTAGAAGTAAACATTTATATAATAAAAAAATGCCTAGTATAAAACATTAAAGAAGCAGTGTATATATGTAATCACGAGCTTCTTATATATGAATCTTAAAAAGTTGAGGTTCTCTCTTCTGAGGTGGGCATTACATTATATAAAGGGCATTACTTAAAATGCTATAACTGAATTACGTAATTGTATCTAAGTAATTCCCATTCTTATATTAAGAACTGGAAGTAGTACTATGGTCATACAATTTTAAAGACTGTATACTTTGTACGTATAAATTACTTGATGACTTATAAATTACTAAATAAGAATGGAGGAAGTATAGTTTTTCCATGATTTATCTCCATGAAAATAGATACTATATTGTTTTTTTTTTTTGGATCAAAAAAATAGATACTATATTGTTAGACAATCCTAAAGCAAATAACACGAAAGAACGTAACTATTTATGGGTTCGTCTTATGATTTTTTCTCCTTCACGTTTTATTCTATTTAATTATAAAGTAATGCAGTAAATTATATATATATGGAAATTATGCGGGCCAGATTCATGTTTCCAGTGCCCTTTGCTTCAAGCAAGTTTCCAACTTGAAGTATAACTAATTAGTTGAAGACATGAATTATTAATTTATTATACTCCCTTCCTTTAAAATTTTAAGGCATTTTTTTTTTTAAAAAGTATAAATTAATAAGTTTTTTAACAAATAACCTTAGTTAAGAGTGTAAATTAGACTAAACACTAAACACTAAAATTATTGAGGTAAATAACATGCAATTCTAAAAGCCATTAACTAAATTATTGAGGGTATAAACTAGACAAGCCTCTTAGTATGCCTCAGTTCCTTTTTTTTTTTGGTGTACAGTATTCCTCAGTTCCTACTTGTAAAGATCTTTCAAAATATTGCATCGAAACCAAAAAAATCTTAAAGCCACATTAATTCTGTTTTAAAATTGAATAATCTTTTAATTTTACCCTTATTCACTATATATAATTAAATGAGAAGTTCAAGAAAATAACAAACTACTGAGCAATAAATTAGGAGCAAAATTGTATATTTTGTAGAATAAATTTAACGAGGTTACATCTCTCCACCCTATAAAATAAGCCAAGATGAGTATTTTAAAGGGATAAAATAGCTGATATTGTTATATTTTTAGAAGAAAAACATACTCTTTTGGTCATATTATGATCATTTCTAACATGTTTCACCAAAATCAAGAAAAAATTTAAATTTTATTAAGTTTTTATTAAAATTTAATGATTTTTCAACTTTACCTTACTTAAATCTATTCTGCCTCAAGAATACAAAGTCTACAAAGTAATTTTTTTTATTAAAGAGTCTACAAAATAATAAATGAATGATAAACTTGTACATTTGTGTGAAAAATTTAACAATGTAACTTTTTTTTACCAACAATGTAACTTAAACATTAAAAATAGGTTCAGAGGAGTATGCTTTAGTTATTAATTGATGGTTAAGCATTCATTTTTGGAGCCTTGATGTAGGATTGATACCGAATCTGTGATGATGATGATCACAAGCCTAAAGGGAGAGCCCATCCCAAAAGACTAGTCTATTGGGAGGGAAAGCCCCTTAAACTTATAAACCCACTCTACTTGTGAGATTTCCCAATATGGGACTCATAACATAGTCAGCCCCTTGAGAGCCGACGTCCCCAGCAGCTCCACACCATGATATGACACTTCACTCAGCCTCCTGCCGGTTAAAACCCTCCAGCGGACCACGGCACTTCACTCAGTCATGATGATGATCACAAGCCCAAAGGGAGAGCCCATCCTAAAAGACTAGTCTATTGGGAGGGAAAGCCCCTTGAACTTATAAACCCCACTCTACTTGTGAGATTTTCCGATATGGGACTCATAATTCACTCAGCCTCCTGCCGGTTAGAACCCTCCAGCGGCTTCACTCCACGGCACTTCACTCAGCCTCCTGCCGGTTAGAACCCTCCGTGAGTAGCCCTTTCTGTGAACATCGGGCTCTCTATGAAAACACCAATGTGATGATCACAAACCCAAAGGGAGAGCTCATTTCAAAAGACTAGGCCATTGGAAGAAAGAACCCCTTGAACTTATAAACCTCACTCTACTTGTGAAATTTCTTGATGTGGGACTCATAACAGAATCACATGCAAATCTTGGAGTGAAAATTATATGCTAATCATATAATGTCACAATCATATTGAATGAGTTAGATTTGCATATTAGATTTGTCTCATCAACATGGTTAACATATATATATATATATATATATATATTTCTGGCCCATTCATAATCAAGTTTAATTTAGGTGAAGCTTAAGCAAGGTCTCGAGTTCGAGCATTGTGTATGCAGAAAATTCCCATTGGGAGACTCTTCCACCAAAGCCAGGTGCACGACGCGGGTCGGATCCGGATGTAGTCAGAGCAAAGCTCCAGTGAACCGGGTGGGCAACCCAAAAAAAATGTTGGGCACCGACTTTTTTTTTATTTTTTTATTTTTGCCAATAGGCACCGACTTAATAATATAACTTCTTCCTTTGTCCATTTGTTCAAAAATAGAAAGTTCATGTCATATAAAAATTTTTATTGTTAAATTCTAGCTAGCAAAAATAAAAATAATCAGACAAAGAATTGAGCATAAGGCTTTTTAATCTTTTTTTTTTTTTTTGTGCCAATAGGCACCGACTTAATATAACTTCTTCCTTTGTCCATTTGTTCAAAAATAGAAAGTTCATGCCATATAAATTTTTTTATTGTTAAATTCTAGCAAACATAAAAATAATCAGACGAAAAATTGAGCATAAGGCTTTTTAAATCCCCCCCCCCCAAAAAAAGGATTTTTTCTCTTCCTCACTTAATTCGTAAAATTCATAAAAAAATTTACAATAAAAAGGTGTAGATTTAGATTCGAAAACTCAGGATAAATAGTGAAAGCATATCAACTCTAAATCTTTTGGTTGAGTAAGATATCATTCGGTTGGATTGTTAGAAAATTCAAGAGAAGATTTTCTTAGGGTCTAAGTTTGATAAACAACTCCAGAGTAAGCACTATTTGCATATCGTCTCTGGGGTTAGGGACTCCACCAATAATATCATTTAATATCCTTCATCAATCATTTAATATTATAACATGTTTTTTAAGGAAATTAAGATACACTATTCATTCACGATAAAAAAATATACACTATTCATTATTTAAGTATTTTTGAATAAATTCTTAGTTTATTCATATTATCAATGTATACATTTAATCACTAAATAATGATTCATCTTTTAAATTAATAATTTCAAAAATAAAATCTCTTAATTTAATTTTGTTTTTATAAGTTCCACTTTAATCTATGCTTCATTAATTTGATCTCATTCAAAACATATACTCCCTCCCTCCTATCCATAATGTAAGTTATTTATAACTAATTCATTACTCTTCCGGTCCTTAATATAAGACATATTTGAGAAATTGATTTTAGTCTTGAATAGAAGACATAGTTGTTATATTTGTCTTATTTTTCTAATTTACCTCTATTCATACTCACTCAACAATAATAAAGGAGAACGGTGAATAAGAGAATTAAGGAAGATGACTCAGGTGTTTTAGAAAATACATACCGTATTAACCAATTTAATTAATTTTCTTAATCTAATCAAATTAGGTAAATATATTTTATATTAAGGATTGGAGGAGTAAAATCAAGAAAAAATAGTTGCATAATCACACTTCTCCCAAAAATTGTTGTGATTTTCATCTATACCCCTCAATAAATACCATAAATTTTAAAAATGTATAGTCTTGCAAAGTATTCCCTCCTATCCATAATATAAAAGCTATACAAGATGTTTACTTTGATCCTAAATATAAATCTGAATCCACTTTATATCTCATATTTATAATTAATGTTTACCCCAAAATATCCTAGTTGATTGCACATATTAAGAGGATTTAATTTTCATTAATGAGCAATTCCAATGAACATAATTAAAGTGGGTATTTAGGGAAACTGACACTCATTTATTACATATAACTAAGTTAATTATTTTTCTTAATATCTACAAATTAGTTATATGACAAAATGTTGTAACTTATATATGGACGGCCCTATGGGAGCAAACCAATATCAGTTTTGAGTTGCATTATCAGTATGATTACATGGTTCTAGTTGTATCTCGCATAACTGAACATTTTACGAGGAAATGCTTTCAAAATGTCATTGACATACCAACAAACCTATGAATGAAGGTTTAGTTTAATTCAAAGACGATATGTTGGAAAAAGAGTGATAGATAGAGACGCATTTTTAAAGAAGGAGCAATAAGATCTATGAGGTATTTATGAGAAAGATTATAGTGTCTAATCACAAGATATAGGAGTAATTAATAATGCCTTACTCATTAACCCTTGCCGACTTCAAAAGAAAGCTCCAGAGAGATGTTCATATTATATCATAAATATACTACTTAAAAAGAAGAATTTGTTTAGGCTATTATTAGCACACAAAAGTCCACACAAAACAGTAAGTTTCATATGATTCGAAACCCACTTTATATTAGCTTTTGGCAAGTTACTAAAGATCACGAAGAAAAAGGTTTAAGATTTGACAAAAAATGAGAACAAGTTCACACATATAGTTCAAAACTTCGTCGCTTTCTCAGGCGAAACAAGACAATACTTACCAATCACAATTCACAACACAAGCCTCAAGATTCTCAAATCTCTACAGTCACTAAATGAATATATATGTATTCTACAACTAATCCTTAATTTATATCTATATCTATATATAGCTTTCTTTTGGAGGAGCAAGGTTTATGATAATTATAGCACTTTATTTCAAATTTGTCTATATGCCTAAAATAAATTTTGAAGGGGATCACTACTACAAAAAACCAAATCTGTGGCGCTTATAATTGCATTAGCTGTGGCGCTTGCGAAATGCCACCTATCTTAACGCTACTAAAAAAAGCTGTGGCGCTTCCCAAGCGCCACAGCTATTTAAATTTTTTTTTTTTTTTAAATAGCCTCCTGTGGCGCCTGACCAGTCAGGCGCCACAGGAGGCTATCTTCCCAGCCAGGCGCCACAAAAGGCCTTTATTTTTTTTATTTTTTTTTATTTTCGCGTTTTCTTTTTCTTTTCTTTCCTGTGGTCCTTTTTTTTGCTTCCTGATTGTGAAGCTTTATTTTATAATGAGTTGCTTTCATGTTTATCATCTCTCAAATTTTCAATCTTTCTATTTTATATTTCAACCTATTATATATATATATATATATAATTTTCACATTTAAAATTCAAGTTCCCCAACAATAATTTTCTTACACAACAATATATTTATTGTCATTTCCTCAACAATAATGTTCTTACATTAATACTCTCCAAAGCTAACATAAAAAATATCACAATACAAGAACTTGATATGTGAACACAGTACATCAACAACTGATTAAGTAAATTAAAAGATTACTAAAAAAATTTAAACAAAGCAAGCTAGAATGAAACAATCTTCTTCTTACGTTGGTGACGCTAGCTTGAGTGACGAGGATGAGCAAATGTGAGCTGTGGAGTGGATCAGTAGGGATCAACTGTAGTGGGGTTCAAAAGAGGAAGAGAGACAGAGAGTATGAAGAAAAGGGAACAACTAGGAACAAAAGTGGGGACAGACGAAACAAAATGGAAAAAGGGACAAGAGAATTTAATGAAGAAGACGAGTGTGTGTTTTTGTTGTGCAAGAGAAAGTGATATCTTTTACGGGGGAGAGGCGTCAACATGAGCTATGGAAGAGGGAATAAAAAGGAAAAAGAGAGGGAAAAGATAAAAAGTAAAGTTAAAGGAGGGAAATCTGATTGGCGGGAGAGTTGAAAAAATTCATTATTCAAGCAATTGTGGCACTTCTTTAAAGAAGTGCCACAACTGCCCCTTTTTTTTATCTATTTAATTTTTTTTTTTTTTAGGACCCAATTGTGGCGCCTGGCAAGGCAGGCGCCACCTTTGGGTGTAACCAGCTGTGGCGCCTGGTCCACCAGGCGCCACAGCTGGCCAATTGTGGCGCCTGCCTTGCCAGGCGCCACAGCTGGTCCAAAAAAAAAAAAAAAAAAATGGGCAGCTGAAGAAGTGCCACAAAATATGCGCCACCTTTCAATCTTTTTGTAGTAGTGGATCTCACAAGTTTCTATCTGTCACATTTCACAAACCACCTCTATCACCACCAAACATGATTATCACTGTTTATGCATCAATTGCTTTGAGGCATTCTTCACCAAATATAATCTTCGTAGCTACTAGTTTCTTCACAAATAATTTCTTTACTTTTGTTAAGGTTTGGTTCGTATTCTAACTAATCCCTCCCATGTAAGAGTTTGTATTGGTTCTAAATGTAAGATTTCAATCGACTTCGTCTCCCAAATTTATACCTTTCTCTCTAAACTCTCCATGTGTTAAGGAGGCTTTCGTTTAGGAAGTACTTTTTAATGGAAATGATTAATTAATAAGGACACTTCAAGAAAACCAACACATGTTTTTTTACAAGTAAGTAGCTTAATTAATTTCTATGCAAAAAATAGTTATCTAGCAAAGTAACTATATTTTTATGGGAGGGAATATAAACCAATAAACTTAGTAATAAAAGACCTATTATTTATCTCCAGGGTATTGAGAGAGATTAGTCTCCTCCATCAATAGATGGTGCTTTTTTATTCATGGCTTGGAAACAAAATTAAATATGAAAATTTCTGTTAAATTAATCCCCACATTTGATGTATATTGTCAAATTATGACGTTAAAGGGTATGAAATTTGGCCCGTCAATAGAAACGTTAGGATTGGTGGATTATAGTTTTTGTCGTGATATGTACTTTTGAACCTCTCTTGACTCTACCGGCACCATTAAATCTAATTCAACATTAAATTAAGGGTTAAGGACCGGCACCATTAAATCTAATTCAACATTAAATTAAGGGTTAAGGTGTAAATTTATTAATGAAGTTTTGTCCGATAAGCATTTGGCATAAAAATCTTTTAGAAGGGGCAAAAATACCAATGAACAATTAAAAAGGGGTACCCACCACAAAAAACGTTAAATCCATACTAACGCCGTTAGGGGTTTTCTTCTCTTATGATTTAACACCGTTAGTACGGATTAACGGTTTTTTATGGTGAATCCCCCTTTTTAATTATTTATTGGTATTTTTTTCCCTTCTAAAAGATATTTGTGTTAGACGCTTCTCAGACAAAACTTCGTTGGTAAATTTACACCTTAACCCTTAAATTAATAATCCCAAAAGATTAGAATAAAAACAGTTCAAGAAGGAGAGAGGGGAAAACCAAGTTACTAATACTCCCTCCAATCCTATGTATAAATTGCTTTTAACTAACTTAACGAAACCAAGAAAAGTTCGTTAAAATAATAAATTTATCTTAAATTGTATCACTGTTCATTTTAACTCCTAATAAAACACTCTTAAATATTTTTATATTATTTTTTTTTGCCAAGAATATTTTTATATTATTGGAATATAGTTGGAAGGGCTTTTACAGAATAACTCATCAATTGCTGTATCAAAAAATGAGAAAGGACTTATATTAACAACCTTGATTTTCTTGAGAAGGTGTCTAATATTTAAAGGGAGAATTACAATGAGGTCTCAAGTAAGAATTTAATTACGGAGAAGTCCTGATGATAGAGAAACGTTCAAGCCACTGAAACTAATGTTACAAGGCCATTCCCTGCACTTTCATATTCTGTTCAAATCAATTTCAATAACCTTCCCTCCTTCCTTACTTTCTTCTTCTCTGTTTCCGTTTGCGCTTAGCCCAAGAGAATCTAAACATTTTGTTGGACATCTTCCTTTTCTTGGGCCACCTTTTTTTTATGAATATGTACATACCATTGTCTTGTTCTATTTGGCACTAACCAATTATCTCAATCTCACAATATCTAACCGATAAGCCAGCAAACAATAGGCATATGATTAATTTAGGAGGAATATTCAATTTCCAAAGAGAATATAACCATATGTAGGATATAGTTACTATAAGCGTAAGAAAGAAACGAAGTTTATGTATGTAAACGTGGTGGAACACAATAATTTTGATACAAGTTTGGCGTGACGGAGTAGAAAGAATTGAATTCCACAAAAAAGTGAACTGATTGATGTGGGAATAAAGAAGAACTGATTCCTGTGGTGCAGATACAATTGTAGCAAAGAATGAGTGAATGACCCATGAAGAAGGCTAAGGGTCAAATGAAGAAGCCACAATTCACAACGTTGAAATGGATACGTGTCTCTCACAACAAATGGGTGTGTGTGTGTGTGTGTCTGTGAGAGAGAGAGAGAGAGAGAGAGAGAGAGAGAGAGAGAGAGACAATTGGATTGGAAGTGGAGGAGAATCAAACAAATATTGTCTACAAGTGAAGACAGGTATGGTTCAAAATTTATGTTATGTGCTAGCTAGGTTTTCAAAATTTGACCTCTTATAACATAAGCTTCTCAAAAGTTTTTTAGCTTTATTCCCGCCACATCATCTTCAGGGGCCAAAAAAAAAAGTGAAATAAAAAGAAAAAAGATTTTTTTTTTGCCTCATATGTGTGTGCATATATATTAAAGTTTTGAAATTTAAATGTCTATTTTCTTCACTAAAAAAAGGTTCTCCATTTTCTTAGTTTGTCAATGTGTTTCAAACAACAAACATATATGGGTTAAGTTGCAAATTCACTTTGAAAATATTCACGAAGGAATAATATTATTCTGAAAGTTTTTTATTTGTCTTAATATTACCTGAAAGTTTCAAAATGTAGTAATATAGTCCTTGGAGTTAACATATGTTAAGTTTGACCGTTAAATTCCATATTTGACCCATTTCTGCTGATTGGGTTGCTGAGTTGGAAAATATGTTATGGCAGCCATTTCATAGATGGCAAAAAATAAAAATAAAATACAAAATACCCAAATCACCCTTACTTAATCTGAGTTTTATGCTGACTAGGCTGCTGAGTTGGAAAATATGCTGAGTTTATCTGGATAGATTTTTTTATTGTGATCAAGTTATCTACAGTCATAGTTTCAGAGTATCATTATCCGATTAGATTACATGATAAAGGAAACAGATTGTTCCGTTTTGCTCCCTCCACTAGAGCTTATCTAAATGTGAAAAAGTGTGCGTCCCCAAAGAGAGCTTTTCTTCTGAAGCGACAAAGAAGAAGTGCGAAACACGACAAAGAGGATTTTTGGCGTCAAAAATTGAATGCCCCTTTATGGTAGTTCCATTGGAGCAGACCTTCCTTTATGGCCCCACCATCCCTCCATTGCTCTATTCTTGTCGACAATTTGGCCTCTTGGCATTCACTTTTATTACTTTAGCCAGAGTTGATGTCAACAAGGCACACCAGTACTTACTACTTACCCACCATCACCGTTAATGTTAAGCTGAAGACAACCAAGATTATCCCCAGGCACACTGAATTATCTTCACACCTACTTTGTTTGTGGTCTTGTTTGTTAGAGCAACATGACTCGGATAAATTCTCTGACTCCGAACCCGTGCTTCAGTTCGATGGTGGCGATTCTGCTTTAGCTTCTAGAATGTTGGAAGCTTTGCAATTGGGCGCTTGCTCCCTCATTGTTCTGCCATCACCTGCGTTTCGATCCGTGACGACTTGGAAGTCGATCTCTTATATTATGTAACCAGAATATATTAATTTAAAGAAATGAATAAAGCATAAATTCATGTCAGTAGAGAGACTGCGAGAGTGAGAGAGGAAAATGGGGTGATGGGGGTGTGAAGAGGGAATTACCAGAGCTTTGGTGGGCAGAGAAAAGTAGACTTTTGGAAGCTTGGATTCATATTTTTCAACTCAAATGGGTTAAATATGAAATTTAATGATCCAAAACATCTGTTAACTATAAGAACACATTATTACGTTTTAAAACTTTTAGGATAATATTGAGATAAAAAAAAACTTTCAAAATTCAAGACAACATTACTCTTTAGTAAATATACATATCAAAGTTTTGAAATTTGATTGTCTATTTTCTTCCTGCCAAAAAGGTTCTCTATTTTCTCTCCGAGTTTGTCAATGTCTTTCAAACAACGAACATATATAAAATAAATTAAATACATTTTTCACACATTATTTAACATTCAAAAAATAAAAAGTATACTCATAATTTGCAAACAGTACAAATAATATTATGTTTTACATTTTTTATTCATGATTTTAAATTTTTTTCGCAATTGCACATTCAAAGGTGAGATAAGAATTTAGTTAGATATGATTGATATTAAATTCACCCTTTTTATAATTAAAAGTTGAAGTGAAGAACTCAACTTTTTGCGGAAAAACAGGATATTGCAATACCACAACCAAAACTCAAATTTATAAACTGACTAAACAAATAAAACCATTCCAAATATACAGTCTATACAGCACAAAAAGACCATACAACCAAATCACAGTCAAAATCCAACAAGGTCATACCAATAAACCAAAAAAATCTTGAGGAGTCCCAATTGCAAAACAGCAACCCCAGGGACTTAACTTGAATTAATGTACATTCCTCAGGTCGTCCGAAAAAGCTTGACACATCCACTTGATGCATTGCTCTAGTGGCAAAGTAGTCCCTCTATGTCCCTTACATAGGGGAGATGGAGGGTTCTATCCCCCACAAAGCCGGTCTGGCCTTCTTTTAGATTTAAAAAAAAAAAATGTTGACAGATGAGAACATCTTCAGTTCATGTCAGTGCAAGTCACAGCAATGGCTCCTCTGAGGAAGTAGTAGCAGTAAGTAGAACACTGGGTTGATGCCATTTCGTCACTCAAATCCATAATAAATAACGATCATGCCTAATCACGGTTAGTACTTAGCTATCAGAGGACACCAGAACATTGTACTCCTTCAAATGTCTTTGAAATTGAGTCAACTGGGTCTGCAGTTGAAGAATTCCAGCAGCTTTCCGCGACAAAATTGAATTTAATTTGACAATATAATCATCTAGTTGATTTCCTGGTTCGTCAGCCTCAACAAGCAGATTCATCTCCTGCGTGTACGGTCATCACCTTAAAGAGGGAAAAAAAAAAAACTATTGCAGCAGATAATCTAAACAGTGAATAAGAGATTGTCCTTACCTCTCTAACAAGGTCCATTGTGTCCTCCACTTGTCTCCTATGAGCTGCTACAAGATCTTCCTCTTCCTAATCAGTCAATATACCAAACAAACAGATCATCACACCGCAATTTATCCATGAAAAACATTTCATCACAGAAGCATGGCCAGAATATAATTACCTTTAACAAGGCATTTATATCGTCATCAGGATTATTCTTATTATTAGCCTTTGGCAGATCCGTACGTTTCACATGAGTGCCTATCTTCTTGTCCTCCACAGAAGCTAATCGGGTGGTGTCTACCTTCTTACTTGTCTTTCTCGTCCTGTCTTGTTCATATGTTGGCTTAAGGTAATCAACTTCGTTTTCAACTTCATCATCTTGACCACCTCTTTGACCCCTTTGTGAGTCTGAATACATAGAGGCAGCAGAATTTCCCCCCATCGATCCACTAGGTACACGATCCATGTTAATTGGAGGAGAGGGCTCTCTTTCAAGTTGTTTGGACCAACCAAATCGATTCTTGTCGGTAGAAACATAATTTATTTCATCTTCAAACGTATCCTCACGAGTAAAAACTGAGGATGAAGGCAATGTCGTTGACTCTCTCAGGTTTGAAGATGAAGAAACTGGATCCTTTTTGGAGCTATTCCCCTTTGACAAACTCTTCACCCTACAATGAGTGTCACTTAGAATTGCTTATGATATTATCAGATGCATCACTTGCATGCATATAAACTCCTCAAATAACGTACCTGTCAGCATATCTTAAAGTGTTTAGTGTATGCTCACATGAACCTGAGCTCGGTGAAATGCATGATATCATTACAGTGCGTGAGTCACCAACGAAAGAATCCCTTAGGACTTCCGTCAATTTACTTCCTCTGAAAGGAATGTGTCCCTGGTCATTGTCAAGAGCTCTGATGCATTCCTTTAGAGCAAGTAAGCTTTTATTAATTTCCGCACCTTCAATCCTGAAATAAAGTCAACATCAAATTCATAAATAGTATGTGGGCATTTTATCATAGTTATTTCAAGAGACTTGGCAAAAGTTATAGAAAATAATGGAAGATCCACTTATGAACTCTGAAGAGGGATGCATAAATTTGAAAATAACACCCACACCTTGTCTGTTTATCATTATCTGTAGTATCTGCACCACGTTCACTCCCAGCAAGATCAATAAAAGATAGCTTGCCAACAAGTCGAGCAGGCTTCGATTCTGTACCATCACCTGATCTCTTGATACAAAGCTGAAGTATGGCATGTGATCGAGAGGATTCCTCATTTGCACCAGTTGTGCCTGTACTTCTTGTAGCATTCCCTTTCTCTATAAATTCCCTGATTGCCTCAACATCAGATACTCTGTATTCTTGCAAGCCCACAATGCAAACCTGTTGTTTCCCATCCTCCCTCATGAAAAGTTTTCTGCAAAAGCATAAACCAGTCAGGAGCTAAACCCAAAAGCAAGACATTTTGTGGCCCACAAGTTAACATGGCTTACTTTCTATCATTCAGGAGATCAAATACTTTCCCCCCATATATCTCGAAGAAACTAACAAACAGTTGGAGACCTTGGTTCCGGTATGTATAGTACATCAGTTTGAAAATATCTTGGGATGCTTTGAGAGGCAGTGGTTGCATGGTATAAGTCTTCCCACTTCCTAAAAATATCAAGATTGTGCTATCCAAGATATTCAGAAAGAGTAAAGCAATGAAAATAAAAACACACAAAATTCTATACAAAAGTTAGGTCATTAATAATTTTGCATACTGGATAGAGATTTACTTATCTTGCCAACTATGTAATAAAACCATCACTTGTTCTATTTAAGTCATCAAGTAATTAATATTGATATAGATTAAGAAGTTGAAAACAAAAGTGAAAGAAGTATTCAAGACAATAGGGAGAACGGAGTATTGATGAAAAAGACAAATTCGTTTCTTCTTTTTTTTTGGGGGGGGGGGGGGGGGGTTGGGGGGAGGGGTGTGGTGTTGGGGCTACTATCCTACTTAGTTTCAAATTTCAATTGTATTGCCTGACTGGATCAAACATAACGGGGAAAACACAATGTAGAAAAACAGAAAGCTGTTAAGTCCTAATTTCTGTCAATTTCATGGCCTAAAAGCCAAACACCCCCCCCACACACACACAAAAAAGTCGTTAGGCCAGAAAAAGAAGAATTCCGAGTAATTCTCATAATCCAGATGTTCAATGTATGAAACATGAACACGTGGGTTTAAATGCAGCAACGTTCAATTTTCAATGATATGTCTTCCATAAATACAGTAGTTCAAAATCCCAAAACCATGCAAATAATTTGTTTTCTTTTGTTTGTATGCCTTACTATATTCCACCTGCAAGCAAGTGATCATGAGATATTCAAAAAACATAAAATGTTCTTATCCTCAAAATAATATGAAGTAGGCAAATTTTAGTTCAAATCTTAATAATGTGATGATAATCCTTTTTGTAAGTATGTGATAGTAGTTATTAATCAATATATGCACCCTGATTTTTCTCAATCAGCATTAGGCAGAGTACTTGCCTGTTTGGCCATATGCAAAGCAAGTAGCTTTTGTTCGTTGGAAAATAAGAGGGACAATAGGTTCCACTGTCTCAGAATACACCTGTAGATACAATTATACAAAAATGGAACAAAACACAAACAGAATGATCTAGTGATACAAGGGGAATTGTCAGTCAATGAGTTAATCAGAACTAGAGCTTGTTATATCCTCACTTTATCATTTGAAACATCTTCATCCAGTACAGCATCAAAAACAAATTCATGCTTTTCAACATATTCTGTTAAGTCAACCTGTAGAGTGAAAACATTGGAGAATATTAAACTCAGATTGTGCAAGCACCAATAACGTATAGACCAGTATGTCAAATTTCTGAGGGCAAAAAAGTTAACAAAGATGTGCCAACATCAGGTACAAAACACTCAGCAAATTGTTATCTGACAGAAGTTGGAAGATAGAGTGGAACTTGGAACTGATTGGCCAAATATTTGAGAATGAAAGAGAGCTTGAACTTTAAAGAAGCATGGATGCTGAGTTGAAGTGTTGAATCATGTTGATTGAAGCACTGATCTAAGTGAAAAAAAATGATGATTTGGTAGCTCTGGGTACCATTTGCAACCTGCCTAGTTCACCTCCAAAAGGCTGTGACGAAGTAATATTCACAGGATACTATTGAACATAAGTAACTAGTCAATGAAGTCTTGAATATTAAAAGTATGTTGTTAATGTCGCTGGGTAACTTATGAGTTGTTTGATCATTAACTTCAAAAATGTTTGTCACAAGCTACAGTTGCAGACAAAACGATCAAATAACCAGTATTGTACCCATGCAGTGTACAGGATGATCAAACAATAAGTTAGATGTATTAGTATTTATCTCTTTTCTATTTTAGGCACTTATAAGCCTTTCTCTTGGATTTTATAACCCTTAAGCCAAATTCTCCTTCGAGATGGAGTTTTTAGTCATATGAAGATCAGCATGTGTTCAGTAGCAAGTAAGAATATGGAAAACACATCTGTGCAGGAGGGTGATACTAATTCCTGATTAGATATCTTGGAGAACAAGTTTGAACCGTATTTCATAGTAGTATTATGAAAAGCTAGGTTCTTTCACCACCCAAAAAAAAAAAAAGCTAGATTCTTTAAGACAACCCACAACACAGTTACTCACCTTAAGCTTCCTTTCATGAACCGTGAGAGCATTGGAATCTATGGTGATTATATCTTCCTCTTTCTTTGCTATTTCTTTCTTATTCAGTGGTCTCTTGCGGACCTGCAGCAGCGGTGTTACGTCAAAAAGCAGTTTACTTAAGGAACTAAAGGCCTCTGCTAAACAGTAGTCCAATTTATAATAAAATGATGATATGCGGTATCAAAGTGAAAAGATGACATTAAATAGCATACCACAACTTTGATCTTAGCAACACTGTTTGCTCTCTCTTTATCTGCTGAGAGACTTTTAAGATTGGTCTCAGGCAAGCCCCGAGCTTTGTTTACAGGTATGGAAGAAAATGGCTCAGAATCATCAAAACTTCTACCACGAGCTGGATGGTTTGTTAAATATTCATCGTGAATACTAGACATCTATTACGAGTCAGATAAAATACACCAGTCAGTTGCATGTTATCAGTTTCGTCAATCACGACTGCTTCACCCAACCATGAAACATTTGTCCGATTAGCTACCAATTGTTCAACTAGTTCAGATAACGAAAATGCAATGTTTATAACAGATTAGGGCTACCTCAGCTCAATCCACACCAAGTCCATATCATAAACCATCCATATTGACTTCGTCTAACCAAAGTAAATAAGCTAAGATCACATCGCATGTATGCAAGCCAATGACACAGACCTCAGGTAAAAGCTCAGTATTGAAGGAATGCAGATCAAGAAGGCCATGGGTAAGCCCACTGAGAAAGACTTGATCGTCATCGTTCTTCCTCAAGCTTGAAGATCGATACCCACCAAACCCTTGAAGTCCTCCCACATAAGACCCAAACTCCTGCAAGCTCCAAAAACAATTCCAAATCAGCTCAGCTCAACCGGCGCCATATTCGATTCCAGAGAAATAGCTGAAAGAAAAGGCTAAAACAGTCCAGAAACAGGGCGTTACCTGCGTCGAAGAAGACGACTGAAACCATCTTCCACGTGAAGTTGTCTCGAGAAAGTTATCAGAATTCTGACGCTGATGGTGCACTGTGGAATTACTAGATCGCGGCATCTGCCTCCCCATCACGCTCATACTCCTCCAAAATTGAATCAATCCCTCTCGCTCTCAGTCTGCAGAAAGACGCAGAAGTGAGGATTCGGTGGATAATTTTGAATGTTAATTTCTATTTCCTCAGTTAACGAACAAACTCTGCTTGTTCGGCTAAAGTGGGAGGAAAATGATTTTTGAAACTTCAAAAGACGAACCTTCAACAGAGAGAAGGAAAGAGTAGCGGCGCGTGTGTTCGACGTGCAATCGAACAAGATAGTACTGTGCGTGGGCGGGGTCCAGCGATTTTTCAAAAAACCGAAGCCACTGTCCGCGGATTTCCGTCAAATTCACTGAATCGCGGGGGAGAAATTCAAAAAAAGCATCGACGCTCGGTGTTGGGGCGCGTGGACACGCGCATTTATGAAGCAGTCAGGCGTGTTGGGGTTGGTAAATTGTCAACAGGAAAGGCCCTCGGGGAGTGTTGATGGTGTTCACGTCGTCGTCGAGTGCTGGGCCCCACTCCGGGACATCGCGGCATTTGATAAATCATTTGATCCAGGCGATTTTTGACCGTTGATTCGGGTAGAATGTGTCCGCTGCGCCCTCTATTGCCCCTTATTTTGAACCTCTCAAATATATTTTTTATGATTCTTTCAATCATTAAATTTTATATAAAATAAGTAAAATTTTGGCATATTATAAACAAAAAAATAAAATTACTTTCAATTTTTTTAAAATATTTCAAAAAAATGGTGCATTTTTTTTTTCACTTTAAGCATTTTTTCTGAAAATTCTTAAAAAAATCATAAAAAATTAAAAACAGATCCATTTTTTATTTATAATATATTAGAATTTTATTTATTTTGTGTAGAATATAATGATTAAAAAATCATAAAAAACACATTTAAAAAGAAACCCAAAATAAGGATGCAGTAGAGAGAACGATAGGGAAGGAAAAGCAGAAACCCCAAATCCGTTGATTCCTGATTAGCCGAGGGAATTCAGAAAAGTTGAATGAATTTGCATTTTCGTCCCAAATTGAGATTGATATACTGTATTCTGTATTTCAATTTGTATGTGGAATTGTTCTACATTATTAGGATATTTTTTGGCCATCGACATCATTATTATTGTATCTTAACAAAAATTAATAATGTGAATCATGTCCATTGAACCAAACCTAATAAATAAGATTTGATAAGATACTCACTTCACCAAAAAAAAATTAGCTAAGCTACCCACTTTACAAACTATAAAATCCGATTAATTATCTTTTGAGAAAAATCGAAGCTTTTTTAATAATACAAACTATGTATTCATATCGCAATTGATATGCATTTTAATTTTGGAAAACTAAGTAGGATTTATATACAAATATATTAAGAAAATAGGAAATGTGTGGTTCGAGTTTGGTTCAGGTCTCGGACGTTCAAAATTAAAACTTGAACGAAGCTAATCGATTTACTTGTTTTTGGAATAACGATTACAAAAATGACCTCTTTTAATTTTATTTTTTGTAATCTTATTTTTAATAAAAGTCAGATTGTGTAAAGTAATTTATGTTTGGAATTTTGAATTGATGGTTGTATAAATGAATTTTGTAAAAGTAAAACTTGTTTGAATTAGCTTAAGTATAAGTGACTTTTGTGGTAATGATAAGAGAGAAATTAAACTTGAAATCATAAAAAATTTATAAAAGTTAAAGTTGGGAAATTTGAGAATTAAAAAATACATAATTTGATGAAATAATATTACATAACTAATTGGATCATATGTCCCGTCCAATTTAGTCTCTAATTGAATCACTAATATGATTCATTTAAAAGGAAGATCGCCTACCATAATTTGTCGTGGAAGATTGTTCATCTACATTATTATTATCTATACCAACTATATTCTCAGCTTTAGCTTATCGAAACACTACATCAGTGAAATCATTTCTCCTAATAAAATTATGTAGAGTTATTATTGTACAAATAATGCAAACTTAAAATGCATATTCTACACGGTCAATAAAATGTATAAATTTAAAAAATTAATTAATTAATTTTAATCCTATGTTCATTTCTTTTTCTTTTATCCCTTCCCCCAAATTGGCTTGAAATGCATATTCTTTTTTTGATTAGGCACCCATGGGGTGCTGGCCAGGATCGAACCTGGATTGTGAGGCACTTAGGCCTCAAGCCGTGCCATCTGCGCCATAGTGCGCTGGCTGAAATGCATATTCTACACCGTTACTGAATAACACTTTCCGCTTCACACTGCCGCAGCTCTCAAACATTCCGATCCAATGCATCAAATCAAGCAGAGCGAGACATCAATGATCATCAACTATTTTCCAGAGTTGAAGACACTAAAATTAATCTCTAAACTACAGCTAACCTTACTACAATGCTAACTACTACCTCTTGTGTGTGATTGATTCATCGATATGACAATCTAATCGAACTTGCCGACTTGAGATTCCAGCTGCAGCTCGTGGTGGTCGGCGATGTAATCAAGGAAGACCTCGTCGGCGGTGTTGCTGCTGCTGCTTCCGGTGGCAGAGGAGGAGGTCCGGCCTAAGATGAGGACGAGAGCGAGGAAGAGAGCCGTAGGGAGGAAAAGCGGCTAGAAGTAAGCCAAGTCGGTGACGAATCTGAGTGCGAGGACAGCTAAGTAGGAGACAGTGATGGCTAAATAATGGTAAAATAGCGTTAGCTTTTAACAAAAGCTCTGATCCCCAGCTTATCCCAATCGAGCGTCCACAATCCTCAAATTGGAAGAAGCCCAATTACATAGAATCTGAACCAAACATTCCCTTTAAGCTGATTGCTCCCCAATCGGGTATATACATGCCCAATTAAACTTATTTGGGCTACCAAAAGCCCTCCCAAACATACATCAGCTTGGTTTGGTGGAATTAGTATGATCAGTTTAGTTTGTTTTAAATACCTTACTTCAAATTTCAAAACACCCTTAGATTGTTAAATATATTTTTAAAATATTTTATTACATGGAAATGAGAGAAATCTAAAATTCACAGGATAAAAAAAGCATTCATTATTCGTTCATTAGTTAGAGACAAATTCTCTAAAAAAATTATATATGGATATAAATTTAATTACCTTATTTAACTTTAACTTATTTTACTAATTTCTTGTCAAAACAAATCTTATTAATATGTACAACGTGGGTTTTTTTAAAATTAGAGTTGCTAGTTTGAGTTACCAAATAAAACAACGTCATTTTCTTTAAAAAAAAGAGTTCATATAATCTTTACTCTTTCTGCTTATTTCAATTTTGTTCTTTTAAGTTTTAAATTATGAGTTTTGGTCCTTCAAAGAACAAAAACAGTGAAAGGTTTTGAGTGTTTTAAACGACATGAAATTTAAGGGACCAAAATCTATGTTTTAAGAGTACTAATAGGAGAATGAGATTAGACGTAGAGAAAATAGGAGAATGACATATGGGTAAAATACTAAAATCAACAAATTAAAAAATTTCTACTTTGGCCTATAGACCTGCCTAGTTAGGAATTTGTTTAAAGCATATGCCTAATTTTAAATTTAGGTATTTCAAATGGATTTAAAAGAGATTTTCCTTAAACAACCTTCTCACTAAATTTGTACCCACTATGCCATTTTATTTTTTTGAGGTATTTGAGAAAGGTTGACTGTTGTGGTCCTTTAGGGTGTATTGGTTGGGTTTTATTTAGATTAAGTGAGGGTTGGAGATAAAAAAACTTGTTTGATTAGACAGAGGTAAGGTTAGAGGTAGGAAAAAAATTTGTCCTGTAGTGCTCCTCTCTCCTCCTTTCTCAAACCTCCAAATTTGGCATTTTTCTAAGAGAACAAAAAATTTGTATCTCATTCTAATCAATATGCCCATGACAATTCTTTTGATATTCCATGGCTACTATGACTCCATCTAACTAAAGACCTTTTTTTTTCTCCTTCGATTCTTCACTCTTGATCACCTAGTTCTTCACTCCTTTCCTCTCTTTCGATTGACCAAATCAACCGACACTACTACTGGCTGCTCCGCAACCAACACCGTCGTCACCACTTGCTCAATCAAGTAACTCAAAACCTTTCATTCTTTTTCTCAAGGTATTAAAACCCGGACCGGGTATTGAACCAGTTGGGGTACTGGGTTAAGGGTCAATGGATCAGACTGGAGCCAAACCGGAGCTAAACCGGGATCAAACCGGTGAGAAATTGAAAATTTTAGACTTATAGTATGAAATTCTAAAGGAAAAATTTAAAATTTTTTTTTTAAAAAAATAGTAACCCGGACCGGGAACCGGATCAGTTTACCGGTCGATTCGTCGGTTTCCGGGCTGGACCGGCCGGTCCGGTCCGGGTTACATAACCCTGCTTTTTCTGAAACTTCCATGTTTGAACCCAAACATCAAGCCACTGTCTGTCACTTTTTTATTTGACTATCACCTTCACCCCTTATGAAGAAGATTATTTCTCATTTATTATCATTTTAAAATAATATATATCAATGACTAATAGATAATAGATTTTGGCAAAAACAAAAATAATCAATAATATATTATATTACATATTCATGAACAAAAACTGGACATAAGTGGAACCATGATGTTTATAGCTTTGCACGTTCACTTCTTCCAAAAGTGCTAAGACTAAGTAAATATGCAAAGTCAAAAAAAAAATTACAGAAACGATTATTCAATACAAATGATGCCAACAAAAACAAGGCTTTTTATGTATAATGGAACTGATATATTGTAAAACTTTATCCTCACAAACTATTTTACCCTTCCAAATACTCATGGTATATTGTTGGTTTACCAGGATGTTGAATATACAAAAGAGAATATTGCTTTCCTTTAGTAATAACGTTTGTATGATTCACATCACCTGGTTAAGTCTACTAGACCACCTATTTATATGGTAATAACCAAATACAAGTATACAACAACTAAACCTATAACTAACCAGGCCCAATAGACCAAGCCAACCCAACATAACACAAAGTCTACTAAGTCTTATTTCTTACACTCCCCCTAACACTTGGGGCAAAATATGTCTAATGCACCTTGCTTGCTAAGCAATATGTCCTGACTTTCTCTTGTGACTGCATTCGTTAATATATCAACTTGTTGATTGGCTAATTTCACATGTTCCAATCTAATCAGCTCATTCTGCAATTTTTCCCTAACAAAGTGATAATCTATCTCAATATGCTTTATCTGCTCATGAAATACAGGATTCGAGGTGATATGAATTGCCGTCTTACTATCAAAATGCACGTTTACTGGCATAGGATGATTCAACCTCAACTCATCTAACAATCCTATAGCCTAAATAATTTCCGAGACAAATGAACCCAAAACTCTATATTCAATTTCTGTTGAAGAATGAGACACCATACTTTGTTTCTTTGTTTTCCACATGATAAGCAAACCTCCCAACTTCAATAGATAGCATGTGACTGACCTCCTAGTCATTCTGCAAGCTACCCAGTCTGAGTCACAAAAGCAATCTAAAGCTAGGTTCCCAGTTGAGCTCATCAACACACCACGTCTTGGATTTCTTTTGAGGTACCAAACCATATTTCGTGCTGTCGCCATATGTGCTTTTAAGGGATTTTGCATGAATTGACTTAAGGTCTGCACAGAAAAGCTAATGTCAGGTCGTGTCATTATAAGATAAATCAATCGACTTACCAAGGCTCTATATCATTGTAGATTTTGCACTAAGTCCTCTTTCATGTCTCTACCTTCTTCATATGCAAGAAACTTTATATTTTGTACTATTGGCACATCTAGAGACTTGCATCCACTGAGTCCTATATCATTCAACAAATCAAGTATATATTTTAGTTGACATAACATTATTCCTCTCTTAGACATAGCTAACTCAATTCCAAGGAAATATTTCATTTCTCCTAGGTCTTTAATTTAGAAACTATTGTGTAAAAGACTTTTTACCTCCTCTATTCTTTACTGGTTGCTACCTATAATTAATATATCATTAGCATAGACAAGTATACATACCACATCACCCTTATAGTACTTAAAGAAAACAGAGTAATCACTTTTACTTTGATTGAAACCACCTTGAACTAATGATGTAGTTAGTTGATGGTTTCATTGCCTACAGGCTTGCTTTAGTTCATATAAAGACTTCTTTAGTTTGCACACCTTATTCTCCCCCTTAATATCAAACACTTGAGGAATATGCATGTAAACTTCTTCATTTAGATCACCCCGCAAAAATGCATTATGCACATCCATATGGTGCAGATCTTAACCATTGAGGGTTGCTAACTTTAGCATGATTCTAATAGTAACCATCTTGATTACTGGAGAGGTGTCATGGTAATCCACTCCCTCTCTTTGGGTATACCCCTTTGCAACTAATCTAGCCTTATATTTGTCTATTTCTCCATTACTTTTATACTTTATCTTATATATCCACTTACAACCGATGTCCTTCTTTCCTTTGGGCAAGGATACTATATCCCAAGTTTGGTTCTTTTCTAGAGCTTTTATTTTGAGTTTCATTGGTTCAAGCTATTCACTACACTTTATTACCTCCTCATATATGGCAAGCTCACTAGCATTATCAACATTACTCAACAAACATAGATGTGATGATGAAACATTCTGATAAGTGATGTAATTTTCAATAGGATAAAGACATATACCTTTTCCTTTACCTGTACTGTTGGCAGTAACATTGCAAATGTAATCTTGTGACCATATGAGAGCCTTTCAGTTTCTTCTTGGTCTTGCAACATGTGAGGAGATAGAAGGGTCCCTCAAATGATTCTCTTTCTCTTCTTCCAAGATGTCACCATCATTATTGTCATGTGAGGAATCAGCATTATTATCATTACCGCTGCTTAAATTATGCTAAGGTACATTGAAGTTATGTTTGTCTATGCCAACAGCAAGTATATTTGGATCATCATAAAAAAGGAATAGTTCTTTAAAACCTTTGTTCACTCCCCTTTGGTCTGTAGACAAATTGTCTTTGAAAGGAAATATGTTTTCTTAAAAAATGACACGTCTATTGACCAACAAGCATTTGGCATGCAAATCAAACAACAAAAAAACCCTTTTGATTATTAGGATATCTGAGGAAGACACATGTAAAACAAAACAGAGAAAAATGAAAAGCAAAGGAGACAAAAGGCTATCTTTGTGAAAGTGCTTTTCTAATTTTTCTAAGGCTCAAATGATTACAGTCTCGACAATTTATAGTGCAAAGTCACGACCTCACTTTCCACATATTTCTCAAACTACTTAGATATTTTTTATAGCACTCCCATTATTTAATAACAGACTAAAGCTAAACAATAGGAAACTGACTTACGTGAACAAGCCTCACGTATTTGATTTGGTAAAAATGAATAAATAAAACAAGATAAATAAAATGGGAAACTCGAACCACATGCTTTTCATGTTGCAGAGGTTTGTGCTAATTTTTATCACTCCCCCTTAATGCAAACCTCCTATTATCAACCTTGAGAGCATTTCGAAGATTTTGAAACTTGGGCTTCACTAAAGCTTTAGTGAATATGTCTGCTACCTGAATGTTGGTTTTAACTCCTGCTAGCTTGATCTCTTCTCCTAGGACTTTCTCACGTATGAAGTGATGGCGCACCTCTATGTGCTTAGTTCTTGCATGAAAATAGGGTTAGACGTAAGTTTGATAGTACTCTCATTGTCACACCTGATTTCCATAACATATTCAACTTCATGTAGTATGTCCTTGATCAATCTTTTCAACCAAATGCACTCCTACCCTACCATTATTGCTACCACATATTCAGCTTCAGTGCTAGGTAGTGCCACTATATCCTATTTCTTACTGCACCAAGATACTACAACTGACCCAGTTGCAAAACAGTAGCATGAAGTTGAATGTCTGTCATTTTAATCTCCAGCCCAATATACATCAGTGAACCCACTTAACACAAAGCTATCACATTTCTTGTAGAGGAGTCTGTAACCAACAGTTCCTTTAACATAGCATAGGATCCTCTTGGCTGCTTCCAGGTGAGGGATCCTTGGATCCTACATAAATTAAGAGATAACACTCACAGCATATGAGATTTCTAGTTTTGTGATAGTCAAGTAGATTAAGCTTCTAACAACCTGCCTATACCTTCTAGGATCCTTCAACATTTTTCCTTCACCTTTCCTCAACATCTTGTTTGGTTCCATTAGAGTAGCCTTTTTTCTTGAGTCCCCCATGTGAAATTGCTCCAAGAGACTTTTTGCATAAGCTCTTTAGGATACAAAGTACCCTTGATCTGATTTTTCCACTTCCAAGCCAAGAAAACAATTAATCTCCCCTAGATTCTTCATATCGAAATGAACAGATAAGTTATCTCTTAAGTTTGAGATTTCTGACTCATTATTCCCAGTTATTATCATGTCATCAACGTATAATAATACCAGCAAGTGTGCATTTGATTTTGACTTTATAAACAAACTGGAATCTGAATTAGAAATTTAAATTAATAGAAATTGAGGTATTGAGCAACTGTACCATACCAAACTCATGGAGCTTGCTTAAGGCCATAGAGTGCTTTCTTTAATCGACAAACATAATTTGGAAACTGTTTGGAGATAAAGCCAGGGGTTGCTGCATAAATACTTCTCGATCTAGTTCTCTATAAAGAAAAGCATTCTTTACGTCGAGCTGCCATAGTCTCCATCCTTTAAAAGCAGCAAGTGATATGATAGTTCTCACTATTACCATTTTGGCCATTAGACTAAAGGTCTCTTCATAATCTAATCCATGACTTTGGGAGAAACCATAAGCGACCAAGCGAGCTTTAAATATATTGATATAGCCATCGAACTTCCTTTTCAACCGAAAGACTTACTTGCATGTAACTGGTTCACAATGTTTCGGTTTAGATACTAAGTCCCATGTTTCATTTTTGTCTAAGGCATCAATTTCTTCTTGCATTGCTTTTTCCCAACATGGATTGCTCTTTGCTTATTCATGGCTTATTGGTTCTTCGGTAGTTAGTGCTCCTGTAAAAAAACACTCAATTATTGAGTACCTGTTAACTTTATAATCTTTTAAATAATGTGGTTGTTTCTTCTCCCTTGTTGAATGTTTCACAGCTTGTTTTCTGTGTTCTTGATTTTCATATTGTGGTTCCTTTTCTATTTCTCCGTCATTGGGTGTTTGCACACCATGTTCAGGAAAAAAAGGCTATAGCCTGTCTTCATCATCTTTGAGAGCAACTAGTTTTAGAGAAAGGAATTATGCTGATACCTCATCAAACACTACATCTTTGGAAACAGTAAATTTCTTTGTCTCTAGATCCATGCATCTCCAACCTTTCCTATGGGAATCATAACCAACAAAGACTCACTTCCTTGCTTTTGGGTCAAGTTTGGTTCTATTACCTTTGGGAATGTAAACGTAGCATATAGAACCAAATACTTTAAAGTAATTTACATTTGGTTTTTCACCATATAAAGTCTCAAAAGGAGATTTTTGTGTACCTGGCCAGGGAGGCAACTTGTTTGTCACATGGCATGCGCGCTGAATTGCTTCTGGCCAAAGTGTCTGAGGAGGATTTTTATCATGCAACCATGAAAGGCAGATTGAAGTGAGGTACCCCAAGCTTTCTTTCTGCAACACCATTCTACTGTGGAGTATCTGGGCAAGTCATTTGACGAAGGATACCATTATCAGCACAGTATTTAGAGAAGTCATTAGACATATACTCTCCACCATTATCACTTCGGAGGCATTTTATCTTGTTTCCAAACTCTGTTTCAGTGGTTTCCTTGAACTCCACAAACTTGGACAATGCTTCACTCTTTTCTTTCAAGAATTTTACCCAGATAAACTCAGAGTAGTCATCTATCAGCACCATGACATATCGCTGCCTACTGTAACTTGGTGTCTTCATTGGTCCCATCAAATCCGTATGGACCATATCAAACATTATTGAGCATCAATTTGTTGAAATTTTGAAAAGGAGGCAATGAGATTTGCCAAATTGACAACCTTGACAAATCACATCTTCATAACCATTCTTTAAAATAGGCATTCCATCTACCAACATTTTTTATGAGATTTGCTGTAGCAATTGATAGCCAACATGGCCCAGCCGAGCATGCCAGATTGCAACATTATCAGTCTGACTTGTCTTTTCACATATGCTTCTCCTGCTGACATAATGTACATAGAGCCCTTTTTCTCATTAGAAAAAATAACATAAGCTGATATGTCTTTTATATTGTCAAGCACTTTAACATCTTTAGGACCAAATAATTCATATTTTCCAGAATCAGTAAATTGAGGAACTGAAACTAGATTTTTGGTCAAACCTGGAACATGATAGACATCAAGTAACTTAATACCCTTTGAGCATACATCATCAGCCACATCGATCACCACAACACCTTCTTTTGTTATAAGATGCGTGGAGTTATCTGTTGTGACAATAACTCTATGTCCATTATGTTCATGCACTTTTGAGAACAAGGTTTCATTCCCGGTTACGTGGTGAGAGCAACCTGAGTCGATGATCCACTCCTCCCCCTTGTTGTTGGTATAATTTGCAAAAGCTTGAATTGATTTCTATTCAATGGTTTCAACTATAAAACAACTATCCCATTTGAGTTGATTATCCTCTTCACTTGTGCAGACAACATTTGCCTTAGAGAGCTTCATCCTATAATATTTCTTGATGTGCCCAATTCTGCCACACTTGAAGCATGTAACAATCTTCTTAATGTATGTATCACCATCTTCATCTGTATTGGAATCCTCTTCTTTATTCTAGCTTCCTGACACGATTTTTATGCTTGGTTTTCCTTTTGAAAAGAGCACAGAGTCAGTCTTAAGGCTGTTTGCCATCTAATTTGCCAAGGCGTCTTGGTTAGAAAGCAAATTCTCTAATTCTTCAACCAAAGGTTGGGTTTGCCACCATTGGATGGAGGTGACAAAGGGTCTGTATTCTTTCTTCAAGCCATAAATAAGGTAATGACGCAGATGGTTTTCGCTGATCTTTTCATTTGTATCGATCTCTAAAATCTTAGCATAGATGCTCTTAACACGTAAGAAATATTCTGAGATAGACATACCTTCTTGAGTCAACGTTGCCAGCTCATTCTCTAATAGCTGCAGCCTTGCTCTGTTCTTCTTGGTAAACAACCTTTTAAGTGTTTACCAATCTTCCTTTGGAGAAGTGACGTCATGAATTCTTTGCTAATAGGCATCCTCAAAGCACATAGAGCTTTCCCACACTTGATCTTCTACTTCCGTCGTGACTTGGTGTTCTTAGGGGTGTTGATGGGAATTATGTCAGCACCAACCACTAACTCCCACAAATCATGACCTTGAAGATATGCCTCCATACACATTCTTCAATACTTGTAGTTGTTGCCTACAAGCTTCTCCATCCCATTTTGAGTACTTCCTCCATTAGAGATTTCCATGGCAGCAACAAAAGAAATTTCGCTCACTCACAGGATAGGCTCTGGTACCATAAAACAAAACAGAGAAAAATGAAAAGCAAAGGAGACAAAAGGCTATCTTTGTGAAAGTGCTTTTCTAATTATTCTAAGGCTCAAATGATTACAATCCCGACAATTTATAGTGCAAATTCACAAACTCACTTTCCATATAGTTCTCCAACTACCTAGATATTTTATCTAGCACTCCCATTATTTAAAAACAGACTAAAGCTAAACAATAGGAAACTGACTTACGTGAATAAGCCTTACGTATTTGACTTGGTAAAAATGAATAAATAAAACAAGATAAATAAAATGGGAAACTTAAACCACGTGCTTTTCATGTTGTAGAGGTTTGTGCTAATTTTTAACAACATGGGGTTGAAATTTGTTAGAATTAACCAAAGCAATGGTAAAAGCTAAGCAACCGAAAATTCGTAAATCATCATAATCAGGTTTTGTCCCATAAACTCTCTCATAAGGGGTTTGATAACCTAGTATCCTAGAGGGAATCTGATTTACTAGATAGGCTGTTATTCTAACACATTCCCCCCAAAAACAAGTAGGAACACAAGATTGTAAGATTAGGGCCCGAGAAAGTTGCATAAGAGTTCTATGTTTACACTGGATGGTACCATTATGTTTGAGGGTATAAGGGCATGTAGTCTCATGCACTATCCCTTTAGCAAGGAAGACCTCTTTAAGATCTAGGTTGACAAACTCACTCCCATTGTTAGAACACGCTCTTTTAATTGAAAAGTTAAATTTATTTGAAACATGCAAGAAAATGTTTGATGTATGCAACAATTTCTGACTTGTATTTCATGAGAAAAATCCATGTGGCTTTGAAAAAATCATCTACAATTGTTAAGAAATAGGTACATCCTGAGTGTGTGGGAGTTCTATATGGACCCTACACGTCCATATGTACTAATTCAAAACACTTTTTTGTTTTGATAAAGCTAGGAGAGAAGAGGAATTTAGTCTGTTTTGCTTGAAAGCAAATGTCACAACTCTTATTCATGGATATATTCCGATTGTTTACAAAATGCAAGTGTTGTAATATAGAAAGGGGTACATGCCCAAGTCTAAAATAAAGTAAAGACATAGCAACACAACTAACATTAGTTTTACTTGACTTCACAGCATTCACAAGATCATTTGCATGTGCATATTAGAGAATATATAGACCACAAACAAGTTTACCAGTCGCCTTCAAGTTCCCACCTCGAAGGCCTTACATCATACAATAATTAGGAAAAAATGCAATGACAAAGTCCTGATCTTTAGTAAGTCGGGAAACTGAAATAAGATTAAATTGGAGTCCCGATGCATAAGACATTTGTAAGGTGAAAACCATTATGAAATCTAACTGTACCTATGTGTGTGACTGCTACTCTATCACCATTAGGGATTCTAATATTTCTAATAGGCCCAGGATATTTAGTGTATTTATCTAAAAGCGACAGGTTACCAACAAGATGAGTAGTTGCACCAGAATCTATTACCTAATTAGTGGTGTTTTAGTGTGAGCAGAGAAAGAGCAAACCTGTACCAATGAGTACATGAACCATGGCATTTGCTTCTTCTTCCTTCTTAAGAAATTCAAGCAATTTATAATACTGGTCTTAAGAGAAAGTCGGTGCAACTATGTTGGCTCCATCTGCTTGTCCGTCACTTTTAGATGCACTTTGAATGTTCTTAGCTTTATTGCCTTTGAAGTTAGATGGGAAACCAATTAAATGCCAACATCCAACTTTGGTGTGGCCTTTTTTGCCACAATGTGTACAAGTGAGATTCAACCCTCCTCTGCCCCTTTCTCTACCTCTCCCCCTTCCTCTAGCAACCATTGCTATGCTATCATTGGGGAGTTCCTTACGCAGATTAGAAATGTTCTTTTGGGCTTTGTCTTCAGAAATCATAGCAAAAACTTGGTTGACGCTGCGTAGTGGCATCATGAAGAGAATTTGACTCCTTGATGTAGCATATTCTTTATTAAGCCCCATAAGGAATTGGAGCAATTTTGCTATTGAAGTACTTCAGCATAAACCCGTGAAGTGACATGTGACCCCCTTCAAACCATAGGCTGAGATTAGTTAGTAAAAATGTAATTAAGTTTGAATTAGAGACCATGTATGATTTGAGACTTATTCAAAATTAAACATCCCAAAATCAAGGTTTACAAAAACCTTTCTAAAACCTGTTCAACAATGGTCTCATACTCACATTTCAAACATAAATGGCCTATACAGGTTGATTTCATTCATACATATCATAGTACAGCATAAATTCCAAACACACTCGGGTTCCATTAATCAATAAAGGATTCTACAAGGCATAATGCCCATAATCTTTCCCTTTATTCAGGGATTACACAAAATGATTCCAAATGATTTATACATGATAACCAAATAACCAAAATAAAACTCCCAATCCGGAGCTCTACCCGCTCTTCGTCACCCGCTTCCCTTTTGATCCTTCAGCCCTGTCTAAACATTATTTTTAGGAAAGTGAGATTCTAAGGAATCCCCGTAGTGTCAAATCACTCATAATATGCACAACAACAAAGTATGAAAGCAAATCATCATACAACACACAGCAACTACAACTGCAGTTACAACGGCAAGGGCAGGTATGACTCATATCACCCTTACGTTTGCTTAAGCTGTATTGCACAATCACATGATCAAATCACGTATATCACCACATCTAGGATCTATATAAAACATTTCACAACATGCAGGCCCACGGGCTGGATACTCAAATAGGAATCCATGATTCCATAACGCAGCCTCATTACTTACAACAACAGATATAACGGCCAGGGTAGATATCATGAGCATTGCCCCCCCACGATGGCTCACGCTGAACAGCTCGCGCTGTAATGCCTTATGGTCGATAACACATTCATAATGATAAACATGCATACCAAGTATCATACACAACATGAGATAAGAGTCACTACCTTAGTCCTTTCGGGTGTATTCTGGTACCGATTTCTCCCGAATAGGGCAAATGTCAAATCCTATATTCATAATTAAGGACGAAGTGTCAATTCTCTATTCCAATTCTCAATGACTTCTTAACACTTAGTTTGGTTATCAATATTGCTCTTTTAGTATGCTACAAACACCTCTAACAAAAGCCCTAAAGGGTTGGAAGAATTATCTCAAAGATCCCCTTTCGGAAATCACAAGATTGGTATTTTCCACTGAGACACTCGAGTGAAGATGGCCTCACTCGAGTGATATTGTATGGATACTTGAGTGAAGGAGACCACACTCGAGTGACGGTACGGTCTACACTCGGGTACTAGAGAGTGAACAACAGCAAGTAAATACCCGAGAGCACAAGAAACTTTCAGAGACAAGAACACTCGAGCACAGAAAGCAACACTTGAGTGATAGTCAAATGCTCACTCGAGTACTAAGAAGTGAAGCACAGAAAGTGAAGACAAGCACAAAATTTTTCAAGGATCAGGAGCACTCGAGTGGAACACAAAGCACTCAAGTGATGGCTTAACACTCGTAAGTGTTAAGGCGCACTCTTGCCTTTATCCATGGAAGTGCAACATGAAACTGGAAGCAGAAAGGGAAAAATACACTAACACACTTGAGCGAACTCACCCTCACTCGAGTGATGTTCATCCCTCACTCAAGTGAACCCCATATCACTCGAGTGATTTATTAGAAACCAAAAAATGCAGCAAAACAGACCACACTTCCCAACAATTGCCCAATTGATTCTAATGGTCCTAAACTCTTACTCAAGGCTGCTCCCACACAAAAACACCCAAGGAATTCAACGAAACCATCAAAATTACCAAAATCCTATTCCACTATCATGCTTTGGTTTTGGGCAACATAAACATCCAAAATTCTAAAATCTCCAAACATATCATTTCATTTCCAAATCAATCTATCTATCCAAAGCATATACCAAAACACCCATTTCTATACCAATAACATACCAAACTACCAATGACCCTTATTTTTTGAAATTAAGGCCAACTATTCCATAAATTCCAAAGTAAATCATTTGGCATAAAACATAGATAGAAGGATTGGTTTTACTTACCTTATCAACTTTCTCCAAGACACCTCTTGATTCTACACCTCCACAATTCCTTGTGGTCACGAATCAACACCAATGGCCAAACTATAAGCACCAAAATAAAGCTCTCAACTCAAGAAACAACTTTAGATAAGAGAGTTTGAGCAATGGAGGCCATTTACTCACCTTAAATGCAAGCTTTTCCTTTCTCTCTCTTGCCTAATAATGATCTCCAGAAATGGAGATAAGAGAGAGATGAAGAAATGAGTGTGGAAGAAGAAGGAATGATGACATCCCCCCAACGCATGCTTGTCCAGTGAAAGAGGAGGGAAGAGAGGAGAGAGAAAATATTAAAATACCCCATATTGACTTTTCCTATGCCTCTCTCTTCTTCTACACTTGACACATGTCCAAACCTTATTGGTTCTCATACAATAAGCCACCAATTAACTACTCTAATCTCTCCATTAGCCATTTTAATCACCCTTCTCATTTTCTCTTAGCTAGTAATTAATTTCTCCCTTAATTACTAACTTATGGCCAATAATTCCATTCTTTCAATTTCTCACTAATTACGGCACATTAATTAAAATTGCCACAAAACACATAATTATCCATATTTAATTTCACAAATCATTCTCAATAATCATCATTAGCCTTTAATCAAAATTTGGGGCATTACATGGCACATTTGCAGGAGGGAATTGGGATGAGTGCATATTGCTCTTCCCATAATTCTTTCAGCTTACTATAATGGCTAGTGACTGAGAAGGATCCTTGACACAGGGAATTGATTTCATGATAAAAACTAAAAATTCAAGATCCACTAATTTTATCATACCTTTCTTTGAGATCATTCCAAACTTGAAAAGCCTCCTAGTGGTAGATTACACTATTAGCTATCTCCTTAGAGACTGAATTGAGTATCTAAGACAAGATGATGGCATTACATCGTTCCCATTATACATGTAGTTTAGGGACTTGTGATTCTTTACGGCAGGAACCATTTATAAACCCCAATTTCTACTTGACTCTAAGTGTTATTGACATACCTCTGTTCCAAACAGTATAATTTTCATTGCCTGACAGAGTTTGTTGTATAAGTGCATTGCCTTGAGTGTTCGAAGGATACAGAAATAATGGTTGTGTAAAGGGGAGGTTATTGACAGTGGACTCTTCAGAGGGTTTCTTACTCATTTCTCCAACCATTTTCACAAAATAGAGATGTCAATTAGTACGTGAGTTATAGCGAAGGATTATAGACCTGAAGGTTATCGAAATGAAGGACCTGAACCTTATTGAGGATATAGTCACCCAAATCTTTAGGTTTTCATTGTTTGGTTAGGATGGAGAGGGAAAAAACATATTTACGACAGCGATTTGGCAATCAGAGGTCGACTATCGGAGAGGTGGTTTTGCAATGCCGCCGATGGGGATCGGAGAGTTAGAGGTGACGAGTCCGATGATCAACGTTCTTGTATCGTAAATCAAAGGCATGAAGACTCTATCTCCCTTTTTGGGATTGCCTTGTTTGAGGCTGAATCTGGAGGAAATTTCATGAAGGCTCTCCCTCCACGTGTCTAGGTGTGGTTACTCTTGCTCAAGTTAATTGTTGGATTACTCGGTTGTGAATTCCAGGTGTCTAAATCTAGGTGCTCTTTCTCGAGTTAATTTCTTGATTACTCAATTATGAGTGTGGGTAGTATTCTTGGATCTGGGTAGTTCATTGCACACTTCTTGAGCCCGGTTCTTTAGATCCTGTAGAGTCTTGGGCCTTTTCTTTAATTTTGGACCCTTAGTATTCAATAAGAAAGGTGGAGTCTTATTTTTGCAACCTGAGGCTCTGATGCCGTATTGGTTTACCAGGATGTTGAATATACAACGAAGAATACTACTTTCATTTATTAATAATGTTTGTACAATTCACATCACCTGGTTAGGACTATTAGACCACCTATTTATACAGTAATAACAAAATACAAGTATACAACAACTCAACCCATGACTAATGAATATGGACTAGGCCCAATAGACCAAACCAGCCCAACGTAACACAAAGTCTACTAAGTCTTATTTCTTACACACACATACATGTATAACCTCTATAGTTGCTGCATTGCAGAGCAAAAATTCCATCCTTACAAGCTATAAAGTTTAACTAAATACTGCCATGATGGTCTATGTGGTGGTGGATATGTTTATTTTTTATTTCTTGAATGACATGCCAATTTTATTAGATTTATCACTTCTAGGATTACACTAATTTGATTCTAAATTATTAATTATAAGTTAAGACATATGGTCTAGTTAGAATTCTATTAATAAATTAAGAAATAATAATTTTAATAAAAACATTGTAAAAAAAGAAAAAAAATGTATAGATAAAGAGAAAATGATATATTTATTCACTTTTAATTAGCTTATACTCCTAACCTAACTTTAATAAACGTCACCTAAACTCACATTTGTTGATCCAAACGGAGTAGCGAGGATAGAAAGACAAAATTGTCCTACAGTGTGTTTGGATGCCAACAGAAAATGCGCTTTTAGGACAAAACCTTGGTTTTGTCAAAAAACATCCGAACACCCAAATTTCTGCCAAACCAAGGTTTTGATCTCAAACCATGGTTTTGGGAAAATCCAATTTTTTTTGCTTCTTTCCTTATGTGGTCCCCACCTGTAATACCCCAAATTTTGAGATTTGAGGCTAGAGAATAAGCCTGAAATAAGTGGACTACTAAGCCCCAATTTAGCAGGAGCCCAAATTTATTCCCTAATAGTTCTTATATTTTTGTGGTATTAAAGAAAGTAAAATGGTGAATTTTGGAGAAAGTAATTATGTTTTTGGTGAAATCGCCTATGATGTAGTGAGTTTGTCATGTGATTTTGTATGATCAAATGATGAGCAAAAATTATGAAATTTTACAGAGTGAAAGTAGACATCCTAAGCTTTAATTTGATAGGTACATACGACTCAATTAGAGCTATATACAAAAATTTATGAATTTTTGAAATTAGCACAAAAAAACTGTAAAATTTCTGGAACAGTATGCAAAGATTGAAATTCTGGGAATTTTTTGATTCCAGCTAGCAAGAGTCTATATTTTTTCTTGAAACTATACTCAATAAGGATTCTATAGGCTTTGGAATCACTCTAATTTGATTTTTCTATAATTAGTTATGATTTTTCAAAGTTTGGGCATAAATCTGCCATAATTTTGTAAAACTCCGAAAATGGAAAAAAAGTGGTGGCAATCTTGTAATTATGGGGAAAATTACGAAAGCAATTCTCATCATCCTCTTCCCCCATTTCACTTCAGCCATGCAGCCCAAGGAGAGAGACAGAGTTGAGAAATTCTAGAGAGAGAAAGGGAAGAAAACTCACGAGGTTAGCCGATTTCTTCGATGATTTAGCTCCTAACTATTGTAATACTTCTCCTAAACTCTTCCTATATGTAAAATTAGGTTTTTGAGGCTCAAATTGGTTGTTGAAAAGGTTAGGGTTTCAACCATATAGGATAAAAGCTAAAGGAAGCTTGAGGTAACTTTCAAACCTTCGTATATTGCTTGTTCTGGCTGTTGTGGACAATTTAATTAGTGAAATTTCGTCGTATTGTCTTTGATTCAAAATTTGGAAATTGAATTGGCCTAGCGGTTATACTACCGAAATTGGGTCCAAATGATAGTTATAACCTAATGTAATAGTTAATAAAGTGGTTAGGAGTAGAAAGAAACACGTTTGCGAACTCGGATTTGAAAAACTCCAATTTTTCTCGGAGTTCCTATAAGTTTCAGCCAGCTCTAGAAATGGGCTTTAGAGTTGGATTTTCAATGATTTGATTGTTTCATTGAATTCAGGAGGGAAAATTAGGTAGGGTTACAGTTGGTCACTTTAGCGGAAAAAGGCTGAAAAAGCATAATTACGAAAACGCCCTTAAAACCCTTAAAGTGGAGCTGCCAAGAGTAAATTTATAATTTGACAATAAATTTGATAATTCCGAGTATAGAAATGGATTCTTTGGACGAAAATATGTTAGGATAGCCCAGGATAGAATTTCAGGAAAAGTACAGCCGGACCGGGTACCGCGTGGCAAAGACGGGTCCCTGGGGGCATTTTTGTAAATTTTCATAATAGGCTCATATAACCCCCAGAAACACTATGGAAGTGTCTAAATGGTACATTTGTAATTGTAGGATCGAATATGAAGCCCGAGCTGTTGTCACGCTTTACGAGGCACACGTTTTGAGGCGGAAAGGGTTAAGGTAGGGAACTTGCCTCTCCTGCATGTATTTGATATGTGTGCTGTGTATTGATGCATGTTATTACTTTGCTTGATTATGTAAAATATATATATGAATGATTGAAGCTCTGTTTCTGTTTATACTGTGGCCATAGTTTTATTGCAAGAAACATTGAGCACACAGATATGTTATTGCGTTAGCATGAGTTTATGTAATGTAAGCAAGTCATCATAAGCACTTCTCTTGCATGTATATTGGTATATGTTTCCTACTAAAATTCTCTCGAATCTCACCTTCCCCTACCAACAATTTAGACATAAGGAGATAGAAGATACGCTGGGAACAAAGAATAGAATCGTATGAGGGGATTGCGGTGGTGGAACGAAGACGAGAAGATATCTCTGTTTCACTAGAACGAGTTTAGATACCCAAGTAACCCTGTGTGGCTACATTGATGGTAATGATCATATACGAAATGCTATGAGGAATTTATGTAATCATGCACATATTATCAGCATAGTTATGCTATTCTTGTGTTGCCTACCGAACCGCATATCATTTTCTGCAAATACTCTGAAAAAAGTTAAAATGAAATAAGGGTGTGACACCATCAACTCTCTCTCATTGGTCATTTTCATTATGTGGGCCCCACACCACTCTCTCTCTCTCTCATCTTTTTTATTTTATTTTATTGTTTTTCTCGTTTGTTTCTGATTTCTTTTTGAAGAATTTTAAAATTTTAATACTCACTCTTATATTTAATATAAGACCTATTTATCTAATTTAATTATATTAGAAAAAATAGTTAAGTTAATTAACGTTACATATAGACAAATTTATTTCTTTTTTGGTATTAATTATGAAATTTAATGTTAAATAATAGGTTAAGAGGCATCATTTTTAATACCGTTAGGAGTTTTCTTCTCTTATAATTTAACTTCGTAAGGTAAAATTTAACGGTTTTGTTAAATTTACTTCATTTTTAATTATTCATTGTTATTTTTGAATCTTCCAGAATTTATTTGTACTTGACAGCCCTTAGAAAAAACTTTGATGTTAAATTTGGACCTTAATCCTTGAATAATACATAAAATATAATATTATCCTTTATATGTAATTATCACAAAAATTCATGTCTTTTTTAACAATTTAACATTAAAAAAAACTATTCTGATTACAACATCCAAACAATCCCATTTTATCTCAAGGTATTAAAACCCGAACCGGATATTGAACCAGTCGGGGTATTGGGTTAAGGGTCAATGAGTCAGACTGGGGCTAAACCGATGAGAAATTGAAGATTTTAGGCTTATAGTATGAAATTCTAAAAGAAAAATTATTTTTTTTTTAAAAAAATGAAACCTGGACCGGATTGGGAACCGGACCGGTTTACCAGCCATTTTGTGGGTTTCCGGGCCGGGCCGGTCCAGTTCCACAACCATGTTTTATCTAGATCACCTTTTTTTTTTTGGGAAAATCATTCTTAGGTCCCAAGCAAGCAACATATTATTAAAAATATCCCTAGAGGTTGTAAAACACACTCAACAGATTGTAAATACACTCAGATGAGTTGTAAATATGGATCTTTGTGATAATATATTGTTTGTTTGGAACTTAAGAGTGATTCACCCTTTTATTTTTCCAATAATCAATTCTCGTCATGTGAGTGATAAATAATACTCTGACCCCGCCAACGTGTTCCCGTTTTCCTCCTCCCTGTGTTTGTCGATCACTGGGTTCGACCATCGATGACCCGCTTTGTAATTTATGCTCCAATGACAATCAGCTTAGTCGATGCCAAAGGTTGGATCTCCTCACCCCTGTATGCGTCCGTGATTCTGAGGTCCGATTTCTTCCCTAGCAGTGCTTTTTGATCTACACTCTGGAGTATATTTTCTCAAACAGCAACTCCGTTGCCATGAGTTCGATGTCTAGATCTACTTTGGTTTGGTGGCTTGACTGTTACGCAGGTGCAGTTGATGTTTTCGATTTTTAAAGTGCCGCTGCTGGATCTTCCGCAAGCTTCGCCAGATTACTTTATCGACGGCGCCTTTTGCTGCTCAGTCGCCTGCCCCTTCTTTCGCCTCCGTTTCAGCGCCGCCGTCTCGAATCGCTTGCGTTCCCTCAAGCATCTATCTTATTCTGTCCTCCTTTTTCTAAAAAGAAACTTTAGAACAGTAGCAATCCAGTAATTTGTTTACAGATCTTAAGCCTCAGGTCCTTAAATTGAATTGAGGGAGCATTGGACAATAAATTTGGCAAACAGGGATTTTTAACAATTTTTCCTAAATTTTGTGCTGAATAATTTTTCAGCAGTTAGCGTGGTTCGGTTTGCCGCTCTGGGCTTCTCCTCAGTTCCGCCTCTCTCTTCCTTCCTTTCATCGCATTAGCAGGCAGCACCACGCCACCACCTTCGTCTGAATTTGTCTTCCTCATTTTTATTTAGGTACGGTAACTCTATTTATGACTTATGTTCTTATTACTGGTTAGTTACTGTCGGGATGTGTTTGTCTATAAATCGTTGATGATGCTCAAACACGTCGGGTAAATGACCTGGCTTCATTTGTGTCTGGAAATTTAGATGCTTGAGTTTAATTTCCTGCTGCTCATTGGTCTATTGACCAAAACAATTAATTGCATACGTACTCACTCTAGGCAACACTTTTCATGGTCATGTGTTGAAAGATGTAATTGAAAGACCATAACTTGCCAGAGTACTATCATTGTCATTCTTCAGTGGCTTTTAGGAGTTGCCTGAATCACGTTTTGACTTAGTTGAAACGCAAAATCACCCACAAATGGAGTCCAGTTTGCTTCAGTTTCTGTCTCACTTGTAAAATTTTAAAATGAACTGAATCATACAAGTTTTAAAAAGAGAAGCTGTGTTTGGTGCTCTGGTAAATTATAAACAATGGGATGACATTGTCAAGTTATTAATTTTCCCTTTCCTAATATTCATGGAGTTTTATACTTAATCTAAACAATGGGATGGCATTGCCAAGTTATTAATTTCCTTTTCCTAAGATTCATGGAGTTTTATACTTAATCTAGGGTTATCTGCATTTTGTGTGTAGGTCAATGTTGCTTATAAAATAGCTCAATAGGTTTGCCTTGTTTTTGGTGTTGACGTAATATGAATTTGTGTCCTTAGGTCACTCCAAACCTTGTGTGCCTTGTGAGAGAGAAACCAAACAATAGAGAAAAAGCATGAATGAGAGAGAGGAGCCAAATAGAGGAATGAGAGGGAGGAGCCAAATAGAGGAGCAATTGAGTCAATGGAAAGTTGAGAAGGTGAGGTTGATAAAATGAAGATGAATGGGAAGAAAGTGAGATGGAGAGAAAGTGATGGACAGGAGAGAAGAGGTGATATCGAAAGGCTGTGTTATGGTGGAGGCTAATCAAAGAAGTGGGACCTCAGAACAAGTATCTACTTCTACTTTTTAACTTGGATACTCAGGTTCATTGATTTGGGTCTAATGGGATTATCTGAGGGTTAAGGGGCAAAACTACCCTTAAACTTTTCTCAAATGTGCACCCACCACTATAAACTTTTTTTTTTGGTGCAAAAGTAACCATGAACTTTTAAAAATGGTGCAAAAGTAACAATGAACTTTTAAAAAAAGGGCAAAAGTGACACTACCGTTAACGGCCGTTTATCAAAAGTTTTTAAGGGGTAAAAATACTCATAAATTTTTCTCAAGAGTACACTCACCACCATAGACTTTTTTTTGGGTGCAAAAATAGCCATAAACTTTAAAAAATGGGGCAAAAGTGACGGTTATCTTACTGGATTCAAATGTAATATTTTGATTGTTCTAAGTCCAAGAAAAAAAACATCGACTTGTCCACCATGATTTTTCCAGACCAAAAATTGAAAAACCCATCTTCAATGAAGATGACATCGCTATCTTGTTCTCACCGACGTGCAGTAAATGGAATTATTGAGATCCTTCCCCATCAACAATTTTGGCAACTGCGTTTACGACATCATTGATATCAATAATTCCATTTACGGCATATCGGTGAGAGCAGGATGACGACGTCATCTTCATTGAAGATCGATTTTTCAATTTTTGGTTTGGAAAAATCATGGTGGACAAGTCGAGGTGCTGTTTTCTTGAGCTTAGAATAATCAAAAGATGACATTTGAACACAGTAAGAGAACCGTCTTTTTGTCCCATTTTTGAAAGTTTATGGTTACTTTTGCACCCAAAAAAAAGTTTATGGTGGTGAGTGTACTTTTGAGAAAAGTTTAGGGCTATTTTTGCCCCTTAAAAACTTTTGAGTAAACGACCGTTAACGGTAGTGTCACTTTTGCCCCTTTTTTGAAAGTTCATGGTTACTTTTGCACCAAAAAAAAGTTTATGGTGGTGGGTGCACTTTTGAGAAAAGTTTAAGGTTAGTTTTGCCCCTTAACCCATTATCCGATTATGGGATATGCCTGATATGGAAAGTTGATGCTTGGAACTTTTCTTAGGCACGTGTTTTTTCTTTCTTTCTTTCATCCTTTTTTTTAAAATTAAAATTTTGCTTTGATCTGTACATCAATGCTTGATTTGAGTTGATAAGGTTTTGTTGCTGTTGTCTCCTCTGATGATAGGCTGAAGGGGTTTTCATTGATTTGAGTTGATAATATTTGTTGTCTTGCTGAGTACTTGCCTCACTACCTCGTAAGTTGATTGATGGTCAATTTCGTCAAAAAGTTTGCTTGGACATGTGTTTTGCTTTGGGGTGTTGACAGTTTTGATTGTCTTCCATCACTAAGGAAAAGTCTAAGGATATGCCAATATGGTGTTAGGTGCGCTCACGCACACACATATTAGTGGTAAAGGTGGCTAGGAAGTTAAGGAAAAATTTGGGAGTTTTGGGAGAGCCCCTAACGTCCTGAAAATCAAGAGACTATAGGGTCATTTTGTTTCATTCCTTGTGCCTTTACTCTTTAAACATCTGGATATTCCTTTTCTTTTTACCTGATATTAGATAGGAAGTAGAAGCCTAGTTACATATAAATAAAAGTAGAGTTTTGAAGGTTCCATCATATTCCTTTTTTAATTCATAATGTTCAAAGGAAAATTGAGGAAGGACATGGGCTTCTCTCAATGCCATCAAATAAAACAACGTTTTACAGAAAAAAAAAAGTAGAAGAATTGAGTTGAATGTGCTGATACTTATGCAGTATTTGGTGAAATGATTTACTTTCCTTGTCTCTGGTTCTTGTTTATTTTCCTTGTTTAATGATTGAGTAATGCTGGCACGGAAATTAGTTTTAGTTTTCAGAATATGTTATTCATTTAAATATCTTGAAACTGCCGAAGTTTAGGGAAGTTAACATATTTCACGCTTGTGGTTGTTGTACACAAGGTTGTTTATATGAATGATGAGGATCATATTTCTTTGTTGGTTTGCTGTTGTAAATTGTTTATTACATAAAATCTTAACTTCCATTTACAAGTTTCATATCGCTTGAAATTAATCCTTTGTTTATTCATTTTGCCGGGCAGAGTATTATTATCTTTTGGCCCTTTACTGTGGGATTGGACGTTTGGAGATTTCTTAAAAGGCATCCACATGCAGGCAGCTTGTGCTCGTACTTTCTCTTGCATGTTCTGTCAATCTCTTAAGCTAAGAAACTCATGTTCTGCATCAACATCTTCTCACCTTTTAGGAGCTAGAAACTTTCAGCATAGAGAACAATGTCAGGGTCATATAAGATCATATGATTTTGATATTATTATTTCTAAAGCTAGTAAAGGTAGTAGTAGTAGTGAGGATGAAATTTTTCAGTCTCTTGTCAATGACCGAGCATGTGATGGTATAAATGTGTCTCACAACCTAATTGAGGTGTTGCTCCATCGGTTCAAGGATAATTGGAAGTCGGCACTTGGAATTTTCAAATGGGCTAGTTTGCGTTCAGGCATTAGGCACTCACCTGAATCATATGATATGATGATTGATATATTAGGTAAAATGAAGCAATGGGGTAAGGTGAGAACTCTCTTAGAAGAAATGAACCAGAGAAGTGTCATCACTCTCAATACTTTAGCTAAGGTAATGAGGAGGCTTGCTGGTGCAGGGCAATGGGAAGATGCTGTTAGGATATTTGATGAAATAGAAACTCTTGGATTGGAGAAAAACACAGAGTCCTTGAACTTGTTGCTTGATACCCTCTGCAAAGAGAACAACGTGGAGCAAGCTCGCGCCATCTTCCAGAACCTAAAGCAGCACATTTCACCAAATGCTTACACATTCAACATTTTTGTTCATGGATGGTGCAAAGTTAGGCGTGTAGATGAAGCGAATTGGACAATCCTAGAGATGAAAGGTCATGGTTTTCGTCCTAGTGCGATAAGCTACACAACCATCATCCAATGTTATTGTAGAGAACAGAATTTTGACAGGGTTTATGAGCTCCTTGATGAAATGCAAGCTCAAGATTGCTCTCCAAATGTGATCACTTTTACTGGTATCATATTTGCACTGGCAAAGGCAGAAAAAATTGAGGAAGCTTTGCAAATGGCTGAAAGGATGAAATCTACTGGATGTAAGCCTGATACACTTTTCTACAATTCCTTGATTTATACACTGGGCAGAGCAGGTAGAGTATATGATGCTACTTATGTGTTCAAAGTGGAGATGCAAAGTGCTGGTCTTACCCCAAATACATGCACCTATAATACTATGATTTCCATGTTTTGTGATCATGCTCAACAAAGCAAGGCCTTTGGACTACTCAAGGAGATGGAAGATTCAGGCCTCTGTAGGCCTAATACTCAGTCTTACCATCCATTGATCAAATCATGCTTTAAAGCTGGAATTATGGATAGTTGTTTGAATGATATATTGGATTATATGGCAAATAAGCATAATCTTTGTCTTGATATTTCAACATACACACTTATAATTCATGGACTCTGTAGAGCAGATAGATGTGAGTGGGCTTACTCAATATTTGAGGAGATGATTAATCATGGCTTAGTTCCTAGACATAGAACTTGCCGTTTATTGTTGTATGAAGTTAAACTGAAAAATATGTATGAAGCTGCTGATAACATTGAAGATTTCATGAAGAAACTTTTATAAATTTATCATTTTTGTGAATTTCACTTTTTTTTTTTGTTATAATAAAAAGTTTAGATGAGGTGGGTTTTGGGGTTCATCAGTGCCAAGGTGTGCCCTCAGGATCAAATAGCGCTTATAGGGGTACTTATAGATTGCCCATCAATAAGGTCCTCATATTGGTGGAATTTGAACCCACAATAGTATAGTTGTAAGATAACCTTTTTACTAACTGAATTAACTGGATCAATCTGTAGTGAATTTCACCTTTTTAGACTACATAACATACATTAATTTTATACTTCATATTTAATTTTAAGTTGGTTTGGCGAAGGATGTACTTGGTAAGGGGAAATTTATAAGTTACCAATAATAAATAAGCCGTAAAATTAACCCAAACTCTCAACTATAGTTATATCATAAAGGAAACAATTAACAAATCCTTTATTGTCTTAGTCAATTATCTTAATCATAATTCAGAATTCTAATTAGATGTTAAACTAAATTATCATAAATCCTTTACTGTCCCTCCATTTTATGTTATAATTTCTCTCTTATGCATAGAGACTTCTTTTGTTTTCTTGGTAATAACAAGGGTTCCCCCTTTTGAGATTCAGAGGATAAAGGTTTTCACCTCTCTTAATAAGTGCATTTTCCGGGATTCGAATTTATGTTTTCTTTTTGATAGAAGTGATGTCACTTATCACTTCAACTAACAGCTTCTTGATTGGATAAAGACCTTTCTAATAATTGTCCATGAGATTCGCATGTCTAATATAATTTTTAAAATATTAGTTTCATTTTTATTTTTTTTTGATATTTTTTAAAATATTAGTTCTATGTTGATATTATATTGCAAAAATAGATTTCAGAATTTGTTTTTATTTATTTTTATTGCTTTTATTGATTTAATAATATATTTCTTTAACTAAAAGATAAAAACGTAAGCAAATTAATACGTGTCTCGGTAAATTATATTTTCACCTGCTTTTGAAATTTATAATAAAAATAATTAATTTTTCAAAAATATTTCAGATAATTTATATTTAAATTTGGATTATGTCATGTTAAGTTTTTAATCTCTGCAAATACATGACAATCAAATTATCATATATGAAAATAAGTCCCCATCATAACAAAGAAAATTTCTTTTTCTTTTGTTCTTTTTTCCTCCCTTCTCCATATTTATCATCATCTTTTTTTCCAAATTCCACCAAAACCTTCAAACAAGAATTAATCCTCTTAGTTAAGAAAACTTTAAAGCAATCCTCAAAAGGCTTTTGAAGGCGTTAGCTTTAGCCTTTAGGGCTATGCTTGCATTCTATTAAAGCCTGATCAATCCAAGTCCTTTTGTTTTTAATAACATCAATCTGATCCTATTTGAACAATTTGGGTCGTTAGGGTTGGACTTAAGGCTGGGTATCGTGCTAAAGTCTAGGCCCCCAAAACCTGCTCCTGACCTTTATAATAATTTTAAATTTTTTATTCTTTGACTCATATTAATTTTTATTATGTAAATTTTATACGTAATATATATATATATATATATATATATATTGGTCATTTAAGTTTTCATCAATTTTTAGTTTCCTCTTAAATTTATAAAGAGTATTTTTAGTCCTTAATATTAATTTCATTAGTCTTGTTCAATCAAAAAAGCTGAATCAACAAAATTAACCAAGTCATTCATACTCCCCACCAAGACACCAATCAAAAAGCTCCCACTCAAAGATATTTAATTATGTGCAATTTATATTACTCACTCTGGTTCTTAATATAAGACATATTTGGGGTGTTTATTTTAGTCTTAAATATGAGACAGTTTTTATATTTGTTAATTTTTTCTTAATTTATCTATGTTGTTGCTTGTTCGCCGTTTAGTTTCCATAAGCGTACGGGTCGCAAGTAATAAATTAGTGAGAAAGCGAATGTCGATCCACAAGGACCATGACAAAAGTGAGTTAACTAATGTAATTATGTTCTTAACTAGGTTGAATAAAATCATTTGAAATTGAGTATGTCAATTAAGGAATTTTGCTGAAAATAATAAGGTAAAACAAAGGTAATAGTAAAATTAATTCTACTTCAAGGTTTAAAGATTTGGGATTACTTCCTTCCTATTGTACTTCATGAAACTATGCAATTGATTCACTTATACTAGTTGTGAGGAGTCCATATGCTAGCTAAAGATTTTAAGATCATCAATATAGCTCTCTCAAGTTAAGATTGATTTTTAATCTTCATTAACAATATTCAATTTCTTGTCTATAACTAATGAAAACCATCTTTTCCAAAGCAATTTTTCATTAGACTATGATAGGTTGTTAGATATATCTCTATTCTAACAACATACCATCCATTCAACCTATAAATTTCAAGTCTAACGTGATTTTTCTCAAGTTCTACAATCAAAATAGCTTTCTCAAACATCAATCAATTGAAATAAACTAATAAAGTGGTGATCAAGCACAAGATAGTAATTAAGTATAGAGAAAAACCAGCATATATTCTCAACAACTAACAAAAGCAAGAAAATATAGTAGTTTCAATCCATACAATGACTAGAAGTAATTCTAAATGAGAGTTTTAGTTACTCATGATCAATACAAACCAACAACTCAACTTAAAAGTCATATCCATATCAGCAAATGGGAAGAAGAGAGGAGAAAAATCAGAAAAAGAGAAGAAACTCTTGAATTTTTCCAAGAATATCCTCCAAAAAGCACCAAAATTCTCCTAAGAGCTCTCCAAGAAGCCTCCTTGTGGTTCTTGTAATATCTCGAATTTTGGAATCAGAGGCTTGGGAATAAGATTGAATTAAGTGGACTGTTAAGCCCTGATTTAGCAGTGTCCTAAATCTATTTCCTAATGTTTCTTATATCTTTGGGGTATTAAGAAAGTAAAATGGTGAATTTTGGAGAATATGATTATGCTTCTAGTTTTTTTTTGTGAGGCAGTGAGCTTGTCATCTGATTTTGTATGACCAAATGATGTGTAAAAATTATGAAATTTTACAGGGTGAAAGTATACATCCTGAGCTTTAATTTGATAGCTACATGAATCATTTGAAGTTATACATAAAAAGATATGAATTTTTGAAGTAAGCCTAGAAAAACTGGAAAGTTTCTGGAACAGCATTCAAAGATTTAAATTCTGGGATTTTTGTGCTTCCATTTAGCTAAATTATATATTTTTCCTTGAAACTATACTTAATAAGGGTTCTATAGCCTTTGGAATCACTTCAATTCAATATTTTTAGAATTACTTATGATTTTTCAAAGTTTAGGCAGAAATTTGCCAAAATTTGGTAAAAATCCGAAATTGTTGGAAATTAAATATCATATAATATATAATATAAAACATCATTCTTCTCCTTCCTTCAGCCATATCAGACGTACATAGTTGAACATAGAGAGAGGAAGTGTGAAATTTTAGAGAGAGAAAAGGGGAGGAAAAAGCTTACAAGGGTAAGTGATTTTTTTGGTAAATCGGTTCTTAATGCGAATAACTCCGTTCTTAAACTTCCTTTTGATATGATTTAAGGTTTGGAGGCTCAAATTTTGAAGTTGAGCACCTAGGTTTTCAGCCAAGTTGAGAAAAGCTAGTGGGAGTTTGAAGTAACTTCCAAACCTTCGTATATTAACTATTCTGGCTGCTATGGGCAATTTAATCGGTGAAATTTCGCTGGATAGCCGTTGGTTTTAAATTTTGGAAATTAAGTTGCCTAAGGGTTATGCTGTCCAATTTTGGTTCAAATGGTAGTTATAACCTAATGTAATATAGTTAATAAAATGATTAGGAGTATAAAGGAACGCATTTACGGAGCTGAAATCACAAACCCCGATTTTCCCCGGAAAATCCATAAGTTTCAGCCAGCTCTAGTCAGGGATCTTAGAGTTGTATTTTCAATGATTTGATGATTTTATTGCATTCAGGGGAGAAAAATAGGTTGGGTTACAGTTGGTCACTTTTTCGGAAGAGCCCGAAAAAGCATAATTACCAAAACGCCCCTGAAACCCTTAAAATGGGGCTGCCAAGGGTAATTTTGTCTTTTGGTAGTGTATTTTGTAATTCTAAATCCTGAAATGGATTCCTTAGGCAAAAATATATCAGAACAGGCCATATCAAAATTTTGGAAAAAGCACAGTCGGACCAAGTACTGAGGGGCCGAGCCGGTGCCCAGGGGCATTTTAGTAATTTTTCAATATAGGCTCATATTACCACCAGAAACACCATGGAAGTGTCTAAATGGTGCATTTGGAATTGTAGGACTGAGTGAAGAGCTGAGCTGCGACACGTTTTTTGAGGCACATAGTTCGAGGTGGGAAAAAGGTTTAAAGTAGGGAACTTACCTCTCCTACGTGTATTTGATATTTGTGCTAGTATATTGATGCATGTTATTTCTTTGCTTGATTATGTGAAACATATATGAATGATTGAAGCTCTGTTTCTATTTATGATATGGCCATAAGTATGTTGTTTAAAACATTAAGCACGCATATATGTCATTGTGTTAGCATGAGTTTATGTAATGCAAGCATGTCATGCATTATGCACTTATCTTGCATGCATATTGTCACTGTTTTCCTACTGAGATTCTCTCGAATCTCACCCTCCCCTACCAATAATTTAGACAGGCGAATACATAAGGTAGGTGGAAATTAGAGAAGAAAACTGCATGAGAGAGGGTTGTAATGGTGGAGCGAAGACGGGAAGAAGTCTCCATTTCACTGGGATGAGTTTAGACACCCTAGTAGCCCTGTGTGGCTATCTTAATTGTAAGTATCATGTATGAACCCTTATGAGGATTTTCTGCAATCATGCATATATTATCAGTATATTAATGTTATTCTTGTGTTGCCTGTTAACACCCGTTTCCATTTTGATAATCGAAGAGTAATAAAGACGGAATTCTATGGGCATAGAGAAAAGTACAATTATACTGATAAAAGTATTCGTTTAAAATCCCAACGTCGTTTGTAAATAAAATACAAAATACAGTAGAAACTTCTATAATTATAGGATTCCCCAAAATATCTTAAACATAAACTAATTATAACCACCGTCTTTAACCTTGCCTCAAGACACGTGCTAATCACTTCTCTATATCTGCACCTTTACCTTTCATTTCATTGGCACCCGCTGAGATGTTTGTTAAAGAAAAGGGTGAGATTCCGAAGAGTCCCCGTAGAAACATGTTATCGTTCATAGAAAAGTTTATTTAAATTCATTACATAACTTTTTAATCTAAATCTTTTTATCATAGGAAATTTAATCTTGCATGATAGGCTGGGAAGACAATACCGATTAAAATTAAGAGTGGGTGAGGATGGACACTATCGGTTCTCATTTCCTCCCAATACTGGCGGTTGAATCTTAATGCTGAATAGAGAAGGTTACAAAGGTAGCTAGCAAAGTGGGAAATATGGCTCCTTAACGAAAGTGTCCATGTGCCCTCAACCCTCCCATGATATCAAGATTCTGCAGGCTGGAGTTATCGGTGAAGATTACCCGGACGCTTCCTACGAAGAAGAAGAAGGGACCCTGACACCAAGCTCTGATACAAACGTCTAATATCATCTTCTAATATAAGGCACAAAAAAGAAGCCATGTACAAAGGAAGCAGCCGTCGTTGCAGAAGAACGTTAAAGCAAAATCGAACGCTATAGAATAAGATAATGAAGTATAAAAATCAAGTTGCATATTTCCTGAAAGATGAAACATATCAATACTTGATTCTTTGAAAAATAGGTACAAGCACTCACTTTGTAAAAGAGAACTAGAGAAGTGAATTCAAATCACATTAATAAATCCAACTGACTAGACTCTAGAGAATCACGAAATACATGTAATTCAAATATTATGGGTACTTGAATAAGTGGTTAGAAAACCTATTTAGTATTTTTATGTGGATAATATTACTCAGATTTTTTATCGCATCCTATCCAAAGTGTCAGACACTTTAAGGCAATGTCTATACGCCCTCCACCCTCCTGCGAAATCAATATTCCTCTGGCTGGACTTACTGGCGAAGATCACCTGGCCACTTCCGACGAAGAAGAAGAGGACTCTGACACCAAGCTTAGATACCAACGTTTGATACTAGCTTCTGATACAAGGCACCAAAAAGAAGCCATATACAAAGGAAGTAGCCGTCGTTGTAGAAGAACGTTAAAGCAAAATCAAACGCCATATAAAAAGATAATGAAGTAAAAAAATCAAGCCACATGTTTCCTGAAAGCTGAAACATATCAATACTTGATTCTTTGAAAAATACGTACAATAACTCACTCTATATAAGAGAACTAGAGAAGTGAAGTCAAATCACATTGATAAAACAACCTGACCAGACTCCAGAGAATCACGAAATACATGTTATTCAAAGATTATGGGTACTTGAATAAGTGGTTAGAAAACCTATTTAGTATTTTTATGTGGATAATATTACTCAAATTTTTTATCCTATCCTGTCTAAAGTGTCAGACATTTTACGGCAGTATCTATACACCCTCAACATTCTTGCGACACCAAGATTCCTCAGGATGGAGTTACTGGCGAAGATCACCTGGCCGTTTCCGATGAAGAAGAAGAAGAGGACCCTGATACCAAGCTCTCATACCAATGTTTGATACCGGCTTCTGATACCAAGCTCTCATTACATAACTTTTTAACCTAAATCTTTCTATCATAGGTAATTTAATCTTGCATGACAGGCTGGGAAGACCACATCGGTTAAAATTAAGAGTGGGTAAGGATGGATGCTATCGGTTCTCATTTCCTCCCAATGCTGGCGGTTGGATCTCAATGCTAAATAAAGAAGGTTACGAAGGCAGCTGGCAAAGGTGGGAAATATGGCTCCTTAACGAGTGTTCTGTCAGACACTTTAAGGCAGTGTCTATACACCCTCAACCCTTCCGCGACAGCAAGATTCCTCAGACTGGAGTTACTGGCGAAGATTACCCGGCTGCTGCCTTTGAAGAAGAAGAAAAGGACCCTGGTACCAATCTCTGATACCAATGTTTGATACCAGCTTCTGATACAAGGCACCAAAAAGAAGCTATGTACAAAGGAAGCAGCCGTCGTTGTATAAGAATGTTAAATCAAAATCAAACGCCATAGAATAAGATAATGAAGTATAAAAATCAAGTTGCATGTTACCTGAAAGCTAGAGAATAATATTATGTCATACATGTGGCAATTTAAATAAAAAACACGAGAGGAATAACGTGACTTCATACCTATGACCATATATCCACCCAACTTTTTAGGCATGAAACAAAGTGGAAAACATAAATATGGTACTCTACATACATACTTAGGAATTGGAATCACATATGTATTAATAGGTTCCTTTGCTAGGTGTTTATGCTATGAGTTCCTTTGCTTCCATATATATCTTCTCTCTACATTTCACTTTACTTGTGCCATCCATCTTGTTGAGCTGAGAGAGAGAAAGGGGGATATGTCATAAATCATTTCATAATAATTAAATTTCACCTCAAGTTTAGTTATTAACATGAAAGTCAGTTGTTTTGATACTTGTTGATTAAACTGGGCACAACTTTTATTGTATTTATTTCTGAAGTGGCGAGAATGAGGGCTGAAGGGGAAAATCGTCTTTTGGCGCTGCCCGCACTGTTCATCCGTACTGACAGTGGACTGATCCGGATTTTTCAATTTCAATGTACCGAATAGGGATTTCCTTATTTCCAATGTATTTTAGAGGGATTTTCCCAAAGATATTTTGATCCATTCTAAACATGTTCCGTGAAAATAATAGCTTTGACCAAATACCATTCTCAACCCGTGACTTAAACTTTTTTTCAACTATGCATTGTTATTATCATTTAATTTGGAGTTAGAAGACCACCATACTTTCTTATTTTCTCATCTCAAGCCATTCCATTTTTGTGAAATTTTGCAAACTATTTTTTTTAATTTTTTTTAAAAAAGATCTATTTCCTTGTCGTAAAAGCATTCCTTTTTCGTGAACTTATTGCTGCAGTTTTTGCATAAGTCTGTCTATTTTTAATAAAAAGAAGAAAAATATTCGAATATTGAACTCACCATATCTGCATGGACAACTCTTTCTTTTGTTTGTTTTATTGACCAGATCTGCATAGACAACTCTACAACTTTCATATTATGCACAATTTCTTTTCTTTTTGTCTATGCTGTTGACGAAGAAGAAGAAGAGGACCTTGATACCAAACTCTGATACCAACGTCTGATACTGGCTTCTGATACAAGGCACCAAAAAGAAGCCATGTACAAAGGAACCAGTCGTCGTTGTAGAAGAGTGTTAAAGCAAAATCAAACACCATAGACTAAGATAATGAAGTATAAAAAGCAAGCCGCATGTTTTCTGAAAGCTGAAACATATCAACACTTGATTCTCTAAAAAATACGTACAAGTACTCACTCTATATAAGAGAACTAGAAAAGTGAATGCAAATCACATTAATAAAAATAACTATCTAGACTATAGAGAATCACCAAATATATGTAATTCAAAAACTATGGGCACTTGAATAAGTGGTTAGAAAACCTATTTAGTATTTTATTTGTTTATAATATTACTCAAATTAATTAGACATTTTTTTACCATGAGAATGTTATTTGGATAGACATTTTGTATTAAAAATAATTGTATCTCGAACTTGTGTATGCTCTAATACCAAGTTCTGATATGAAGCTCCGATTGTAATCCCCTACCTTGATAACCGTAATTAAGATTCAAAAATGTGTAATTTAAAGGAATTAGAGACCGACAAATACGTTTTTCTCAAATCTCTTTTCTAAAATTCATTCAATATGGTCTCAGATTCATCTTCCGAATCTAATTACTTCGCACAGTTCAATCACATTCATACATATCAGAGTGCATAGCCAAATTCCCGGCAACTCCCGGGTTTCATAAATGTATAAACTAAGGGTTGTAAGTTCCAACTAGGGGATTACATGACCAACATCAATGTAATATCTACATTTCAAAAATAAACAGTAATCCCAAGTCCAAAATAGATAACCAACAACCTAACAACACATCTATACAAGATCCTAGCCGCTCCTGGTGGTTCGCTTCTCCTTGGAGCCACTTGCCCTGTCTAAAATGTTAGTCAATGGAAAGAATAAGATTCAAAAGAATCTTTGTAGTAACAAATCACTCATACAGTGTATAAACACATAGCATATATGATCATGTTAAGCAGCATCACAATGTATCATGGCTTTCGCCACAAACAACAGTACTCATGGCTGTAATCTCTATGCGTCAGCTTTCGCTGCGATCTCTATGTATCACAAAGTATCACTATGCGTAAGCTTGCACTACAAACTCAAAGCATCACAATGTATTCACAAAGTATTCTCAATGCATGACAAACATACATACAATGTTTCACACACAGTATAAGAGAAAGAGTCATTACCTGGTTCTTTTTGAACGTGCTCTAGCACGGGTTGTTCACGAACAGGGCAAATATCGAATCCTACAATTCCAAATGCATCATTTAGACACTTCCATAGTGTTTTTTGGGGTTATATGAGTCTATAATGAAAATTTACAAAAATGCCCTCGGGGACCCGGCTCGGGCCTGCCATACCCGCTTCGGTTGCACTTTTCCCGAAATTCTAATCTGGGCTATCCTAACATATTTCCGCCTAAGGAATCCATTTCTGGACTCAAAATTATCAAATTCAATGTAAAATTACAAATTTACCCTTGGCAGCCCTACTTCAAGGGTTTCAAGGGCGTTTTCGTAATTATGATTTTTCGGCCTTTTCCGAAAAAGTGACCAACTGTAACCCCACCTAATTTTCGCTCCCAAACTCAATGGAACCATCAAATCATTAAAAATCCAACTCTAAGACCCATTTCTAGAGCTGGCCAAAATTTATGAGCTATTCGGAGAAAATCGAGGTTTTACGATTTCGGCTCCGTAAACGCGTTCCTTTCTACTCCTAACCACTTTATTAACCATTACATTAGGTTAAAACTAACATTAAGACCCAATTTGGGTAGTATAACCCCTAGGCCATATCATTTCCAAACTTTAAAACCAATGGCAATCTGGCAAAATTTCACCGATTAAATTGCCCACAGCAGCCAGAATAAGCAATATACGAAAGTTTGGAAATTACCTCAAGCTCCCACTAGCTTTTCCCAAATTTGGCTGAACCCTAGCCTCTTTGAACCATGAAATTCTTTGCTTCAAAACCTTAAAGAATAAAGAGGAGTAGCTTAGAGTCGGAATTATACGCGTTAGGAGCTAAATCATCGGAGAAATCGGCTTACCTTGTGAGATTTCTTCCCTTTCTCTCTCTAAACTCTCTCACCTTCTCTCTCTTGTTTCAGGTCTGGAACAGCATGAAAATGGCTGGAGAAGAAAGGCTGATGGTATTTAATATCATATATTATATGATATTTAATTATTGATTAATTTCCAACAATTTTGGATTTTTCAGAAATTCTGGTAGATTTCTGCCCAAACTTTGAAAAGTCATAACTAATTCTAGAAAAACTGAATTGGAGTGATTCCAAAGCCTATGGAACCCTTATTGAGTCTAGTTTTAAGGAAAAATATATAATTTTTCTGCATGGAATCACAAAATTCCCAGAATTTCAATCTTTGCATGCTGTTCCAGAAAATAATTAATTTCGCTGGGCAAACTTCAAAAATCCATAAATCTTAGCTCAAAAATCAAAATGATACAAATTATATGTCCATTTTGAATCTTGACATGTAAAATTTAAGACTGGAAAAATTCAAAATTTTTAGACACCATTTGCCTATTTAAAACATCCATACAAATCGGCTGCCCTGTACAGAGTTTCAACTTTTGCACAATTGTTCCCAATGGTTCTAATTTCACAATAAACACTCTCCCGACATGAATTTTTACAAGGAAGCCATTGGAATCATTAAAATATCCAAATTCCCATCACACATTCTCTAAAAGTGTTTGTTCAACAATAATTACATCCACTTTTGAAGTCATTAGCCCTTAATCACTTTTTGGGATATTACACCGATTCCATGTTTTGATACCAATGTTTGATGCCGACTTTTGATAGAATACGCTAGAAAGAAATATATTTTCAAAATTAGATTTTCAGATACCTAAGTAAAACAATCGCATATTATGATGAGAAAATAGTTTTCATATAACCAAAATGAACTAGTAATAGGATATAACCCACTACAACTAGGAATAAAGGACGCAAGTAAGAACAAGAATAGAGCACACACAAATAGAAAGTATCAACTGTGGAGGAAATGTTAGACGGCGGCTCCACTCAGGCCTAATCTGGTAGCTCTTTCTGGTGGCCAACTAAGGTAATCTCAGCCGCTAGTTTTAAGCCTCGCCTCTCGACCAAGGACTAGTGCTTCACACAGGCGTCCATACACCTGGTTAGCCCCTCCAGCCAGGGCAACAATAGGGTGGCTATCCCCTATGCCGTGTCAGGGTGAGAGCCAATACTTCACCACAGATCATACTGTGAGAACCCCTGATCACGGTGGTGAATTAGCCATCTTAATAACTAGCTTTGATACCAAAATGTCACACCCTTACCTTGTTTTAACCCTTTTTCAGAGTATTCACGGAAAATGATATGCAGTTCGGTGGACAATACAGGAATAACATGAATATACTGATAATAAGTGCATGATTACATAAAACCCATAGGGGTTCATACATGATCATTACCATCAATGTAGCCATACAGGGCTACCAGGGTGTCTAAACCCGTTCGAGTGAAACGGGGATATCTTCCCATCTTTGTTCCATCACTGCAATCCTCTCGTACGATTCTTTGCATTGTTCTCAGCATATCTTCTATCTTCTTTTGTCTGAATTGTTGGTAGGGGAGGGTGAGATTTGAGAGAATCTCAGTTGGAAAATAATACCAATATGCATGTATGATATATTGTTAGAAGCATTGAGTTTACAGATTTGTCATTGGGTGAGATTTGAGAGAATCTCAGTTGGAAAATAATACCAATATGCATGTATGATAAATGTTTAATGCATGACATAGTTGCATCACATAACTCATGTTCACCCAATGACAAATCTGTAAACTCAATGCTTCTAACAATATACTTATGGCCATTGCATAACTTGAAACATAGCTTCAAATCATTCATACATGTTTCACATAATCAAGCAAAGTAATAACATGCATCAACACACTAACACAAATATCAAATACATGCATGAGAGGTAAGTTCCCTATCTTAACCCTTTTTCGCCTTGAAACGTGTGCCTCGTAACGCGTACCAAAAGCTCTGGCCCCATATTCGATCCTACAATGCCAAAGGTACCGTTCAAACACTTTAATAGTGTTTCTGGGGGTTATATGAGCCTATTATGAAAATTTACTAAAATGTCTCCGGGTACCCGGCCCGGCCCCGCGTACCCGGTCCGACTGTACTTTTTCTGAAATTTTGACATGGGCTAGTTTGACATACTTTTACCCAAGGAATCCATTTCCAGACTCGAAATTATCAAATTCAATATCAAATTAGAAAATTACCCTTGGCAACCTCACTTTGAGGGTTTCAGGGGCAATTTTGTAATTATGCTTTTCCGCCCTTTTCCGAAAAAGTGACCAATTGTAACCCCACCTAATTTTTCACCCTGAACATAATGGAATCATCAAATCATTGAAAATCCAACTCTAAGACCCTTAACTAGAGTTGGCTGAAACTTATGGATTCTCCGGGGAAAATCGGGGTTTTTGAGTTTTGACTTCACAGATGTGTTCCTTTCTACTCCTAATCACTTTATCAACTATTTAATTAGGTTAGAACTACCTTTTAGACCCAATTTTGGCAACATAAACCCTAGGCAACTCAATTTCTAAACTTTAAAACCAATGGCAATCCGGTGAAATTTCACCGATTAAATTGCCCACAGCAGCCAGAATAAGCAATATGTGAAAGTTTGGAAGTTACCTCAAGCTCCTTATGGCTTTTCCCAAATATGGTTGAAAACCCTAACTCCACAGAAAAATATGAGCTTTACAACCTTAAAGAACATGAAAGAGAAGCTTATGAGTAGAGTTATACGCGTTAGGAGCTAGATCGTCGGAGAAATCGGCTTACCTTACGAGTTCTCTTATCCTTCTCTCTCTAAACTCTCTCAAGCTTTCTCTCTCTAATTTCAAATCTGTTCATGTGGTTTGCTGGCTGGAGGAAGAGGATGAGCTTATATTATTATATTTTATCAATTTTCTAAATTTTCGGATTTTTACAAAATTCTGGGAGATTTTCTGCCTAAATTTGGAAGAATCATAACTAATTCTAGAAAAATTGAATTGGAGTGATTCCAAAGGCTATGGAACCCTTATTGAGTCTAGTTGCAAGGGAAAATATAGCCTTTTGCTATCTGGAAGCACAAAATTCCCATAATTTCAATCTTTGCATGATGTTCCAGAAATTTCAGTTTTTCTGTGCTGACTTCAAAAATTCATATCTTTTTGTATATAGCTCTAATTGAGTCATATGACCCATCAAATTAAAGCTTAGGATGTCTACTTTCATTCTATAAATTTTCATAATTTTTTATCATCATTTTTTCATTCAAAATCACATGACAAGCTCACTACCTCATAGGCGATTTCACCAAAAACATAATTATATTCTTCAAAGTTCACCATTTTACTTTCCTAATACCCCAAAGATATAAGAATAATTAGGGGATAAATTTGGGCTCCTACTAAATTGGGGCTTAGCAGTCCACTTAATTTAGGCTTATTCCCAAGTCTCCAATCCCAAATTTCGGGGTATTACATGAAATTACAAGACCCACATGAACCCTAGCCTAACGATTGATCTTTAAAAGGATGGAATTTAAATTCGAACTTGTGCAAGCTTTGATTCTACGTTCTGTTACCAAGCTTTGATATCGTATATTGATACCATCCCCTATACCAAGTAAAGATTTAAGTATGCAACTAATTCTCAATGAGTATGAGAGCTCACTCAAACATAGTGATATTCATAGTACTACGGAAATAATTGTCACAATCATATAAGCGAGATGGATTGTAATGTCGCAAATGTACTTCTTTGATAAATATGGTTGATATAGTTGATCGTATATTCATCTCCCTCAACATTGCTTGATGTTTTTTGAAGATCCTCTTCTCTATGTCGAATGTCAGACTTTTATAAAAATAATTGAAATAATAGAGCTTTTGTTCTTTCAATCCTTACAGCCTTTCATCCCCAGAAGAAAAGGGCCAATGAAACTATTCGTAGGGCAAAAAAGTCCTCACTTTGCTCACTTTAGGTTGTAGGAATTTAGTAAACGTGACACATTTTCATGTGCCGGCTAATCTATCATGGATTATTCAAAATGTCAACAATGACATATTCAGAAAGGTTAAGAAGAGTTTTCATTGGGTCATAATATAATATATTAAGCACTTCCTTTGGCTTACTCTATCATTCCATTTTTCTCTTCTATATGCCAATATGAAAGTGAGACTCGAACTCGTACATGCTCTGATACCAACTTCTAATACTATACACCCAAAAAGAAATATATTTTCAAAATTAAATTTTCATATACATAAGCACAATAATCACATATTACAAAGAAAAAATAGTTTTAACATAATCAAATTGAACTAGGAACTATAGATAACCCACGATAGCTAGGAACAGATAACATGAGTAGGAACAAGAATAGTACAGAGACGAATACAAAGCCTCAAACTTGTGGAGGAAATGATGTGTCCAACACGTACCCCACCCTAAAGGTAATTTATTTAAAAGGATGGAAGTGATACTCGAACTCGTGCAAGCTCTGATACCATATTCTGATACCATATATTATACAAAGCAAAGATTTAAATATGCAGCTGATTCTCTGAGTATGAGAGCACACTCAAACATAGTGATATTCATAGTAGTATAGAAATAATCTCCACCATCATTTACACGAGAAGGATTGTAATATCACAAAAGTACTTCCTTGAAAAACATGGTTGTTATAGTAGTCCCGTATATTCGTCTCACTTCAACACTGCTGGATGTTTTTTGAAGATCCTTTTCTCTTTGTCAAAGGTCAAACTTTGATAAAAATAATTGAAATAATAGAGCTTTTGTTCTTCTAAACCTTGTAGTCTTTCATTCCCAGATGAAAATGGCTAATAAAAACTATAAGTGGGTAAAAGAGTCCTCACTTTTCTCACTTTCAGTTGTAGGAATCTAGTAAATGTAACATGTTTAGGTGCGGCGGCTAATCTATCATGAATTATTCAAAATGTCAAAAATGACATATTCAAAACGATTAAAAAGAGATTCCATTGGGTCATAATCTAATATTTTAAGGTTTGTTGGTTTTGGTGCAGTCTGTGAGAACTTGGATGTTGATGTCGTTGGTGAGGCTTATAACTTTTTTGGCTCTTGGGCTTACCTCCTCCATCTCCATCATTCTCTATTATAGTCGTCTTCTTCCTCAGAACCTCACTCTTCTCCGAATGGTTCATCGTGAGATGCTTGATCAAGAAAATTACCCCTTCAACCTCATTATCCCCTTCATGACTTGTTTCTTTTAATTTTTGTTTTCTAATTATTTGTTATCCACTGTTAAATTAGATTCATGTATTATTCGCTTATACGGTTGCAGCTCTTCTAGCTTTTTTTCAGGCTACAGGATTTTACGTTAATTAGTTAGTTTGCTGATTCACAAGAAATTTTTAATTTTCTCTTTCCACTACTGACTATTTTGTTTGGGAAAAAAAGTTTCTCAAAATTCCCTTATCATAGGAAATGGTGGGAATGTATTAGTAATAATATAGATAGTTACTATAACGTACTTCATGTAGGATAGGTATATTGCTATAAAATTTTTTTAAAAAAATCATTGATTAGGTCAAAGCCTAATTTTATCACATGCAAAAAAAAAAAAAGCTTTTTGAAAGAGAATGAGAAAGTGCATTGTCTCATTCCCTTTTTTTTTTTAAAAAATCGATGTGCTAAAATTATATTGTAGTAATTATTTATACATTGTAAAAGCATTGCATCATTTGGATGATGGCTAAAAGGAATGAATAATGAATTGTCCTATTTGCCCTTTTTTATAAAATAAGGAAAATTTACACTCAGTCCTAAAGAGGACAAATTAATACTGTAAGGTCCCTTGAAACCTCGATATTACTAATAGGTCCCAAGGGCTATGAGGATAATATAATGCAATTGTCAAAATTACTTCATTACCCTTAATAATAGCTAAGGAAGAAAATTGACAAGTAGAGGTGTTTTGAATGACAAGTTAAGGTGCCTTGTTTAACAATTATTACGGTATTTATAAACAATTAATGTCAACATGCACAACACATTTGTTATTTTTTTTTTGAACCACAACACATTTGTTATTGAACCATATAAACAACTGACATGATATAAACGAATATCAACTGGCACCACACACTTGTTATTGACAACTAAGAGATATACTTATATGCTCCTAGAGCGCCACTTTATCTGTACTCTGACGAATTAAATATAACAACCATCTTATTTTAATCCTATATGGTAGATAAGTCAAATGGAAAAATTCAAACTTTATGATTTTAAAAACAAAGCAACTCATGGGAGAGAATTGAGTGTTTTGCTTCTCTAAATTATGAATTTTATGTTTTTTGAAATTATAAAATTTGAATTTCTCTATATGACGCATCCTGCCATGTAGAATTAAAATAAGCTGATTTATTGTATTTTAATTAGTCAGAGTACAAATGAGGTGGCGTTCTTGGAGTATGTAAGTATTTTTTTGACAACTAAACTAAGTATATTAGCCATTACAATGGCATGTATTAACTAGTTTGTGAGGGCAGCTTGGTAATTTCACAATTGCATTATATTACCCTCAGGTCCTTAAAACTTGTTGTAACTTTGCAATTTCAAGCAGCCTTGCAATATTTATTTTTCCTCCTTGAGACTTGAGTATAATTTTCCCATAAAATAATTAAAGCTCAATCGGAATTAAAGGAATGCAGACACACTGTTTTCTATGTATCCTATATTATTCCTATCACTATAATCAATTCCAACCCTATAGTTATGCGAAGAAAATAATATGATATCTTACTGTTTTTTTTTCTGCTCTGTAATCAGTTCTAATCCTATAGTTACTCTAATTCCAACCTAATCACTCTAATCAATTCCCATAAAAGATAATTATAGTTTTTTTTGTTATCATGATATCTTATAGTTACTCTAAGAAAAAACTATTTATCTTCATTATCATTAAAATTCGTCCTTCTATTTTGTTATAATTCATTACAACAAATCAAACCTACCACAGTTGTCACTCCATATTGATATTAAGATGGAATGGCCAATGATTTTAGGAATGATTCATATGTGAAATGCCCTCAATAAGAAATTAAAATTTAATATTTTAATAGTCTTTATTTGTTAGAACAAGTCAAAGCCAACACCAATGCAGGCCCATACCACACATTTAAGGCCCAACTTATAATCTCTACTAGATACTCTGTACTCTTGTATTATAAATATGCGATGTACTGTCAATATCCAATCAACGAAAACAGAAGAGAATAATATTCATATTTCTATTTTCTCTATTGTTCTGAGTTTGTATTCTATTATGGTATAAAAGCCATAGCCGTCAATTGGCAAAAAAAAAAAAGCCATAGCCGTCAGAAATGACAGATCCATCTCAAAGCCCCTCCCACACTTCCTCCACCACTAAAAACCGATCTCACCCCTTCTCAACCACCTCCGGCATCATCACCACACCGCCTACACCATCGTTTCTCTCAAATGCCTCCCACTTTATCTCAGTCAAATTAAACCCAAATAACTAAATGGTATGGACGGCTCAAATAAAACATTATCTCTATGGCCAATGATATTTCTTCTTCATTGGTGGTTCTAATCCTCAACCTCCACGTAAACTTCCTGATGGATCCCCAAATCCCGATTTTTAATACATACATACATATATATATATATATATATATATAATTTTTAAAAGAAGAAAAAAAGTTTTAAGAGGTAAAAAATACAAGTTTTTTTTAGGAGTCAATCATAAGAAAAATATATTTTTGATATATATATATATATATATATATAAGATTTTTTAAAAGAAGGAAAAGAAGTTTAAGAGGTAAAAAATATTAAAAAGGAGGGGAACTATTTTTAACTTTTAAGGGAGGAATAGAATATTTGCCATTAAAATTATTGTTCATATTAGTTGCACAGGTTGACTGTGAAATGAAAAATATCCCAATGGATAGATGTTCGTATTGTCTATGTTTGTCAGTGGATATAACTGAATATTGCTTAAACTCTGAAGAAAAATCTTTGAAGCATAATATGCGGGACGATTTTTTCAGAGGTGATATTTGACAAAATAATTGACTCAAATAGTTTGCCCTTTTGTATTCAAGTGGGTGGTCTGAACTGTGAAGTGAAGGGGAGGAGAGAAGAGAAGACAATTGGAGCGCCTATAAAGACCCATAACACCGAAAAGCCAGCAACTTGGATTGTACATTATCCAACCTTTATTACTGTATTTATTATTTTTCAGTAACTTGGCTGCTCTTAAGGAAGATCAAATAGTGGAACTACTTAGAGAATTTGCACTTCTTAGAACAACTAAGCGGTTAGACGAAAATGATGTTGAGAGTAGTATGCATGTTATCGGTACCATGTTGGAGCATGCCTTGATGAAAATATTTGGCGGACCAAACCATCCTTCTCATAGGGAGACTAGCCCAACTTTACATACATTCAAGCTACCTGAGGACTCAACTGAGGGCATAGTAGTGTCTTACAGGAAGAAAATAGCATAATCATCCATGATAGGATGGGATTAGGACATCGGGTAGATGTAACACTTACTGATGATGGCTGCTACCACTTTACGCTTCCTTTTAGAGAAAAGCCTTGGGTTATGGCTCCTCAAGCAGCGTTTGAGGGGAGTTGTAAGGGCCAGTTCCATCGGTCCTGACTGAAACCGCCTAAATCTAGAGGATCAATTTAAACAACCCCCTTCCGCTGCAGAAGAAGAGCCTTCGAAAGCTGAAGATGAATAAGAAGAGGATGAGAATGAGGATGAAAATCCACTCGCGACACTGCCTCTAAGGATGCCGATGGTGAGGATGACAAAGATGATGAGGATAAGGCTTCTGAAGCTGAAGGTGAAGAAAAAGAGGATGTGAATGATGAGGAAAACCCACCCTTGACACTGCCTCTGAGGATGCCAATGGTAATGAGGCTGAAGCTGAGAATGATGAGGAAAACCTATCTCGGCACTGCCTCTGAGGATAAAGAGTGAAGACAGGGGTTATGTTCTTGGTTTTGGGTTGTCATTATGTCTTCTCGGTGTGTAACAAAAGATCAATGTGTTGTTTGTTTACCCTATCTTGTGTGTGTTCTGTTAGTTATTTTAAGAGTTTGAGACTTGTGTGTATGCTATCAATTATATTAAGAGTTTTAGGCTTGTGTGTGTGTTGTAAGTTATATCAAGAGCTTAAGACATGTGTATGCTGTCAGTTATATTAAGAGCTTAAGACTTGTATGTGTCTTGTCAATTATATTAAGAGTTTAAGACTTTAGAGGTTGGCAACAAAATATATATTATTAGTGTTTTTGAGCCGCTGTTTTTTAATGGCATAGTGATTATCATTAATAAGGTATATTAAGAGTATGTATGTTATGGGTACTATGCTGAAGCACGCCTTGGTGGGTGGGGATAAGGATAAATATGTTGTGAAACCATTCTTCTCATAGGGAGACTGGCCCAAATTTATGTCAAACCTCTTAACGTTTTGATATTCGTAGAGTATTAAGTACGCAATTCTATATGACATATAGAAATAGCGGAAATATACTGACATTAGGTACTTGTTTACAATACAGGAGAATCCCCGTAGGGTTAGAACAATACATACAAATGTACAAGTGTTCCAAAAGAAACAAAAGTACAAGCCTAGATGACTATAGCAGCTTTGGTTTGCATTGAGACTTTATTCACTTGTAGCCATTGCCTTGCCCTTCAAGCAGCTAGCCTCAGCTGTAAGGTTTTTCAGTTTGGAAAAAGGGTGAGATTCAAGCGAATCTCAATAGCAACTGGCAATCAAACATATAGAATGCATTAGTAAATATGTAATACACCATGTCATATAAGATACAAAATCGTGCTTTGTGTACCTTGTCCAAGCCAAAACACATGCTTGCAACCCTGGCTTAACTTGTGTCCAAGGTCAAACAACATGCTTGCAACCTCGGCTTAACTCGTGTCTAAGGTCAAATGACTGTTAGTCAAAGGAAAGGATGGGATTCAAAAGAATCCCAGTAGTAACAAATCACTCATACAATATGTAAACACATAGCATACAAGAAGATCATTAGTAGCAACATCAGCAGCAATATCATAATGCAATATCATTTATGGCTTTCATCATAAACGATAGCACTCACGGCTGTAAACACAATGCAACAGCTTTCACTGTAAACTCAATGCAACAGCTTGCGCTGTAATCACAATGCCAGCTTTAGCTGTAATCTCTAAGCAACAGCATCAAAAAGCATCAAAATGCATGATAAACATACATACAATGCTTTACACATAGTATAAGAGAAAGAGTCACCACCTTGTTCTTTCTTGATGTTTTCCAGCACTACACGTCTATAGTCAGGGCAAATGTCGAACCCTATAACGAAAATAAAGATTGGCGGATTAATTTTCTACTTCAAATTCTTATTGTCATAACTCTTAAAGTTGGTTATCCTTAGAACTCTTTAGGTGGCTACTAGAAACCTAGAAACATACCTAAAGGGTTGGAAGAAACTACCCCAAAGATCACTCTTCAGAAGTAAATACACTGATTTTTGACTCAGACACTTGCGTGAAGAAGACCTCACTTGAGTGATGGAATAACTGGCACTCGAGCATCGACGATTACTCGTGTGAGTGTTTGGCCAAGAGCACAACCTGAGATAGAAAGTTGTCACAGTACTCGAGTCCTGAACCCAGCACTTGAGTGATAGCCTCTTATTCACCCGAGTCCTATCGAGTGAGACACAAAAAGTGACAACCCGAGAGCAAAAGAAACTCTAGGGTGGGAAGTGCACTCGAGTGATTTCCGTGGTCCTTGAGTGACAACTCAATGCTTGCGAGTGTTAGATCACACTCTTGGAAAATAGCTTGCGAGTGTTAACCCGAGACGAACAGTAAAAATACAGAACACACAAACACTCGAGTGATACCCCATATCACTTGAAGGTTAGGAAATGCACTCTTGAACTTTGGCACAGAAGTGTAATGGATAACTAAAGGAAAAGAGAAATTACAATGCTACACTCGAGTGAGGCCTTTTCTCAGTCGAGTAAGGCTCTATCAGAAGCCAAATCGCAGCAACTGACAACAACTTTCAGTTTTTATCAAATGTTTTCCCATGGTCCTAAAATTCTTTCATAAGCCTAATCCCACTTACTTTCACCCAAAGAACCCATTGGAAACCTCAACACACCCAAAATCCCACTTTAACAACAAGTTTTGTTTTGGGTCACGATATAACCCATATTACTCAATTTCCCCCAATTCCTCTTCCAATGTTCCAAACCAATTCCAACATGCAAATAGCATTATATGACACCAATTCTACCCTAAATCATCATACAACTCATGCATTCCATAATCACACTTAAAACAGGGCAATTTCCACAAATATCAAAACTTACCCAAAAATCACAACATATATACCAGAATGCTACAAATGCTCACCTCTTAAACTTGCCAAAGTAAGATCCTTGATTCCTCAACTTTGAAATTTGTTCAAGCTCTAAAGCACATTCTTTAAAAAATATAAAACCATCAAGATGAAGCTCTCATCAAGGCGAACAATATTAAAGAAGAGGCCTAGAGCATTTGAGATCAAACACAAAGTCAAAACATTACCTTTCACTTTCTCTTTCCTTCCTTCCTTGGCTAAAAATGGAGAGTAGAGATAGAAGATGAGATGATATTGAAGATGATCAATTTTTTCTCTTTTCGCCATGCTCCTAGCTGACTTTACAAGTAAGAGGGAAGAGAAAATGAGTTTGAAATTTTGACCTCATCTAATGGTTCACAATTGTCCACATGTCATAATCTTGCTTCTTCTCCCAACTCTTCTTATACACATGCACACATTGGATAACTCTATCATAATTTCTTAAGCAACTACACACTCCACAATGATTCCTACCAATTAGCCGACTCCCTCTTCGGTACTGACTAATTGGTTGACAAATTTCCCATTTTGCCCTTGATTATCACTATACTACTAAATCATCACCAAACACATGTATACCAAAGTTCATATCACATTCTCCAAAAGTGTCTGTTTAACATTAATTACATAAACTTTGGAGGTTATTAGGCCTTAATCACAAATTGGGTCATTACAGAAAATGGCATATACAAACATATAATTATTGGCATAATGTATGAAGGATAGAGTTACTACTTTGTATGCCTTTTTTGCTTCACAAAAATAGCTCCTCAAACTACGTGCCAATGGCTCAGGCAATTAATCCGGTCCTAAAATTCCAAATGTATAAGAATTAGGTTAAAATATATTCATGTTCAACTTTAGACACTTCCAAAGTGTTTTTGTTGGTCATATTAGTCTAAAACTGCAAAATTACCAAAATGCCCTTGGGGATCCAGTCTAGCCTCGATTTACACGGTCTGACCGTACTTTTCCAAAAATGTTGACCCAGGCAAGTTTTACATAGCTTTGCGTATAGCATCCATTTTTTTACCTCAGTTTTTGCAAAATCACTGCCAAATGACAGTTTTACCATTGACAGCTTCAATTTGGGGTTTTAGGGATATTTTTGTAATTTCATTTTCTAGGGCTTTTCTCTCAAAGTGTTCAATATCACCCCTACATAATTTTCCCTCTTGAACACTATGGAATAATCATACTCATGAAAATCCATCTCCTACCCCCTGATTTAGCCTTGGCCGAAACATGTGCCTAGGAAAGAGAAAATGTGATTTTTGATTTTTAATTCCAAAATCTTGTTCCTTTCTACTCTCAATCTCTTATTAAGCTATTTAATCACATACTAAATAAGATTTGAGGAAATTTGGGCAGCATAACCCCTTAGGGATATTATTTCCTAAATTTACCAAATCAACCAACAAGCACCAAATCAACCAAGAATCACAATAACAATAAACCAAGAGTTTTGATGTTCTTGAGGTTACCTTGAGTTGCTTCACTTTCTCTTCTCAAAATCGACGTCCCTCTCTCTCCTTAACCTGGAGATTATCTTGCTAAACATGGTGATTCATGGAGAAGAAGAGATTAGAGAAGTTATTATGCAATAGAGGAAGCTTGAAGACAAGAACAATAAACCCTACCTTTGGGTTTCTTCCTCTTGGCTCCTCCTTCTATCTAAGTGTTTCAAGCTCTCTCTCTCTTTGTGCTTAGGCATGAAATGGGAATGAAAAAGATGAAGCAAGAGCTTCATAAAATACCCTATATAATCCCTTAATTAATAAATGATAGGATAATTCATTTATGACATAAGCATGGCATCACTCTTGTACTTGGCTTTATCCTTTCCAAACTTGTGTCATAAACTTCAATTAGACTTGAACTATTTTTCTTCCCCTTTGGTTAGCTCAAATGACACCTAAGTGTAACCCCCTTCATGATCAAGGTTGAGATTAAGTTAATAAATACTTAATTATGTGTAATTAAAGACCGTAAGATGATTTGGGCCTTAATAAAAGTAAATTACCCAAATTCAGGGTTTTCAAAAACTTTTCAAAACCTGTTCAACAATGGTCTCATATTCACACTTCAATTAGACAATTGGCCTGTACAATTGGATTCTATTTATAACTATCAGAGTACACAGTAAATTCCCAACACACTCGGGTTCTATTAATCGAATAATGGTCTACAAGGCAGAAATGCCCAAAATCAGTTTTTCGTTAACTAGGGGATTACACAATTACTATTCAATCTCCAAAATATACATGTAATTCCCAAGAAAATATCCAATGATTTACAAAATGATAACCAATGTCCACAATAAATCTCCTTGCCCGGAGCTCTATCCACTCTTTATCACCCGCTTTTCTTTAGATCCTTCGGGCAAGGAGATTTATTTTGGACATTGGTTATCATTTTGTAAATCATTGGATAATTTCTTGGGAATTACATGTATATTTTAGAGATAGTGAATAGTAATTGTGTAGTCCCCTAGTTAAGGGAAAATTGATTTTGGGCATTTGTGCCTTGTAGACCCTTATTCGATTAATGGAACCCGAGCGTGTCGGGAATTTACTGTGTACTTTGATAGTTATAAATGGAATCTAATTGTACAGGCCAATTGGGTAATTGAAGTGTGAATATGACACCATTGTTGAACAGGTTTAGAAAAGTTTTTGAAAACCCTGAATTTGGGTAATTTACTTTTATTAAGGCCTAGATCATCTTACAGTCTCTAATTCCACATAATTAAGTATTTATGAACTTAATCTCAGCCTTGATCGTGAAGAGGGTTACATTTGTTGGTATCGGAGCTGTAGTTCCTAGCAAGGATATGATTTGCTAGGATAGTTGCCATAGCTTGTTGCCTTAGTCATAGATGATGACTTAGGTTATTTGTGGTATACATATGAGTAATTCTGCTATTTGTGGATATATATAAGTGTTATGGACTATGTGTATACATTATTGTGGTACTGATGTGGTGAATCATTTGTAGAGTTAAATGACAAAATGGTTCACCCTAAACTCAGATCGGACCCAGAGGTGGAGGAGTTGAATGACAATCCACATGACCCTATGCAAGAAATGATGGGTTTAATCCGAGAACAAAGAGATATGATTGCTAAGCTTAGAAAAGAGCTCAGGTAGGAAAGAGCCGAGCGTAATGCTGAGAGGGGTCAATCCACTCAAGAGGAGACCTGGGAAGAAACCCAAGTAGGGACTCATCATGAGGAGACTATTGAGGGGTCTAATTGGTCTCAAGAGGCCCCATCTCTCACGATGCCACATCAAGAGTCACAAGGGGTACCAGTACGTGAGGGAAGAGACTTGAAATTTTGGGTCTCAAAGTTTTGCAAGCATCTACCTCCGGCCTTCAAAGGGAGATTTGAACCTCAAGCTGTTGAGGACTGGTTGAATCGATTAAAGAAGATCTTTGAAGTCCTTGAGTGTCTAACAGAGGTAAAGGTGAAATTGGTAGTGTACAAACTAGAGGGGGATACAGACCGGTGGTGGTGGAATATCGCCATGACTTTAAGGAATTGGAATATACCACTGACCTGGGAGGTGTTCCAAGAACAATTCAATGAAAAGTACTTCCCTAAGTCGGTGAGGCTTGAGAAAGAGTTTGAGTTTCTAGCCATCAAGTAGGGTGATACAGAGAGCTTTGATGAATACTTATCCCATTTCATCTGGCTATCTCGATACTCTTCCTAAACTCTGGCATAAAGATGATAAGGAGTGGAGCTCCGATATGCTCATTCGGGGGTTGAGGCATGAATTAAGGAAGAGATTGACCACTCATCTGTTTACCGATTTTAATAAAGCGATAGAAGAGTGCAGAATAACTGAGAATAATCTGAGGGAGTTATACCCAGCTAAGGGTAAGGATAGCCACAATGAGTCTAACAAGGCCAATACTTCCCAGAAACGAAAAGGACAAGGGTCCTCGTCTGGGGGCAATAGCAAGAAGCCTTATCAACTTGGGGGTCGTGGTGATCAAAAACCTCCAGTGGGACTAGTATGCAATCAGTGTAGAAAGTATCATTCGGGCAGAACCTGCACGGGGGAAATGATTTGCTTCAATTGCAAGCAGCCAGGTCACATTTCTACTCAGTGCCCATGACAGCAGTGAAAACTGTCGTAGAAATGCCGTTGATGTGTTGCTACTTTGTGATTTACTTACATGCTATGTGATTGTAGATGTTATGAGTGAATTGTTACTACTGGAATTCTTTTAAATCTCATTCTTTTCATTGACTAACCTACAGCCAGGGCAAGCAATTCGAAAGAGAAGCAAGTGACGAAGGGCAGCTAGAGCTCCTAGCTAGGAGTTTTAGTTTTGGTAGTTAGCTGTCACATTTTGCTGGGATTTTGTACATGTTGTAAATATTAAATAGTGTTGTGTATTCCCTGTATAGGAAACTAGAAATGGTCAAATATGCCCTATAAACCCTCCAATTAATGAATGAAACCAGAGTGTTGTCGAAAATTTTTGTTACATTATGATATGTATGAATGAAACCGATCTGCACAGGCCAAATACATTTGAAATGTGAATGTGAGACCATATTGAATAGGCTTTGGAACTTTTTTTTTTAAAAACTCACTTTATCATAGGACCGTATCCTATCTTGAAGTTGAGACTTTCAATAAGTTATGAATTATCTGTTGATCTCTAATTTATCATAATAGCACATTTTCGAACTATAATTACGGCTATTAAGGTAGGGGGTTACAATGTCCATTCGCCCTCGCCCCTCCCACGACACCAGGATTCCTCAGGCTGGAGTTGTTGGTGAAGATAGCCCTGCCGCTGTCGAAGAAGGGTTAGAATAGAATTTTAATCTAATTATGTTTTTATGCTTTGGTTTAGTATTCTGTCAGTGGTGTTATCAGTCTGTGGCTGTAGGCCTTTTTCTAATAGGCAGAATGACTATCTTTAATATGGTATTATCTCTTATCACTTCTGGCAAGTATATAACTATCTAGCTATCTTTTTACCCTGCCTTTTGGTATAGTTAACTTGGTAATTTTTTGCCAACAATAGTTATTTTTAAATAGCAGTAGTAACGATTTGGTTTTATTTGAATTGATTAGAAACTAGCAAACATGCATGCTTTATAGCTTTTTTCTTTATTAGTTTTCCTGATTGGATTGGATTATTCTTTGATGACTATATTTTTTTTAATAAATTAGTGAGTACAGTTTTATTTTAGAAAAGTTGCAAGCAAATCCACCATTAAAAATTTTATCCTTGAAAAAGACATAAATCAAAGTACAGGTATTTTATGTGAATAAAAAATTATCACATCTTTCTAGCCAATAAATTTTATTAATGGAGAATTTTTTTTAATTTTTTCTTTTATTTTTATACAAAGAGGCCAAAGTATTAAATTTAGGATTGAAAAAACAAAGGTGATGGGCAAAGAATCTAGGAAAAATTACACTCAAGTTCTAAAGAAGGGAAATAAAAAAAATGGTTCCATTGACAACTCTAAGGTGGGTTATTAACAACTTCAGGAGCGGGGGTATTAACAACTTCATGGAACTATTTTTCCATTTTGCAATTTCAAGATATCATTTTTTCGTTTCTTTTTTTTTTCCTTGGGGCTTGAGTGTAATTGTCCCAATAATCTATAAGATGAGATTTAGGGGGGAAAACGCCCAACGGGTAGCTTTAAAAAAAAAAAGGCCTGCATTGCAACTAAACAAGGCACTCCCACACAAACAACGAGAAAGGACAATCCTCTATTCAGTCTTGGTTTGTTTATTAAACATACTCTAATAAGGTCATAAGGAGTATGTGAGCAGGGGCAGTATCGTATTTGACATTTTTATTCATATATTTTTGTTTGGAAGTTTATAAATATAAGGAGTGGATAGATTTTGTCAAGGTCTATTTGGGTACACGGTTGGGAGAGAAAAAGCACAGTGCACAGTAGAAAAAACTCAGTGGAGAAAATGAACTGTTTGGGATAGCTTTTGACTTTGATGGGTTTATTTAAAAAAAGTGGCCTCTGATAGAAGCCACTTTTTTCAGCTTCTAGCGTCAGTTAGAGAAGGAGCACTTCAATGTTTTTTATTTTTTTAAATAATGATTTAACTTTTTTTAAATTTAAATTCTTTAAAAAAAATTATCATATAATATACAACTAATATATATATAGTATTCAATAAGATTCATACCTTTTTCAGCTATTTTCCATCTCAACTGACTTTTCAAATAATCATCCAAACAGCCTATTAAGTTTAGAAAAAAAGTCACTTCTGCTACCGCTAATCCAAACATAAATCATATTTATAACCTGACTTTTATCCTACCTAACTTTTATAAAAGTCATATCGTAAAAAAAACTATTTCTCCACCGCTAATCCAAATGAGTACTCAATCAATGAGAATTCCTTCATAGATAAAAAATATGGAATTGACCGGTCCAGGTTGTTGGAGGAGAAGCCAGAGCAAAACAGTAAGAGAGGAGTGGGGGCTGGTGAATGTTTGACGAAATGGTCATATTATATGTGAAAAAACTTGTACAGATTTTTATGATATATTAATATTGATGGTTCTACAAGGATGAGTCTCAATAACTATAGGTCGAGTCTTTTTTTTTTTTGGGTCGAGTCTTTTTGAGCAAAATACCATACACAATATTGGAAATTACCACGCTGCTCTCCTTGGGAATATTTTGCCAAAATGCTGCATCGAAACTGTTCTTTGAAAGAAAGGGTTTGATTTAAAACAGAATTTGTTTGTAATTATATATATATATATATATATATTAGGAAAAAAATGTCAATATAGGCTTGCCTCATGCCTATGGCCAATAAATTAATAATAATTGCATATATTTTTATTTTTAAATAATAAAAAAAATATATTCATTTATTAATATATAAATAATATCTCTTTACCAAAAAATATTCAAAGGATGGGAAATATTTTTTAAGGGAGGACTTGAATATTTGAAACACTTTTTTTTTTTTTTTACCTTTTTCTATTTTTGAATTTTTTTTCTTTTTCTTTCTAGAATATTTGTCATTAAATTTATTGTCGATATCATTTGTAATTTTCAACAACATACCCATTATAATACAAATTACTAAATAATATTGTTATTTTTATGTAAAATTAAAAATATGTTCAATTATTAATAAAAATCATTTATAATATTTATTTTAAAAATGTTAATCATTTTATTTACCTTTAATTTATATTTTTATACATAAACACCCCACGAGGATAGAAAAAGGGACAGTGGAGGGGACGTCTGGATTTGAGGGCAAGGCTATTTAAGTTGGAATAGGCCAGGGGGGTGTAATTTGTGACAAGATGCCATAGGTGAGGGGCTGGCCTATATTGACATCTTTTTCATAAACGACTATATATATTTTTTTTTGCCATCAACAACACTAATAGTATTAAATTCAACTAAGATACAATGTCTCATAAGTTACAACCATCAAACACACTAAAAGAGAAAAGAACCAGCTTACACCAAACAAACACACTGATTTAGTAAATAAATCCTAAATACAAGCTAACAATAAAGAGAAACAACTATATAAATATTCTTCATTACAATGAGAGCGAAGAGTTGAGACTTCATCCACTCCAAACAAATGGTATGTCTGCAAGTGGAACAAAGGTCGAAATGCCCGAACACAATGGCATGACTCTTCCAATGCTTCTTTGGTAATCCACCTGGCTACCAAATCTGCTTTCCTGGGAACGCACCTACAAGAGAGGTTCCTAACCAGATTTCTTGACACAAAGGTGTACTCAAGGATAACAACATTCAACCTCTTATCAAAGGGTAAACAATCATATAGGCAATAGGAAAAGGAAACCCATTTCTATCCTGAGAATGAGCAGAAAAACCATATACACTGAACAGGCCCATTTCTAGTCTTATAATGAACAGCGTTAATCAAAACACTAAACAAGCACACTATGAGCCACTGTGAACAGCGCATACAATCATACTCATACTAATCAGGCCTAGAAAATTAATAATCAATTGACTATCTGTTGCACATCCCTTAAGCATAATACCTATGAATAACATTACCTCTCTACCCCATAAATCTACCTTAGACCAGAAATCACTAAACCTCAATAAGACATCAGTAGGAAAATATAGAAACTGGAGCAAGCCACTCACCTCATGAGCTAATAATTGCAAGATTGAGGCCTTTAATTGTGGTTGTTTTGGCACCTCTGATTTCTTCAGAGTGACTGAAAAGCCCTAGCTTTCACTTCTCCATTGAGTCTTCATCACCTTATCTTTGGCTGAGAAACCGCCGACGGAAGAGCCCTCCGACCTTATGGCTCGATCTCATGTGGCCTTTGATCTCTGCTGTCTTGTGTGCCACATCTCCACCACAGATCTGCACCCTTCTATCTGATGATTGCTACTCTCGCCCCTGAAATCCTCAATCAAATTCATCCTTGCTTTTGATGAGAAAGAGAGCCATCGTTTCCATTCGCCCAGCCACCACAGAGACCATAGGGTCACCCACCAGAGGTCCACATCGGATAGTGATAATGGTGCCTGAGTATTGAACAACTCCTCGTGTCCGTCCACCTTACATTCTTGTGCTTCGATGTCATAAGACTCGCTGCCAATCAGCACATACTCTAGCCACGATAGAGGGGGCTTGCTGATAAACTCCACCGGAAGGGGAGAAGAACCCCTACTGAGATGGAAGAGTAGTCGCCACTCACCCATCAGTGTGCAGCCTCTTGTCTACGAGCTCACCCAATCGGAGGGAAATGAAACCTTAGCAGAGGGATTTTTTCGCACCAAGGCGAACTCTTCATAAAAAACTATGTGTGTTTGTGTAAAGCACAATGCTGAAATCACATGGGGTTGAATGATTTTTGTTTTAAATTAAACTCGTTCAATAAAAAAAATGATTTCCATGTATGGTATTAAATTAATAGGGGGTAAACTAAATTAAATTATTTACACAGTGTAACATTTTGCTAATTTCTTTTATGTGTAGGGTATTTTGCTCAAAAAGCCACTAGGTCGTGGATCAAAGAGGTAGTCATGGATCGTCAGTTCTTTTTAGAGTCTCTCAGTAGCTTTTAGATGTGTTACTTCTGGTCTATGAATACATCGGGTAATACAAAATTAGAGTACGAATTATGCATTTTTGATAATTCATTTAGTTTTCATTAAGTAATTATATTTTGTAATAATAAAGGTATGTTGATATTTTTTAGTTGATTAAAATTTCTGGTGCTAGGCCACACGCACCTAACATGGACTTGGACTGGCTCAAGTCCAAGGTCCTATTTGGTTCAAAGGGAGGGGATGGAATGGGATGGGCTCATTTTTCATCCCCTCAAAAACTCCCCAATTTGGAGGGAACAAAAATAAGGGGATGGAAGTGATTTGGAGCCTCTTCTTTTGGGGCCCCTCCCCTCCAATTTTTTATACCAAACAAGGGGAGGGGCTCATTTTTCACCCCTTCCCCTCCAACCAAATAGGCCTTAAATGTCAGTCTTTAGGATCTATTTGGTTTAAGGGGAGGGGAATGGAAGGATGGGGAGGGATTTTGCTCCCCTTCCTTTATTGGCAACAACAAAATTTAAGGAGGGGAGGGGAAATTTTTTGAAATTTTCCCTCCCCTTTCCTCAAAACCCTTCCCCCCAAATTGGGAGGATTTGGTGGGGAAGGATGATATTTTATCATGTGAAGACCATTATGCCCCTAATTATTTTTATTATTCCCAAACTGTCCTTTGAACATCTCAGTCTTTTATGGGCTTCTAGTAATTGGGCCCTCAATGTCATGAAGAGGATCTTGGGCTTGCTTAGAATCTAGTTGAATAATAGAGACAACATCTTGTTCATTGCAGATGCCACTTAAGCTACATGTAGTACTTCATCGCCACCTTGGATTCTAACTTTGATGCTTTATTGGACACCATATAAGATGCCAACTGTACGTCTATCATTCTCCTCCTCTTGAAGAGTCATCCTCAACTCTTAAGGGTCATAATCGCCATATGGAACAAACTTTGTTAGGTCATCATAATTTTGCTCCTGTAGTGATGATAAAACAATACTAGGAAAGGGATAGTCAGTACCAACAAAAGTTTCTTCTTTTATATATCCTTTATCCTTATATTCACTCTCATTCTTTTTTATTTTCACTCAAGTCACTCTCAATTATTTTTTTCATCTAAAACTCATTTTCTCTTTCACTCTCAATTTTTCTTTTCTCTTCAAGCATATTTTCATGCGCCTCTTTCTATCTTTTTATCTTCTCTATTTCTCGTTTTTTTCTTCATGAGTTTTTCTATCTCAATGGCTATAGAGACCATTCCTTGAATATCAATGTACAAGTACAACTTCATTTGTTTATCAATATCTGGATTAAGTCCATGCAGAAATCAATCTATAGTTGTCTTTGAGCTTTCTTTGACTTTAGCTCGAAGCATAGCAATATGCAACTCATCAAAGCATTCTTTGATACTTATGGGACCTTTGCTTGAGCTCTTATAATTCTTTGTAAAGCTTCTTTGGGAAGGATGCCTTTAACTTCTCCATGTCCATCTTAAGTTTGAAGAACTCATCCTGCATGGACTTCATGAATAAATTGATACCTGTTGTGAATTCTTCTTTTTTAGATTCCTGATAACTCATCTCTAATTTAAAATGTTAGTTTGCTCAAAAATGAGGAGAAATATAGTAATAAGAAACATTACCGCTCTACTCATGTGTTTCACTCAATAAATTATATAGTCACTTTTGTTTCACAAAAATATGGCTTTTAACTTGATGTAACACTCTTGCCTTTTACCACTCAAGCTTGCCTCCTATAGTATTTTTGATTGAAACTCAACAAAATCAAGAGACAATGTGAGTATGTGGTAGTGGTAATCTTTGTAACTTGAAATTGTAAGAACCAAACAGTATGTGAGAAAGCAGAGAAATATGTGATGAAAGAAGATGGGAAGGAAAAAAGTGTGAATAACGATGGAAAGAAGAAGGGAAATAACAAGGGAAAAGGGGAAAAAGGAATCAGAAATAGAAAGGGAAAGGAAATCAAAATAGGAAAGAAGGAAGAATTAGAAAAGTGAGAGTCTTACCACCCAAGTTTGTAGATTTAGGAAATTTTTTGTGACTTGGAATGGAAGCTCTCAAATTAGGAAAATTGCCTTCAATCTTTCAATTTCCAAAACTCGTAGCTCTCTTCTTTTTCTTTTTGAATGTTTAAATTTTTTTTTTCTATTTTTTTATGCTTAGTTTTTTTTTTAACACAACACTTTTTTTTCCATGATTTTTTTTTTTGTAATTGAAGAACTAACAAAGTCACATAGCAATATATACGTGCAAGAGGAGAGAAGAGAATGTGAAAACACGAGAATGAAGGAAGAGGATGGAAACAAGGAATAAGGAAAACGGAAGCAAAGAAAGAAAACAAAAGGATAGAACTTGAAATCTAGCAAACCTTAAGCTCTGATGCTACTTAATATGCTAGGGGGAATGGACTGGCTAGAAAACAAGTTTGAATACACAAATGGGACGGATGATCAAAGGTAGAACCTTAAGAGGACCTGTCTCTTACAACCCAATTCATAAAGACACTACAAGGATGATCAGTCCTTGATACATTCTGAGTATTCACACAAGAATACAAGGATGCAAACAAAGCTCACACAAGAGAAATTAAATTCTCTAAGAACAAAGTTCTTATTCATATCATTATAATATTCTGAATATCAAATACAAAAAACGTAGCCTTCATATATAGGCCACAAAAGAACACTCTAGAACTGAAAACCTAGACATAAATGCAATAAATGATACCCTAATGATGATTGATTGTCTTGGTTTGCATCATTCAAGTCTAAAGAAATTAGGAAATTACTTATTCTTCGAGACTAAGTCAGCTACCTAAAAACAGTAAACAAAAAAAGTCTTCTTGAACAATCTTTGACCAAAAGGCCTTATTCAATGCAAATAAAAATAGGAAACTTGCTTAAAATAAAATTAACCTCCAACTAATGAATAATGACGTCTTCTACTAGGTGCTTCTTAAAGTGTGTTGGATGCCACTTATACTCCTTTTCCAAGGCACATGCTTGTCACATGGTCTTTTAGCTGAATTCTTCAATCTGGACTGCACATGAACCTTGTACATCATCATGTTAGGTTTACTGCTTTTATTTTACACCAATTTCATGGATCTTCATACTCTGCCACGTGCTTAAGTTTCTAGGTGTTGTAAAAGCATGCATATAAAAAATGAATATGCTTGGTTAAGGCCTCATTTTCACCCTCAACATATATACTAACATTATGGGCCATTAATAAAGCAAATCAAAGACTAAATATTTTCTCCAACCTCTTGGACATCTCACTCTTTTCTAGGCTTCTAGTAAATGGGCCCTCTTAGGCGTGCTTAGAATCTAGTTGGATAATAGAGACAACATCTTGTTCAGTGTAGATGTCACCTAAGCTACCATGTAGTACTTCGTCACCACCTTGGATGCCAACTTTGATGCTTTGTTGGACACCACATAAGATGCCACTTGTACCTCTATCAATACCTTAGTCCTATTGGAGCATTAATGTATCTTACTAATCACACACGTCCTGATATATCATTTGCTGTTAATTTATTATAAATGTATAGTTCTTCACCAACATGAAAGCATTGGAATGGAGTAAAACACCTTCTTGAATACCTCGGAGGCACTATGGACATGGGTTTAGTTTATTCAAATGTATCTAAGCATGAATTGATTGGTTATGCATATGCTAGATTTTTTTCTGGTCTACATGATGGTAAATCACAAACAAGCTATTTGTTTACATGTGGAGGTGTAGCTATTTCATGGTGATCCTAAGAAGCAAACTATATCAGTCACATAATCTAATCATGCAAAAATTCTAGCAATACATGAAGCAAGTCGAGAATGTGTATGGTTGAGGTCAGCAAGACATCAAGAAGAACCATAGTAATGTGTCTAATAGGCCATGTTAAATTAGATAAAGATTTTATTGTTCAAGGTGATGGTCGAGTCACTTCAATTCCCCTGCCTATCATTCACTAACAGCATCATGAGGGGATGATGTTTGAGGGAAACGAAGACATATCATCTCTATTTGTTTTTGAGTGAGCCTTATTTTTTAAATTATAACATCAGATCCCTCTTCCATGCAGACCAACCTAGTTTTATGTAAGTGGAAAGAAATGGACCATAAGTTCAGTGGAGGCATTCCACGCCCCTCTTTCAAGATATAAAAACCGACTGATGTCACAAGATTCCTTTTACATTAAGATATAAAAGAAATGGACCAGAAGTCAATCGATGTTCTGATTCTTTAGTTCGTCAGAGTCATTAATAGGATATTAGTTAAAATTGTTGTCATGGATGATTTGCCAACGGAGCATAGAGCAATTCTCTTAGTAAATCTCAGTTATAGGCTTCTTTTAGATAGCTAATCTCTGCACATTTTCTCGCACCCATTTTATTCAAAAAAAAAAAAAGACATATCAAGCTACGAGATGAGGAAACACTAAAGAAATTATGGTATGATCCATAACTTTAACGTAAAACAAGAGATATGGAAGTTGCAATAATGAAAGTGTATAAATGGTTCATCACGTAAGCAAAACCAACTGATATTAAACACAAGCCCATTGCTTTGGCGAATCTAGTCTCTGATTATTGCATGTTAATTATATATAATATAATCTAAATTAGTTTCATAAATTATTATAAAAGAATTATCCTATATGTATTATTATAAATTTGAAGTCGTATTAACATTTGGAGATATTAACATAAATGGAATTTTTTTATTTTACTGTAAGTTTGAATTAGATTTATTTAAATAATTAAATTATATGTAGTATTTTTATAGCCTAAAAACATAACGAGTTTTTAAATATGCTTGAAAAGTGACGTATGGCCTTAGAGATAGATTTTTAAAGTGTGTTTGGTTTGAGGGGAGGGGAGGAGGTATTTTACCTTATATGAAGAGAATCTTTTATAATAAAAGCCAAAAATAAAAGGGGGGACGGGAATGAGAGCTAAAATTTTGGCTTCCTTTCTATTAAAAAATTCAAATGAAATGAGAATATGAGGACCCCTGCCCTCCCCTCCTCTCAAAAGCTTAAATGCATATATTTTAAAATATGCCTTTAAAAAACCTTTATTTGGAAGGATCAGGCCAGAATCTAAAAAACTAATATTCATGCTCAAGCCCAGACTTTGTACATTTGTGTAGTAGGGGCTTCATAATGATCATTATAATGAGTTCTTAGCAAATATATATCGAAAATAGAGGCTTTCCACCCCATCTAAACCCAATTATCTTATCCATTGACATTGGGCCTAAAGTCCCCTTCCATGGCCCATTCAAGTCAGGCTTCTTCATTTTTTTTTTGGGTACAAGACAGGCTCCTTTTATTACAAAAATACCTGCATACACTGATACTTTGCTTTCTCTTCCTTGACTGGTTTGATTAGGTGCGTACACGGTAATTTGGTCTTAATTAATTTAGATTTCCTTATTTTTCATATTAATTGCATAAAAAAGGTTATGTAAGAGATCTGACTATAATTAATAATGCTGACACATATTTTATATTTTTAGAGGGTTAAGGACCATTTTTATCTAGAAGTTGTTAGAAAATCTCATTTTTGTCTCGAAAGTTTTGTTTAAAACAATGTCATCCTGGAAGTGTCAAGAGTGGAGAATGTTGCCCCTACCATTAGTCATGGTTAATTTTGACAGTTAAATCCTATATTTGACCCATTCATAAGTATGTGGCAGCCACATTGCAGTGAAGAGGGGGAGGGAGTGTGCACTGTGCAAAGGAGGAGGGAGGAGAGAGTAGGGTGAGGTGGAGAGGTGAGGTGACATGTGGCTACCACATATTTATAAAATAATTAATTAGTTAATTATTTATTAATTAATTAATTAATACTACTACTATGAGTTGGTTTATTTTTTTTGTTGAATTCTAACTATTCTAAAAAAATAGTAAACCAACGCAATGAGTCATATACTAAGCATAGCAATTATATCAATATCAAATATTAATCGAATTTTTGTTTAATCTTATAAAATTTATTTAACATAACAAGAATAGAATAATTTTTCATTTTGTGTTTGTTAGCTAGATAGAACGTTAATGATATGGCAATGGGTCAAACATATAAATTAACAGTCAAAATTAACTATGACCAATGGTAGGGGCAACATTGCTCCATTTTTTACATGTCCATAACGACATTGCTCCAAAAAAAATTCTAGGGCAAAATTGAGATTTTCTGACAACTTTAAAGATAAAAATAGACCTTAGCCTTTTTTTAGACTTTCATATGAAATAACCATGTTTGTGCTATGCTTCTTCATGCGAAGGTGCTTGGAAAAGTAATCTTGCTTATTCTATCTTCCTTGCTTATTCAATCTAATTAAAACCAATCATATATATTCCAAATCCCTCAACAAATTGATCATGCTGCAATATATGATAGCACAATGGCTTTACTCCCACCACAGCTTGAACATGTTAATGACAAGTGCCTTTCCATGAGACTTAGCTTCACAGACTTTAGCATAACAATCAAGAGTCATCAAACCTCGTGAGATAATACAATCAAACCTCCTCCCATGTTTCTCCATCCCTTAACATCAATTAAACTGCAAATTAGATAATGTTCCTCTCCAACTAATTTTTACTTACAACTAAATTGACACCTCCTTACAAATTAAAGAAGCTTTGTTGTCATCAACAAGCGGTTAGTTGATATGATAAACGGCCTCACTTCTATAAAGGGGAGAACATAAATTCAAATATCAAGAAGTACACTTGTTGGTTGAAAGAGACCAGAAAATTATAAAAGCAATCTATCTCTGTAAATATTATTGCAGATATGGAAATGTCAAATACAGAGAATCCTTAATTGCATAAGCTTAATGGAAATGCAAAAGATGAAAAAAAAGCAACCTGTCACAGCAAATTGTTACTCATAGAAATGACAAAAGGGAAATAGAAAGAAACAGAAGAATAATCAGAGAGAAATTTTCTAACAATTGCTTGCCCTCCAATTCCTTACTCTCCTCCTTTTATTCTCATTTTCCCTCAATTTCCATGTGGGTCTGCAAATTCTATTACTCCTACGTGGCAACAGAGGTATATCTTCTTTGGACCAGATCTCCTCATTTGGACCACCAGTAGCTTGGGCCTTCAATATTGCTTTGTTCATAGGCCCTGTAACCCCCTGCCTTAAATAGCGTAATTATAATTCGATATTACGTAATTAAATTGGTTTAGAGACCGTCGAATAGTTCAAAACTCATTTAGAACTCCCTGTGAAGTAGGGACTTTATAAAATTTTCAAAACTTCTTTCCTATTCCGGTCTCAAGTTCAATTATCGAATATAATCACCTGTGCAGTTAATTCACATTCATTCATATCAGAATATCTAATAGCAATCCCGGAAACCCCCGGGTTCCATTCATACACAAAAAGGGTTTACAACCTCCATATAGGGGACTACACAACTACGTTCAACTATTCTTTACAACCAACATAATATACAGACACCCTGTCCAACAGGTTTAACCAACATAACCAAAATAGATGTCCCTACAGGATTCTAACCGCTCCGGGTCGTACGCTTCTCCTTAGAGCCACTCGCCCTGTCTGAAAGGTTAGTTAAAGGAAAGAATGAGATTCAAGAGAATCCCAGTAGTAACAAAACATTTATACCACACATAAGCACACAGCATGTAAGCAAATCATCATACAGCAGCAGCACCACAAATCACACTCCACCCTCATCCCCTTTCTCCGCCGGGAAGGCACACCGCCTAACCCGAACCGTTGTTAGCTACTCAGGGACTATTGGCGTGGCAGTGCATACATATAGCCTTATAGCCCATACAGCTATTCGGCTTTCACAAATGGCCTGTCGGCCTCCACAAATAGCCTTTCGGCTCACATAATCACATATATCACACCTCATCCTCATCCCCTTTCTCCGCCGGGAAGGCACACCGTCCTAACCCGAACCGTTGTTAGCTACTCAGGGACTATTGGAATGACAGTGCTAACACAAATCCACAGATGTCACAGCATACGAATTCATTACAAATCAACGATATAACACACATACAATGCATCATATATGGTACAAAAGAAAAGTCACTACCTCGTTCCTTTCTGACGTTCGCTGGCGTAGTTGGCTCACGAGGGCGGCAAATATCGAATCCTACAATTCCAAATGCACTATTTAGACACTTCCATAGTGTTACTTAGGGTTATATGAGTCTATAATGAAAATTTACAAAAATACCCCCGGGGACCCGGCCTGGGCCCGCCATACCCGGACCGGTTGCACTTTTCTCGAAATTCTAATATGGGCTATCCTAGCATATTTCCGCCCAAGGAATCCATTTCCGTACTCAGAATTATGAAATTCAATATCAAATTACGAAATTGCCCTTGGCAGCCCTACTTTTAGGGTTTTAGGGGTGTTTCCGTAATTATGCTTTCTCGGCCTTTTTTGAAAAAGTGCCCAACTGTAAACCCACCTATTTTCGCCCACTGAATCCAATGGAATCATCAAATCATTGAAAATCCAACTCTAAGACCCATTTCTAGGGCTGGCCGAAATAATGGTCTTCTCCAGGGAAAATCGGGGTTTTACGATTTCGGCTCCGTAAACGCGTTCCTTTCTACTCCTAACCACTTTATTAACCATTACATTAGGTTACAACTAACATTAAGACCCAATTTGGGCAGCATAACCCCTAGGAAACTCAATTTCCAAACTTTAAAACCAATGGCAATCCGGCAAAATTTCACCGATTAAATTGCCCACAGCAGCCAGAATAAGCAATATACGAAAGTTTGGAAGTTACCTCAAGCTCCCTCTGGCTTTTCCCAAATTTGGCTGAACCCTAGCCTCTTTGAAACACCAAATTTTGAGCTTCACAACCTTAAAGAATAAAGAGGAGTAGCTTAGGATCGGAGTTACACGTGTTAGAAGCTAAATCGTCGGAGAAATCGGCTTACCTTGCGAGATTTCTCCTCTTTCTCTCTCTAAGAGCTCTCAACTTTCTCTCACTATCTTCAGCTGGAAATGGCGTGAAATGGATGAAGAAGATGAGCAATTTGATTAATAATCCATGCTGACATCATCTTTTAATGAGATGATGTCATAATTCCCATTTTCGGATTTTCTGGCAGATTTTCTGCCCAAACTTTGAAAACTCATAACTAATTCTAGAAAAATCAAAATGAGGTGATTCCAAAGCCAAATGAAAGATATTTAAGTCCTCTTCATAGGAAAAATATTGGCCATTAATAAAAATCACCAAACAATTCCAGAATTACATAAAACTCATCACTGCCCCAAAATAGAGTTCAGTTTCCATCCCAAACTTTGGACAGTTATATCTCCTGGTTCACAAAACGAAATGGAACAAATTATATGTCCATTTTGAAGCTTGAGATGTGAACTATAAGACTGGAAAATTTCATAATTTTTAGATACCATTTGGTCATTAAAAACGTTCACACAAACGGACTGCCCAGAATAGAATTTCACTGGACAGAATTTTAGATTTTGCATCTTTGCTTCCATTGGTTCCATTTTCATACCAAACATCATTCTCACATAAATTTTCACAAGGAATCCATTGGAATCATTAAAATATCCAAATTCCCATCACACATTCTTCAAAAGTGTTTATTCAACAATAATTACATCCACTTTTGAAGTCATTAGCCCTTAATCACTTTTTGGGATATTACAGGCCCATTCATAACAATACTCCCCCATCAACCTGGACCTTTCCTTCAAGGTCAAAATATGGATAAAGAGGCCAAAAAGAATCCAGATCTTCCCATGTCAGTTGTTCTAAACCATCCCATTGAACCTGAATTTGAGTTACCCAAGTGTCTCGGATCTTTACTATTCGAGTAAGCAAAATATTTAAACGTTGAAGAACCGGGCTAGATAAATCAGTCATATCAGGTAATGGGTGATAGTAATAGTCAGGGTCTCCATAGCATTTCTTACGTAACGAAGCATGGAAGATTGGGTGGATGAGAGCTTCTAGAGGTAGTTGTAATCTATAAGCAACTAAACCAATGCGATCAATAATAAGAAAAGGACCAAAGTACCTTAAGGAAAGTTTACGAGGAGGATGATCTCATAAAGACTAATGACGATAAGGTTGGAGCTTAACAAACACATAATCACCAATAGTAAATGTCTTCTCGGTTCGATTCTTATTAGCATAGAGCTTCATTAGATTATGAGCTTTGGTCAAGTTTCTTGTAATTTGATGAGTAAAGCATCACGCTCAGCCAATTGGTCTTTAATGGACATAGGAACATCCATTGATTGTTCTAACCAAATTAGTTTAGGGGGTTCTCTGCCAAACATAACTTGATAGGGAGTCATACCAATTGAAGTATGAAACAAGGTATTGTAACAGTACTGAGCCCATGGTAAAAACTTAGCCCATAATCGAGGAGAATAATGAACACAACACCGTAAATACATTTCCAAGCAGCGATTCAAAGCCTCAGTTTGTCCATCACTTTGAGGGTAATAAGAAGAACTCATACACAAGGAAGTGCCCTAACACTTAAACAAGTGCTTCCAAAAGGAACTAGTAAAGATTCGATCACGATCAAAAATAATAGAGCGGGGTAACCCATGTAGATTGGCAATTTGATGAATAAAAAATTCAGCAACAGATTTAGTAGTATAAGTAGATTTTAAGGGCAAAAAATGTGCAAACTTAGATAGGTGGTCAACTACCACAAATATAATAGTATAACTGGTAGAGTTGGGCAACCTGGTGGTAAAATCCATGGCAATATTGTCCCATACCTGAGAAGGAATAGGAAGAGGTTGAAGGAGTCCATAAAGTGATTACTGAATGGATTTAGCTTGCTAATGATGTTACTACGTTTAATAAACTACTTGATATCATTCCACATGCCTTGCACTAAAATTCAGCAGCTATTTGGGTATGAGTGCGCACTGTTCCAGCATAACCCCCAATCTTATATCAATGAAACTTTGATAGGATAAGCTGTAGGAGTTCCTTATTCTCATGAGGTAATACTAAGCCATGTTTGTGAACTAAACAACCATGATGAATACGGAAATTAGGATATTCAGTAGAATTTTGCTGCACCCTATCCCGAAGAGCCAATAAGTCTGGAGAAGCATTAATTGTTGCTTGAATCTGATTAAAGAAATCATTAGTAGTAAAAGTAATAGCCATAAATGATGGGGAAATAGCATCAACAGCTATGTTAGATTTTCCTAACTTATACTTGATTTTAAAGTCATAACCAAGTAATTTTGGTAACCATGCCTCTTGTTCTAGAGCTTGACTGACTTGGACAGCTAAGTGGTATAAACTTTGTTGATCTATCCTTATAATAAAGGGGTGCCCCACCAAATAATGGTGAAATTTTGAAACAACCTCTGTTAAGACATATAACTCTTGAACATAAGTAGAATGAGTTTGCATTCTGGAAGATAATTTCTTAGAGAAATAAGCAATAGGATGCTTACTTTGATTTAAAACAGCCTAAATACCTGACCCGTAAGCATCAACCTCTATAATAAATGGTTAGGAAAATCAGGCATAGACAAAACAGGGGCAGTCATTAAAGCCTATTTCAACTTTGTACAAGCTGCCTTAGCAGTAAGAGACTAGAGAAAAGCATCTTTTTGTAGTAAATTAGTTAAAGGGGTGGCAATAGTGTAATGCCCCAAATTTTGATTAAGGGCTAATGATGATTATTGTAAATGATTTGGTGAATTAAAGTTGATTTGAGATCCAAATTGATTATTGGAAATGCCCAACACCCTATATTTTAGCATAATTATGTAATAAATAATTATTTGGGCTAAATAGGAGGGAAATGACGCATGAAGATGAGGAAAAGAATTTAAATATGCATTATTTGGCATTTTAATTTAATGTGCCCAAATCAGTGGAAAAATTAGAAAGAATGGAAATTTGTCAGTTAATTTGTCAGTAATTAATGAAGAAATTAATTATTAACTAAGAAGAAATGAGATGTGTGACCAAATGGCTAATGGAGTGGTTAGAGTAACGAATTGGTTACTTACTTTATGAGGAGTAATGATAATGTGACATGTGGCAAGTTGAGAAGAGGAGAGAGTGTAGAGAAAGTCAAACTCCATATTTTATCATTTTCTCTCTCCTTTCCCTCCCTCCTTTTCACTGAAATGGTATGGGCAAGGGGAAGCTCATTATTTCTTCATCTTCCTCACTCTTCTCTCTCCATAATTTCGGTAGCCATGGGAGCTTAAGGAGGAAGAAGGAAAGCTTGATTTTAAGGTAAGCTAATGATCTCAAATGCAAAAACTAACTTCATTAATTTTGTTGCTTGGATTGAGGGCTCCATTTCTATGGTTCTAGATTGTCCATTGGTAGTAGTTTGAGCTCTCAAGGAAATCTAGTGGTTGGTGAATCAAGGAACCTCTTTGAGAAAGTTGTTGAGGTAAGTGAAATGAACCTTTCTATCTATGTTTTGTACCAAATGATTAAGCTTGGAATTTATGGGATTTTTGACCTTATTTTCAAAAATTAGGATCTTAAAGAGTATGGTATGAAATGGTTATGGATATGGTGTCTTGTGGTGTCCCTTGGATAGATAGAATTGGTTTGGGTTTAAGATGTGAAGTTGAAAATATTTTGGAATTTTGTGTTGAATGTGGCCTAAAAAAAGTATGATAATGGAATAGAAATTTGGTAGTTTTGATGTTTCCATTGGATTCCTAGTGCAATTTTATGTGGGAGTAGCCTTGGTTGAGAATTTGGGATCATTGGAAACACTTGGGTAAAAGTTGGGAAATGCTGTCAACTCTACTACATTTTTGGCTTCTAATAAGCCTCACTCGAGTGATATTGGGTCTCACTCGAGTGCAGCATGATATGTTCTCTTTTTCCTTCAAGTTTTCGGGTGCACTTCTGTGCAAAAAGCCAAGAGTGTTGTCTTACTTGCGAGTATTGCTAGTTATAACTCGAGTGAACCTCGTCTCACTTGAGTGAAGGTGTATTTGACACTATGAACTCGCGTCTTGGGTTGTCACTTGCAACTATTTTCCAAGAGTGTGTCTTAATACTTGTGAGTGTTAAGCCATCACTCGAGTGCCAAGGTCCCTGCTCGAGTGATGTTCTCCTTAAAAAGTTCTTTGTGCTCTCAGGTAAGCACTTTTTGGATCTCACTTTGTAGGACTCGGGTGAGCATTTGGCTATCACTTGAGTGATTGAATTCATGCTTGAGTGCAGCGATCTTTTCTTGTCTTTGTCATTCCTTTCTGCTCTTGGGTGATTACTTTTGGTGCTTCACTTTTTAGGACTCGGGTGAGATTGAGGATATCACTTGAGTGTTGACCTCTATGCTCGAGTGCTTCAGGCATTTCTTGTTTCTATCTGTGCTTGTTTTCAAGCACTCACACGAGTGATCTTTCATTCTTGAGTGCAAAATTTCTCATCACTCGAGTGAGGCCTTCTTTACTAGAGTGAAACAGTGAAAAATCTGTACTTTCACTTCTAAAAGGGGATCTTTAGGATAGTTCTTCCAACCTTTTAGGGCTTTTGTTAGATGCATTTGTAGCTTCCTAAAGGACATTAATGATAATCAATCTAAGTGTTGTAAAGTCATTTAAGTATTATAATAGAGAATAACACTTCGTCCCTAATTATGAATTATAGGATTCGACATTTGCCTTATTCAGGAGAGACCAGTGCCAAAGCAAGCATGGAAGGACTAAGGTAGTGACTTTTCTCGCATGTTGTGTATGATGCTTGGTATGCATGAATTATCATTATGATCTTATGAATGTGTTATCGGCCGTAGGGCATTACAGCGTGAGCAGTCATAGGGGGTGATGGTTATCATACCTACCCCTGCCATTGTATCTGCTGTTTTAATTCCTGAGCCTGTATTGTGGAATCATGGATTACTGTTTGAGAATATGCCAGTGTGGCTTTGATGTGTTGTGAAATGTTTTATATAAAACCCAGCTATGTTGAAATATATAATGTGGTGCAAAATAGTATGAGCACTTTAGTGTGAGCAAAAGTAAGGGTGACGCACGTCATACCTACCTTTACCGCTGTAACTGCCGTTATAGTTGCTATGTGTTGTGTTATGATTTGCTTTCATGCTTTGAGGTTGTGCATATTATGAATAATTTGACACTACGGGGATTCCTTAGAATCTTACTCTCCCAAACAAATTTCAGACAGGGCTGGTGATTCCAAAGAGAAGTAGGAGACGAAGGGTGGATAGAGCTCTGGGATAGGAGTTTATTTTGGATTTTGGTTATCATTCTGGATAATTTTACATGTATATTTTGGATCATAGAATAATAATTGTGTAATCCCCTAGAATGGGGAACTGATTATGGGTATTGGTACCGTGTAAACCCTTTACTGATTAGTAGAACTCGAGTATGTCGGGAATTTACATTGTACTCTGATATTTATGAATGAAATCATATTGTACAGGCCATTTGTGTATTTAAAATATGAACATGAAACCATTATTGAACATGTTTTAGAAAAGTTTTGTAAACCCCAGTTTTGGGAAGCTTAATTTTAAAAAAAATTCCTAAATTACCTTATGATCTCTAATTCCACATAATCACATATTTATGAACTTAATCTCGACCTTGGTGAGAAGGGGGTTACAAATAGAGGCATAATTCTTGATGAATCTACGATAGTATACTGTCAAACCAAGAAACCCTTGTAACTGAGACACAGAAACATGAGTAGGCCAATTGTTAATGGTAGCTAGTTTCATGGGATCTATTTCCACACCATTCACAGATACTATATGGCCTAAGTATTCAATTCGATCAGCAACAAAAGAACACTTAGATAATTTAGCATATAGATGATGATGCAATAAACAATCTAAGATCAACTGTAAGTGATGTAAATGTAAGGACCATTCACTACTATAAATAAGTATGTCATCAAAAAATACCTACATGAATTTTCATAGATAAGGCCAAAAAAATGTCATTCATGAGGGCTTGAAACGTCGCTGGGGCATTAGTAAGACCAAAAGGCATGACAAGTCATTCATAGAGTCCATGGTGGGTCCTGAAGGCAGTTTTATGTCAATCTTCAGACTTAACTAGGATTTGGTGATACTCGGAATGAAGATCAAGCTTGGTAAAAAACTTGGCACCTCTTAGTTCATCCAGTAATTCATCAATAGTAGGAATAGGATAAGAATTCTTGATTGTAACTGTATTAAGTGCACGGTAATCAGTATAAAATCTCCATGTGCCATCTTTCTTCCGAAACAACAAAACAGGAGCTGAAAAAGAACTTGTATTAGGATGAATTATGCCTTGGTTAAGCATATTAGTTACCATCTTTTCAATGATGGCTTTCTGGTTGAATGGATAACAGTAAGGTCGTACCCATACGACCTATACACCATGTTGTAAAGGAATGGCATGATCATGAGATCGAATAGGAGGTAAACCCGTAGGTTTAGAGAACACAACCTCAAATTGTCTTAACAAATTCAATAAATCAGCAGGTAGATGTGAGGGAAAAGAAATTACAGATGTATGCTCAGTAGGAAAACAAACTAAGGTGAATAAATCCTGGATTGCATTTATAGCTTGGGTTTGTTTAAAATGATGGTACTATAGAGGTTCTGTTGAATAAGACCGATTACCAAATAAAGTGATAAAAGAACCATCCAAATAAAATTTAATAGTTCCTATACTATAATTGGCAATACGAGGACCCAAAGTAGCGAGCCAAGCAGCTCCCATTACCAAATCAAAACCCGCTATGGGCAAAACATAGGCCAAAAGAGTAATATTATGACCCTGAATGTTAATGACAAAGTCTTGCACTATACCTTCTCCTCGCATAAATTGATCATTACCTACCATCACACGATCAGTAGAAGAGTGTACAGGCAACTTAAGGTGTGACACAATTTGGGGATGAAAAAAATTGTCAGAGCTGCCCCCATCCAAGAGAATTTGCATAGTAGTACCATTGATTGAGCCAGAGAAGCGAATAGTGGACTGATTAGAAGACCCATGGAAGGCGTGAAAAGATACATGAGGAACACTAGGGTTCGACACTACAGAGAATGAAGAATCAACCTATGGAAGTTTTGGAGAAGGTGTATCCTCGTCAGGTTGTAACTCGTCATCCTCTTGTAGTAATAAAACATGGCAGTTAGGGAACTTATGGTTCCAAGAAAATTTCTCTTCACAATTGTAACAAAGCCCTTTTTCCTATCACAGCTGCATCTTAGCAGCAGTAAGTCTCTTGATCGGCTCCGTTGGCAAAAAAGGCGGCTTGGGTAGGAAGCTAGCAAATGATTTCGGGTTTGGCGATGGTATAGAAGGAGAAAGAGACACAGTTAACTTGGAAGAGACAGAAGTAGCAGGTGAAGAACTTATGCTAACAGGATTCTTGGAACTCGAAAGTAGATCTCTCATTAAACAAACGGGCCAAAGATGTAGCCCTCGGTAATGTTATTTGTTTTGGGCTTGGACTTCACTTCGAAGGTATTGTTTAAGCCCACTTAAAAGCCAATGCATCATCGGACAAGCCTTTAACTCTGTTTTCTGTAGCCATGAACTCAGTGTGATAGTCATGAGTAGAGCCCATCTGAGTTAATTTGAATAACTTGATTTGTGGGTTGTCAAAATGAGAAGGACCAAGCTGCCCCTCAATAGCGAGAGCGAGAGCACGCCAAGTTGGAATTTGAGAAGTGAGTTGCAACAATTGAAACCATGGAACTACTGAGCCATCACTCGTTCAATTGTAGTGAGAGTCTTTTTCAAAATATATCACTTGAGTGGTTACTCAAATGATCAATTAAAAAATTCACAACTAGCTCATTTTTAACAAGTGAAATGAAAGTGGCAAAGTTTAAGCACATCACTCGAGTGTGCATTGAAGTGATTCACCACAATGCGCTTTTAAATCGTTTTCTAAATTAGTTGCAAATCAGTATAACTCCTGAGATTACTTTCTTTAAGATTTGTTATCTTCAAAACATATTATCTAACATTCACAACATAGCTTCTTTTTTGATTTGATTAAGAGTGCAATCCCTTTTAAGGTTTAGAGTGCAAAGACTTTTTGACTCTACCAATGTTATGAATGGGCCTAGGAACAATGCAATATTGGAGGCCCAAGCTATTGGTGGTCCAAATGAGGAGATCTGATCCAAAAAAGATACACCTCTGTTGCCACGTAGGAGGAATAGAATTTGTAGACCCATATGAAAATTAAGGGGAAGTACGGAATAAAAGGAGGAAAGTAAGGAATGGGAGGGCAAGCAATAGTTAGAAAGTTTCTCTCTGATTATTCTTTTGTTTCTTTCTATTTCCCTTTTGTCATTTCTGTTAGTAGAAATCTACTGTGACAGATTGCATTTTTTTTTCATCTTTTGCATTTCCATTAAGCTTATGCAATTAAGGATTCTCTGTATTTGACATTTCCAGATCTGCAATAATATTTATAGAGATAGATTGCTTTTATAATTTTCTGGTCTATCTCATTGGTGCTTTCATTCTACTTCTATGGCCGAGAGTACTCGTTTTCAGACTATGAATGCTAAAATTCAGAAGTTGACTAGGCTACTAATACACGTATGACAACTTTTGAATCCACCTTAACTGCGAACAATACAAGAATGCAGAGCTTGGAGCATTCTTTGGCTACTCTTTCTCATTTAGTTGATGCACTTACCAGAGGTTTTGAGTCATGGACTCTAGGGACTCCTTCTGGCACTTACTCTCATGCTCTGGGTTCTACTGCTTCTTTTGGTGGCTCCTTAGCATTAGGTAAAAAGATTAAAATTGATTTTCCCAGGTTTGATGGCACTGACATACTGAGTTGGTTATTTCGAGCGGAACAATATTTTTCCTTCTAACAAATTCCAGATGATCAAGTATCTTTGTTGAAGATCACTTGATCGACCACTTGAGTGATATACCAATTCCTAATCACTTTGACTTCACCATGGTATCTTTTGATAGTGATCTTATTTTTAAAATATATTCACAAAAAGATCACTCGAGTGACCACTCAAGTGATGTGTTCTAAGTCTCATCACTTTCAGTTCATCATAGTGAAAGCAGTCAGTGATCAGTTTTTGAAAAAATATTTCAAAGTTGATACTTGAATGACTACTCGAGTGATTACTCAAAGTCACTTCACTTTCAATTAGCCACAGTGAACTCAGCTAGTTATCAATTTTCTAAAAAGAATTTTAAAGTTGATAACTCGAGTGTTGTATTCAATTTCACATCACTTGTTGTACATCACAGTGATTTGTGCTAGTGATCCAGTTTTTCTAAAACTAAAGATCAAGTTTTTCTAAAACTAAGTTTAAACATATCACTCAAGTGACCTTGATATTTCGACATCACTTGCACAACAGCATAGTAACACAAAGTAGTGCTCAATATATTTGAAAAAAATCACTCGAGTGACCACTTGAGTGATGTAAGGATAGTTCATCACTTCTACTACACTATAGTGAGCCAGCTAGTGATATGTTTTATTTTAAACTAAGATGAATCATGACCACTCGAGTGACCTTACTAATGTTCATCACTTCCATATCACTATAGTGAGCCAACAAAGTGATATGTTTTGTTTTCAAAGTCAACTTTCTAAAAAAACTGAAGATCATTTAAGTAACCACTCGAGTAATGCAGTTTCAGAAATAAAACATCACTTCAAAAATCTCAATACTCATCTAAATCATCTCTAAGGTCGTTCATTTTAATTCTAACTGACTTCATACATTATTACATCACTGCTAAACATATTAAATATGCTTAATCAAAGATTAACACAATATTAGCAAAAAGTACTTTTATGTTAGAAGTATTTAATATTTCGAGCTTCAACCTCCTGAAATCATCTTTGCCTCTAACGGCTAATTCGAAAGACAAAAGGAATGACCTGACACACTCGACGGACAGAAGCAATGACCTCACATACTCACAACGACTACATTTAAAGAGCAACAATCATCAATTATGTTCGCACTATAAATAGAAGGGTATTGAAGACAAAGCAACCAACTCTCTACGCATATTTACTATTGCATTCATTACTAAGTTTTAAGCTTTATCTTTGTGTGATTATGTACTTTAGTGCTTATTCATTTAATCTTGTAAGAGACATTACTGAATAATTTATTATGATTAAGTTACTCAAGGTAGTGGGACTTTGAATGGAGGCATTGATTGCAAAGTGTAAGGGGAAGTGAGCGCCCTTGAAGAGGAACTTGCTTATATTGAGGCACCAAGAGCCCTATGAATCTTGGTATGACAATAGAACTCTCAAAAAGACATTTGAGGATTGGACAGGTCAAATGGATTGTGTTAGAACCGGCTAACACCCAAGAGGGGGTGAATTGGGTGTAAGATAAAGATCTTAAGAACTTTGAAAATCTTTTTGCATCTTAGAGGAAGCAATAAATATGAAAATAATGAATAATAAATCAACAGTTAATATATGCTGGAAATATAAGAGTTTAAGGAAGAGAGTGTTCAAACTGTGATTTATCTTGATTCGGTCCAATCTGTGATGGCCTATGTCCAGTCCCCAGGCTCCTCATAAGATTTTCAAATCCACTATCTTCTTGTTTAATCCAGGCACAAGAAAAGCCTTTACAACCCACAAGTTTAGTCGGGCACTTGCGAAGCCTTTTACAAATCTCTCACCGAGTTACTCTCCCTTACACACTGTAAGGTTACAACCGAGTTACTCTCCCTTACACACCCCGTAAGATACAACTTTGATGATGAAAGATTACAGTCAATCTTCTCTCTTAGAAGTGAATAGATGAATACTGAAGCACGATACAAATAATCTCTCTCTCAAATATACATGATATAGAAAATGGATAAGAACAGAGAGAAGTTGGATTGGAGTAGATGATTCAAGATCTTTTCATGTTTCTCGTTGGTGTTGTCTTCTTGAATCTTCTGTATTTATAGTTGAGTAGGATATGACCGTTATGAGTATTTCAACTTATCCATTGAGTCCCATTGCTTCGTTCGTCCATTTGCTTGAATTTGAAAACTAGTCGTTATGAACGTTGACGCTCCACTTCCGTAAAGTCAACTTTTGTCTCTTCGCATCATCTCTTCATTGTATTCCTGGAGAAATACATTAAACACTAATATAATGAAGTGTAAGAGTGATTGGAAGCAAGAAGAGTGAGTTACATAATTAATCCCATGATTTTCTAAAGCTTCAGAACGTTGCTATGTATTCCTGGGAAGCATTACTCGAGTGGTCAACAGAGACCCCTTGCTGTGAGACAACATGGTCCAGAAACTTTACCTTTGAAAGCCAGAATTCACACTTGCTCAGCTTGGCATAGAGTTGCCTATCTCGCAATATGTTCAACACCATTTTCAAATGATGCTCGTGTTGAGCTTGACTCCGTGAATACACTAGTATATCATCAATAAAGACTACAACAAACTGGTCCAGATACGGACGGAAGATTCGATTCATGTAGTCCATGAACACGGCAGGTGCATTGGTCAGCCCAAATGGCATCACAAGAAACTCGTAATGCCCATATCTGGTCCTGAAAGCAGTCTTCGATACATCTTCTGCTTTGACTCTCAATTGATGGTATCCCGATCGCAAATCGATCTTTGAGAATACACAGGAACCAGACAACTGATCGAGCAAATCATCAATTCTAGGGAGTGGATACTTGTTCTTGACGGTCACTTTGTTCAGCTCTCAATAATCGATACAGAGCCGCAGGCTTCCATCTTTCTTCTTGACGAAAAGCACTGGAGCACCTCAGGGCGATACGCTAGGTCGTATGAACCCTTTCTCAAGTAGTTTCTCAATCTGCTTCTTCAGCTCTGCCATTTCGCTTGGAGCCATACGATATGGGGTTTTAGAAATTGGACCCGCTCCAGGCTTCAAATCAATCGAGAATTCCACTTCCCTATCTGGAGGTAGTCCACCAACATCCTCTGGAAAAACATCAGGGAATTCATTTGCCACAGGGATACTTTCTAAGGCTACACCAGCCTCTGATTGCATAGAGCAAAATACCATGTACCCTTGACATCCCTTCTGCAAATACCTCTCAACCTTAGCCGCAGATAAAAGGTTAAGAGTGATTTCAGTGTCAGCTTGTGGTTGTGGATTCAGATATAAGACTCTCTTTTGTTTACAATCCAACAACACACCATGTGCTGTTAGCCAGTCAATCCCTAAAATTACTTCCAACCCTTGCAGTGGCAAACAATTCAGATTTACAGTTGACTCATGCCCCTCAGCGTTTATCCCGCAATTCAAACAAACATCAGTTGTCACAATTCGTGTGCCCATAGGTGTAGATACAACCAAATCATATGGGGATTTATGCATATGTAAATTCAATCGTCTCACGCAGTCATATGCAATAAATGAATGGCTAGCACCAGAATCATACATAACATGCACTAGACTGCTATTGAGAGAAATCATACCTTGAATCAGCTCCAGAGATTTTCAAGCTTCTTCCTGTGTCAGTGTATAGACCCTTCCTGGAACCCTGGGTCTAGTCCCCTCCGGTTGCTGCTTCTGTGGACAATCTTTCGAAAAGTGCCCTGGCTTTCCACAGTTAAAGCAAGTGAGTGGTTTGTTAGGATCCATTCTAAACGGGGCTCCACTACACGTCTTGCCAGGATGAAATGGCTTGCGGCAATACCAACATGTTCCGCCTCTTGGGAAACCCTAGCCCCCACGGCCTCCAGTTTGATTCGGCCTCTTATTATCACCCCTAGAAGGTCCACCCTGTTCTTTTCTTTTCTGTGATGCACTTCCACTCCCAGAAGCACCTTTATTACCAGTCTGAGTTGCCAGGCTCGACATACGCTTCTCAATGTATCGGCACTCTTCTACCGCTTTACTGAAATCAGTAAAGTGTTGGGAGATCAGTCTGTCCTTAAACTCAGGTCTCAGCCCCTCTATCATCATATCCGAATTCCACTCATCATTGTCATTCAGCTTGGCATATGACGAGTAGCGTGATAGTCGGATATACCGGGCTAGATAGTCGTCAAAACTCTCCCGGTCGTACTGCTTGATGCTGAAGAACTCTTTCTCCTTCTCTCTTTTTACAGTCGGAGGAAAATACTTCTTGTTAAATTCCTCTTGAAATAGTTCCCACGTGATAGGAACATTCTTCCCCTTTAGGATGAGGTCCATGCCTTTCCACCAGCTATCGGCATCACCTTCCAGCTTGTATATGGCTAACCGGGCTTTCATCTCATCTGGACATTGCAGCATATCAAAAATCTTTTCCAAACGAGCTAACCAGGTTTCCGCTTGTTGAGGATCAAACTTCCCCTTGAACATAGGTGGTTGTTGCTTACTGAATCTACTCAGCCAAGCTTGGATATCCACCTCAGGCTCTGGTGGTAAATCCTCTGGTTGGGGTTCCTCCGGTATTTCTTCATAATTTCCCCACATAAATTCATCCATGCAGTTCTCCAGGTGGTCCTATCTCTGCTGTACTCCCTGGAGGTCAACTCTTATCTCATTCATGGTTTGTTGTTGTTGTTCCAATAAATCTAAGATTCGCTGCTGGATAGGGTCAGGCCTTGGTTCTCCCTCGTTGGTACCATGTCTACCACGCCCTCGGCCTCGACCTCTACCGCCTTCTCCTTGTTGTACCATCTCTATAATTCTCTCTACATGAAATTAGGGAAGAGTAAATTTTGATATAAGAGCAAGGGCATCTTTATCATTTCATAAAAGTCAGGGTACAAGTATGTCATACATAGCATACACAACTATTTACAGTAGCTACATAGAAACAAGACATCAGATAACCTATAAACTACTGTACATGACATATTGTTGCTTATTACATTACATTTTCCTATCTGTACCCTACTCAAAATACTGACTCTAGCTAAATCATTTCTGTCTCTCGGTTCTGCCTGTCTGCCCTTGTCTCATAATATGTGCCGGTAGCTCCGGTCACCCAAAATATACCACTAAGGTGTTCCTCGTCAGTCATCATACATATATTTCTCTACCAAGTTATCCATATGCCTCAGAAACGCGTAGATGTTACTCTTTGGGCCCTGCTCAACAATATCATTCTTTTTGCCAATTCCAAAAAGAAGAGTCTGGGAAGAAATCCAGTGTACTACGAACCCAGAACTCAATTGGTGCGCCAACCTGTAATTGCTCCCGGATAGCGTACAAAGACTGAACTCCGGACAGAAAGCAATAGTATCGATTCACAAGTGTTGACTGAGTTTGGCATGCCCTGATATATCTACCGAAGACATAATGCCACAGCTCGCAATCTGGCCTTAAGTTATGTCGTACCTCCACTAGCTCTGTTCTGGACTCGCGGTCACTCATCTCATCGTCTGAGTCCTCTTCCGGATCCTCCTCCGGATCTTCCTCAGGATCCTCGTCGGGGTCCTCATCTGGATAATCTACAGTTTCCCCAACTTGTGACTGTCCTGGTGATGCTGGTCTAGGCTCCGGGCCATACACAGGCAGCTGCGGCACACTCTTCCGTGCCGTCCTCATCATACGAACACCTCTAGGTCCATAGTACTCTATAAAAGGCTGTCCATCCTGAAGGCGCTGCTCTAGGGGACTCTGGTTGACAGACACCTCTGACCCCTCCAATGGTACACTCAAACTGGTCATAGGCTCACTCGAACTGCTCATGATGTCCTGTCGCCATGCAAACAAAACTATATCAGTATACCATTCTGATAATGCCAGAACCGCTTATTAGCTCTGATACCAAAAATGTCAACACCCGTTTCCATTTTGATATGCGCAGGGCAATAATGAACAAGTTCCATAGGAAAACAGAAAAGTACAGTTATACTGATAATAAGTATTTGTTTACAGACAGTTATTAACAGAGCAGAAGTCGATAATAATGACAAATATGTATAGTATGTTCCCAAAACTATTTCACATACAGACTATACAATCACTGTATTCATCTTGGGAAACGTGCCCGTCAATTTCCCTTCTCTGCATCCTTGGCTTTCGAGCCACTGGCACCCGCTGAGACATTTTGATTAGAAAAAGGGGTGAGATTCTAAGGAATCTCAGAAGAAACATACGATCAACATATAAAATGCGAAAATTAAATATGCAATGCACCGTATCAAGTAAAATGAAAATTCATATTATCCGTGTGTGTACACAAAATTTAGGGCCAACTAACCCGTTGAAACCCCTGCATGTACCTCAGCCGAGTCCTTGACTACAGCTAGGTAAGACCAGTGTACCTCAGCTAGGTCCTAGACCACAGCTAGGTAATGTGCCTCCAACACGTGTTCAGATCACAAAATACAGTAACACGCATCATACAAATAGTCACATAGTATATGAGAGATAATAGTCCCTACCTTAACCTCTTTCTTGTCTCAAAGGGCCCGCCTTGTAAAACGTGTCAACTAAAGGCGTCCAACTCAGTCCTAAAACATCAAATGTACAAGAAATAGGTTATAACCTATCCAAGTATCATTTTAGACATTTCCATAGTGTTTCTTGTGGTTATATTAGCCTATGGTGAAAATTTACCAAAATGCCCCCGGGACCCCGGCCCCGCTGTACTCGGCCTGATGGCACATTTTTTCAAATTTTTGACTAGGGCTATCCTAACATATTTTTGTCCAAGGAATCCATTTCTGGACTCAAAATTACCAAATTCAATGTCAAATTACGAAATTGCCCTTGGCAGCCCTATTTTTAGGGTTTTAGGGGCGTTTCCGTAATTATGCTTTCTCAGCCTTTTCTGAAAAAGTGCCCAACTGTAACCCCACATATTTTCGCCCACTGAATCCAATGGAATCATCAAATCATTGAAAATCCAACTCTAAGGCCCTCAAACATCCCTGGCCGAAATAATTGTGTTCTCAGGGAAAAATCGGGGTTTTACGATTTCGGCTCCGTAAACGCGTTCCTTTCTACTCCCAACCACTTTATTAACCATCTAATTGAGTTATAACAACCATTTGAACTAACATTGGGCAGCATAACCCTTCTAATGTCACATTTCCAAAATTTACAAACAAAGACAATCCGGCGAAATTTCACCGATTAAATTGTCTACAGCAACCAGAATAGTTAATATACGAAGGTTTAGAAGTTACCTCAAGCTCCCACAAGCTTTTCCCAAAAATGGCTGAAACCCTAACCTTTAGAACACCAAATTTGAGCTTTCCAAACCTTAAAGAACAAAGAGGAGTAGCTTAGGATCGTAGTTATATGCATTAGAAGCGAAATCGTCGGAGAAATCGGCTTACCTTGTGATTTTTCATCTCTTTTTCTCTCTAAACTCTCTCAACCTTCTCTCTCTATGGTTCAGGTCTGTTGAGCACGAAAATGGGCTGAAGTGGATGATGATATATTTATTTATCATATATTTTACAATATTTTATTTATTTGTTTTATTTTCCAAAATTTCAAAAATGAACTTATGTACATAAATCCTTATGTACATATAACCATGCTCATTAAGCCCAATCTGTCACGCCCTTATTTTAATTTGATATTTACTAGAGTATTAGCGGAAAACGATATGCGGTTCAGTAGGCAACATAGGAATAGCATAACTATACTGATAATATGTGCACGATTACATAAATTCCCCATAGGAGTTCGTGCATAATAATTACTATCAATGTAGCCACACATGGCTACCAAGGTGTCTAAACTCATCCTAGTGAAACGAAGACTTCTTTCCGTCTTTGTTCTACCACTGCAATTCCCTCGTACGGTACTCTGCATTGTTGTTTGCATATCTTCTATCGTCTCCTGTCTAAATTGTTGGTAGGGGAGGGTGAGATTCGAGAGAATCTTAGTAGGAAACAGATACCATAATGCATGCATGATTGATGCTATGTGTATGACATGTTAGCTTTATCTAGATGTATACCCCATAATGACATTTCTGCATGCTCAATGTTTCATACAACAAGACTATGGCCACAGCGAAAACAGAAACAAAGCTTCATTTATTCAAATATGCTCTACACAATCAAGTAAAGCAATCACATACATCATTACACAAGCAAAGATATCAAATACATGCAAGTAAGGTAAGTCCCCTACCTTAACCCATTTCCACCTTGAAATGTGTGCCTCGTAATGCGTGCCAACAGCTCGGGGCTCCATATTCGATCCTACAATGTCAAATGTACTATTTAGATACTTCCATAGTGTTTATGGGGGTTATATGAGTCTATCTTGAAAAATTACTACAATACCCCCGGGTACCCGGCCCCATCATACCCGGTCCGGCTGTACTTTTCTCGAAATTCTAACCTGGGCTATCCTGACATATTTTCACCCAAAGAATCCATTTCCGGATTCGGAATTATCAAATTCAATGTAAAATTACGAAATTGCCCTTAGCAGCCCTACTTTTAGGGTTTAGGGGTGTTTCCGTAATTATGCTTTCTCGGCCTTTTTCGAAAAAGTGCCCAACTGTAACCCCACCTATTTTCGCCCACTGAATCCAATGGAATCATCAAATCATTGAAAATCCAAATCTAAGACCCATTTACAATGCTGGCCGAAATATATAGGTTTTAAGGGGAAAATCGGGGTTTTTCGGTTTCGGCTCCGTAAACACGTTCCTTTCTACTCCTAACCACTTTATTGACTATTCCATTAGGTTACAACTACCATTTAGTACCAATTTGGGCAGCATAACCCCTAGGGAAACCCATTTTCCACTTTTACAACCAATGACAATCCGGCGAAATTTCGCCGATTAAATTGTCCACAACAGCCAGAATAGTCAATATACAAGAGTTTGGAAGTTACCTCAAGCTCCCACTGGCTTTTCTCAAAGTGGCGGAACCCTAGACCCTTGATACACCAAAAGTTGAGCTTCCAAACCTTAAATCATATGCAAAGGAAGCTTAGGAACGGAGTTATACGCATTAGGAACCGATTTACCGAAGAAATCACTTACCTTTGTAAGTTTTCCTCCTCCTTTTCTCTCTCTACAATTTTTCTCTTCCTCTCTCTAAAACTGAAAATGGCGTCAGATGCAGGGCTGAAGAAGAAATAAAGAGCTTATATCATATTATATATTCTATTATATTCATTTACCAATTTTCCAAAAATTTCGGATTTTACAAAATTCTGGCAGATTTCTGCCCAAACTTTGAAAAATCATAACTAATTCTAGAAAAATCGAAATGAGGTGATTCCAAATCCTATAGAACCCTTATTGAGTCTATTTTCAAGGAAAAATATAGACTTTTGCTTTATGGAATAAAAAAATTCCCATAATTTCAATCTTTGCATACTGTTCCAGAAATTTCACAGTTTTTTTGTGCTGACTTCAAAAATTCATATCTTTTTGTGTATAGCTCTTATTGAGTCATATGACCTATCAAATTAAATCTTAGGATGTCTACTTTCATCCTGTAAAATTTCATAATTTTTATCTATCATTTAGTCTTCCAAAACCTTATGATAAGCTCACTGCCTCATAGGCGATTTTATCGAAAACATAATTATATTCTCCAAAATTCACCATTTTACTTTCTTAATACCCCAAAGATATTAGAATCATTAGGGAATATATTTGGGACATCTACTAAATCGGGGCTTAGTAGTCCACTCAATTTAGGCTTATTCCAAAGCCTCCAATCCCAAATTTCGGGGTATTACACAATCAATATTTCCTTATTTATTCCACATGTAGGAGACACCTAGGGGTACCTCTCTATGGTCTCAATTGGCTTCACAACTTGTCCAGGTTACGTATACACGTAAAGTCTCAATTTTAGTCAAAATTGCACTTTTTGCACAAATTTTCCATAAATTCATATCAAATTGACCAAAATATTATAAATATATTTTTAAACTTTATTTTCCTTAATTAATTTAAATTAACTTCAATTAATTGGAAAATAATTTATTTTGTGCTATTTTGGCAAAATTACGATTTTGCTATTACCTTTCTAATACAATTTCTTTTCTTATTTTTCTTTGGCCAATTTCCATCTATTTTTGGACCAAATATTTTATTTAATATTCCTTCATTTTTGGACCTTAATATTGGGCTTTTTAAATCACCCAAATTAATTCCATATTCATTTTTGCCCAATTTCTCATGAAATTGAACATTTATAAATTCATAAATTCCAAGTTCATGAATATTCACCATTTTATTGAATTTCTCAAATATTTACAATACTTTTGGTGAATATAAATTTTGGGGTGTTACACCAGAGGCAAACTCGAGTACATAACTTGAAGGGTTAGTAGGTAATTCGAGTTCAGAAAGGAAATCGCAGAAAAGCTTTATTTAAAGGTATGGGTTACTTAAGTGATCTTGGAGGACTTGAGTACAAAGATACAAGGAAATGAAAATTAACTTGGGTGTCTACAAGTTACACTCAAGTCAGGTACATTGTATCAATATGTGAAGTTTTTTTGTAGGAATCGAGTTCTTAGGGAAAACTCGAGTTCATATGAACTAAGTTCTTAGGCAAAACTCAAGTGTCACGACTTTATATCAGTAATTTCAAAACCCAACCATCATACTCATTCTACCCAACTCAATTTGAGTGGTAAAGACTTGTTCATTATTGCATTCCTTTAGTAATCAAATCTTTGATGGTTGTCAAAATTATTTACAAATTGCTAAATGAACTAAAACTGAAATTGTGCATTGTTTCCTATCTATTTTTGTTTTGAAATGCACAATCCAAATTTTTTTTTTTGGTTTCAATTCATCCTATTTATAATAATGCATATACATGATTTGAAAATTGTTCATATTTTGTTTGCTTTCAAATCGGTTTCAAAATTGGAAGTTAATTTTTTGTTTGTACTGAATGTCAGAAAAGCTTCAAATATGACTACTAGATTTTCCCCATCATCATGTTATTCCTTGGTCTTTAATGTGCTATCACATGCTTGAACTCTTCAACCTCATTTTCTAACAAGTTAGACCTTATATCTTACAAGTTAACTATCTATACGAGCTTCAAGTATATTCCCTATAAAAGAATTCAATTTGTGAAGGCCTTATGCCTAATGCATAAATCCTTGGTTGGCCATGTTATTCCAAGCATTATGAATGTTCATTAATGCATTGAAGTTTAATGTATTAACCATTATGGCGGAATATCTTACTAGGATAATATACTCTAGTAATTTGGATTAATGAGTATGTGCTTCATCATCCATAAATTCTTATACTCATTTTGTTGCTCAAATGCATTTGTATTCCTCCCTTTTTTAGTAACTAGAGTCTTCTATTTAAATTCTTGTCTTGAATGTTCATATATTTCAAGACACAACTCTAAAAAGCAAGATTAGCCCTTGGAAAATAGCAAAGTCATTGTGCTTATATATATATATATAGATATATTTGTCAAGTTAAGCTTTTTTGGCTAATTCATTTTCCATATGACTTTTGCCCTTGGAAAAATTCTCAAACATGTTAAAACTCCAACATCTAACATGTTATCTTAGTTGTTCTCTAAAAGAGAAGTTTTCTGGTATATGTACATTTAAACTGTTGACTTCTAACATTTTTAACATAAACATTGATGGTTTGTTGGTTGATTTTGCATCAAGGGAGGGAGAGAGAGAGAGAGAGAGAGAGGTGGCGCCTATGGGAGCGGAAGTGAAAAATCAAGAGGTAATTTCCATAATCTCCTTCTCTTTGATGTTGTGATGGTGTTGTTGTTGATTTGGTTGTGATTTATGGTTTGTTGGTTGATTTTGCAAATTTGGGAAATGGAAACCCTAAGGGGTTATGTTACCCAAATTTCCTCAAATCTTGTTTAATATGTGTTAAAATGGTTTAACATGTAATTATGAGTGAAAAGGAGCAAGCTTTTGGTGTTAAAACTCAAAATCACATTTCCCCCTTTTTTTTGCACATGTTTCAGCCAAGAGAAGTTAGAGGGGTTAAAGTCGGAATTTCATAAATCTAATGTTTCTATAGTGTTCAAGAGGGAAAATTGTGTAAGGTTGATGTTGATCACTTTGAGAGAAAAGCCCTAGAAAGTGAAATTACGAAAATACCCCTAAAACCCTAAATAGGGGTTGTCAAGGGCAAAAACTGTCATTTGGCAGTGATTTTGTGAAAACTGAGGTCAAAAATGGATTCTACACAAAAAAAGCTATGTAGGAATAGCCCATGTCAAAATTTCTGAAAAGGTACGATCGGATCGGGTATAAAGGGGCTTGGACAGGGTCCCCAGGGGCATTTTAGTAATTTTGAAGAATTGGACTAATATAACAAATAAAAACACTTTGAAAGAGTCTAAAATAATACATGAATGATAGTATTAACCTAATTCTTGTATATTTAGAATTTTAGGATTGGATTAATAACCCGAGTTGTCGAAACAAAATTCAAGGAACATATTACGAACAAAAGGGGTTTAAAGTAGTAACTCTATCCTTCATAGATTATGACAATATATATATATATATATATATATATTTGTGTATGCCATCTTCTGTAATTTAATTAATCAACATGGTTTTGCCAAGAAGGGGCAGTTAGTGTGAGTAGGCACTTTTACCTAGTTGTTGAATAAGAACTCAACCGAGGTATATAGAGATTGAGCCCCTAACTCATGTATACATATAGTGATATTGTTAATTAATTTGTGCATAATATGGAACATGACATATTTATTTTTCACATTTTATATGATTGATTGTATGTTACTACTAAAATTCGTTTGAATTTCTACCTTTTTTTTTAAATGAATAAATATTCCAGCAGAAGCTAGTGGCTCAAAGGGCAAAATAGCAAAAATGAGTAGTTGAGGTGTGCGGATCCCGAGATAGGAGCTGTTTGGTTATATTAGTTTAATTTTAATATTTTTGGACAAATTGTATATATATTATCAAACCTTGTGAGGAAGCCCTGTACTGTAATCAAGTACATTGTATCAATATATCAGTATATGTACGTTATTCATGTGTTGCTTATCGAACTGCACAATGGCTACTCTGATTAATGTCAATGATAAGTGGTATATATGACAAGATCTTACATTGAAGTTACTTGAGAATATGCTTTCTTGAAAAAGTTGTGCTGGGGTAACTTTTGGTCTTTAATGCTCGTGTTGCTTGTCTGCACCTTTATTTGATTTCTTCACTGTTGTTGCCCCGAGGGACGCATGCACATAATCAAGCGCATATTGGTGAATTCTTTTAGATTGTTATGGTCTATCTGTTTTTATTATCTTACTTTTATGATTGTTTCATTAATTAATTAATCTTTGTTATTTTTCTACTTTCTTATTTGCTTTCAAGTGGAGAAAAATGGTGATTAATCTTGATAACAATCGCAACTCTATCAAACATGTTACCCTGCAAATAGCCACAGAGCGTGCTATGATTGTTGAACATATATTGGTCTCAAGACTCATTGGTCAACAACAACCACAATGCGTTATATGGCTACTTGCTCTTCAGTTATATTTTGTGGGCCTGTGATTGCATTGTCAAGTTTTCCCCACTTTTTCCCGTGAAAACACACGTGAGAAAGTTAATATTTAGTAAAGATTAAATAAAATATACTTAAACAATCATAAAAATAACATGACAACACTAGATTAACAGCAGCTTAGTGGTGTATGCCAAGTTGTCCTCCGAAGCAATTGGTATTTATAGAGTAATCATGTAGTTAAGATGTACTAATATTGGTTAAGCTTGTAACCAAATCTGTAACTAAATAATTGTAACTAATATTGGTTAACACTGAAATCATAGCTCGCTGAAAAAGAAAGGAATAAAAATGCCACGTTTGAGCCAACAATAGTTACACTTACTTCATCGACCGCAGAGGACGCGATGATGTTTTCTTTTCATCGATATTCAAACAAAACAGTAAAATATTACGTCTTAATATTTCATATAGCCAGTAAAATAATCAATTTTAGGAGGGATGATTTGAATTAGTGAAATCAAATTTATTGTTCTCTCCTGCGAGAAAGAAACAGATAGCCACCAAACATCCAAACGCATCACCATCATCGCGTGCAACGAGACCGTTGCGCTTACATTCATTTCATTGAAGCTCTCTCGCTAGCTAAACCAACCGAACCTGCTTTGCTCCTTTCCTTTAAAGAGAAGGAGGGTCCTTTACAGAACCTGGATTGTTGGATTAAGATCTCAACAATCCAGATAACTTGCCAATCTCCAATATACTCTGACATGAATGCGATTGAGCAACAATTTGAATTAGATAAGGAACTCTTGAGAAAAGATTTCTATTCTAATGCAAACTCTGAAAGACGAAAATGGTTTTTCCAAAAATATAAAAATGAAGAATTATGAAAACCAATTCAAGAAAAGTTTTACAAAATGCTTGAAAGGTGTAAACTTCATATTCCTTTCTTTCTCTGGTTTGAAGCCTATGTGAAAGACAAAAATATAAAGGATTATCCTTTCAAACCATTTGACGGAGTCAATGCTTCTTGGATTTTGAAAAATGAAGAGAAATTTGGATCTAAACTTCCTCCAAAACAATATTACCAGGTCCCTGGTACAAAAGTTGGTGAAGTCACTGTTATGGCTTCCCCTTTCAAAATTAAGGATCCAAAAACTGAGATAAGTTTGAGTGATATTAAAAATATCATTGAACAAAATAATTATACAAATTCTTATCTTCAAACTCTTGGAGAACATATTTTGAAAAAACATGTTACTAGTGAAGCCAGTAAGACAATCTTACCAAGCTCCACGAGTACACAGCCAATTTTCAAACCTTACACTATTCCTGCAAATATTGCAACTTGTGTAAGGAAAGGAAATTTTCAAGCAAGGATTGAAGAAGAATTAAAAAAGATAACCGTACAGGATACACCTCCTTCTAAAACTACGGTTTCAAAACTAACAATAAATGTTGTAAAAGGCAATCAAACAAATGAAAGTGAAGATTGTCCAAAAATCCATGAAATAAAACAAGAAAGTTGGAAAAATCCAACAAAATTTTATTATCAGAGAGCCATTCCTCCGGATATAATGCTCGAAGAAAGGGGTTCTGCTCTTCGGCAATTTAATGCAAACAACATCTATGTTTGGAACATAGATGGAAAATCTGAAACAATTATTTTAGAAATATGCCAACAAATGACCATGGTCAGTAATGCTTATGCAATATATAATAACTATCAAGAGGAAGATATTATTCACATATTGATATCTGGCTTTATTGGGCAACTCAGAGGTTGGTGGGATTTCCATCTTACAAATGAACAAAAAAATCAAATTTTACAAGCCATAAAAACCACTCAAGATGGTATAATTCTCAGAGATAGTATTGGTGAACCAATGTCTGATGCTGTTAACTGTCTTATAGTTTACATTATAGCTCACTTTGTTGGTGATCCAGCACTATGTAGGGACAAATCGGCAAATCTTCTGTCAAATTTGAAATGTAAAACTCTATCCAATTTCAGATGGTATAGAGATAACTTCCTTCTGAGAATTATGGCCAGAGAGGATGGAAATCATCCTATTTGGAAAGAAAAATTCCTTGCTAGTCTTCCTAGGTCTCTAGGAGATAAGATCAGAGAAAAAATCAGAAGCCAAACTAGTGATGGTCAAATCCATTACGAAAATTTAACATAAGGACAATTAATTTCAATTGTTCAAAAAACTGCTTTAAAAATTTGTCAAGAAGATAAAATCCAACATCAACTTGCCAAAGAAAAAGCATCAAATAGGAAGGATTTAGGAACCTTTTGTGAACAATTTGGTTTTCCTGCCTGTAAAGGGTCTAAAAAACCTAAACATAAGCATGAGGACAAAGAATACAAGGCTAAAAGATATTACAAAAAATATCAGAAACCTTGGAAGAAACCAAAAACAAACAAACCCATAAATTTAAAAAATGAATTCAAATCAAAATCTCCAATGGACCTTCCCAAAGGAAAAATTGTTTGTTTTTGATGTGGCAAAGAAGGCCATATGGCAAGATATTGTAGGCTTAATAAAAGAATTAATTCCTTACAACTTGAAGAATCAACTCTACAACAATTAAACAATCTCTTGATTGAAGAAACCTCTTCTGAAGAAGAAAATGAGGTATCATCTTCCGAAGGAGAAGTTAATGAACTTCAACTTGATGATATTTCATCTTCATCTGAAGGAGATGATTTTCAAATAAACTATCTTGACAAGTTTGCTGAGAGTTCAGGAAATCCTATACTTGATGACCTAATCAAGGAATCGGTCTTAACTGGTTCCAAGATAGAAAGCTTACAAATAAATGCTATTGAAGAAGATTTGGTTTTTGAAATAATTAACTCTCTTCCAACTATTGAAGAAAAGGTTAAGTTTTTCAATAAACTAAGAGAAAGTACTACTTCTTCTTCTTCAAAACCAAACCAAAAATATTTGCAAACAAGATATGATTTTTCTGAAATAATCAAAAGATTTCAGTCTAATCCAAAACCTGTTTCAATTTCTGACCTTCAGAATGAAATAAACAATTTAAAAGAAGAAATAAGAAACCTGAAGAATACTTAGGAATTCCATTCTCTTATTTTAAATAAAATTCAGGAAGAAAGTCTTGATAAAGAAAAGAAAGTCGAAGAAGTTAAAGTTTCATCACAAGATGATGAAAAACCTTCTGAGAATTTCTTGAACATTATATCAAGAATTTCAATCCAACAATGGCATGTGCCAGTAAAAATTATTGTTGCTAATGCTTTTGTATTAGAAACAATAGCATTATTCGACACTGGTGCAGCTCTAAGTTGTATTAGAGAAGGTCTAATACTTATAAAATTTTTTGAAAAAACCACAGAAAATCAGTGTGGACCAAATAAATCACCATTAGATGTCAGTTACAAACTCTCAAATTCAGTAATTGAGAATAATGATGTTCAAGTCAAAGAACTCTTTATCCTAGCAAAAGTCTTAGGCCAAGTTGTGATTATTGGGTCTCCCTTCATTGATCGGTTAAAACCTTTCCTAACCACCAATGAGGGCATTGAGACTAATGTTCTGGGAAAGATAATCCTTTTCGAATTTGTTAGTCCACCTTATACAAAAGTTATCAATCAAATTGAATATAAGGAAAATCAAATCAATTTTTTAAAAGAAGTTTCTTACAAAACAATTGAAAATCAATTGAAGAAACCTTTTCTAAAACAGAAAATTCAAAATGTTTTGAAAAATGTTCAAGACACAATTTGTTCTGATTTTCCAAATGCTTTTTGGGAAAGAAAGAAACACATAATTGATTTACCTTATGAAAAGGATTTCAATGAAAGGGCTATTCCAACAAAAGCTCGTCCAATTCAAATGAACCAAGAACTCTTGGAACATTGCCAAAAGGAAATTTCTGATTTACTTGAAAAGGGTTTAATCAGAAAGAGTCAAAGCCCATGGTCTTGTGCGGCCTTCTATGTAAATAAAAATTATGAGATTGAAAGAGGAACCCCAAGGCTTGTAATCAATTACAAACCCCTCAACCAAGCTCTCCAATGGATTAGGTATCTAATACCTAACAAAAAAGATCTTTTGAATCGCCTACACCAGGCCAAAATAATTTCAAAATTTGACATGAAATCTGGCTTTTGGCAAATCCAAATCTCAGAAAAGGATAGGTATAAGACTGCATTCACAGTCCCATTTGAGCAATATGAATGGAATGTTATGCCTTTCGGGTTGAAAAATGCACCCTCATAATTCCAAAAGGTTATGAATGAAATTTTCAATCCTTTTACAAAATTTATTATTGTCTACATTGATGATGTTTTAGTGTTTTTAGAATCAATTGATCAACACTTTAAACATGTGAAAATCTTTGTAGATGTTGCTAGGTTTAATGGCTTAGCAATTTCTAAAACCAAAATCAGTCTCTTTCAGACAAAAATTCAGTTTCTTGGTCATCATATATACCAAGGAACTATTGTTCCAATTGATCGATCAATTCAGTTTGCTGATAAATTTCCAAACCAAATTCTGGACAAAACTCAACTCCAAAGGTTCTTAGGTTGCTTGAATTACGTAGGTGATTTCATTCCTAACCTAAACAATATCATTAAGCCTCTCCATGAGTGTCTTTCAAAAACTCCTCCTCCTTGGACTGATGATGACACTAATGTGATTATCAAAATCAAAACCTTGGTAAAAAATCTTCCATGCTTGTATCTCCCAAATCCACAAGCATTCAAAATTGTTGAAACAGATGCCTCTGACATAGGTCATGGTGGCATTCTTAAACAAAAAATTAATGGTAAAGAACATTGCATTGCATTTACTTCAAAACATTGGAATAGGGCTCAAGAGAACTATTCCACAATTAAAAAAGAAATTTTAGCAATCGTTTTGTGCATAAACAATTTTTAAAGCGATTTGCTAAATCAAAAATTTCTTATCAGAGTTGATTGCAAAGCTGCAAAGGATGTTTTACAAAAGGATGTTAAAAATCTTGCATCAAAACAAATTTTTGCCCGATGGCAAGCAATTTTAAGTGTCTTTGATTTTGAAATTGAATTTATCAAAGGTGCTTTAAATTCCCTACCAAACTTTCTAACCAGAGAGTTCTTGCAGGAGAAATAAGGTGATCCAAATGAGTGACAGAGAAAAGAAAAAGAAGCAAAGGGCCAAAGCCCAAACAAAAGAAGATCCAGAAAGAATCGCAAAAGAAGAAGTAACCCAACTTAAGGCTGCAATCAAAATGTTAAAAGGGTCATTGACCCAAGGATCTTTGATCCACTAAAAGGGTTCCCCTTCAAGGACCAAACCTACTCAAAAATCCACCCCAAAAACTACTAGAACCATAATAGACCCTTCTTATTATGGATTTCTAATTGAAACCCTTTTAGCCTTACAGGCTAATCAAAATTTGGCCAAATTGCCAACCAAAACATGGGCTGATGTTACAGAAATGGAACAACCTAAAGCCTTAAACCCATTTACCTTGGATCCAGAGTCCCTTGCTTTGGCAATTTGAAAAACCTCCCAAACTGTTTCAAAGGCTAGTTCAACCTCAAAAGAATTAGCCATTTATTCCTAGCTAACACAAACCACTTTTGTGTTAAAACCAGAAAAGGTCTTAAACCTTTTCCACACAGAACCAGGTTTTTATGACAAAGTTCATGCTACTTTGGCAGCCAAAATTTATCCAAAAGGATTTCATTTTACTCCAAAATCTCTGGAAAGAACACAAAAATTTTATGAGTTTATTCTTGTAGATACAGAATCTACAGAAATAAGACATTTTCCAGATAAACAAAATCCTAATGATGAAAACATTCATGGTTATTCTACTTTCAGAATAAGAAAGTTTTTATCACCAAAAGATTGTGGTCAAGACCTCAACAAAAGAAAAATATTTTCAATAAAAAAGATGAATCTAATTGGTTTCACATATTGGGACTACTTGGATGCATGGTGGTGTACCTTCTGGTACCAAAATCCAAATTTTAGTCATACTTGACTCTTCACGTTCTCGTATGACTTAGAAATAAAATGCCAATTTCCATTGTGGTTCAATCAATGGTGGGATTACTTTGGTCCTATCCAAGAGATTTTACCAACCACAGCGAAAATTGGGTTCGACTATTTTAAGAGTCGGATCAATCTTAGTGAAGATCCTTTCCCAGCAGATCTTCATTATTTTTTGAAATTTGGTTTAGCCTGAGTATTCAAAAAGAACTATAAATATGGTCCTTCAAGGTTCCAGAAATTATTTCTAATGTTACAAAGGACCTCTTCTGTGAAATGGTGGGTGAAGTTTCCTCACATTAACAATGTATCAGAAACAAACCTCAAGAAGTAGTTCAGACGAAATCTAAAATTCCTAATGGTAGGAGACCACGAATCAAGTGTGTTCCTTAACTAAAAGGCTTAAATTACAGCATGCTTGGCCTCGGCAACTGACAAACAAGCCTTAGCCAAACAGCTACATGAAATCCTTGGGCTTCTCCAAACCCAAGAGTCAAAATCCAGTCTATCGGCCCAATCCTTAGATAAATCACACACTGAAGATTCGGCCCAATACTTTGGACACGAATCAGATGATGAGATCATTAGCCTCAGCGAAGATTGATTCTAAAGCAAACTGTCGGCACAAGAGTCTAAGACTTGCTGACTCAAAAGATTCTCTGCTTTTATAAAAGTTGTACCTTTGTTTTACTTTAGCAGACAAAATGATGTAATTCCCTTTTACTTTAGGTAAAAGCAAAAGTAAAAGTACTTTTACCCGAGTAACATGTTTTTTCTCTGGTTAAAGTAATTTTACCAAAAATGCATAGTAACTTATCTGAACGCCTATAAAATGGCACTTTACTTCAGTTGTTAGGCACCCCGAGTTGTGTTGACGACTCAATTCTCTCTCCCCTCCTCCTCTAAGGTTGATAAACCTTTATGTGTTTTTCTTGCTTTGCTTGTATTTTCTTTATGTTTGTATCGTTTTAATAATATATCAGCTTTATAAATCTTCATCTTTTTTATGCATACATCATCATTCTGCATCTAATACTTTAACGAATCTGATTGGTCTATACTTCTCTCCCTTTCTGTCTCTTTAGTCTTTTTCGATCATTATGTGGGATTAGTTGGTATCAGAGCCAGAAGGGGAAGTAGGGATGTATTAGATACCTTGAAGTTCTGAAAAATTTATGAAGTTCTTATGAATATTTTTGGATATGTATACTCTGTGGCCGCAACTTTGGTTGATCTTCCACATCAGAAACATGTTAATATAAAGCTAAGTCTCTGCTTAATATTATTAGTATCTGATAGCATGTAAAATAGTTGATCAATGATAACATATGAACTTCGTCTATTCTACCTAGGGCTATGGCAGTAAGTCCAAACGGATAGGGCAGATAAGTCCAAATGCCTATTGTTCGAATATTCATATGGTATTAGGGTTCAATGTTTAAGGCATTGGCTAAGTGATAATAATGCTTGCAGAATTCTATCTTTATGATAACATACAAAGAAATATTTATAATAACTCCATAAGTAGCCCAGAAACTTCATCTTATCTAGCACAACTCTACCAACTGGAAGGTAGTGGTATCAGCAGTAAAGTTAATCATGGCAAGTTTGCTGAGAGTTCAGGAAATCCTGTACTTAATGACCCAATCAAGGAATCGGTCTTAACTGGTTCCAAGATAGACAGCTTACAAATAAATGTTATTGAAGAAGATTTGGTTTTTGAACTTCATAAATTTATAATATATTAAATCTGGACTGTTGAGATCAAGATCCAACGATCCAGATTCTACAAAAACCCTCCTTTTCATCCTAAGAAAAGGGGCAAAGCCAGTTCCCCAACGAACCGACGTGCACTGTGGATCTTTAGCGTTTTCTTAAATCAGCCTCTCGCCTTCTTTTCTCTCACGCATAAGTATAACCGACTAAATTCCCCGAAGCTCCTCTATTTTTCTCTCTTTCTCTGTGGTCCTTTAGCCCACAAACTCTCTCTAGCTGCCCCTATGGCTTCCAAGAACTTCCCTGCGGCTTCTACCAATGATTCCGAACACAGATTTAAAAGGCTGGAGATGTACACGGAGAAACTCACCGATATCGTCGTCGCATATGACCGTCACGTGTTCCTCTGCTACATGAATCACAAGGCTTGGCTTCCGCGCGTTGAGACCTTTGACTTTCATCCGCTTCCACAGCTTCTGGCAATAACTGTAAAATCCTGCCAGAGTGATATGACCATAAAGGTTTGTGGTTCCCTTCTGTTTATCTGGTCATTAGGCTTCTTAGCAGTTGTATTGCTCTTTGGTTGAGTCAGCTTTGGATAATAAAAGTTGATTCATCAGTTGTCCCGTGGGTTTGATTTTATTTAGGTTATTTCTTTAAAATGATAGAAGTGATACTCGAACTCGTGCAAGCTCTGATACCACCTTCTGATACCAAATAGTGATATCGAGCTTTGTACCAAGCAAAGATTTGAGTATGCAGCTGATTCTCGTAAGTATGAGAGAGTGCTAAAGTATTGTAATATTCAAAGTATTATGGAAATAAGCGTCACCATCATCTATGCGAGATGAATTCTTATTTCTCAAAAGTACTTCTATGATAAATACGGTTGATATATCTACCGACATAATTTGAACAAACTTTGTGATTTCAAAATGATGCATATTTCTCAAAACTTTGTCTCTAGTCTCTGGTCTATGAAGGAAACAGACAAAATTAAACTAAAAATAATGCATATTGAAGACAACTTTTTAAATCTACATTTCTTGTTTCAGCCACTTGCCTCTCTAATACTAAGGTCTGTATCACTAAAAATGAAGGGTTAGATTAAAAAGGAGAGACCCAGAGTCTCATTTTGTTTGTCCGTGTCACTTTATTTGTTTACCTTACCCTTTCCTATATGTATGTTTTTCATTATTAAAAATTATATCAAATATAATTGTTTAGAATATTTCAGGTTACTTAATTCATTTCTCTTATTTTTTTCATGTTTTTACTAACAAAATTTATTTAAGTTCATTACATAGCAAATTTTTAATCTAAATCCCTCTATCATAGAAAGACTTCAATTATTTGTATAGGCATTTTGTATTTTGTATTAAATATAATTGTATCTCAAACTTGTGCATGCTCTGATACCATATTCTGATACCAAGCTCTGATACCATGTTCTGATACCGAAGTCTAATTCTGGCTTTTGATACAATACACCAAGAAGAAATATATTTGCAAAATTAGATTTAAAGCTCTTTATGTAAGAGACAACACTACACAAGTCGAAAACTCTTAATATAACTGACAATACATATAAGACAGGGTAAACACTAAACAAACTAAACCTCGATCAGAAGCAGTGTCAGGGGTGGGTTTTCCTCACCATTCTCATCAATCTTCCTCTTTAGAAGCCTCATCCCAATCCTCATCATCATCTCGGTTGGGATGCGAGCCCACCCCGTACTACCCTTAAGGGCCCCCAAATCGTTTCTTCACTAACAAAAGCTCCCAATCATCACGGTTAAAAGTAATACCGTCGTTATGCAACAGGATGAGCCAAGACACACTATGTCCGACTGGTAGTGAAAAACGATATTAGTTATTAGGGGCAAGTCTTATATCTAAAGTGCGCTGAAATCCCCATATGTCGTGTAACACAGGGGTGTCTTCGCCCTCATCAAAAAGACCTTATATAGTCTCTATTGATTCCACTAGAAGCTTTACTGTGTAGAAGTCATCATAGAACACATAACACTGCACATTCCTTGCTCTTAACACCCTGGCTACATATTATCGTCGTTTGTCATTGGAGTGCCCTCTAGTATTCCCCCTATAGTATGCATGGTGTCCTCAAGTTGCTCTTGTATGCCCTCATTATTTGCTGAAAGTGCAAGTGATTGGATTTGATTGATTAGTTGCTCAATGTTAGCCATGTCTCCTAGAATGAAAGGCATGTTTTTCGAGGGTAGTTGGGGTTGTATATGCCCTTTTAAATAAATATATAAATAATTCCAATTGAGTTGATTGGGTCAAACCTTTCGGTTAAACATCACAGGGAAGGTTCAGAGTATCACTTATACCATTGCACCTTAAATATTTTGATTTATTTTTAGCTTTATTTTTTTTATAATTTTTATGGCAAAAAAGTCACTACCCTAATTCTCCGGTGTGTATGTATAAAGTATTCTAAATTAAAATAAATAAAATAAAAATTCTAAAATATATACTTTAAAATGATTTGAAAACATTTATAGGCCGCCCTTCACACATGTTGCATGTTACCTGAAAGTTGAAACATATCGACACTTGATTCTGTAACAAATACGTAGGAGTACTCAATCTATATAAGAGAACTAATGAAGTGAATTCAAATCACATTAACAAAAACAATTGTCCAGACTCTAGAGAATCATAAAATATATGTAATTCAAAGATTATAGGTACTTGAATAAGTGGTTAGAAAACCTATTTAGTATTTTTTTTGTCACTAAATATTATTTAGATTTTTTATCCTATTCTATCCAAAGGATTTGTCACAAAGTAAATTGTTGCAAATTTTCCCGCACCTTTATACAATTACGTTTAGTTGAACTCTTTGTGGCTTTTAAAGGTTATTTCTTTAAAATGATAGAAGTGAAACTCGAACTCGTGCAAGCTTTGATACCACCTTCTGATACCAAATAGTGATACTGAGCTTTGTACCAAGCAAAGATTTGAGTATGCAGCTGATTCTCAGTATGAGAGAGCGATCAAGTATTGTGATATTCAAAGTATTATAGAAATAAGTGTCACCATCATCTATGCGAATGAATTCTTATTTCTCAAAAGTACTTCTATGATAAATACGGTTGATATATCTACCAGCATGATTTGAACAAACTTTGTGATTTCAAAATAATGTATGTTTCTCAAAACTTTGTCTCTAGTCTCTGGTCTATGAAGGAAACGGACAAACTTAAACTAAAAATGATGCATATTGAAGACAACTTTTTAAATATGCATTTCTTGTTTCAGCCACTTGCCTCTCAAACGCTAAGGTCTGTATCACTAAAAATGAAGGGTTAGATTAAAAAGGAGAGACCCAGAGTCTCATTTTGTTTCTCCGTGTCACTTCATTTGTTTACCTTACCTTTTCATAAATGTATGTTTTACATTATTAAAAATTATATCAAATATAATTGTTTAGAATATTTCAGGTTACTTAATTCATTTTTATTGCTTTTTCATGTTTTTACTAACAAAAATTTATTTCAGGGTAGTGTGTATACGCCCTCACCCCTCCCGCTACACGAAGATTTCTCAAGCTAGAGTTGCTGATAAGATCTCTCTACTGCTATTGACTACGAAGAAGAGGACCCTGCTGCTAACGAAGAAGAAGAAGAGGACCCTGATACCAAGCTCTGATATCATGTTATGATACCAATGTCTGATATTTAATCTCGCATGACAGGCTAGAAGACCACACCTATTAAGGGTAAAAGTGGGTGAGGATAGATGTTATTAGTTCTAATTTCCTCGTAATGATGGCAGTTGGGTCTCAATGCTAAATAAAGATGATTATGAAAGCTGCCGTCAAAGGCAAAAACATACCTCTTTAATGAGCAATCTATCAGACACTTCAAGAGAGTGTCTATACACCCTCAGTCCTCTCGTGACACCAAGATTCTTAACCCTGAAGTTTCCGGCAAAGATTGCCCTACCATTGCCAACTATGAAGAAGAAGAAGAAGAAGAGGACCCTGATACCAATCTCTGATACTATGTTATGATACCAACATTTGATATTTCAGAGGGCAAGACTTGAAATTAATTAATTTGAGATACGGGTGGCACAAATATTTCAAAGTGCGGCATGCAATTTAATCCAAATGAATAAGAATACATAAAAATATAAAAAATGACCCTCACCCCAAAATTAGGGATAAGTACTGCATGGAGACCCATGTGTTTTTTATTGTCTACTATGTAGTCTTTCTCCATCTTGGTGGGATAATTTTTTTTCTTTTTGAAAAATCAATTGAATTATTATAATAATAATTTATATAATTATCCTTTGTTGTTTTCAGGAAAACATAGCTGGCTATGATAAGATGGAGGATCTAATCGATTAATTTAAACACCTTTAAACTGTTGCAACTGGTGAGAAAGAGAAATAGAGAATGCAAATTAGCAAGAATATTGTTGTTGGGAAGTTAGAGTAAATGGTAGTGGATGAAAATAATTAGCATGTGGTTTGAATATTTGGAGGAAAGGCCAAAGATTCACAACTAGAGACTGAAGGTTTCCTTACCTTTAAGCTGCCCGAAGAGTCAACCAAGGTCATTGGTGATGTCTTAGGGGATGTTGGTAGCTTAATCTTGTATGACAGCTTGGGAAGACCACACCAGTTAACAGTAAGAGTGGTGAGGATGGACGCTATCGATTCTTATTTCCTCCTAATACTGGTGGTTAGATCTCAATGCTGAATAAAGATGATTACGAAAGTAGCCATCAAAAACAAAAAGTATGACTCCTTAGTAAGCGATCTATCAGACACTTTAGGGCAGTGTCCATACGCCCTTACCCTTCTCGCAGCACCAATATTCCTCATGCTTGAGTTATCAGCGAAGATTTCCTTATCGCTGCCTACAAAGAAGAGGAAGAAGAGAACCCTGCTATCGATGGAGAAGAAAAGGACATTGATACCAAGCTCTGATACTGGTTGGGATGACTCATCCCCATCCTCATCATCAATTCAGTTGCAATGTGGGCTACCCACACTACCCTTAAGGGCCCCTGAATCGCTTCTTTACTAACCAAAGCTCCAAATCATCACGATTAAAAGCAATACCGTCATTATCTAGTAGGATGGGCCAAGACACAACATGTTTGATTGGTAGTGAAAAACGATACTGGTCGTCTGGAGCAAGTCTTTCTTCTAAAGTGTGCTGAAATTCCTATTTGTCGTGTAGCACAGGGTGTCTTTGTCATCATTCAAAAGACCTTGTGCAGTCTCTATTAATTCTTCTAGAAGCTTCATTCTGTAGAAGTCATCACAGAACACATAACACCATACATTCCTTGCTCTTAACACCCTAGATACATGACCACCGTCATCTGTTGCTAGAGTGCCCGTTAATATTCCCCCTATAATATACATGGTGTCTTCAAGTTGCTCTTGCATGCCCTTATTATTTGTAGAAAGTACAGGTGATTAGATTCAATTAGTTATTTGCTTAATGTTAGCCATGTCTCCTAGAATGAAAGGCACGTTTTTTTAGGGTAGTTGGCCTTTTATAGGTCCTTTTAAATAAATAGATAAATAATTGAAATTGTGTTGATTTAGTCAAAGCTTTTGGTGAAACATCATGCAATTGATTAATTGATTTGGTTAGAGTATCACTTATATTGTTGTACCTTTAAGATTTGATTCATTTTTAGTGTTGTTTTTTTAATATTTTTTATGATGATGGAAGTGATATTCAAACTCATGCAAGCTCTGATACCACGCTTTGAAGGTAAGGAGGCCTTTAGTCCCCAGTTGTGAATCCTTGGCCTTTCCTCCAAATATTCACACCACATGTTCATTATTTTCAGTGAGTATGAGAGCCACTCAGTGAGTATCAGAGCTACTCAAACATAGTGATATTCACAGTACTACGAAAATAATCGTCACCATCATCTAAGCAAGATGGATTGTAATTTCACAAATGTAATTCCTTGATAAACATGATTGATATAGTAGTCTGTATATTCGTCTCCCTCCAATGTTGCTTGATGTTTTTTGAAGATCCTCTTCTCTTTGTCGAAGGTCAAAATTTGATAAAAATAATTGAAATAATAGAGCTTTTGTTCTTCTAACCCTTGTAGCCTTTCATCCACAGAAGAAAAGGGCCAATGAAACTATTCGTAGGGCTTTGTCCTCACTTTTGTCACTTTAGGGTGTACGAATTTAGTAAACTAGCACATTTTCATGAGGTGGCTAATCTATTATGAATTTTTCAAAATGTCAACAATGACATATTCAGAATGGTTAAGAAGAGTTTTCATTGGGTCTATTTTAAGCACTTCCTTTGGCTTACTCTATCATTCCATATTCCTCTCCTTCTATACCAACTTCTGATACAATGCACCTAGAAAGAAATATATTTTCAAAATTAGATTTTCAGATACATAAGCACAACAATCACATATTATGAAGAGAAAATAGTTTTGACATAACCAAAATGCACTAGTAACTATATATAACCCACGACAGTTAGGAATAGGTTATAAACTATCCATGTATCATTTTAGGCACTACCATAGTTTTTTTGTGGTTATATTAACTTATGGTGAAAATTATCAAAATGCCCCCAGGACCCCAGCCCGGCCCCGCCTTACCCAACCTGACTGTACTTTTTTCAAAATTTTGACATGGGCTATCCTGACATATTTTCACTCAAGGAATCCATTACTGAGCTTGGAATTACCAAATTCAATGTCAAATTACAAAATTGCCCTTGGCAGCCCAACTTTTAGGGTTTTAGGGGTGTTTTTGTAATTATGCTTTTTCGGGCTTTTTCAAAAAAGTGACCAATTGTAACTCCACCTAATTTTTCCTCCTGAACTCAATGGAATCATCAAATTATTAAAAATCCAACTTTAAGGCCCGCTAATAGCCCTGGTCAAAATTTATGAATACTTCAGGGAAAATTGGGGTTTTGCGATTTCGGCTCCGCAAACGTATTTCTTTCTACTCCTAACCACTTTATTAACTAACATTAATTTACCTCTATCATTGGGACTAAATTTCAGCAGCATAACATTTCTAATGTCACATTTCCAAAATTTACAAACAAAGACAATCCGGCGAAATTTCATTGATTAAATTGTCTACAACAGCCAGAATAGATAATATACGAAGGTTTGGAAGTTACCTTTCGCTTCCTTCTGGCTCTCCTTGATATGGCTGAAAACCCTAGCCTTCAAACACCCAAAATTTGTGCTTCCAACACCTTACAATACATGAAAGAGAAGCTTAGGAACAAGATTATACGCGTTAGGTACGAATTCACCGAAGAAATTAACTTAGCTCGTGAGATTTCTTCTCTTTCTCTCTCTAAAAGCTTTCATCTCTTTCTCTCTCTTGTTACAGCACTTAGGCATGGTTTTGGGGCTGACGGAGGTGGTGGATGATGATTTAATATGATATAATATTATTTTCTAATTATTTACTAAATTTCCAACAATTTCAAAAATCAATATTTTGGCTTTTATGTACATAAATCCTTATGGACATGTAACTATACCATTAAGCCAAACTAATAATTTCTTCTTCAGGCTACATGTAGGAGACACCTAGCGGTCCTACCCTTTGGTCTCAATTGACTTCACAACTTGTCTAAGTTACATATATACGAAAAGTCTAAGTTTTTACTCAAATTTTTCATAAATTCATATGTAATTGATCAAAATATTCCAAATATATTTTCCCCTCTATTTCCCTTAATTAATTGAAATTAACTTCAATTAATTGGAAAATAATTTATTTTGTGCTATTTTGGTAAAATTACGATTTTGCCATTATCTTTTTAACTAATTTCTTTTCTTATTTTTCTTTAGTCAATTTCTGTCTAATTTTGGACCAAATATTTTCTCTAATATTTCCCCATTTTTGAACCTTAATATTGGGGTTTTTAAATTATCCAAATTAATTCCATATTTATTTTGCCCATTTTTTCATGAATATGAATATTTCTAAAATTCATAAATTCCACATTCATGAATATTCACCATTTTATTGAATTTCCCAAATAATTTCAATATATTTGGTGAATATAAAATTTGGGGTGTTACACTTTAGTTATTAATTATATCCTTAATATAAGACCTATTTACCTGATTTGATTAGAATAACAAATTTAATTTAATTAGTTAATATGACATTTATTTTCTAAAACACTTTAGTCATCTTCTTTAATTCCCTCATTCCCTCTCCTCCTTAATTATTGTTGTCACTTGAGAGAGCATCAATAAAAAAAATTAGAAAAAGATTAACAAATATAAAAAATGAGTCTTATATTTAGGACTAAGACCAATTCTTCAGATATGACCTATATTAATTATTAAGGACTGGAGGAAGTATTATTAAAAATGATTTTTCATTTTAATGCCTACAAAACATATAATTAATTAAAAACCATCCAAATTTTTACATTCCTTCTTTCATTTCCTTTCCTTTCTTTCAATTATCATGAAGTGCTTGTTTGGTTCAAGGGGAGGGGATGAAAGGGAAGGGGCTCATTTTTCATCCCCTCCAAAGCCCCCCAGTTCGGAGGGGACAAAAATGAGGAGATGGGAATGATTTGGAGCCCTTTCTTTGGGGTCCGTCCCCTCTAATTTTTCATACCAAACAAGGGGAGAGGCTCATTTTTCATCCCCTCCCCTCCAACCAAACAGGCCTAATTCTTCCTACCAAATGGGCTATAAAGATGAGCCATTGGCAAAAACAATAAGGCGTTGAGTTTAACATTGGCTGACCAACTTGCATCTGAACCCGACTAGTAAAACCCAAGTAAATATTAGTATTATATATGCATAAGCAGGGAATGTGGATTGATATAACATAAAAGATGAGTAGGGAATATTCATCCCCAAATAAAAGGGGTTAATTTTTTTTTGAAAAAGTACTATATGCACTAAAAATTAATTAGCTTAAGATACGGAGTGTTAAGAAATATTTCAGATATTGGGTGCTATTGGAAAAATTATTCAAGATATTGATTTTGCAGGAAAAATATTTCTGAATGCAGGACTAGAAATTAATTAATTTGAGATACCGGGTAGCAAAAATATTTCAGATTGCAGTATACAATTTAATTCACATAAATAAGAATACATAAAAATAAAAAAATGATCGTCCCCCCAAAATTGGGGATGAGCACAACATGCGGACCCCTGTATTTGGGATTGTCCACTAGAGAAATACTTACATACTCTATAAATACCATGTCATATGAACTCTGTCTAATAAAAATATAACAACTTGGGACATTTTAAATCCTAGTTGGCTTATGACTTATATGAAAAAATTCAAATTTTATCTTGTTTTTAAGAAAATATTAGTTGATCATTTTATTTTAGTTTATTTCCAAATTAAGATGTTTTTTTTCTAAAAAACAAAATAAAATTTGAATTTTTTCAGATGAGTCATCAACTAACTAGAATTAAAATTACCTAAGTTATTATGTTTTTATTGAACAGAGTTCAGATGACGTAGTACTCCTGGATTATGTAAGTATTTCTCTTGTCCACTATGCAGTCTTTCTCCATCTCAGTGAGATAATGTTTTTTCTTTTTGAAAATTTGTTTATATTATTATAAAAATAATTTATCTAACTATCCGTTGTTGTTTTTAGGAAAACATGCCTAGGTATGATAAGATGGAAGATCTAATCGATGAATTTAAGCACCTTGAAACTATTGCAGCTAGTGAGGAAAAGAAACAGAGAGTCCAAATCAGCATGAATATTATTGTTGGAAAGTTAGAACAAATGGTAGTTGATGAAAATAATGAACATGTGGTCTAAATATTTGGAGGAAAGGCTAAGGATTCACAACTAGAGCCTAAAGGTTTGCTTAGCTTCAAACTGCTCGAAGAGTCAACAGGGGTCATTGGCGCTGTCCTGGGGGACACTGGTAGCTTAATCCTACATGACAGGTTGGGAAGACCACACCGTTAACAGTAAAAGTGGGTGAGGATGAATGCTATTGGTTCTAATTTCCTCCCAATATTGGCGATTGGATCTCAATGTTGAATTAATATGGTTACGAAGGCAGCTGACAAAGGTGGGAAATATGGCTCCTTAAGGAGTGATTTGCCGGACACTTCAAAGCAGTGTCCATACACCCTTTCCCCTCCTGCAACACTAGGATTCCTTAGGTTGGAGTTGCCATCGAAGATCACCCTGCTGTTGCGGCAAAGAAGAAGAAGACCCCGCTGTCAATGAAGAAGATGAAGAAGAGGACCTTGCTACTGACGAAGAAGAAGAAGATGAAGAAGAGGATCCTACTGCTAATGAAGAAGAAGAAGAAGAAGAAGACGAAGAGAATGGGGAGGAAAACCCACCCACTGAGGATACTGATGGTGAGGATGATGGGGATGAGGCTTCTAAAGATGAAGAGGAGAATTGATGAGAATGAGGAGGAAAATCCACCCCCTGACCCTGCTTCTGACGGAGGTTTAATTACGTTTTTATAGTGTTTAGTGTTTTGTCTTTTTAAATTATGTTTTATTGATATGGTTTGTTTCCTCTGCTAGTGGCATGTCTTCTTATCCTCTGTTAGTGTATCCTTAATAGTTGATAGCGTTGGAAATGAGATTTCATTCAATAACAAGAAGAAATACAGTGTAAAAGCAAAGAAATACATAATCGTCAAAAAGGCTAACTAAAGAAGAAAACTAATAGTGCAATAATTAAGTATGGAAATCTAAGGCTATGTTTGGTTCAACCTAAGTTAGGTTAAGTGAGGTTTATTTAAGTTAGGTTAGGGGAGGTTATAATGTTGTTTGGTTCAAGAAGAGGGTAGGTGAGGTTTGATATCTTGTTTGGTTCAGGAGGTTAGGTTAGGTGAGTTAATTATAAGTGGACAAAAATACCCTTCTAGATTTTTTCCTTCTTTTTTTATAATGTATTTATTAATAATAGTTATTTGTAAAATTATTATTTATAAAATAATTATTCTAACAATTGTATACACTTTTTTCACAATGTATTTATTAATAATAATTATTTATAAAATTATTATTTATAAAATAATTATTCTAACAATGATATACACTTCTTTCACATTATTCTCTTTTTATAATACATAAAAAGATGAGTTATAATAAAAAAATTGGATTTAAATTTATTACATACCATAAATATATATAAAAAATATAACTTACTTTTAAAAAATATCCTTGTTTATAGAAAAAAAAAGTGAGAAAATAATTATTTAATGCAGTGAAAATACTCACTGGTTTTTTTCCCAAAATAAAGGTTGATACATCAGACTGATCAAAACCAAGAATAAATTTTCATTAATGCGTGAGAGTTGGAGCAATTCAAAAAATCTGAACTCAACAGAAGCAACAGGAATGCCTGAAGCTAATACATAACCAAAAGGAATCATGAAAGATGCTTGAAAACATCAGTACATTAAACCACTATTTATGCACAGTGAAGGTTTTGTATTTGGATAAAAATTTTCTGCACTTAGAAATATACACTTTTTATGCAACCTATTGAGAACTCAGTTATGTGCAAACCCAGTAAAATCTAAGGCCTCTAGTGTATAGTCGAGAAAAGATTACAGAGTAAGTACCAACGGACCATTGACAAGGCTAGTACCATTAGATCACACGATACAACTCAACTAAAAGAATGCAGTTAGGCATAAACAAAATTAACCTACTGCTTGTCACACTAAATGGTGGTAGTGAGATGCCATAATGACATTTTCATTCTTATTCAATGCCAAAGATGCAGTTACCATTGCCATACGTAAATCAATGCCAGGACGATCATCATCTCTAACCCAATTTGTCAATGAAGAAACAAGTCAGCAAGTATTGTATCTGTAATAACACAGATGCTGCTCAAAATTTTTGCAAGACAGAAGCAAGCATAATGTTTTAAACTCCACTATACTCAAGTTGTGTTACACAAAAAGTCTGCAGAACAAAAGCAAGCAGAATGCTTTAAACTCCACTCTACTTAAGTCATCAAACTCAAATAATTGTCTCTTGATAATTTAGTCAGTAACACAAATAGAGATACATCGAAAGGGGAGCATCAAAATAAACCTCTATAACTTCATCAAGAACATCTTGATTCAAATTCCTCGGCACAAATCCAGCCCCAATTCCCTGAATCTTGTGAGGTCCTGCAATTTAGTTGGGAAAAGAAATAAGATATAAGCAATTTAAGAAAATATTGAAAAGAAATATACTGGACTTTGAGTGTATAGAAATTTCTTATCAGCTAACCTGGTTTTCCACCTGAAAGTATGTTGCTTTCTAAAGGCTCTACACCAATAACCTGCCCACATGGAAGAAAATTCATAATAAACCTTTACAAGCACATTTTGGGTTGTATACATTTTGCTTAGTAAATCCATGGTCAATATCATAGAAAATCCCATCAATTGTTAAATAAGCCTTAGCACTTTCATCATAGCAAAAAAGAAATCATGCATAGTAAAGAATCCACAATAGAATCCAGGAGATATACTTAAACAAATAATCAAAACAACTATCCATTAGTTTCCAAAAGGTTATCAAACTATATTGATAACATCCAAACAGAATCTACAAAAGGCATTGATTTACATTTAATCAAAAGGCACCACTTCAAAAGGCACCAAATCAGCAAACTGTAGGACAGTGATTAATTCTTGTACAATCCTATGTTGCTAATTCATTCAAAATATACATATGGTGAACTAGTTTCCAAAAGTTTATCAAACTATATTGATAACATCAAAAGTCTACAAATGGTACTTAGCAAAGTAAATCACTTCAAGTCCTTCATAACATCCATAAGTAAGTCCTTGCGGGCAAGAAGGGGACATTCAACAAATGTCCTCAGTAGGTCACCATCACCCATAAGAACTCTATAAATCTTGGTGACAGTGGTTGTTGAGAAGCCACAATCTTGAATCAGTTTCCAGATTTCTTCCCCAGACAATTAAGGAAGCTTTCTTGATGTGTCTCTAGCTATTTCCATTCTTTGTCTAGCTATTTCATTTGCTTCTTTCATTATGTCATTTCCAGCAATCATGGCTTGATTTCCAACGTTAATGGCCTGTGCAAATTCATACATGACATCCTTAATCTCAGCCAAGTCAGAATCTTTCTCTTTATTGTGATTCACTTTTTGCTTCTTCCTTGAGGAACCACTTGCAACTCCAGGTGAGTTCTCTTGAGTGGTGCTATTATCAAGAGCTTCAAAGTTGTCTACATTTACATCATGTTGGGAACCAACATTATCAGTGTTGTTGGTTGCATCAAACAAGTCTACCTCATTAAGTGTGTGACGCCTCTTTCGCATCTCACCAAGTGTATGGCTGCCCTCCCCTGAAGCTCTGTCTTTACCATATAAGAGTACCATTTTGTCATAGTTTGGGTAAGGGACATTTTTCCAATTTGCAGCTTGTGGCTTGGACTTCAAAAAAAATTTAAACAATGGTTAAGTGCATTAATCTAAATAATGGACTTCACAAAATGTCACAGAATGTTATTATAAGTTTAATCACAAAAGGCATTAATCAGAATGCTATTGGAATTGCAGAAGGTTGTCACAGAAGTCAAAAACAGAACTGGACAAATGGAATTGCAAATAAGTGCATTAATCACAGAAGGCTGTCACATAACTCAAAAACAGAATGCTATTGCAGGTTGGTCCCGTTTCTTTTTGATATGAAAAGATCAAAATGATAATAATAAAGTAGTTACAAGACATATTCCAATAAGGAACAAGTGCAAAGAAAAGGTACAAGATCAGGAGATAGTGTTTTGATGAATCTCATGTTGAAACTAACAAAAAGAGTAAGCAATTTCAGAAGGTTGGTCCTTTTCTCACAATCAATGCCAAGAGGGTTTTTCAAACCCTCTTTTTTCGACAACATTTTCACCTCATATTTTTAACTCTTCAAGTAATGCATTTTTAATTTCAGAACTAGGTCCATCAACGAAGACTGGAAATAACCATTGAATTCCTAAGCATTATTACACATGAATAATCAGAACTGGACACAACAGGGCATATAACAAAATTGGAATTCAGAAATTATTCCTCAGAATTTCATATGCATTATATTTAGATATTGGAGAATTGCATAACTGGACACAACAGAGCATATTACAGAATTGGAAATAACAGAATTGGAATTCAGGAATACTAACCTCTATAAGTTGGTCCCAAACTTCATCCTCAGCCTCCCATGTATTACTTGAAGCATTCCAACCAAACCCACTCAATCCATTTTTAAAAATATCATAAACTTCAGCGAAATTTTTTTTCAAAGTTTTCCATCTGTTCTTAATTTTGTCTTTGTCCAATTCAATTGCAAGCAAGGCACTCATCTCTTTCACAATATTATCATATGCTGTGCAATTGAATTGTCCATTAAGCTTGTTGCCACATTTATATTGTTCCCAGAAAGCATTAACAAGGTAGTCATCCATAGCCTTTGTCCAATTCAAACATGACTTCTGATTGGTTGATTTTGACGGCATACTATTAAAAAAAAAGTATTAAAAGTAAAGATCCATACTTGAAATAACAATACATAAATATCAAAACTTGAAATGACAATAGATAAAGATACAAACTTGAAATAAGAATACATAAAGATTCAAACTTCCAACTCCAAGCTTATTTGACTCCATGACATACTAAAACACATGAGCACTTAAAATTGAAATAAACTTCGAACAAGTTCATCATAGGATAAACTTCAATGTCAAGTCATCCTATTTTGATAATCTATCCACATCTCATTTGCTATTGTCTCCCTAATTACTTGTCCCCTAGCAGCCTCGTCATTATCACCACGTCGATCACGACTATTATCAACAGGCTCAGATTGAGTTGCAAGTTCATGATCTACTTCTTCTATGAGATCCTCATTAGGGTCAACGCTTATCAAGTAGTTATGAAGAATGCAACATGCTCCAATGATAAATGTTTGTGCTTTTACTCCGTACGTAGGCTCAGATGAATTGGCTAAAATGTCAAATCTTTTTTTCAAAATGCCAAAAGTTCTGTCAATCGCATTACGTAGCGATGAATGCCTCAAATTGAACAATTCTTTATAGTTTTGGGGGGGATTTCTTTCTGAATATTCCTTCAAGTGATAACGGACTCCTCTATAAGGTGTAATCAATCCACTAGTTAGCATGAAGCCAGCATCGACAAGGTAATATTTACCTTCAGGAATTATGAGCTTATCTTCTCGTGCCAATGCATTTTTAATAATCCTAGAATCAGATGCCGTGCCTTCCCATCCAGTGAGCAAATAAGTGAATTTTAAATCAAACGAGCAAGCTGCTAACACATTTTGTGTGGGGAAGTCTTTCCTACTACGATATCGAGGAGCATCCTTACCAGATACTTTCACACGTATATGTGTTCCATCAATGGCACCAACACAGTCCTTAAAAAAGGGGTAGAATCTATCATTTGCATGAATTTCAGGAGGGATTGTTGTCCCGTCAGGTTGTACAACAAACTTATCTCCTACTTCCATGATAGCTCTTAACACATTATGAAGATGACGACTAATTGTCTCACCAGATCGTCAAAAGAAGAAATTTACCACACGATTTTTTGCTCTATGTGATAATATGTAAAGAGTTTTTGCCACTTGTTCTTCCACAGTAGACCATCTTGTGGCTTTTAATCCCCCCTCTCTTTCTAGCAAACCACATAATGTTAGGAAAGCTCTAGGACTCATACGGATAACATTGCGGCTCCTTTCATTAGTACTTATTTGACTCATTAATTCTTCACGGACCCTTTCCCTTTCTGAACTCATGGTATAAGTTATTCTTCTTTTATGGCTCCTTCGAATAACTAGGTAGACAAAGACACAAGTGAGTAGTGCTATAACTTTTTGACGCAAATCCAGCCATCGACGACGCGAGACTAAATTGTTTTGAAATGCTGACTCCATCTAACACACCAAGACGACATGCACCCAATTAATACTAGACCACTTAAGACATATCACAATGACAACCGGCATGAATCTTAAAACTAGAACTGCCATGAATCTTACAAACAGAACATGCAGGGTGGCAGATTTTATTACATTAATTAAATGAATCATTTGGCAATTATGAAAAAGGAGAATATTACAATTACAACTGGCATAAATCTTAAACACAGAATTGTATTTATAGACCTGAAGACAAAAAAAATGGTTTTAAAAATCTATTGCAGACACTTAGAAGAAATGGAGGAAAAGAAGTGTGCTCATAAACTCTACATTCTCCCTTCTGTCACTTTAATATAATATTGAATCATTATTTGTAGAAGTGAAAGAAGTGTGCAGATAAGGAGGTTAAAGAATACTCCTTCAAGACCAAAACATAAGGCATTAAACGAAAAAAATGCAAAATCTCTCAAGCTTCAAATGCCTCTGGATGAGATAGATGAGGCAAAATAAAAACCTTACAACCAACGATAAAGGAAAACAACTGGAAATATGCAGCTTTGTTTATATCTTACATAACAAGAACATAAAGACAGACGTTGTAGCAACATACATTGCCTCATTGATCTGACTTTGTAATGCACATGCTTAAGTGGGTGATGACTATGACCAAACTGAACTACCATTTCTACTGTAATGATCTTCCATAAATCTTTCAAGATTAGCTAGGAAGGGAAATGGTGCATATGGAAACTAGAAAGATCATTAAATTAACTTGGGAACAGAATTGGCTCAATGTCACCCTCTCTCAAGGGAAGGATAGAATATACGTTCTTTCAAGTCAGCCTTGATGTTCTGATAATTAAACAAGTTGTAGGCACAAAGAAAACGCTCCAAACTCACCAAATATACGTTCAGCTTCCAGAGTGAACAAATCAGGAACCTACAACTAATGCTACAAAATTAATTTAAATAGATGAAGCAGTTTAGAAACAACTCGATGTCAGCTAATGCCATCAAACTATAACATGTTCTGTTCAAAACTGAAGCAGGGATTTTAAGATGAACAATTTTATGTAAAAACTCAACCTATCGCAGTTACAACATACAGAGCAGTAGGAATCTATACAATGCAAAACAAAAACCTTTCACCTGCGAAGTCAAGTCGGCGGTGAACGGCAAAAAAGTCTAGAAACGACTCAATATCGTTTTTTTTATACAGAAAGATCATCACGAGAAAGTATTATTTACCTGATCAAAGGTGCAACCAACAGAGCGGCGGCGGCGTGCGGAGGACGGATCTGAGACGACGTTGAAGGAGCAGATTAGTGAAGGAGTCTGATCGATCTACACGGCAAACGGACCGGCAGCGACCTTCGACCACCAACAATGGTAGCTGTAGAGGCAGTCGGCGGCGACGGCGGTGGAGACGAGGCCAGAGACCACGCTTAACTGCAAAGCCCGTGAAGCAGGAGAGGGAATATGCGATTTCGAGCGGGAGAGACGATGCCAAAAAACGGAATGGCGCGGGCAAAGGTGTTTTTAGACGCAAGGGCAGTAGTGGCATTTTGAATAATTGCCATGGGTAATTTAGTCATAGTTTGACACAAATATTCTCTCCCCTACAAAAAATCCCAATTTTGGAGGGTTCAACATCTAAGTGAGGTGACCACTACAAGACAAAAATGCATCCCTCTCCTCACCTCCCCTCCTTCCAACCAAACACCCATTTTTAAACCTCAACCCTCCCCCAACCTAACCTAACTTACAAAAACTTCCAACCAAACAATGCCTAAAGAAACTAAACAGTTCTATTTTTACCCTATTAGTTTAGAAGAATTGTTAAAAAAGACCTCATTAGCAATTTAATTGTCAACTGGGACCTGAGAAGATATCGGTATATGGAGGGAAGATTTTTGAACACATATAGAAAAGAATATTGCACATAAGGAAGATATTCTTTTTTTTTTTTATACATAGACGCTAAACTACTCGCCCGAACTTCTCACGACCTGCCCAGCCTCTACCAGGTCATATTTCAAGAGAGAATCCAATCTTGGGAAACTTCCAGAAAATGAATGTAGTCCAGGCATCGTCGAAAGAGCTTCTTTCGCCAAGAAGTCTGCTGCCTTATTTGCATCCCAAGAGATCTGTTGCACTTGGACACACCAGTCACCTTCCAGCCATTTTCGTATCTCAGCGACAAGCTGCGGCTCCTCGTGCTGATCCGAACATCCAGACAGTAGGAGCTCAGCAACGACTGCTTAGTCCGTCTCCAAAACCAACTTCCTTTCTCCTTTATCCCATGCCATTCTAAGTCCCAACAAATACGCCCATAATTCTGCAGTAAGGTGATCCCCATGTTCAAGCTTATGAATGAACCCTGCTAAGCATCTCCCATCAGGTGTTCGTATTAAACCCCCACAACCCCCTTTAGTCATTACTTCAGAACATGACCCATCCACATTCAGCTTGCAATCCACTTTCGAGACAGGACAGTAGTGGAGGAGTCCTGTATTCGCGTCCCTTGAAACCTATGACAAGTATCTCTCATTGGTTGAAGGATAGCAACAGTCTGACCAAAAATGGTTTCAATCGGCCGGCATTTGTTCTCAAAAATACGTTCATTCCGTCTCTTCCAAATTAGCCAGCATGAAACAGCGAAAATATTCGACCAGCCCACCTCGTATGACGGATCCCGAAAAGTAAGGTTTAAAGAGACCATCCACGTACATCAACGGTAAAGAACTGCCTTACCAGCCGTCGAGGTACAGCCTGCTGCCAATAACGACAGGTGTCATGGCAATCTCTCAATACAAGAGTACAGGTCTCAACGAGATCTCTACACAACTCACAACTGCCGCTTGTTGTCATATGCCTCTTGAGCCGTGCCTCGTTAGTGAGGAGTTTATTGTGATATAATAGCCAAAAAAATGTCTTGCATCGCTGCAGAACCGTCAGTTTCCAGATCCTATCCCATGTAACATCCCTTGATCCCAGCCCCTCATCCAGAACACCATAAGCCGATTTGAGCGTAAAGGATCCGTCCTTAGTACCACTCCAACGCACATCTGTATTCTCCTCATTCGGAATAAGATTCACCCTTGTAGCATCCCAAGCTGTTTTAATACCCTTCCAAAATTCGACCCCTGTTTCCTAAGGTCAACAGCAGGGAGCAGTTGATCCCTGCAATTATATTTGCTACGTATCACCTGTACCCATAAAGCGTCTCGCGTCTTAACCAAGTTCCAGCCAAGCTTCATATGGAAGGCTTGGTTTTGTTTCTGCACATGCCGCAGGCCCAGCCCCCCATTCGACTTACTGGTACAAATTTTATCCCAAGGTGCAACTTCTCCTCCGTTGATGACCCCCACAAGAAATCCTGATTTTGACCCGGAAGATATTTGCACGTGAACATCTTATTTAATAAATAAGTTTTTAATAAGGTATTTTTTCACAATTTTTCCTTTTCTAATTTTAAAGTTTTTTTCTTTTTTCCTGAAATATTTTTCATTAAAATCATTGTTGATATCATTTGTAAGTTTCATTGTTTCAACAACTTACCCATCATAATACAAATTACTAAATAATATTGTTATTTTTATGTAAAATTAAAAATATATGCAATTATTAATATATAAATAATATTTCTATAATAAATTCCTAAAAAGGTTTTCTAACCAATTACTAATAAATAAAATAATATATTATAAATTTTATAAATCATTTATAATATTTATTTTAAAATTGTTAATCATTTTGTTTATTGTAATTTATATTTATATAGTGTGTGTTTGGGGGGAGCGTTTGTATCCCCCAAACGCTAAATTCCCTTTATAAGTTCAATACCCAATTTGAAAAAAAAAATTTTGAGTGTTTGTTTCCCAAGGTGAGCAATCGGGCTTAATTCTATCTTAATAGCTTTTGTCATAAGTTCCATTTCTCAGCTTTTACTGATTTAGCTTTTGGGGAGAGTAAAAATGGTTAAAATATTTTTTCAGTTGTGTCCAATGTACAATCAGACTTGTTGCAATTTTACCTTTAATGTATTTTTTTTGCTACAAAAATTAATTTCAACTATTATTTGATGCTTTTAACCCTTAAAATATTTTTTCAACTGTACCCAATGTGTTATCAGACTAATTGCAATTTTATCTTTGATATACTTTTTCAATTCCAAAATTATTTTAAACTATTTTTTAGTGTTTTTAACCCTTTAAAATATTTTTTCACCCACTCTCTCTTACTATTATCACAAAAGTCACTTGTGCTTAAGTCAATCCAAACAAGTTTTACTTTTACAAAAGTCATTTATACAATCGCTGTTCCAAACATAAATCACATTACACAATTAGGTTTTTACCAAAAATAAAATTACCAAACGCTAAATTGAGAAACTCCATTTTTCCTGTCGCTGTTCCAAACACACTCATACAAACACACAACGAGGATAGAAAAGGGAGCAGTGGAGGGGAGTCGGGCCGGGGTGCATTTAATTTGTGAGAATCAGCAATAAGTAGTGGGCTGGCGTATATTGACATTTTTATCATAAAAAAATTATATGTGTGTGTATGTATAAAGCACAATACTGAAATCACATAGTAGGTGAACGATTTTTGTTTTAAATTAAACTCGTTCAATAAAAAATGATTTTCCACCTATGGTATTAAATTAATAGGGGGTGACAGTTACGGGGAAGCATTTAATCACCTAGTTCCAATGGATAAAAAACTGCCCTCTACAAAAAACCCATCGGATAAATGAGTGGAGCTACTGTCACCTTTCTTCTTCCAATGTGACTCACTGAATCTTGCATTTGCCTTTTTTTCTTTTTTTTTGATAACGTGCATTTTCCTATTTAAGTATTCATTTTCTCTTGAAAATTGAAAAAATTACCATTGTTTCCTTTGAATGCTTTTTTCAATATTATTTAACAAGGAAAATAGTATTTCACTTTGAAATAATTTTTAATAAATAAATAAATAATAATTTATACTCATTTTTTTGAGTAAAACTATATTCATATTGAATTTGGATTATTCGAACTTATTATTGTCAATACCTGTTTCCATTTTGATATGCGCAGGGCAATAATGAACAAGTTCCATAGGCAAACAGAAAAGTACAGTTATACTGATAATAAGTATTTGTTTACAGACAATCATTAATAGAGCAGAAATCGATAATAATGACAAATATGTATAGAATGTTCCAAAACTATTTCACATACATACTATATAAACCCAATGTATTCATCTTAGGAAACGTGCCCGTTAGTTTCCCTTCTCCGCATCCTTGGCTTTCGTGCCATTGGCACCCGCTGAGACATTTGCATTAGAAAAAAGAGTGAGATTCCAAATAATCTCAGTAGAAACATACGATCAACACATAAAATACGAAAATTAAATATGCAATGCACCGTATTAAGTAAAATGAAAACTCATATCATCCGTGTGTGTACACAAAATTCAGGGTCAACTAACCCGTTGAAACCCCTATATATACCTCAGCTGAGTCCTTGACTACAGCTAGGTAAGATTAATGTACCTCAGCTAGGTTACAGACAACAGCTAGGTAATATGCCTCCAGCACGTGTTCATATCACAAAATACAGTAACACACATCATACAAATAATCACATAGTATATGAGAGATAATAGTCCCTACCTTAACCTCTTTCCTGTCTCAAAGGGTCTGCCTCGTAAAACGTGTCAACTATATGTGTCCAACTCGGTCCTAAAACATCAAACGTACAAGAAATATGTTATAATCTATCCAAGTATCATTTTAGACACTTCCATAGTGTTTCTTGTGGTTATATTAGCCTATGATGAAAATCTACCAAAATGCCCCTTGGACCTCGGCTTGGCCCCGCCGTACCCGGCTCGATGACATGTTTTCCCAAATTTTTGACTAGGGCTATCCTGACATATTTTCGTCCAAGGAATCCATTTCTAGACTCAAAATTATCAAATTCAATGTCAAATTATGAAATTTCCCTTGGCAACCCTACTTTTAGGGTTTTAGGGACGTTTCCGTAATTATGTTTTCTCGGCCTTTTCTGAAAAAGTGCCCAACTGTAACCCCATCTAATTTTCCCTCCTGAACCCAATGGAACTATCAAATCATTTAAAATCCAACTCTAAGACCCTCAAACATCCCTGGACGAAATTATGGTGTTCTCCGGGAAAAATCGGGGTTTTACGATTTCGACTCCGTAAACGCATTCCTTTCTACTCCTAACCACTTTATTAACCATCTAATTGAGTTATAACAACCATTTGAACTAAAATTGGGCAGCATAACCCTTAGGCACACACTTTTCCAAAATTTAAAACCAATGACAATCCAGCGAAATTTCACCGATTAAATTACCCACAGCAGCTAGAATAGTTAATATACAAAGGTTTGGAAGTTACCTCAAGCTCCCACAAGCTTTTCGCCAAAGATGGCTGAAACCCTAACATTTAAAGAACAGATTTTTGAGCCTCCAAACCCTAAAGAACAAAGAGGAGTAGCTTATAGTCGAAGTTATACGCGTTAGGAGCGAAATCGTCTGAGAAATCGGCTTATTTTGTAATTTGTCTTCTCTTTCTCTCTCTAAACTCTCTCAACTTTCTCTCTCTTATTTCAGGTATGTTGCAGCACGAAAATGGGCTGAAGAGGATGATGATATATTTATTTATCATATATTTTGCAATATTTTATTTATTTGTTTTATTTTCCAAAATTTCAAAAATGAACTTATGTACATAAATCCTTATATACATATAACCATGCTCATTAAGCCTAATCAATATTTCCTTATTTATGCCACATGTAGGAGACACCTACGGGTCCCTCCCTATGGTCTCAATTGACTTCACAACTTGTCCATGTTACATATACACGTAAAGTCTCAATTTTGATCAAAATTGCATTTTTGCTCAAATTTTCCATAAATTTATATTAAATTGACCAAAATATTTCAAATATATTTTTTCCTTTTATTTTCCTTAATTAATTTAAATTAACTTCAATTAATCGGAAAATAATTAATTTTGCGATAATTTGGTAAAATTACGATTTTACTATTACCTTTCTAATCCAATTTCTTCTCTTATTTTTCTTTGGCCAATTTCCATATATTTTTGGACCAAATATTTTCTCTAACATTTCTTCATTTTTGGACCTTAATATTGGGCTTTTTAAATTATCCAAATTAATTCCTTAATTATTTTTGCCCAATTGCTCATGAAATTGAACATTTATAAATTCATAAATTCTAAATTCATGAATATTCACCATTTTATTGAATTTTTAAAATATTTACAATACTTTTGGTGAATATAAATTTTAGGGTATTAAAATTATAAAATTATTTAAATTTAGATAATTTATTATAACCCTTTGGTTCAGAATATAGGAGCTAAACTTATGAGGTGTTTGGTTTTTTTTTATATAAAAACTACTTTACTTTTGTCACATCTTTTAAAATTTTTTTTTAATTTTACCTCTAATTAATTATATGTTTCTATTATATTTTTTTTTTTCAACTCCTTCTATTTTATATATATTTCTACTCATTCTCTCTCGCACTCACCCACTCCATAAATATGGATTTTTTAGGAAAGTAAGCTATCTTTTTTACAAATTTATTTTTTTTAACCAATTTTAACTAACCTTTTGAATTGTATAATTTTGTTATTTGACTCATGTATTTTGAACCAAAGGTAGTGCATATATTACTTTATACATGTATATAATATTTTTTATTTAACTATTTAGTCAATAGTTCAACCAGACGGTTCAACCATTTGAACCATGACTAGTTGACTTTTCAGATTCAAGGCTCGGGTTTTAAAACATTGGGTGAACTAAATTAAATTATTTACACAGTATTGTATTTTGCTCAAAAGCCACTAGGTCGTGGATCAAAGGGGTAGTCATGGATTGTGTAGTTCTTTTTTAGAGTCTTTTAGGAGCTTTCAGAAGTGTTAGTTCTAGTCTATGAATACGCCTTCCCCATAAAAAAAAGAAAACATGCATGAAGGAAAGCTTTTCTTTGTCATGTCTCTCTAAATATTTAAAATTATGTATTGCCTTTTAAAATACAAAAAGTTTTGTACCAAAGTTGATGGAATCTAGTCAAAAAAGAGTGATGGAATAAGTCTATACACGAAAATATGCTGTAACATGTGTGAATAATAAAAAAAAATTGCATTCGTGGTTTTTTAAAAATATTTTACATTGTATGCAAATAGACACACACCCCATGAAGTGAAAAAGGGAGACTTTTCTTTTCTCAATCGAAAAAAGTATTGAGATTTTTTGAAAAATAGAAATGCTAAAATGCATCATCGTTAGTCTTTTAACTTCAGATATTAAGTAATTTAAAGTAGGAAGATTTTGTGTTATTTATTGGTCATTCTATTTGATTTTTTTATTAAACTAGTTTATTAATATAATAACATATTAGTAATTATAAAAAATAATGTTAATATCAATTATATAAAAAATTCAAACTGTTTTTCCCCCTTCATTTTTTGCTTTCAAAACTTGTTTTAAGAAACAAATATTCTTATTAAATTCCAGGAACTAGAATTTTAGACGGAAAGAAATTTGAGCCACTAAAATTTATAGTTTGAAACTATGGGAGTCAAAATTAAAATAAGCACAAACTATAAGGATTATACATTACATTAACCCTATTTAAAATTAAAAATATGTGCAATTATTAATATATAAATAATATTTCTTTAAACAATTTTTAAAAAGGTTTTCTAACCAATTACTAATAAATAAATTAATATATTATAAATTTTATCAATCATTGATAATTTTTATTTTAAAATTGTTAATTATTTTATTTACTTTTAATTTATATTTATATACATACACACCCCACGAGGATAGAAAAAGGAGCAGTGGAGGGGAATGCCGGACCTCACTGAATTGCATTTGGCTTTCCTCATTTTCCCTTATTCTCTTTGTTCCTCCTTTTTTTTTAATCTGGACTGTTGGATTAAGATCTCAACGGTCCAGATTTAATATATTATAAAAATATTAAACAATGGATTAAGATCTGACGGTTCAGATTTAATATATTATAAAAATATTAATAATATTTTTATAATATATTAAATCTGGACTGTTGAGATTTTAATCCAATAGTCCAGATTGAGAAATAGAGGAAAAAAGAAAATAAAGGAAAAGGAGGACTTTGGCTTTGAGGGTAGTGCGATTTAAAGTTGAACGAGGCGAAGGGGGTGGTAATTTATGAGAAGAGGCCATAGGTAGGACGCACGCCTATATGGACATTTTTATCATAAAAATTTATATATGTGTGTAGTCACTTGCTTATGAATATAAAACAAAATTGATTTTTTTGAGAAATTAGAAAAATTAATTAATTAATTTAATCATATCATATATTATGTATCATTAGATTATATATTAGTCTATATGTTAGACAAAACAGTTTGGAGAAAAAATGATAAATATAAATATATTAAAGTAATTTAATTAACTTTCTTAATCTTTCTAAAAAATAACATTGTCTTATATTTAGGATAAAAAGGAGTATATGTAAGGCACAATGCTAAAATCACATGGGGGTGAACGATTTTTGTTTTAAATTAAACTCGTTCTATAAAAAAATGATTTTCCGTGTATGGTATTAAATTAATTTCTTTTTTATCAAACTAAATTAAATTATTTACACAGTATAACATTCTGCTAATTTCTTTTACTGTGTATGGTATTTTGCTAAAAAAGCCACTAGGTCGTCGATAAAAGGGCTTGTCATGGATTGTCTAGTTCTTTTTAGGTCTTTTAGGAGCTTTCGGATGTGTTAGTTCTGGTCTATGAATACACTTTCCCATAAAAAAGAAAACATGTATGAAGGAAGCTTTAACTTCTTTTGTTCTATTCCCCTTATTCAACCTCATATTTGTCATGTCTCTCTAAATATTCAAAATTATGTATTGCCTTTTAAAATACAAAAATTTTTGTACTAAAGGTGATGGAATTTGGTCAAAAGAGAGTGATGGAAAATTTATATACATGAAAACATGTTATAACATGTGTGAATAATAATAAAAAAAAAATTGCATTCTTGGTTTTTTTAAAAAATATTACACTGTACGAAATCTTTACAAATAGACACACACCCATGAAGTGAAATAGGAGATTTTTTTTTTCTCAATCGAAAAAAGTAGGGAGATTTTTAAAAAAATAGAAATGCTAAAATGCATTTCTTTTAACTTCACATATTAAGTAATTAAAAGTAGGGAGATTTTGTGTTATTTATTGGTCATTCTATTAGTTTTTTTCTTTTTCTTTTCTTTCAAAACTTGTTTTAAGAAACAAATATTCAACAAATTTTTTTTTCAAAAACTTGTTTTCAAAAAAAAAAACAAAAGTATCCAAACAAGTTCTTTTTTCACAAAACTTTTTTTCAAAAACAATCATCAAAACAATTTTTTTTTTATTTCCAAAAATTGTTCTCAAAAGTATTTTTATAAAACTGTTTTGATAATAAAAAAAAACAGAGAATAGAATTAAACAGAGCCTTAATATCTTTTGTTCTTTTCCCCTTCTTCAATCTCATCTTTGTTATGTCCCTCTAAAAATTTAAAATTATGTATTGCCTTTTAAAATACAAAAAATTCTATAAGGGTGATAGGAATTTGGTCAACAAAAGGGTCTTGGTAAAAGTCTATACATGAAAATATGTTATAACATGTGCAAATAATTAAAAAAAATTATTCATGGTCTTAAAAAAATACTTTTTGCCACATCCCCGTAATCTCACCACCCCATAGGCACAGTCCTCCACCATGGGTTCCCCCCATGCGGCCGCAGGTGAAGTACTCACAAGGATATAATCCCACCCCTTGGGATTTTCTCTTGCCTCCCCACTTCTCGAACCCTTATCCCGGTGGTAAGTATATAAGAATTTGGCGAGAGGTGGTACCATTTTGGTACCACCTCTCGTCTAACTCTTATACTTACCCCCAGGGTAAGGGTTCGAGATGTGGGGAGGCGAGAGAGAACCTATGGTGGAGGATTGTGCTCTGCGGGGCGGTGGGATTACGGGGATGGACACTAAGTTTTTGCAATATATACATATATACATATCATATATAGAAACACTCCATGAAGTGAAGGAGGCAGTTTTTTAAAGAACATAAATTGTAAAAATACATCATTTGTCTTTTAACTTCACATGAAATTTTATGTTGGCCTCTTAATTTTATAAAGTGTCTTTTCAATCATTTAACCTTAATGTTAACAAAAAAAAATGTAAAATGTTAATAAAGCATTTCTCAAATGCTGACATATTAATTTTAATTTTCAAAATAATAATACTTTTTTTAAAAAAAATATTATTTGAAAGAAATAATGTTAGGGTTAGAGGATATAAAAGATACTTTATAAAATTAAAGAACCAAATAAAGACATTAGATGAAGTTAAAGAACTAAATGTGACTTTTTGAAAAAAAAAAAAAATAGAAGAAGAGAAATGGACTACACATTTGCGTCGGACAAGTGAAACGTGCCATTATGTTTCTTCGTCAAATTTCACTTTGGAGTCCAAATGGCAAAGTTGAATCTGAAAGTTAGGTATGAAAGTGCGTTACTTCAAATTGCAACATTTAGAAAATACAAGCCCATAATATCTCTTCCTTCCTTGCATCACCCAAACCCAAATTAAAGGGCCAGGTTCATTTCATGGTACGTCCCATTATCTCCCTCTTTTTTCTCTGCTTTTGGATTTCATGTGTTTTGTGTATAATTTAGGTTACAATTTTGTTAATGTTTGTTGCTTTTGGTGTAGTCTGAAAGGAAAACCAACCCTTGTATATCAACTAAAAATGGATAATTCTCATAAAATCACCAACTAGGCCACCAGGCCTTATTTCAATAATAATAACAGTCATGCCCACACACACACACATATAGGCAGTCAAGTCACTAATTCTACCTACTTAACAATATGAGGATTTTGAAAAGCCACCTGATCCGCCAACTGTTATTTTAGCCAATGTGCGAAGTTTTGTGCAGATACAGAACCAAAATAATGGTGAGATATCTCTTCAACCCCCGTTAAATTCTTGTTGGGAAGCACCACCGAGAACTTGGATAAAGGTTAATGTAGATGGTGCAGTGCAGTTACTTCTAATCAGACTAAAGCTGGATGTGGAGGAGTTTTGAGGGACCATGAAGGAAGATGGATTGCAGGTTTTACTCACACACTTGGGCCTTGTAGTGCTTTCGAGGCTGAGCAATGGGCAATTTATAAAGGAATGTTGCTGGCATGGGAGATGGGGTTTAGAAGAATTTTGGTGGAATCTGACGCACAGCAACTAATAGAGTCGCTCCAACAAAGTAACCGAAAGGTGATTGGTAGTCTCCTATTTTTGCAAATCGAGAATATGTTGGGATACACATGGGAAGTGAAGATACAGTATGCTCCACGGAGACACAATCGTTTAGCAGATTCACTGGCAAAAGAAGGTTTGATAAAGTCTTGTCTTTTAGAATGTTGTCCATCTCGTTTGAGGACAGTGATGCATGAAGAGTATTTGGGATCTTGTCCCCCAGTAGTTTAATAGTTTTTATAAGGGCTTTGCCCTCATTTGTACCAAAAAAAAAAAAAAAACAATATAACCACTCATAGTGAATAATATTGTGAATAATACAATATACTACCTTCGATCTTAATTATAAGACAAAGTTGACTTTTTTTTTTTGGAGAAATTAAGAAATCTAAATAAGTTACTTAATCATATCATATGTTATGTACATTAGATTATATATTAATTTATTAGTCAAATTAATTAGTTTGAAGAAAAAAAATAAAAATAAAAATACATACTCAAAAGTAATTTAATTAGCTTCCTTAATTTCTCCAAAAAAGTCAACTTTGTCTTAAAATTAGGATCAGAGGGAATAGTAAACAATATAATATTCTTAACACCCCCTCAAGTTGGGGCTATACACATTAATAGTTCCTAACTTGCCCATAAGTCTCTCATGATTCTCCTTGCCAAGACCCTAAGTGAATATATATGCTTGCTATTCTTTACTTCTCACATGCTCTCGAGTAATAAGTCCATGCTGCAGCTTCTTTCTAGTAAAGTGACAATCTATTTCGATATGCTTGGTTCTTTCATGAAATACTGGATTTGTGGCAATATGAATGGCAGTTTTGCTATCACAAAAAACTTGTACAAGCTTAAGTTTCCTCACATGCAGATCTACCAGCAGTCTCCTAACCCACACTACTTTTGATACGGCAGCTCCTAGTGCTCGATATTCAGCTTCAACAGAGGATTTGGAGACTGTATTCTGTTTCTTGGATTTCCAAGAGATTGGGGATCCTCCAAACTTGACTATATATCCTGTCACTGATATCCTGGTGTCTGGACAAGTCCCCCAGTCTGAATCTACATAGCATTGCAGCTGGCTATCTCTGGTTGCCGAAAGCAAGATCCCTAGGTCCGGTGTCATTTTTAAATATCTGACCATCGTTTGTGCAGCTTGAATGTGTGACCTTCTAGGTGCTTGCAAGTATTGACTCAAGGCCTGCATAATGAAACATATATCAGGTCCTGGTTATTGTCAAATAAGACAACCTACCTATCAATCTCCTATAGACATACAATTGGCTCTTGCAGCTTTGGATCATCTTCCTCCTTCTTAGGATCAACTCTCAACTTGATATTTGGCTCCATTGGCAATGCAAGAGGCCTTGCTACACTAAAACTCATACAAGAAATTATGTCAAGTGAATACTTTCTTTGATTGAGGACTTTACCTTTATTAGTTTTCACCACTTCTATTCCAAGAAATTGTTTAAGCTGACCCAGATCTTTAATTCTAAATTTATTGTCTAAGTACTCCTTAGTGGTATGAATTCGTTGCATATTATATATCTCCTGTATGTAATTACCAAATCATCAACATATGCTAGGACAAAAAATAGTTTCAGCACTAGATTTTCTAATGAACAAAGAGTAATCATATTTGCTCTGCCTCAACCGCCCTCTATTAATGCTTGAGTAAGCTTAGCATTCCATTGCCGTGATGCCTGCTTAAGCCCATTCAAGGATTTGGTAAGTTTACAAACTTTATTTTCAGGATTACCAAATTCTTGAGGAACTCTCATGTACACGTCTTCATTTAAATCACCTTGAATAAAAGCACTGTATACATTCATTTGAAATAATTCTCAATGATTCATTATAGCAATGGTAAGTATTATTCTTACTGTTGCCATTTTGACAACGGGGGAAAATGTCTCAAAATAGTCTATCCCTTGTTGACTATATTCCTTAGCAACTAACCTCGCCTTATATCTCTCAACATTACCATTAGCATCATGTTTTACCTTATAGACCCATTTACAACCTATGGGTCTTTTACCTTTAGGGAGCTCCACAAGTTTCCATGTGTCATTTTCTTATAGAGCTTTAATTTTGGCTTCATTGCATCAACCAATTTTGGATCTTTTGCTGCCTCTTCAAAACCACTTGGTTCAACATTAGCATCAATACTAGGCAATAAAACTTTGTAATCAGGTGACATGTTAGAATAAGACAAGTAAGATTGAATAGGATATTTTATCTTTCATTTACCTGCCTTTATGATATTGCTGCAATCAACGGTGCACACATAGCCTACCTATGCCTTGTATAAGGGATCACCTCCACATGCATAATCCTTAAGCCATGATGGAGTTTTTCTCTCACGAATAGGTCTAGGTACATTGGGTTCTATGTGTGTATCTCCATTGTCATCATTATTTATATTTAATGCAGGATTCTCATCTAATGTTGCATTCAAGTCATGCATTTATGGGATAGGAATGAGGCTGGAAGCTTCTATATCACACTTAAAAGGATCAACCAAAGCATTAGAAGGATCAATCATAATGTTGGAACCCCCCTCTTGATTGATGCCAAGCATGCCTTGGAAAGGAAAACAAGTTTCATGAAAAGAGACATGTCTAGAGATGCAAAAGAATTTGGTATGAATGTTATAAAGTAAATACCCTTTTTGATTAGGGGGATACCCCAAAAAAATGCATGGTTTAGCCCTAGATTGAAACTTGTCATGAACCGGTGAAGTGATGGCAAAGGCTAAACAACCAAAAACCTTTAAAAGGGACAAGTCAACCGAGGAGCCAAACAAAATATCAAAGGGAGGTCAATATTTTAAAATTGATGAAGGCATACAGTTAATCAAATAGGCGGTGATTTTCACAGCCTCTCCCCAAAATGTCAGTGGCAGTCCAAATTGGAAAAGAAGGCAGCAAACGACCTTTAAGAGGTAGCGATGCTTGTGTTCTTCCACTCCATTTTGTTAAGGCATATAGGGGTAAAAGAGTTGGTGAAGGATACCATGATCATTAAAGAATTGTTTAAGATTAGCATTAGTAAATTCAAGTCCATTGTCACTATGCATAGATTTGATGGAAATAGACAATTGAGTACGAACATAAGTAACAAAGTTTTTCAGATGTTGAGAAGTGTCACTTTTATTGATCATCAAAAATATCCAAACACAACAAGAGAAATCATCAACAATGGTAAGAAAAAATCTGTGACCTTTATAGGTAGGCCATCTATAGGGACCCCATATGTCAATATGAACAAGTTCAAAGCAGTGTTGTGTTTTTGAATCACTAAAAAGAAAGGGTAATCGAATTTGCTTAGCACGAGTACATACGTCACATTTACTAATACTAGAGATACGGAAATCAGCAGTAAGCAAATCTAGATCTCTTAGTTTTTTTAAAGAAGCATGTCCTAGTCGTTTGTGCCAAATATTCTAGGCTTGCTCTGTGGATTGAGTTTGTTTAGAATTCAAAAGTGTATATAACTCCTTAGGTTTGTCAACTAGGTACAACCCATTATGCATTCAACCAATTGACCTAGTCCTCCCATTGGAGATTTCCTGCATTATGCAAACCTTAGGATAAAATAATATGACAGATTGCGTATCGTGAAAAAGTCTAGATACTAAAATTATATTAAAACAGCAGCCAGGAGCATAAAACACGTCAGTTAATAATAATACTAGTATATGTCACATGCATTTGCTCACCATTTGGCATCTTAATCTTCCACTACAAAAAAACACTGAATTTCCGACAGATTTTGAGTTTTCAAAGGGATTTCCGACGGAAATTGATTTCTGACGGAAATTGATTTCCGACTGAATTTCTGACGGAATGGATTCCGTCGGTAATAATAGCGTGACAAAATAATTTCTGACGGAATTCAGATTTCGTCAGAAATTTCCAACAGAAAACTCCATCGCAATTTCCGACAGAATTGAATTCCGTCGGAAATTCCCTTGCAACTTCTGACGAGATTCAATTCTATCATAAACTTATTTTTTATTTCTTAAATTTAAAACGCCACGTGGCAACTTCGGCGGCTGCCCCATTATCACTAGCGGGGGCTCGTGGCAACTCTGGCAGCTTCAACCTTGTCGCCGGTGCCCAAATCCGCGACGTGTCGCAACCTCTTTATTCCTGGAAATGCAATTCAACTTGCCCCTCCTTTGGTTCGAACTCACGACCTCGTCCGTACGCGCGTGATGCCTTATCGGATGGGCTCGACTGCTTTGGCGTTCTATTACTACAAAATTATATATATATATATATATATAATCTTATTATACATATCAATTATTTATAAATATATATATTTGTTTTCTATATATAAATGTAATAGTAATATAAAATAATTTTATATATTCTTATAATTTTTAATATAAATTAACTTCAAATTAAAAATTTTACATCTTAAATAAATTTCATATGACTATATTTTTTTCTAATTTCTAAAATTAATTTTTTGTTAACATTAATTAATAACTAATAAATAATCATTAATTAATAAATAATTTTTTTACTAATATTAATTAATAACTAATAAATTTTATTTTTTATAAATAAATTTTTATATGACCATTTTGCCCCTACAGGGTTCAAAACTTATGATTGGAAATTAAAAATATTTTAGAAATTAGAAAATAATAATTCAAAAATAAATTTAAATTTAAATTTAAAATATTAATTAATAAATAATAAATTTTTTAAAAATAATTTTTAAAATTTAATTTTATTAAAAAATAATAATTAATTAAAACATAATAATTTTTAAATTTTCTGATGGAATTCAATTCCGTCGGAAATTGCGAGGGAATTTGCAATAGAAATGAATTCCGTAGGAAATTGCCAGAGAATTTGCGACGGAATTAAATTCTGTCAGAAATTGCGACAGAATTCATTTCCGTCGGAAATTCCGTGACAAAAGACAGAATTTGCCACAGAATATTTTTCATGGCTAATAATTTGCCATGGAAAAAAGTGTGTCAGAAATTTCATTGGAAACTTTTCTGACGGAATTTCTGACAAATTTCCGCCAGAATTTGTGACAGATAATTTTTCTGTGGCAAATTCCATCGGAATCATCATGTTTTTTTGTAGTGTTCCTAGATGGTCCTAAATGGTCTTTAACTAAATCTAACATATGCAAACTACTAGCCGTATGACATGTGGCTCTAGAATCAATAATCCATTGTAACTTAGACACAGAAGGAGGTAAAGCAGTAGTCTAACCTAAAATGCTCTCCTTAAGGTAGTCAACTACATCGACTGCTATATTATTATGTTCTTGCTTAAGAATCTGGAGAATTTGAGTGTATTGTTCCTTGGTGATGGAAAGTTCAATTAGTGGCTGTGTCTGGGGCTTCATGTTGTCGATTTTGATAATCGGAGGGTTCCATAGAGAGGCTATTAAGTGAAACTTCTTGTGGTTATTTCCTTTTGAAAGTTGTAGGGAAACCAACCAATTGGTAGTAGTGTTCTCATTTATATCCTCTTTGATGGCAATATGAGCACTGATCCTGTGAAGAACTTCCTCTTCCCCTTCCCCTGTTAGAGCGCCAACCCCTAGCAGTAGCCATAGTAACACCTTCAATAGGTCCAGTGGAATTATATGATGCCAATCTCTATGATTCATCCTGAGAGACAATAGAGTATGCCTGATTAAGGGTCGGTAGTGGACTCTAAAGCAAAATTTGGGTCTTGGCATAGTGGTGGCTGTCAATGAGTCCCATGAGAAACTATAGGAGTTGTTGTTACTGAATAACTCTAGTGTATTCTTGTGTAGTTGAACACTAACATAAGGCAAACGGAACCAGGGAATCATATCATCCTAGAGATCCTTCAATTTGGCAAAGTATTCAGAAACATTCATAGCACCTTGAGTTAAACCACCAATTGCCTTATGGTGTGAGAAAATTCTTGTCTCATCTGCCTTGTGGAATCATTCCTTCAGTTCTAACTAGACAGTACATGCATTATTAGAGAATACAATTCCTGTGGCAATTTTCTTATCCACAGAATTGATCATCCAGGAGAGAGTGACTGAGTTGCACCAATCACATAGGTCCCGTAGAGGTGCAGGTTGCTCTTCCCTGGTGCAAGTCCCATCAATAATCCCTAACTTGTTCTTGGCTGAAAGAGCACTATGCATGGACCATGACTAGACTTCATAATTTTCAGACCCACGCAAAACCTGAGGAACCAGAGTTGTGGCTTATGTGTCGGAAGCATGAAGATACATTTGATGGGAAAAATCAATAGCGAAAAGCGCAGATGAGGAGGTGTCTTCATCTTTCCCCATTTAGGAGCGAAGAAATCCGGTGTAAAAGAAGAATTCAGTAACTAAAATATCTTAAATGACCAAAGAAAATTTTTTTATCAATCTTTGTAACAGAGGAATGGTGGCAGGATAGGTTATTGTTGAAACTCTTGGGAAGAAATCAGTGAGGAAATGGTATGGACGCCGATTTTTTTTGAGCCAGAGAGGAAGAGCTTTAGTTTTGAGTGACAAAGAAAAATTAACCTCAATATGATGAATAGCACAACCGCCATGTCAAACGTTCTGACTAAAAGGGAAATACAAGATCGTCAATCTTGCTTCAAGAAATTTCCACAATGGTCAAGTCGAGCTCCAATTCCAACCTAAGGCCACAAGATCGTTAGGCTTCCTTAGAATCATGCAGCGAACACAGTGAGTCTCGACTCCAACAATGGCAAGTCACGAATCTCACATAGCGATGACAAGAACAGAGATCTCTGGACGAAGGTGAGTCTTGCAAATCTGGTCCTAAATGGCTCAGAATCATTCCGATGGATTTGTCGTGGAAAGAGGAAGAAAACTCCGTAAAGAAAAACCTAGAAGGACCCTCTTTCTTTCAGACTTGAAGTCAGGTTTGACACGAGATTATTGATCCAACTAGAAGAGTCTTGACAAAATAAGGTTGGGCCCACAGAATTGATCTAATCCCCAAACTGGGGCTCTGGTACCATAAGAAGAAAACCAACCCCTATATATTAACTCAAAATGGATAATTCTCATACAATGACCAACTAGGCCACTAGGCCTTTTTTCAATAATAATAACAGCCATGCCCCCCTCACACTTATATACATGGGCAATCAAGTCACTAATTCTACCTACTTAACAGTAACCACTCACAGTGAATAATACTGTGAATAAAACAATATAATATTCTTAACATAGTGTAATGGCCCCACATAGGCAGCCGGTCAGGCCCACATAGGTGGCCACACAGGCCCCCGACTGGAATTGTCCCCTCTTCCACACCACATAGGTGCTTGGGGATTTATTCGCCGCCCCAAGGGATCAAACACACTATCTGAGGATAAGTAGTGCGCCATGACTAATGAGATATATTTTTTAAAGTTGATCAAGCATAATAAGTAACATGTAAAACTAGATTTTATCTCTTTTACTATTCCCACATAAATTAAGACAAACTCCTTCTACTAAGAGTATAATATTTTATTTGGCACTAAAATAAACTCATATAAATTATTATACTTTAGTGGACGGCACAAATCAAGGGAGAGGGAGTGAATTAGCATTACCATATCAAGGATCAGAGAGAAGAGAGGTGGGGCTAATGATTGATGCAAAAGTAAGGGTTGAGAGTAATAACGATGAAATGTGAAACTTATAATCAAGGTTAAGTTGGTAAATTTATAAATAATTTATACAATTTTTTAAATGACATTATATATTCTTATATTATAATATAAATTAAAAATGTCAAATAGGTCAGGCTTGTAGGCTAGACCTTATGAAAATATGTCTGGCTTGTTTATTTAAATAGGCTTGAGCCTAAACCTAGCTAGCATATTTACTAAATAGGCTAGGCTAGGACCGTAGGTCTCTATTAGGGGCCTGACCTATTTTCATCCCTAATTAATAATAATAAAGATAGTTACTATAATGTACTTAATGTAGGATTGACATATTGCTGTAAATTTTTTTTTTTAAAAAAAATCATTGATTAGGTCAAAGCCTAATTTTATCAAAAAAGAAAAAAGAGGAGCTTTTTGAAAGAGAATTAGAAAGCGCATTGTCTCATTCCCTTTTCAGGAAAAAAATACTTTTCTATGTGCTAAAATTATATAGTAATAATTTTGGATACAATGCAAAAGCATTGCATCATCTGGATGATGGATGAAAGGAATAAATAATGAAACTATTTTCCCTTTTTTATAAAATAAGGAAAACTTACACTCAGTCCCAAAGAGAATAAATTAATACTGCAAAGTCCCTTGAAATCTCAATATTACCTACAAGTCCCAAGGGATATGAGGATAATATATTGCAATTGTGAAATTACCTCATTACCCTTCATATTAGCTAAGGAAGAAAATTGACAAGTAGAGGTGTTTTGAATGACAAGTTAAGGTGCCTTGATTAACAATTATTATGGTATTTATAAACAATTAATGTCAATATGCACAACACACTTTTTATTGAGCCATATAAACAACTACACCCTTACTATTGACAACTAAACTAACTATATTAGCAATTATGGCATGCATTAACTAGTCTGTGAGGGTAGCTTAGTAATTTCACAATTACATTATATTACTCTCTGGTCCTTGAGACTTGTTGGGAACTTTGAGATTTCAAGCATCCTTGCAATATTAATTTGAGACTTGAGGATAACTTTCTCATAAAATAATTATAGCTCAAGGGGAATTGAAGGAATGCACACACACTGTTTTCTATATATCCTATAGTATTCCTATCACTATTTGGAAGAGCTTAAGTGTGTGTTTGGAATGGCTTATTTTTATCCAAAACGTGCTTATAATTCGTGATTCACAGTATACGAGGTAAGTATGTGAGAGGAGTTTTTTCTCGACTTGCGTGATTCGGGCTTATTTTTTAAATAAGCCCTTATTTAAGCTTGGCCAAACACCCACTAAATTTGAGAAATAAGCCCTTATTACGCAAGCCGAGAAAAAACTCTTCTCACATACTTACCTTGTATACCGTGAATCACGAATTATAAGCACTTATTACCCAAAAATAAGCTCTTCCAAACGAGCACATAATCAATTCCAACCCTATAGTTACGGTAAGAAAATAATATGATATCTTATAGTTTTTTTTAGAACTATAATCAATTCCAAACCTATAGTTACTCTAATCCCAACCCAAACACTATAATCAATTCCCATAAAAAATAATTATAGTTTTTTTGGCCAGATATCTTATAGTTTTTTTTTTTTGCCATCATGATATCTTATAGTTACTCTAAGAAAAACTATTCATCTTCATTATCATAAAAAATCCTCCTTCTATTTTTCGTATAATTCATTACAACAAATCAAACCTACCACAGTTGTCATTCCATATTGAGATTAAGATGGAATGGCCACTCATTTTAAAATAACGTATCCGTTATAATACAAATTATCAAATAATATTCTTATTTTTATTTAAAAATAAAAATGCATGCAATTATTGATGTATATATAAATAATATTTCTTTAATAAATTACTAAATAGGTTTTCTAACCAATTATTCGAGTACCTTTAATGTTTACTCAACTACCCATAATGTTTATTCAAGTACCCGGCCCAGAATATTTGAAGTACATATATTTGGTGATTCTCTGGAGTCTGGATAGTTGTTTTTATTAATGTGACTTGAATTCACTTATCTTCTCTTGTAGAGTGAGTACTCGTACATAATTTTTTTAGAGAATAAAGGGTTGAATATGTTTTAAGCTTTTAGGTAGCATGCTGCTTGGGTGACTGCCTATAAATTTTTTTAAATCATTTTAAAGTATTTATTTTTAAACTGTTATTTTATTTACTTTTAATTTAGATATAGAACATTATATACATACAACTGGAGGATGGAAAAAGAGCATAGAAAAGAGAGTAGGGAGGGGACTCTGACTTTGAGGGCAGTGGCATTTTTCCCATTGAAAAATTATTAAAAAAAAAAAAGAACAATGCTGAAAATCTTTTGGGTACAACTAGCGCTGGGAATGCAGATTGGCAGCACCAACCTGTGGGCCACGCAGTGCAGGCCTGTGTGGCCCACACTTTTGATGGCTGGCTAAATGCAAACCCTGACCCGCAATGTGCAGTTGCAGGCCAACCCGTGGGCCGCATTTTTCTTTAAAAAAAATTTCTTATTTTTTAAAGACAGCTGAAAATACAAGACACATATATATGAATCATTAAATTTATCTTCCTAACATAAATTATTCCTCTTCTAAAAATTTAAAAATATAATATACAATTCAAGAGATAAAGTTATCAAATTTGTCAAAGTTTATAAAAAAAACATAAAATCATACTCAAGCAACCCAGATATAATAATTTTGTTTAAGAAAAAAGATTTTTTCTCTTTAGATTGGGAGGTACCGTGGTGGGAGTGGCTACTTAAAGGTTTTGTGAAATTATTATAAGAAAAAGAAAATTTGTGGGCCAACATCAAGCCACAGGCCATGCGATGCGGGCCGCATTTTTGTGGGTTGGGACAGGTAGGCTAGTGGGTTGAGCCCATATTACCAGCTCTAGATACAATGAGCATGTGCTACCTATGCGTTGCATGGGAGCTTTTACACATTGATATATTTTTTTCTTGTAATATTCTTTTTTAACATTATACAGTCTTTACTTATGGTCTTTCTTAACCATGAAAGAGACTACAGAGATTTTATAGCGAATACTCCCATGAGATGCAGATGAAGCTTGTTCCTTCAGAGTCATTTTATCTTTTTCCTAATCAATAAAACTCATATTATATGCCAAACAAATATATAAGAATCAAAGACATATCATAAATATAGTATAACATGACAACAATATAACCTTGCATGAGATACATTAAAATTTAATGGTATATACGGCTTCTTAAATATCTTCTTATAAACATTCGTCTTAAACAAATTACAGATTTTTCAAACTGCAAAATTGACTTAATCCCATGCGCTGCAAAGTCTGTTTTTATTGGTAATCCCGTCATGGGTTGCATTTTTTTCCTACAAAACTCAAACATAATGCAACAGTGGCACCAAATGCATAATGCTCCCACGTGGTTGCAAGATGGCATCACGAACCCCATCCTACGTGAACCATTACAACCGTTCAGCAAGCAAGTGACATATCCACCAAATTTCAACTTAGCTCATGCCAACCTATATAGCTTCACGATAGCATTAGAAAGCTAAACATAAGAAACAAAGAAAAATATGACCTACCAAAAACCATTCGTGAGGGACAAAGCCACCACCAGAAATAAACTATATATTACAATCTAACAACCAACAAAAGAACATGGGACTGCGCATGAAATGAACAATTTCCACCTAAGTGACAGCCCTTGGTCAAGTAACTTAGCTGAACATACATGCAAACAATTTTCCATAAATTTATTGACAACCGTAAGAAACTGATCATATTAAACTGTAAAGAAAAGGAACAACTTTCACTTGAACTCATAAAAACTACAATTTAAAAAGTTTGAGGAGGGCAACTAAGCCAAATGGCTACTCAAACACTACTACATAAGTTGAAACATACTGTGTGGATGCTTGTACTTGCATCATATTAAGCATTTATTTATTCCATTAGCACAGCCAAAATGCAGATGCAGTTTTTCAACTTAAAGTATATCACAATAATTTCTCACTTCAGCTTATCATTAAATGCCGTTAGGATAAGTATCTAAATGGAAAATGGGCATCTTCATTACCAAGTGGCCCCCCTATGGACAACACATTTCTTTCTTCCAAATGCAAAGCCATTTGTTTTTTGGTCGAACAAAGCCTTTCAAAATAGTCAAGTTCTTTTCCACATATAGCTAACATAAACAGAGGAGCAGAACATATCTCAAGGGTAAATTTAGTTAACCTACGTCCCATAGGTTGTTCCTTTTCATTAAAGCCATATATATAGGCATAATGAAATATATGCTTTCATGTCCTGTAGTTTGAAGGCATGTGCAGGCTAAATAAAAGCATGACTACCCCTATACTTTACATGTTTAAGGAAACAATCTTTACGGTACATGAAAAAGTTGTGCTCATCTTATAGTCCTTGAATGTCCTGCTTTTCATTAAAAGAGCATGATAATGATGCCAACTTGTTTAAAAGGGATTAGTTGGCTTTCTTTTTTTGGCTGTGGAGGAGGGATGTCTTTGCCAAAAGCTTGTCCTATTGGAACAACCTTTTTAATAGCCTCTTTCTCCAGCTGAAAGTGAGAATTGTTATCAGATTATCAGCAAGTGATGCAATGTAAAAAAAATAGCAAAATCACACTGATCAAGGCATTTGATGCATCTAGTGAGATGCTAAAGGAAGCATGCATTGCTAGTTGAAAGATGTGTGCTTGTGTGTGCGCTCATGATTGCTCATGTATATAGTTTAAAAAGCAAACCACTGTGTTCTATTAAAGCTATGAAAAGAAAACATACAGAATCCTTCTCTGATCATGTTTGGGAAAAAAAATCTCTTGTTGCTAAATCACCAATAAAAACACACTTTCCAAACAAACTACAAAACTCTGATCATGTTTGGGAAAAAAAATCTCTTGTTGCTAAATCACCAATAAAAACACACTTTCCAAACAAACTACAAAACTGACTTTCCCTAAAGTGTGATTGATCTTAAACAAACCAGTTTAACATGAAAGATTGCTAAAAACTAAAATAAAAAAGCATGAATGAAAATATATATAACAACAAATGTAGATCGAATGAAGGTTTGATTCTAATATAGATGAAAAAAGGAGTTTCTGAAAAAAGGATATAGATGGATAAGCTTTTTGTGGGCCTTTTCAATGCAACCATAAAAATGTTAACTTGTCATTTTATGCATTTTCAGAAAAGTTGATAAACACAGTAACCAAGGGTATAAACGACACAGCTATAACTTACACCAAATAAAGAAATAAATAAAAAGATTAATTCATCTAGTTCAATGGAAGCGGCTTCTCTCCTCTACCTTTACCATTCGTTGCCGTCCTTTTCCATTAAACTGCACCATTTTGGCACAAAACACTGGAGCTGGTTATTTTTTTTTTTCTGAAAAACAATATTCAACATTCTGATGTATTTTTTCAGTATTAGTTAGTTCTCTAAAATATTTTTTCAATATTATCCAATATTTTGAAAAACACTATTCAATATCCTAAAGTATTTTTTCCAGTGTTCTGGAAACCGGACCGGACCGGCCGGTCCGGCCCGGTAACCGGCGAACCGGCCGGTTGGCCGGTCCGGTTTCCATTTTTAAAAAAAAAAAATTTTTTTTTTTTTTTTACTTTTTTCTTTAGAATTTCATACTATAAGTCTAAAATTTTCAATTTCTCACCGGTTTGGTCCCGGTCTGACCCACTGACCCTTAACCCAGTACCCCGACCAGTTCACTACCCGGTCCGGGTTTTAATACCTTGATTTTTTCAGTACCAGTCAGTACCGTAAAATATTTTTTCAAGATCCTAAAATAATTTTTTAGTATTATCTAGTACCCTGAAGTTTCTTTTATTGTCAATCAGTACTCTACAATATTTTTGGTGCAATATTTTAGGATGTTGGATGCACTAAAAATTAGTTCAAGTGCACTAAAAATATTTTAGAGTACTGACTGGCACTAAAAAAATACTTCAGGATACTGGATCATACTAAAAAATTATTTTTTAGGGAATTGATTGGTACTGAAAAAATACTTCAGGATTTTGAATAGTGTTTTTCAAAATACATCAGGATAATGGATAATACTGAAAAATTATTTTAGGATCTTGAAAAAATATTTTAGGAAACTGATTGATATTGAGAAAATACATCAGCATGTCGAATACTGTTTTTCAAAAAAAAAAAAAAAAACCTGTTGCAGTGTTTTGTGCCAAAATGGCATAGTTTTATGGACAAGGATGGCAATGGACGGTAAAGGCGGGGGAGAGAAGTCGCTTCCCTAGGTCAATAGTTCAGGTTACTTTACTCCTCGACTAATTTGTTTGACTTTAAAGATCACTTGATGGAGTCCTGAGATGCCCCCCTTCCCTCGTAAGAAATGAAGTCAATTTCCTCATTATTTAGAAGATATCACAATAGTCCAGCCATTCTGTCGTGCACTAAACCAAAAGGCAACCATTTAAAAGGCATAAATAATACCAATCACGTTGGTTTCGTTTTTCACCCCACTTTTGTAATGCGCCGAAGCTCTTGAGTTTGACTCCTCATATCTTTGCAAATTTCCCAATAACATTAAGAAATATTGTTGGAAAGCTAGCCTCAGTAGATTCCACAACTTTGTAGAAAAATAATTACCTTTGTATCAAATAAAAAAAAGATAAAACACAAGAAGTAGCACCAAGGTCAATGCTCCAGCAGCCAAATAGAAGATACTCTTTTGCTTCTGCAACGGGGAAAAAAAAGGAAAATGCCAGGAAGGATGATTAATATCGCTAGTAATACATAATTGCAAGCTATTCTTAACAACAATTAACATATAAATTTTCAGGAATTGTTAAATGTAGGGATTGAAAGATAAAGGCCATGCTTGAAACTTCTAGACCTTCCTAGGATAAAAGCACTACTTGCATGTTTAAATTTAGAATTTGATAAGAGCTACCCTAAAGAACCAAGCAAAAAAAAGGAAAGTCCATGAGATATTTCTCCCAACATATGCATGAACAAAATGGATAACACCTAACAATATGGATACGTTATGACAGTGAGTATAAAACAGTGAAACTCCCAAAAATATTATTGGAAATTAGCAGTGACAAATTTCTATGAAGAGACATTAAAATAAACGTTTTACCAATACAATCTAAAAGAAGAGCGTTGGGTTTTTGTATCTTACCCTGCCACCTCTGACGAAGGGTTTCTGTTTCCCTTAGCAGGCGTGGGCGTCACAAAATTGGTGCAGAACCAATTCTACCAGTAGATCATGACACCACCATGAGAGAAAAATTTAAAATAGTGAAAGAATAAAACACAGTAACATTTTAACAGTAGACTTAATACAGATAGAACGTCTTTAGAAATTGTAAGCATACCATGAAAGTGGGTTGCTGAGGGACTACCATTTAAGGGAAAACAACTATCTGCAAGGCTCTGCAGATAAATTATGGGTATGAATTAGGTTGAGATATTCAACATTAGTAAACAATGCTAGAGTTTGTAAATGCACAAAAAAAAACACACTAAATAGCAACCTCACATAGGTGATGATTTCTCCCAGTAGCTGCCATATTAGACTTAGGTTCAACTATCCCAAAGATCTCCCCTATTCAGCTGCACCTCCCATTCAGCTGCCGGATCTAGCTGAATGAAAAACATAAATATGAAAGATTGCACAGCACGTAGTGAATGTAGAATTCAAACAGATTGATCAAAGCAATGAGAAACTACATACTACATTTAGAAGATTGTAGTATCTGTTATCAAAATGCTGATCAAGAAATTTTTTAGCACGGCAGCTTTTCTTACAATATCCACACTGCCATTCATTTATATCTATGTGAATTTTATGCTCTTCCTAATCCCTGAATATATTATTGTTGGGATGAAGTCTATACTTTTTTGGGAGCTAATAGTTTTCTCGTTCCATGAATGGCACCAAATACTACAAAACCAACATAGGCAACATAATCATGGAGGTGAAGTTCGAAATGCTCTACTCTTATCATTACTACAAAAAAGTAAAGCTGTGGCGCTTATAATTGCATTAACTGTGACGCTAGAGAAGTGTCACATATCTAGACATCACTAAAAAAAGCTGTGGCGCTTGGAAGCGCCACAACATTTTAAAAATTTTTTTTAAAAAAATACCCTCCTGTGGCGCTTGCTTGAGCAAGCGCCACAGGAGGTGCTCGAGCAAGCGCCACAGGAGGGTCCTTTTTTTATTTTTTTTTCTTTTTTCTTCTTCTTTTTTTTTTCCTGTGGTCCTTTTTTATGCTTCCTGATTGTGAAGCTTTATATAAAATGAGTGGCTTTCGTATTTATCATCTCCACAAATTGTCAATCTTTCTATTTTATATTTCAACCTATTATATATATATATATATATTTTTCACATTTAAAATTCAAGTTCCCCAACAATAATGTTCTTACATTAATACTCTCCAAAGCTAACATAAAAAATATCACAATACAAGAACTTAATATGTGAACACAGTACATCAACAACTAATTAAGTAAATTAAAATATTACTAAAAAACGCAAGCTTGTCGGCAAAAAAATTTAAACAAAGCAAGCTAAAATGAAACAGTCTTCTTCTTACAAATCTAGTAATTGACCAACGCAGGGAGTGGGAGACCACATTGGTGACGCTAGCTTGAATGACGAGTGAGCGTGTGGGTTTGCTTTTTAGTGTGAAGATTATAGGAAATGGAGGGAGGGGGCCGACGGATCCACTAAGAAGATGAGAAAGGGAAAGTAATTTAATGGATGAGAGAGTAGTTGAATAATTAAAGTGGAGTAGTAGTAAAAAAGAAAAGGAATGGGAGACGGATACGGGACTACTACGCGGGAAATGAAATAATTAAAAGATATATACTATCCATTTGAAATTTAAAATTTTTCCTTCTATTTTTTTTTTTTAGAAATGGGCATCAGCTATGGCGCCTAGGCATTAGGCGCCACAGCTGATATATTATATATCATGTTAGGCGCCACACATGATATATAATATATCATGGGTGGCACCTAAGGCATTAGGCGCCACCCATGATATATTTATTATATATCATGGGTGGCGCCTAATGCCTAGGCGCCACAGCTGATCTTTGATGCAGCTGTGGCGCCTGGCGGGTCAGGCGCCACAGCTGCTTGCGTGGCGTCAGGTGTGGCGCCTGTGTAGGCAGGCACCACACTAGACCTCCCCATTTGTGGCGCCTAACCTATTAGGCGCCACAGCTGGTACCAAAAAAAAAATTATACAAGTAAAAAATAAAAAAAGGGAAGCTGTGGCACTTGTTTAAAGAAGTGCCACAAAATGTGCGCCACCTTTTATTCTTTTTGTAGTAGTGTATGATAATGATGGAAAAAGCATTTCATACCTCCTCAATTATTTTAGAAGCTTCCCTACTTCTTTCTCTTGAGCAATGTACTTCATGAGCATGCACTTGTTCATTTTTATTATGTCTACATGATAAAGCATATCAAGTTGGGCATGAGATTGAATTACAAGGCCACTTACAGTACATGAAGAGAGACAATGCTAGATAGTAAAAGCCAAGTTTCCTAATAAGGTAGGAACACAACTTTAAATGCATCAGTATGTATCAAAACCGTGTTAAATATAAAATGACCCGATGTAACAGATCAATTAGGAAAATCCAATGGAGGTTGGCTAGAGATTGGAATGTCGAATGGCGTGGGATCCAATAGAGATTTCTAGCTTGTTGATTTCTTGATTTCAAAAGATTTCAAATTTTGAAATCCTATGGCTAAGAGACGCGGAGAAAAAGTGAAGAAGTGAATGAAAGGATAGAAAGGAGACAGGCACAACGCTAGAGGCACATCTTCGGTTGCAACGATTGGCACGAAGCCAGAGGATTGGTTTTGACTTGTGAACAGTAACATTTGGTGAGTGTATGATGGAAGAGTATTTAGTGATACTCTGAACACTCCATATGATTATTTAACCCAATCCTTTGACTCAATTAACTTAATTTTATTTATTTATTTATTTAAGAGAGAATATAAAACCTCAAACACCCTTAAAAATCGAACATTTGATATGAGAATCCTTTATTAGCTAAAATCTATTTAACTAATTATATGATTATATTAAGGATGTTGGTTGAATGGTTAACATGACATGTTTTTAGAAAATAATTATAAATATAAAAAATAAGTCTTACATTTTAGACTAAGATCAATTCTTCATCTAGGTCATACATTAAGGATCGGAGAAACATCTTATAACTAATTATAATTTTGCTTACTTTATTTATATATGCAGTAAAGAGACTATTTACATGTAATTGATGTCATTTTGCTTCTGTTCGTGCACTACATTATTAAGTGCAATATGAAGAAAGGTGATCTCATATGAAGTTGGACGCATTTGCAGATTTTGATGATAAAAAAAAAATGGTCAGCATGATTTGAAGACGGGCAGTCCTATTACAATCTCATCATTTTCCATTAATGGAAGCTATGATGAGATTGGACGTTCAATATAATTTTGCGCTCCTTCTTTGATTAAGGTCAATGATGGCTCATAAAATAATTAAAAAAATATATAAATATAAATATAAATATAAAATTGGCTATTAATATGACATAAGTGAAAAAAATCAATTGAAAAAGGAGTTGAAAAAAAATTTCAAATTTGATTTGTAGCAAGAGTGCCTGCGTTAACCCCATTAAGTAAGGGGGATCGCAACCAAAACTCATTAAAATATAAGATTAAAATTATTTTTAATGAGTTTTAGTTTTGATTTACATACTTGTCATATCAAGTGCTTATAAATATATAAGAATTAAAAATCACGATTTGAAACTATACAAACGTGAAGACTAAAAGTGATTTCTATGACATCTGGATTTTTTTTTGCCAACAACATCTAGATTTCAACCAATGTGTTAGACTATAGTTTAGTTTTATCTTGTTTCTTGGTAGTCTTGATCAGGGACTGTTATGAGGGTTATATATATGTGGTTAGTCCCAAAGCTATGTGACTTTTGGCTATTATTCAATAAAATCTAGATGATATTCAGTCTATGCACATGTCTTTGACATGGTACCAGAGCGGGTCTCGGTTTGGGCCTTTCTTGCTTGATTTGTTTCTCTCTTAATGAATTCCCATACCTGCACATACCACAATAACCTGTAACCCACACCACAATTTTGTGTCTTCGATTCCTACGCCCCACAATTCTGTCTCCTCGATAGTGTTCGCAGTCTACCTTAACCTTAACACACGGATCGCAAGTAATATAAAACGATAATTCCCACGATGATTAAGGAAAGAAAAATTGAGCTAGTTATAATAATTATATTCTTAATTAGGTTGAACAAAATTCAATTTTTGTTTTAATTTTAAGAAATCAAAGGAAAACAACACTTAACTTCACGAGTGTTAAAGACCTAGGATTATCTATCTCCTTTCTATTTCATGAATTTGTTAATTTACCCTCAATAAGCAATTAAAAGGAGACATGTATTTGTCTAAGATTCAAAAGCATTTGATAATGCTCTCTCAAGTCAAAACCAGATATTTATCCTAATAAACTAATCAATCTTTTGCATGAATTTATAAGAACTAATTTTTGCACACCAATCTTAATCTGATAATGCTATGTTAGTAATTATATCTCTATGATACTAAAAAATTATCTGTTTAATACATAAACTTCAAGTCTACCATGATTTTACCCAAGTTCTATACTTAAATAGTCTTTCTCAAGAGTTATTTAAATAAACAAGACAATTAAATGGTGATAAGGCATTTAAAGGCATTAAGAGCAAGATAAAACCAATACAAAAACTTCATTTGATGCAAAAAGAAAGTAAATAAATAGTTTGATCCATAAATAGGTTCAAGAAAATCCTAAAATGAGAAAATTAGCTACTCATGTTCATCAAAATCAAATCACAGCAGTAGCAATAAAACATTCTAGAGTTCAGATTTAGAAAGGAAAGATTGATACAATTTATTTTCAAGTTCAAGCTCTCCTATCAGTCTCCCTTCTGGTTCACAGTGAAGAAGGAAACTGAACAGAGTGTAACAGCCTCCAAATCTATCAAAGCATCCTCTTTCTCGATGATGAAGACGGTCACCTGATGATGAAGGCAGCTTCCGACGTGTTCACGTTCACGTTCTCATTCGATATGACTCTGCTTCTCGTCTCCGCCCCCGCAACTGTCTGCTTTTGATTCCCTTTAATAGATGTATTTTAAAGCTGCCTTTTCTGCGGGCTCCACGTGTGTCAATCCAAATTTCATAAAGATATGATATAGCATATCTTTTGGCCTAATCTGTATCTCTTATGGCTTTGTCTTCTCCTCATGTGGGTCCCGCAACTTTTCTTCATCTCCGTTTCTTGATTTTTTTGATTTTAATGGCAGAAATGTTGCCTAAGCCCCATGGCAATCTTCCCTACAATCACTCTTTATATCTTCATCCGTCCGATGCGGATGCCACCATCCTCGTCTCCGCCGCCCTCAATGGTTCCGATAATTACCCTACGTGGAGTCGGACCATGACACTCTAACTTATGTGGGGCATGTGACAATCTAACTTATGTATTCAATTTCAGCTTTTAATGCCGCAGTTGTAATATAGAGTGCAATGTTAGTGTCAGATGAACACGTTTTCCTTTTTCATGTGATCTTTATTGTGGCAGTGGCAAAGTATAACGGCATTTTCCATTGTTGAGGCAATGTTTCACATGGTAGTACCAATCCAATATCAACACTGAACATTCAATGCATACATAGCGCCCACATAAAGGAATTAATGGGAATTCAATATAATTAACCCTTATCTGGAGACATTTCCCTTGAAGCCATGTTTTTTAATACAAAAATTGCTTTTATTTTTCTGCACATCCAAACACACAAAAGTTATAAATGTCATAAATGTATTACTCTCTCTTATTCTTAATATAAGACATATTTACTTCATTTAATTAGATTAAGGAAGTTAATTGACTCAGTTAACATGACATGTACTTTTTAAAACACCATAATCATCTTCCTTAATTCTCTCATTCTCTCTTCTCTCTGATTATTGTTAAGTGAGCATCAATATAAGTAAATTATGAAAATATTGATAATTAAATATGAAAAACTATATTTTATATTCAGGACCAAAATCAGTTTCCCAAATATGTCAAACATTAAGAATCGAAGGTGGTATCTAATAACAAATTGCATCTACTTTACTTACTTTCTTTATGTATTACACCATTTTGCTTCCATTCGTCCCATGCATTATTAAATGCAATATGCATAAAGATAAATGTGATCTCATATATATGATGTTGGACGCATTCAATTTGCAGATTTTGAAAAAACAAAAATTAAAAAAAGGTCAATACTATTATCTTTCACTATCATCACATATCACCCGGACGCCATGGCATCCTACCTTCTGAAGTTCTAAATTCTGACACGTTTTATATAGGCAGTAATTTCCAAATGGTAAAGTATGTAACAGCAAGTTTTTTTCTTTTCTTTTTTTTTTAAAAAAAAAGGTTCAAACAAGGTCTCCTTGTAGGGATTTTTCAAATATAAAATATAATGAATATTATGGAAATCATGGGAACGGACTACTAGGAAAGGAAATGTACAGAATATGAAAGTTATACGGGTGTGTTTTGGTTTGAGAGGAGGGGTGACAAATTATAATTTTGGACAGGAGAAATTCAAAATTTATCTTGTCATTCCTTTAAATTTTGGATTTCTGCCCAAAATTTACTTTCTCATTCTCTTTAAATTTTTTATTTCACCCAAAATTTAAATACCTTCAACTTAAAAAGGTAATTTAACCACCCTCGCCCCCCTCCCTCCCGCCCTCCCTCCCTCCGAAACCAAACACACCTAGAGTTGTCTATGCAGATATAATGAGGCCAGGGGTTAGATTTTTTTTTTAAAGGTGATATCATATGAAGTGATTTTAAAAAAAAATGTATTGGCGCATTATCCTAAATGGCAAAATGATTCCTCGTAGGTGGTGATGGCTGATGGGTTCAATCCCTATTGGGTCAGTTTGACCTTCTTTCCTACTTTAAAAAACAAAATAGAAAGGGTTCCATTTTCATGCAACGTATTAGGTGGCAGAGCAAAAATGTTTAACAATGGGAGTAAAAGCAACAGGTATTCCATGCGTCTGTCAATTCTCTTTTATTATTTTCTCAGGATTACTTTCTCTCACACTCATTTATATATAGGGGCATTTTTTTAAAAATAAATAAATTTTCTATATAATTATTACTTTTAACTACTTTTAATTATGTTTTAGAATCTCGTGATTCGGTTAAAATACTCTTATACTCCCTCTGATCCTATTTATAAGCAACTTTCTCTCTCATGAGCTTAGTTCTTTTTATAAACAACTTTCACTTTGTGTATGAAAATATGAATTTCTTTTTCCTATTTTATCCTTATTAAATACATATATTTATAATTAATTATTACACACACCAAGAGTTATCTCTCATACCTTTTATTCATTTTCTCTTCTATACTCTTTTAATAAATAGGGGCATATATGAAAAAAAATATAGTATTTTTGACACACTTATTGTTTTTAACTACCAATTCGTTTTATGCAATCAAGAGAAAAATTGTTTATAAATAAGACCGAAGGCAGTATATATAAGCACTAAATGAGGTTCAGATTTCAAATAATCTGACCATTACGCCAGTTCCGTAAATAAAATTGTGGGCTGTCCCGGCCATAAACCCTCTGGCTCTTGTATACCCAATCTCTCTCGCTCAAAAAATAATGAAAAAAATATGCTACCATGAATGCTCTGTTGCTTCTTTTACAACCATCTTTTTCCTCTTCTTCTAGCTTCTCATTCATTACTTCATCATTTAATGATTTATGATACTGACCTAGCTACCAAGCAAAATAAGCCAACGGAAATAAATGACAATGCTTTTCAGTTTTCACTCCAGAGGCAGTGTTTCCCATGGCACGCCCTCCATATCACATGGCCCCTCCCCTTAAGAAATTAATGGCCGGGACTTCAAAATTATTTATAGCTATCTTACTATAATTAAAAGTACAAATATGCTAAGGTAGGTATGTATATTTATTATGCAGTCATGACTCATGAATGCTCTCTTGCATCTTTTACAACCATCTTTTTCCTTTCTTCTGGCTTCTCGTTCATTGCTTCATTATTTAGTGATTTATGGTACTGACCTACCAAGTAATTAAAGCAAGCCAACGGAAATAAATAACAGTGCTTTAACTGTAGAGGCAGTGTTCCACATGGCGCCCCTCAGGGAATTAACGGGATCGAATTCAAAATTATTTATATGTATATTAATCTAATTAAAAGTAAAAATAATATGTATTTTATTTGCTCCACGTAAGAGACAATTAATGATCTTTAAAATACTATTGCTACCTTTAGTTTGCATTCTTCTTAAACATCATTTCAGAGAAAAATTTAGATTTTTAAATATATAATAATATGGAAATTATTTTCTTAAAAAAGAAATTTTAAAAAGACTTTAGGACTCATGCATGAGGAGTCCGAAGTCCCCTCTACAAGCATTCCACTGATTAATTTTCAAAATACAAAATGCCTATCCAGCTAATGTTCTCATGGTAAAAGAAAGTCTAACTAACGTCAACATTCAGTGTGGGTTAGAGATAGCGGTAGGAAAAATGACTTATTTTGATTCTGACTTATTAAAAATTATTTAATAGAAAAGTCAATTTTTGTAATGTGATTTATGTTTTGATGAATGATTTATTTTTGGACAATAAGTGCTTATAAATTGTGATTTACAGTATATGGAGTAAGGATGTGAGAGGAGTTTTATCTCGACTTACGTAATAAGTGACTTGATAGAAAAGTCGTAGTGAGAAACTTATTTAATAAGTAGTTTATTTTACCCGTGATACAATTAAAATAAGCTGAATCAAACACTGTAAAAATGCAATACATTTTTATTTTGGCTTATTACCTAAAAACGGGCTTATTTCTACCTAATAAACTGAATCAAACACACTCTCAATAAGAGACGAACATGATTTTCAAAACATTGCTCATTTTCATGTAATGTTTCGTATGGCAGAGCGAAAGCCGTCCAAAACTTGACAGTATGGGAGGCAAAGCAGCAGGTACCCATGCGTTTGTCATTATGGCCCTGCAATTCTTTTTAAAATAAAATATTCTCCTTGCTTTTATCATTATATCCCTCTCCTTGTTTCTTTTATAAATACTGAGAAGCCATTTCGTCTGATACTCTAGTTTCTTCGGCCGTTCTCCCTCTCTCTCTCTCTCTCAACTCTTTCATAGTTTAAACGCTTTGGTGATCTTTATCTCTGCTTTAATTTTGGCTTCAATTTTATTATTGTCATTGAGTCAATTCTCCTCCACCTGCAACCTTTTGCCTTTACCATCTTTCTCTTCAGCTTCCTCTGTGAGTCCATCGAGGCATTGCAGCAACCAGAGGCCAGCTTTAACTTATTCCCTTCTGTTTCTTCTTTGACCTCATCAAGTAAGCTCCTTTTTTTCACAGCGGCTTCCTTTATTGTTCTTCATTTATTTTCATCTGTGCAACATACGGGGTTCCTTTTATGTATTTGTCTGTAAATTACTTTTGTTGCCAAAATGTCATGTGCTTCATTGTTTTGAGGAATATCTGTTCACGGTTGAGTATTTTACTTTTCTTTTAGTTCTCGTTCTGTCTCTTTAGTTCACCTTGGAAAGCAGTGAGAGCTCGCTGGGAACAAAAAAACCAAGCCCTTTTTGGGACCCTGATTAGCATAAACATGGATGAGCAGAACCCTGATTAGCTTATTATACTAATATGGTAGGATTTCAGTTTGTATGGGAAAAAAAACAAAGAAAAGTTCAAACAAGTTATCCTTATAGGGAGTTTTCAAATATAAAATATAATGAATATTATGGACGTTTATGGGAAGGGACTAACAGGAAACGTACGGGATATGAAAGTTGTAGAGTTGTTTTTAAAATAAAATATCAAAAATCATAATCTAAAGGAAAAGACAAACCCTCTCCTGCTTTTACCGTTATATCCCTCTCCATAAAATCTACGGAGTTCCTCCTATAAATACCTAAGATAAGTCCCCCCCTCTCTCTCAACTGTGTCTCCTTCATCCTCTACTACAGCCATCCTTGTTCCTGGCTCCAGATCTGGGTCCTATTTAGGTACAGTGACTCGATTTATCAGCCTCATTTTCTGTGCTTTATTAAGTGTCTTATTTTGATCTGTATTGTGGGTTTTATTCCTGTTTGCCTCGTTTCTATTCCATCTGCAACTTCTTCTTTGCCGTCTCTCTGCCATTTCCAACTAATTCTTCCATCTGATTCTATCGTCTTCTTTGGCTTCCTTTGTGAATCCATGATGGCATTGGAGTAACAAGAGGCAAGCTTTATAACTTCTTCTCTTTCCCCCTTCTTTAAACACATCTTTGTCGTCTCTCTCTCTCTCTCTGTATTTTAGTTCTCACAGACCAAATCTTTTTGTTCCATTAAAGATCTGTTGGGACAGTTGGAGTAAGTAGAAGTCTATTTTTGGCCTAACAACGAGTTAGAAGTTTAAGTTTTGAAGTACATATTGCAAATTACTACCTCCTCGTGTCCTAAATGTAGCATCTATCTTACATTTTAAAATCGATGGTACTAATATACAAAATACAATGTTTCTATTATATTTTTTTTATTGGACATACGTTATATTTAAGTATTATGCTGAGCTCAACTGGGTATAATTTTCTCAATATAATTTTTTTCTATGAACAAGATTTAATCCTCATCTATTGTTGAATGGTCAAATAAAAGCAACAACCCACACGACAAGTGACATGATTTATGGCAGATAACCTATAAGTGAATGGGATATATCATCTATTATGTTTTTAATTTTTATAAGGACAATGCCTATCTCTTTTTCAAATTATTTTGTTATACTTCATTATCTTATGCTATGGCATATGATTTTGCTTTCCTGTTCTTATTTTCTTCTACAGCGGGGGCTTCTTCTGCATTTCTGGAGACTGAGTCAGACAACTTAGAATGGTATTTCTTCCGTCGTCCCCATTTCAAGTACTCTATCCCAACTCAATTGAACATAGCACCTGGCATCTGGAAAGGCACCGATAAACACGTACCAATCAAGGATTGTGGCACCAATAAAGTTGTTGGGATTTCACAGGGATATTATGTTTCCTCTCAAACAGGTAAATATTTATTTTATTTCAATCTATATAACTATAAGTACTCTTCCACCAAACTACTATTCCTAAGGAACCAACGGCTGGATTTCCCCTATCTCAATCCAGATTCCGGCTTAGAATTCGCCTCCTCACAAGCACTATAAAATATGCACACTGAATCAAGAGCTCCTGATTAAAGTGATAATGGGTGTGTTTAAATTGGTGATTGGATAAGTGGCTTATTTTTATTTAGATTTATGGAATATTAAAATTGGAAAAAAGTTAGATTGAGTAAAATGATGAGTATTTAGATTGGTAATTGGATAAGTAACTTATGTAAAAGTGAATGATGTTTGGTTTGACTTTTGCATAAGTGACTTTTATACTCTATTTAAAAGAAAAAATTGTAAAAATTATAAAAAATGAAGGGATAATTGTGAAAAAAGACCTCATTGGCAACTTAATTGTCAAATAGAACCTGGGAAGATATCTACACACGGAGGTATTTTTTTCACAATTTTCTCAAAAATTAACTTTAAAAATTTGGTAATAGTACAATTTAAAATAAAATTATATCAAACTCTAATTTAAATTGGTACATTCCAAAAGTTTTTTCTATTGTACACCTCAAGCTTAAATTTTATAAATTATATCAAACTCTAATTTAAATATTAAATCCTAACTCATATTTTTACATAGCTCAAAATCTAACAAAATAAACCGATTAAAACCTCAATAATACCTCCAATAATCCAAATAAATTATTTAAACTAAATTTAATGGGTAAAAACACCGTATAGAAACTAATTTATGACATGTTTATAAAAAAAATGATTATAAAATTATAAAAAAAATAAATAATAAATCTAAATTGATTAAAATTAATTATTAATTATTCTCTATATTTCTACAGTTATATATTGATAAAACTCAAAAATTGCCTAAACTCTTATCCCAAAGTATTCTCTAATTAGCATAAGGTTACTATCTAAAGAAAGAGAAAATTATTTAGAACATTTTTCGTAAAAGAAGTTTTGTGATTAGAAGTGATTTTGAATATCTCATTGATCCCAAAAATATGAAAATACTCATATCAATATTATTTTATAGCAATAAGCTCCACTTTGAGGCTTATGACTTTTTCTAGCTTTTGTCTTTTTTTACCTTAAATCTCATCGCTCAACCAAACATTCCTTTTAGCTTTTCCACTATTCAAGCCTGTTTGCGCCATTGTTTAAATCCATTTGCGCATGAAAACGTCAAAACAAACACCCTCAATTTTTATTACAATTCACCTCCACCAAATCGCGTGGGTTCGATGCATCTCTCAACTCTCGTGGTCCGATGCCTTTTCATACCTTCTGCAAAACGACAAAATGCCACTTAAAAAGGAAGAGTTTATTTGAAAATTCAAATTCTAACACATATGAAATAAGGCGGTCTCTCTTTCCATTTCCAAACACTCCTCTCCATTCTCTCCCGCTTGCGTATCTCAAATGCAGTGCAAGGTCATCTGAGAGCGAACGAGGGACAGAACCCACCTCACCATCCCTCTGGCTGACCCCTAAGGATTCTATTGTCGCCGCCATTTCACCATGCCTCTAGAGATATTCTGAGAGAGATGGGTCACAATGCCTTCCTTTGAGCCTTTCGATTTGTTTCTCTTCTCTCTCAGTAGAGCCTTGTGTAGTCCTATCACTGTTTTCATTTAGATCTAGGTTACGTTTCTCCTGTCACTTTGTTTTCGCCCTCTTTTTCTGGCTGCTCTAGATCCAGGTCCCTTTATTTGTGCTCAAATGCATCTACTATAAATCCGACGAATCTTTTGAACAAATGAACTTAAGACCTTCTGAGGAATCATTGAGCTGGAGTAATTTTTCCTAATTGTATGATTTTTTTTTCAAAATGATAGTTAACCGCTGTCTCTTGGTTTTGTTCTTAGTAAAAGCTCCTGATCATTTCTTTTTTAAGATAAGTAGATTTTTTGCTATTCAGCACTCGATATTTTGTTTGCGCTTTATTTTATGATGATCGCGGGTTTTGGTAGACGTATGCATACTGTCTCCGTGGCAAGTACAACTTGGCTTCGCATTCCATAGTGATTCATTCTAGTTGCGAGGGGTAATTATCTTTTGGATTAGAAAATTTAATCTGCGGCAATTGCAAGGTATCACTTTGGCCCTATAAGTGATATCAATTGTGCTACTATCGAAAAGAGGATCAAATGGTTTCGCTTTGGCTCTATAAGTGTTGTATTGATTGGAAACATAAACTTTGGCATCGTTAGCTATACAATGTCTAGAGTAATTTGTTCGATATTTTTCTGATTATGTCTTTTAATTTGGTCCTCCAATATGTTGTGGTTAGGGTATCAGCTTGTAGATGTTTCTCCCTGAATGCAACATTTGCATATGACTTTAAATTCTGATATTTGATTGCCGGAAAGTGCTGATCAATATGGAAATTTAAGATTGCCATTATGGCCTGATGTGGCTGTAGAAACTACTGCAATTATTGCTGCAATTGTGGCTTGGAGTTTAGCTCATAATTCAAGTATGTATCTTTATTTTTTGCTGTAAATATAAATATTTTTTATGATTACAGGACTTGTAACTTTATTTTTTTGTTCTGCCACTATATCGTATCTGGCATTTTTATTTATATATGTATGTATATATATATATTTTGAAAGTTTATAAATATACGAAGTGGATAGATTTGTCAATCAATGAGGAATTCATTCATAAATAAAAAAAATAGGGAATTGACCGGTCAAAGTTGTTGGAAGAAAAGCCGGAGTAGAAATGCAGAAGAGGAGTGGGGGCTGGCGAATGGTTGAGGAAGATGATCATAATTTGCAAGAGAGAGAGAGAAGCCAGAGTAGAAATGCAAAAGAGGAGTGGGGGCTGGTGAATGGCTGAGGAAGATGATCATAATTCGTGCATGCGTGAAATATGGGATTTATATAATGGTATTGATATCGCATACAATTTTTAATCCTATATGACAGGCAAGGAAGACCATACTAGTTAACAACAAGAGTAGGTGACAATGGATGCTATTGGTTATCATTTCCTACCAATGCTAATGGCTGGATCACAATGCTAAATCAAGACAGTTACGAAGACAGCAAGCAAAGGTTGGAAATATGACTCCTTAAGGAGCGATCTGCTGGTCACTTCAGGGCAATGTCCATATGCCCTCACCCCTGTTATGACACCGGGATTTCTCAGGCAAGAGTTGCCGGCAAAGATCGCCATGCCGCTGCCGATGAAGAAGAAGAAAAGGATCCTGCTGACGACGAATAAGAAAAAGGAAGAAAAATGAAGACTAAATCAGAGTTTTAATCTAATTATGTTTTTTTGTTTTGGTTTAGTGTTTTGTCTGTGTGTGTTATCAGTGTGTTAACGGCTTATGCTGTTATATTTTCGGTTTAGTCTTATGTCAGTGTGTGTTGTCAGTGTAGTAACGGCAAAACAAAAGAGCAGTGTTAACTTTGAAAGGTTGGCAATATATATATATATATATATATATTATATTAGTGTTTTAGAGCTGCGGCTGTAGGCATTTTTTTATTGGGCAGAATGACTGTCTTGAATATGGTATTATCTCTTCCCACTTCGGGCAAGTATATATCTATCTAGCTATCTTTTACCCCTCTTTTTGGCATAGTTAACTTGGTAATTATTTTGCTGACTATAGTTATTTATAAATAGCAGTAGTAACGATCTGGTTTCATTTGACCTATTAGAAACTAGCAAACATGCATGCTTTATAGCTTTTATTTTTATTAGTTTTCCTGATTGGATTGGATTAATCTTTGATGACTATATTTTTTTTTAATAAATTAGTGAGTACAGTTTTTATTTTAGAAAAGCTGCAAGCAAATCCACCATTAAAAATAATGTTATCCTTGAAAAAGACAAATCAAAGTACTGGTATTTTATGTGTATAAAATTAGCAGACTCCAAGTACTTTGTTTGTATAAAAATTTATCACATCCTTCTGGTCAATAAATTTTATTAATGGAGGATTTGTTTTTTTTTTATATGAAGAGGGAAAATTATTAAATTTAGGATTGAAAAAACAAAGGCGATGGTCAAAAAATCTGGAAGATGAGATTTAGGGGGGAAAAAGCCCAACAGTTAGCTTTAAAGAAAAAAGGAAAAGAAAGAAAGAAAGATGCATTGCAACTAAACAAGGCGCTCCCAATCAAACAATGAGAAAGGACATAAGGGAGCATGTGAGTAGGGGCAGTATCGTATCAGACATTTTTATCTATATATTTTTTGAAGGTTTATAAATAGAAGAAGTGGATAGATTTTGTCAACAATGAGGAATTCATTCATAAATGAAAAATATGGAATTGACCGGTTAAAGTTGTTGTTGGAGGAGAAGTCACAGTAGAAAAGTAAAAGAGGAGTGGGGGTTGGTGAATGGTTAAGGAAGATTATCATAATTCATAAACAAGAGAGATAGAGCATTTATTAATTGCCATTATCCTTTCTTAATATTAAGTCACCATAGGCACAAAATGAAATATGGGATTCAATTAATGGTATTGATATTGCGTACAATTTTATAAAGTGCTTATAAGACTATAAGCGTCAATTTGATTTGCGGGGAAGGGGATGGATTTTGCTCCCCTTCCCTTATTTGGCAACATAAAAATTTAAGGAGAGGAGGGAAAATTTTTTTTTTGAAAAAAAAAAAACTCCTCCCCTCCAAAATGAGGGATTTGGAGGGCAGGGGTAATATTTGGCATAGTATGACTATTATGTTCATGAAAGTTTTTAATATTATTGTTATATCCTTCTAACTTTCTTCCTCATCCACATCCTCACTTTAATATTTTGGCATGGTGTGGCTATTATGCACATGAAAATTATAATTATTCAATTTAATAATTATAAAATTATAAGTTTATATAATTATTAAACATTCTACAACAAATTCAAAAAATGCTTTAAATAAAATAAGGATAAAGTTGTCCATATGAAAATATTTTACCTCCCCTCCCCTCATCAACCAAACAAGGTAATATTAAAATATCTCCCCTCTCCTCCCCTCCCCTCTCATCAATCCAAATAAGGTAATATTAAAATCTTTCTCTCCCCTCCCCTCGGCTCGCCTCAGTTGAACCAAACAAACCCTAAAAGTAATGTAATAAGCCAATGAATTTGGTGAATGTTGCTCCCCCCCCCCCCTTTTTTATTGCCATCAACACTGATCACTTGTATGTCGATCTTTAGAGGTCAACCAATTTCATTTATACTAACGACAAGATCTATGTATTTGCAAAATTTGAAACTATGGACAATGACAAAATGTCGAAGCAAAGCATAAAGAACAATTGCATAAATTTTTTTTTTTTGCCAAAAACAAACTAATGGTATTAAGTTCAAATAAGTTATATTGTCCCATATATTACAGCAAACCAACACAGAAAATGAGAAAATAAATAAGTTACAACTAACAAACCTACTGACTGAGAAAATAAATCCCTAAACCTAGCTAACAAACTATAGAGGCTAATAAATAACAACACTTCAATGCAGCCAGAACACAATAATGAATATGAGACATCATCCCCTCCAATTGTAAAGAAGGCTTGTAACTGGGAAGAAGGTCGATATGCCTGATCATATTGGCAAGACATTTCTAATGAAGCATTGGTAATCCTTCCGGCTACCAATTCTGCTTCCCTGGGAACGCACCTGGAAGAGAGGTTTCTAACCAAATTCCGTGGCACAAAGGTGTACTCAAGGAGAATATCATTCAACTTATAATCAGCGAATGCACAATCAAATAGACCATAGGAAAAATAAACCCAACTCCAGTCTGAAGATAAGCAGAACTGCCATATACACTGAACCGGCCCATATCTAGTCCTATAATGAACAATGATGATCAATACACTGAACAGGCGCAAGATGAGCCAATGATGAACAGCGCATACAATTCTACTCATATAGATCAGACTCAAAAAACTGATATTATTTGCCTATTTATTGCACATTCCTTGACCAGAATACCCACAAAGAACATTACCTTTCTACCACATACAATTACCATCAACCAAACATTACTAAATTTTGAATGTATCATAAAGACTCTGTTTCTGGGGCTTGGGATAGAAAATCCATCTCTTTCCCACCGATAAATCTTCCACACCAATTCTAGTAGGGTATAGACAATTTGGGTAAGGTATTTTGACTTATAATATGTACATACCAGTGAAGACATGTAATAACATACCCAATCATATGAGGCAAACCAAGCCACACCAGGTATCAATTCTTCTAAATAATCATCCGAATTAAACAAAGAAAAACCAACACCAAAAGAGGCTCTCCCACCAATAGAAAAACTCATTCTCAATACGACATCAATGGGAACGAGTTTAATTCTTAGCAATCTACTCACCTTGGGAGTAAAGGGTCATAAAGGTAATACCTTTAAGCTTCTTTCTTCCAGTGCCTTTGAATCCCCCAACGTGATTAAAAACTCCCAGCTTCCACTTAACCATAGAACCTTCAACACCTTGCTTTCACCTGAGAGTCCACCGGCGGCAAGGTCCTCTGATGCCATGGCACTAATTTGTTTGACCGTTGAGCTCTAAAGTCTGAAGCACCGCATTACTGCCACAGATCTGCCCCCAATTACCTGACAACCCCAACTCTCATCCCTCACCTCCACAATCGATCGCTTAGAAGAGAGAGGGAGCCATCGCGTTGATTCCCTCAGAGGCCATAGAGGCACCCATCGAAGGTCGCCATCAGAAATCTGCAAGTGCGTCTGAGATTCGAACTCTTCCCCGTATCCACTGACACAAACCTCCTGCTCGTTGCCTTCATGGGACTCGCTCCCAAACCGCAAATCTTCTGGCCGTAATAGAGGAAGCCTGCAATTAAACTCCACCGAAAGGGGAGAGAAGAACCTTCCAAGAAGAAAGAGTGGCTGCCACTTGACTAGTGACAGACTGCATCTCGCCAGCAAACTCATTCTATCATAAATCAGAAACCCTAGCAGAGGGAAGCTACTCGCACGAAGGCGAAAAAAAGAAAACAAAAGTATTGTCATTCTTTTTCCAATTGCATAAATATTTTTAAGTAAACAAGAAGGTAATAATACACTTCATTTTGTATTTACAAGAAAACTCTTATTACTAAAAAGGTATAACAATGAATGCACACACTCACCATGTCACTCTCCCACAGTTAGTTTTGATTGAGAAATAACTTTCAATTATTCAGTAAATCTTTAACCATGCATGTTCAGCATAATCAAACTTACAATGAAATAACAATCAAACAAATAATGTTACACACTCTGAAAGCCAATAAAATATAGTCAAAGAAAAATGGGAAGTGAAAAACATCAACTTTAAAACATAGAAGTGCTCTAGGAACATGCCTTGTGTCCTTATATTTTCAACCCCTAAGTACCCTTATAGTAGGGACAAAGTTAGTCAGCACAACCATCCCTGCAAATGTATACCAATCTTACAGAAGTCAACATCCAAGCAAAAAAAAAAAATATCATTCTTAATACAAAGAAAGAAATTAAAATCAAATAAAGATGCTACCTTCAACTTGTTTCAGAATTTCAGTAGAGCATACTGTATCACTAATAGCAAACCTAATTTTTTTTGTCAAATCACTTATTCTTAGTCCATGCTTCCTTAGAACAATCTCCACAAAGAACATGGCTATCACTTTCTCAATGAAATGCCACAGAAAGTATTATTTTTCTAAAAATAATTTTTTTCGTATTTTTCTTTTAGGACCCTATAATTACAATTAACAACACACTTTAAACACATTTCCATATCTACATCAAAATGAAGAAAAGCAAACCACAATCAAATAACTCCAAAAATATACAAACTAACAAATAACTAATTAACAAAATCACTACTAAGTAAAATACTAGTGTTAAAAATAAATAATTATTTTACTTATGTTAACAATTATTACAAAAATTAAAAATTATAAATACTACATGTCTTCACATACAACCTAAATATAATAACATTTAATTTTATCTCATTTATTTTTCAGCATATAAAAATGAGAATAACTTTTTTAGATTTCATAATAAATTAAATATAAAGGACATTGGGCAAATTAAACCATTAACTACTAATAAAATTATATTTGTAAGCTCAAAAATTAGAAAACTTATAGTGTATAGGAAGCTTGAATAGAGTAAGCTGAAACATGAACAACATCTGGAAAAAAATTTAATAAAGGAAAAAGAGAAAGACAAAGTCGCATGCATGCTTACAAATTAAAAAAAAAAGTGGTTAAGAAGACAATGTATTGTACGTAGCCTTAAAATATATAAAAAAAAGGAAAAGTGAGTGGGATACATACTTATAGGACGAAATAAAGCTATAAGGAGGAGGAAATTGGACCAAAAGGGAGGAGTGGTCGGTTTGGTGCAAAAAATGGGACTAAATAAATGAGGAGGAAATGCGGAAAATGAAAAGAGGAGGAAGAGGAAATGTGAAAAATGATGAAACAAAGAAATGAGAAGCAAGTGCTGAAGTGGGGATGGTGATGAGTGACAAAAAGAGGAGAAGGAGGAAATGTTAGAACCAAGAGAATAAAAGTGATGGAAGCAAATTGTCAGAGAGAGAAGGGTTTGAAAAAAATAATTTAAAAAAAATATTACTTTGTGTGGTGCTTATTAAGCCAAATGTCACACAAGCGCCATAGCTGATACTTTAGTTTCAAGTATTATGAATTGTTATGAGCTTAGGGTTCTTGTCTTGAGATGGCTTTCACTCTATATTCAAGGTGCATCATATCCTAAATTCCATCATGATCTAGAGATTAGATGTTAGGAAACTCCTCTATTTAAGAATTCCTTTCATTTTGATCCTATACAATCTCCTTAGGATCTTATTATCCACTTTTGCTTCATTAAGGCTTCTCTGGATTTGAATCTTGTCCTTAAAATTATTTCAAATTCAAGATATTCAAATTCCCCTTAAAATTACTTCAAATTCAAGATATTCAAATTCCCGTTAGGAATCCTTTGCCAAGTTTTCTTCCAGTTGTACCTTTCATTCCATTTCAGGATTACAAATCAACCTTACTTTGGATTATTTTCCTCTTGACTCTTTTCAGGATTTTCTCCTTCTAAATTGTCACTTAAAATTTCATACTCAAATGGGCAAATTCTTATCCCATTCATTACTAAGTAATTTATGTTTAGATCAGAATTTAATAGCTTTGACTGAAAATTCATTCCTTTTCTAAGTGATTACTAAAATATTCATACTGAGGTATAAATATTTCAACATAAACTATTGTTCAAAAAAATTTAAAAAAAATTGTTTCAGTGCTTTTAAAAATTCTCTTGATACATATTTATCTCAAATAAAACAAAATGAATCATTATGAACATTTTAAGAATTTTAACCTTAAAAAAATAATTATAATAGCACTAAAAACATTTAAAATAGATCCAAACATATTTTAAACTATAAATAATATATGTCAAAATATAGATTTAGGGATTTTTAGAAACAAACCGTGTTTCAATTGGAACTTAAATGCTCTCTCACGCGCTTCTAGAAGTAGGAGGAAATTAAAAAAAAAAAAATTCTGGGAAATGGAGAACAGCCTAAAAGAAAAATTGTTGGCCTAGTTCTTTTCTTTTAATGTGTTTTTGGACCAAAAACCTATTTGGCTCTTTTTTTAAGTCCAATCTAGTCGAAGCCTAATGTCAGCAAATGTTTTTTTTTACAATGAAACGTGCCGTTTCACTTATGGTAGAGGGATGTTATTTTGTTTAAAACAACCCAGCATTTTGGCAGAGTCAAAATGATTTGTCATTTTGCTTCATCTTCACCCTCTATCTGGGTTGTCTTGACCCGGATGAAGCCATAAGGACTCTCCTATCCTTGTAGCTGGTGTTTTTGACGTTAGTTTTTCGCGTTCTTAATGTCTATCTCTTTGATTTTTTTTTTGAGATCTACATAATGACACCAATTTCATGACCTAAAAACACTATTTTCAAGTGACCCCAATCTCGAAAAGACAACTTCCTCAATTCCCGTTATCGTGTATGAATTTTTTTTTTTTGTTTTGTTTTCTACACTAATATAACAACTTCGTGGCCTAAAACACACTGAAGCCAAATTCCAAAAATCAGAGACAGTAGATGATAATAGTTTAAACTGTTTTTGCTTGTTAGTTTAATGACATAGAGACTTTATATTCCATTTGCTTTGTAACATTTAAACAAGATATAGCAAAGTAAGCATAAGAGAATGAAGGGAAGAAACCCACAGACATAATTTATGTTCCAGTTATAGTTTTGAATAGATACAAATGCCACTCGCAAAAACATAATTTGTCGTTTCAAGCCAAACAATTGGGCATACTCAAATCATATATAGATTACTAGGAACAAAAAAAGATTCAAAAGAAAGAAAAATGATACAGCAACAATTTCATGACATATATCCACACACATATATATATGTTAAGTTCACATATAAGAGCCTAAGGGTTTGTTTGGTTCGAAGGAAGAGAGAGTGTTTGTTTGGTTTGAAGGAGAGGAGAGGATGTGAGGGATTTTAATGGAGGGGAGGGGAAGGGAGGGGTTTTAATATTATCTCGTTTGGATTGATCAGAAAGAAGAAGAGCGGAGGGATTTTAATGTTACCTTATCTGATTGAGGAGGGGAGAGGAGGGAAATTATTTTCACATGGACAACTTTACCTTTAAGTTATAAGTGATTTTTTCCAAACTTTATTAAATGTATAATAGAGTTTAAATATAAATAAAATTTTTATGCCATAAATCATAGTCAAATGTAATCAAATGCAAAAAGTTTTATCAGGTAGGCACACACAACAAGCATCCATTGAAATCGAGAAGTATAATAGGAGTTATATTCCAACGCCAACAACCAAATTTCGGAGTAAACGAGTGTCATACATGCATGATATTGGGGTTAGCCAAGTCTTTTGCATTAAGTGCAATGACCCAACGCTTCCAGGAGAGCAGAGATTGAAGATCAGCATGAGCAAAAGACAGAGGAATGAGCGCATCTTGAACTTTCACAAATCACAAGCACGCAAGCTGGGATCGTTGAATCACCATTTCCAGACGGGGAAAAATACATCACTTACGGAGGTTTATATGTAACATCCTTATTTTGCTAGCATTTAAAATTAGCTATAGTTTAGATTTTATTTTGTCAAAGGGTATAAAATAATTAATAATTTAAAAGAAGTATCAAATTCTAAACATGTATTAAAAAAAATGTATACAAATGAAATACCTCCTTCAAATAATTATTCTAAGTTTATGGGCATGTGTGTGAAAATATGTATATTACCATTGGGATAAGAAATATACAAATTTTTTTTGTTGAATATTACTTTTATTATTTTATTATTATTAAAATGTAATTTTAATAAGAGGAGTTAAACCCTAGATCTACATATATAGTAAGGGAGAATGTCCTATTTTTAACATATAACTAATAATGGATGATATGTGTGCTCTTTATGTCATGCCCTTATTTTAATTTCACCTTTACCAGAGTATTCGTGGAAAACGATATGCGGTTTGGTGGGCAACATAGAAATAACATAAATATACTGATAATATATGCATGATTATAAAAATTCCCCATAGGGGTTTCGTGCATAATAATTACAAACCTTGTAGCCGCATAAGGCTCTAGAATATCTAAACCCATCCTAGTGAAACGGAAATATCTTTCCGTCTTTGTTCCAAATGATTATTGTGTGTTATGGTAAGAAACTTATGTTTTGCAAGTTTAGACAATGGTTAAAAAAATTACCAAATGCATATCACTAAGTTTAGAGGTTATTACTGTTATTTTAACTTATGCACTCGAGAGATGGAGCTAGCACTCGAGCATTAAGCACTTTTGCACTCGAGCATAAGAGAGTGTTGAACAGAAAGTGTTTGATAGAAGCATACTCTAGCTGAAAATACCAGGACAACTCGAGTGAAGGACACAGCACTCGAGTGATAATATGATTTGTACTCGAGCATGAAGACACACTCATGCAAGTGTTTGATAGAGAGTAAAGGCAGAGACATGATATCATCACATCACTCGAGCACAAACTCACTACTCGAGTGATAGCCTCAAGCTCACCCGAGTCCTTGCAAGTGTGGTATAGGAAGTATTGACCCCGAGAGCAAGATAAACTCAAAGTGAAAATTGCACTTGAGTCCAAGTGAGTGAGGCATAGAAAGTGTTTGCCCAAGAAACAGCCAATACATGGAAGAGCAAGTGTACTCGAGTGGAGAGTACTTGCACCCGAGTGATACGTTAGCACCCGCAAGTGAGAAATCTAACTCTCTCCATTTATGATGCAAGTGCTGAAGCAAAAGAGTATCAATACAAGAATATACTGTGCACTTGAGTGAGAGTAAGTGTACTCGAGTGAAAGCCCACATCATCTGCAAGTGCAAAATCACACTCTTGATAAAATGGGATACAAGTGTTATCCAGAGACGTGGGTTTATGGTACAAAATTCAAGTGAGCACCCACATCACTCTCAAGTGTGAAAATGCACTCTCTCAAAATCAAGCAAAAGTGCAACACAAAAGTAGAAGTAGAAGAGGAAATATGAAGATTTACTCGAGTGAGGCCTCAGTGCACTCGAGTGATGCTCTGTCAGAAGCCAAAATGCAACAGACTTACAGTGATCAATCTGAACATGGTTTAATATTATTTATTCATTATGTTTTCACTTGTTATTATTATTTAACATCATTTAACATATATTAAAAGTGTGAAACAGGAGTTTGATCGTTTAAATTAGAAAGGCACACAGGAAGTCAAACAACGGCAGACAGAATCATTACGACCAACCAAGCACGTACCTACCACGTATCTCGTTCAAAGATTTCAAACGTATGCATACTGTTCCACAATAAAATGCTCTACTCCACAATGATTATTATTCAACGGGAAAAATCAACTGACTATAAATGCAAAGCTTCAAAGACCATCAAGAATAACTAAGAACAAGAATTCACACAAGCAAATTCATGAGTCTCTGTTATTCATATTTTCTCTGTATTCATATTATTCTTTAGTGCTTATCATATTTGCTCTGTAAAAGAGTCTGTATACACTTCAAATTCTATTTTCATTTGATCTCAAGGTATAGGGACCTTGAGAGGGTAGATATCCTTACAAGAGAAGTAGTTGAGATAATTAATAGTAGGACTTTCTGCTCATAAAACTTACAAGATACAAGTAGTAGAGAACGTTGCTGCTTGTAAGACTTACAGAGGTATAAGTAGGAGAGAACATTGTTGCTCATAAGACTTGTATACATAAGCAAGAGAAAAAGGTCATAGGTTTGTTTTTCTGCACGTAAGACTTGTCGTAAGGGGGAGAGAAATTTCTAAGTGTTAGAATATTTCTGCTCGTAGTTCTTTCAAGGACGATTGTTGTTTTTCAGCTTTTTGAGAGCCCACTGAATCTTGGAAGAATAGTAAAAATTTTAGTAGGTCTTGATCTCTAAGGAATGGACATAGGCCTGGGTTTTTGGTCGAACCAATATAACTCTCAGTGTGCTAATCTTCTCAACTCTACTCTATCTACAGCTATTATTATATCACCGCATCAACCGAAAAATTTATCACATCACCCAATTCACCCCCTCTTGGATGAAGCTTGCCTCTTTTATATAATAGAGTAGTACTTCCCACATTGAGTAGCTATGCAATTTGGATGGATCAAAATTTTCTAGGCTTTATGGCTAGAATCAATCACACTCCTGATCTATATATATAATAATATAAGTGTTCACCTATACCTGTAACACCCTTACCTTTTATGGTTTTCTGATTAGTTTTTTGTAGTGAATTCAAACCACAAAGTGATATTCATTTCTAAAGTTCTTTCAATTCCCAACCTTAGGGCAGGATTCGAACATGTAGGTAAGTGAGTTTTTCAAAAAATTTCAAAATCTTGCGGAAGTTTCATTCAGTGGTTCGTAACTTCATTACTACCCATCAATTCTCATCTTTATTTAATTCAGTCAGAGTGATTCACTACTCATTTATTTAGCTAGATCATTCCTCTGCTCATTCTTAGTTCATTCATTTGCATATATATATATATATATACACACACACACACACACACACAGACAGTGTAGCCATAGGGCTACCAAATTGTTTAAACCCATTACAAATATTATAGACATAACCCCATCTTCATTTCACTACTGCATTCGCCTCATACAGAACTCTTCTCTGTTCCCAACATACCTCCTGTGTTCACCTGTCTAAATGGTTAGTTGGGGGAGGGTGAGATTTAGGGGAATCTCAGTAGTAAACAATTACCATAAACAGTACATAAAAAATAAATGCAAGTGCATGACATGCTTGCCTTACATAGGTTTATGTTCACATAATGACCTATCTAAGTGCTCAATGTTTCATGTAACGTACTCATGGCTATAGTGTAACATAAACAATGCTACAATCATCCATACATGCTTCACATAGTCAATCAAAGCAATAAGCCATATCAATACAAAAGCATAAATATCAAGTACAAGCAAGTACGGTAAGTTCACTACCTCTTGTCTCTTGGAAATTCTTCCATTTCTTCTTCCTTAACCTCTCATGACCCTAGATACCCAATCACATCATTAGAGACATGATAGAGAGTGATTGGAAGTGTATATTAATGTCTAAGACGTTAGGGAGGCTAAATAATTCGACGTTTCACAAAAAATATGAAATGCTGAAAGTTAGGGTCTTGGCTGCGGCCAAGAAATCCTTGGCTGTGGTCAAGAGTGTCTAGAAAATTTTGGGCTACGGCTAGGAAATCATCTAGTCATGGCCAAGAAACTGCTCCTCCAGGTTTTCCCCTGTTTCGTGGCTGAACTTCCAAAAATCATTACTTAATCTAGAAAAATCAAAATAGAGTGATTCAAAGTTCTATGTAACCCTTTTTAAGTCTACTTTCAATGAAAAATATCATAGAGCCCCAATTATAGCCGCACATTTCCCAGAAATTTGTCAAACTCAAACTGTTACAGATTTCATGCCAGATTCAGGGTCAAACTTTGAAAAATCATAAATTTCAATCCACTAGTTCAAATGGCTTATAATGCCTATCAAATTAAATCCCTAATTGTCTACTTTAATCCTATAAAATTTCATAGCATTTAAACCAAGTTTGATCGATAAAAAATACATTGAAAGCTCACTACCTCCAGAAAATGAATTCAGACAGCTTTAAACATAAACTTCCAAAATCATCATAAATCATCATTTAACCATAATCACATGATTAAACCTCAAATACCCCCTAGAAGTAAATTGAACAGTACCCTATCCTCATGAAAACTCATCTAAACAACACACCAATCGGTTCAAAATGAAGCCCACACTTTCCTCTATGCATTTCAACAGTCAGTTCGAAAATCTGACAGTACTCTGGCTAGCGAGACAACACCACACCCCTCAAAATGAAAATCCAAAACCATAGAGATGAAGCTTGGAATGAGTAGAAGAAGGTTTGTGAAGGGTATTTTGAGAGAAAACGCCGATTTGGAGGTGAAATTGGCTTCAGAGCTCAAGAATGGTTACTATTCATTCTCTCTCTCTCTCTCTTGTGATTTTTATTTGAATTTTTGGGCAAATGGATGAAAATATATGCCCAAGAGGGAGTCTGGTAATCATCTTGAGGGTTGGGTGGCGACTTCTTGTGGTGCCAACACAAAAGTAAAAAAGGTAAGTGTTATCATGAGGGATACTTATAACCTTCTCATTCATCCAACACAAAAGTGCTCTTGAACTTTGTCATGATAAAGGGACACTTGTCACTCTCTTATGGTGCCACCACAAAAGTTGTGTCATCATTAGCTATCAGGACTAACTTTATTAAAGCTACTTTAATAAAGTTACTTTATTGGTATTTACTCAGGTTTTACTCGAGACTTGTTCGAGATTGCTTTATGTATATCGAGGCCTGCCAAATGATGCCAGGTCAGAGTATATGTGTGTATGCCCCACATGGTGCCACATACCAATGTCTTCTTCCAAAAACGCAGGGTACACATATCTACCCTAAAAATGCCATGTGCACACCTATACCAGTATATTTCACTCGACCAGTTAGTCCCTTACCTCATGACATAGCTGGGTGGCATCTTTTAACCAACCCAATGGCACCTTATATGTGTCCAATGCATATCTGCATTGACAATTTGATCCTATTGCCTACGAATAATGGGCCCTCAGTTTGGTAGAACTGGATTACATAGTCCCTTATAGTCTTTCTATCTTTCAATATTCTTGGGACTCTTTTCGAACTGGGCTTAGTAGTCCACCTTCACTACTATAAAAGAGGGATTTAACGATGTTTATTATAACGAATACTATGGTATTTAAGAAACGCCAAAGCTTTCAACGTCATTAAAAATATCTATGACGCTTCTTAAATTTATAGAAACGCCATAGATTAATTTTTAGAATTAAATTAATAAATAAACACCTATGACATTCATAATAGAAGTGCCAAAGGAGGTAAGAGGCCTCCTTTGACACTTTATGAACAAGTGTCAAAGGAGGTGTAACCTCCTTTGGCACTTGTTAAAGAAGCGCCAAAGGAGGGTGTACAAGACCTCCTGTGGCGCTTCTTTGACAAGTGCCAAAGGAGGCAACACCTCTTTTGGCACTTATTAAAAAAGCACCAAAGGAGGGTGTCCTTTTGCTTTTTTTTTTTTTAAAATGATTTTTTTAATTATTTTATTTTCTAGATAAAATAGGAAAATTAGGAGGGTCTTTTTTTTATATAATTTTTTAAATTATTTTCTTTTCTTGATAAAATAGACAAATTACAATACGATGGTAAAAAATGCAAAACGTTAACTACAATGATGTGTATTACAATAAAAACACTACAAAATTTATTGTGTTACAATAATTATAATGTACAACAACTAATTTTAAAATGAATAAACAAAACAAGAATAGGCAAGAAAGAACCTATGTGCCTAAATTAACTAATTGTCTAACTATATATTCACATTATTCTTCAATGATTTTCATCCACTTGATAGTTAGACAACTTAGTAAAGTGTTGATCTTCATAATACTACATGAATAATCATACACACAAAGAATTAAAATCATAACGTTACTTCTACGCACAATTACACCAATATTATTATATTTGTAAGCTTAAAAATTAAAAAACGTACAATGCATAGGAAGTTTAAGCATACAAAGTTAAAACTTCAAATAAATACCTAAAAAATAAAAATTATGAGTAAACATATAAGAGTCATGATAGATTTTAACTAAAAAGAAAACGTGGTTCAAATGTTAAAAAAAACACTTACAAGCTAAAACTTCAAATAAATACCTGAAAAGCTGGTGGACTAATGGAGTAGGGGAGCAATGGATCGAAATTATGAGAAATGGGAAGCAGGAGGGCGATAATGGCGAGATGATAATGGCGAGGTGTTTAATTTTTGTAAGGCGACAATGGTGGGGTGTTTAAAAACGTGGATCAAATTTTTTTTTTTAAAAGAAATACATAGGAAGCTTTGGTGCTTCCTTAGGAAGTGCCAAAGCTTCCTATTATAATATATATATATTTTTTAGTTTTTTTTTTTTGGAATGTGGCCTTTTTAAAACTTTTTTTTAAAAAAAAAAAGATACATAGAAAGCTTCTGGTAGTAGTAAGTCCTATTCATAATTTTGTCCTCGTTAATTCTCTTTATTCTCCTGCAACTACTTCCAAAATTGTACGTATATTTAAAAATTATATAGAAATGAGGACAAAATTGTATATAATTTTGTTAAAAAAAATGTTATTACTAGTTAAAATTGTTAAAACAAATAAAATATAGAAATGCTTTAAAAATTATATATTTACAACTCACATTTTTATATTTACATGTTAAATTTAACAATTTATGTCTACACGTACAAGTTGAACTTTTCATTTAACAAGTTAAATTTGTAAAAACATTACATTTTTTCGGATCTTTATGGTTTAATTTTTTTACTTGACATTTATGAGTAATTTTCCCTACAAAATAGTAATCATGCATATTAATTACCACATGGACATCTTATGATAATGGGAGAGGTTTTTCTTTTCTTTTGTTTGTTGTGCCAACAATTGGGGAAGATCTATATATCTAGCTTTTATATGTTTAGTACACATTTATTGAACCAAATCAAGACAATGAGTTTTAAAATATTAATAATAAGAATTATTATAGAATAAATAATATATTAAGAAAAGTTAAACACATCAAATTGATTTTGATGGGAAACATGTACTCTTAAGTATTAGTTTTTACTTTACTATGTCATATATGGTTGAAACCAACGTGGATCAATTTTTTTTAAAAAAACTATATAGGAAGCTTTGGCGCTTCCTTAGGAAGGGCCAAAGCTTCCTATTATAATTTTTTTTTTGTTTTTTGTTTTTGGAATATGGCCTTTCAGGATTTGTTTTTAAAAAAAAATGCATAGGAAGCTTCGGCGCTTTTCATAGGAAGCGCCAAAGCTTCCTATTATAATATAATGTATTTTCATAGGAAGCGCCAAATTTTTTTGTTTAAAAATACATAAGAAGCTTTGGCGCTTCAGCTTCCTTAGGAAGCGCCAAGCTTCCTATTATAATTTTTTTTTAGTTTTTTCTTTTAGAATTTGGCCTTTTTAAAAAAAGAAAATTGATGAATTTTATGGAGCTCACACAGTTTTACGCTTCATTATAAGTGCAAGTTAATACTAGTGACAATAGTATATTGAAGTAAATAATATTGGATCTATAGAAAGAAAGAGCAAAAAGAATGGCAAACATATCATATAGCTTTACATTGATTGTAACTATTAAACCTTTATTAATAATAAATGTTATTACCCAAATTAAAAACAAAAAATTAATTTAAATTAAAAAAAGCATAATGCAAATACAATAGGCATATTACAATAGTCAGAAAGAAATTACACTTCTTTTGTCAAGCATATGTGTAGGGCTGTAGATAATATATTAAACTTCATATTATATTTTTTTAAAAAAATTATAGGATGCTTTGGCGCTTCCTAAGAAAGCGCCAAAGCTTCCTATTATTATTATTATTATTTGAAAATATAAGAAGCTTTGGCGCTTCCACATAAAGCGCCAAAGCTTATTATTGTTTTTTTAAAAAAAAAATTGAAAAAATTGTTTGGCGGTTGTTTAGGAAAGCGTCATATAAGGTTAACTTCTACTATGACGCTTATAATTGTAAGCGCCAAAGCTTCTAAATAACTTTGAATAAATAATTATCTTTGGCGCTTTTTAAAAAAAGTGTCATAAGAGCTGTGCCACCAAACCCCTTTTTCGTAGTACTGCTTATTCAGGCTTATTTTCTAACATTTAGTCTCAAAATTTAGGATATTACAATACCTTATGTCTCTTTAGCAATTAAGCCTGAAAAGTAAAAGAAGATGGGGGAAAAAACAAATATCCCTATCAGAAAGGGTGCAAGAGTTATGCAAACCCTTGAACTTAAGGGTTTGCATAATCCTTGCTCCCTTTTTTATAGGGGTATATGTTTTTTCCTCAGAATCTTTTGCTTTCTAGGGGTTAAATCCTGTAAAAAGATATAATTATATATAGGTCACTAGCCACATTATCACTTATATATATCACCAGTTGCCATTGATTTTCCCCACAAAGCCTGGAATGTCTTGATCCATGTCAAATTGCGTAGCCACTCGGTGTGGAAGGAACCATTGTTCTATTATATATATAGAGGAGATCAACCAGCTCAGAAAATCTTACTTGAAGAGTGTTATATCCATACATCACTGTTATTATATAAAAATCATCACAGTTCTTATTTATAAACTGTTATTTATGTACTTAATACATAACAGTTGTCTATGTGATACCATTATTGATTTTTATTAAAAGTCACGGTTCTTACATATCAACCGTTATATATGTTACTAAATAAATAACATTTGTAAAATGAGACTGTTATGTATCATGCAAGCATTACCATATATTATGACAGTTGTTTACGTATGCTTGTTAGTTCCTATCACAGCAATGGACATACCATGGCCTCTCTGAGCCTCAATACATAACGGGTGTTATATTATAACTGTTATAATATGTTGGGAATAAATAACGGTTCTGAACTGTAATTTATCTGCACTAGGCTTTTATAACGCCCGCATATATGATAGTTCAGAATTGTTATATATGGTAGATAATAATCATCATATATCACGATTTCTGTAATAGTGAGATTGAGGGTTCAATATAATTTTGTGCTCCTTCTTTGATTAAAGTCAATGATGACTCATAAAATAATTTAACAAAATATAAATATAAAATTGGCTATAAATATGAAATAAGTAACCAAAATCTACTGAAAAATGAGTTGTTAAGAAATTCAAATTTGGTTTGCAGCAAGAGTGCTCGAGTTAACCCCATTAAGTGAGGGGATCACAACCAAAACTCGTTAAAATATAAGATCAAAATTACTTTTAACGAGTTTCGTTTTTTATCTCTACGCATTTAACGAGTTATAAAAATATAAGAATTAAAAACCACAATTTGAAACTATATAAACTAAAATTCAATATGTAAAGACTAACAATAGTATCAAACCTACATTTTTAATGCAACATTTCCATTTTTACCCCTAATTAATTGCATTTCTCTCTCATATCTTTTTCCCACTTATTCGCTCTCATATTTGTTCCTACTCATTTTCTCTCTCACTAATCATCTTTATAAATAAGAGTATATTGAGAAGAAAAAACATTATATCTCTTATATATTCATTGCTTTTAACTAATTTTATTATTTTAATTAACAACAAGTTAGTTCGTTTTGCGTGATTTCGATAGTTGTTGCTTATAGAAAATAAAGGATGTAGTATATGATAGAGTAGTTACTATCTTTAGTTTCCACACATGTTTGCACGGAATTATCTCTTCTACTGAATATTAATAGAAAAATACTTTAAAGTGCCGAATGCAACTTAACTCTTGTACGTTTACATAATTTGTTTCCTTGAAATCTTGGTTTAAATACAGAAAGTGTTTTTTTCCCTCTTACATCCAAATACACACATGTTTTAAATGTCTTAAATATATTATCAAATAACGAATTGTATCTTTACTAGTTTTAAATGTCAATATATTATCAAATAACAAATTGTATCGTTACTTTCTTTATGCATTAGACCATTTTGCTTCCATTCGTCCCTTAAATTATCAAATGCAATATGCATAAAGGTGATCTCATATGAAGTTGGATGCATTTAATTTGCAGACTTTGGAAAAAATTTAAAAAGGTTAGCATGGTGTGAGAATACCATTATCTTTCACTATCGTTACATATCACAGTGACGTCATGGTATCCTACCTTCTGATGTTCTGATAAGCTTTATATTGGCAGTAATTTTCAAAGGGTAAAAGTTTAAAAGTACCGATGAGCTTTTCCCTAAAGTGCTTCTAGTATCATATGTTTTTCATAGGTGTAAAAGTAACCTTGAATTTTAAAATAAGAGCAAAAATACCAATGCCATTAATCCCGATTAAGTTGGCTGTTAGTTTGACCGAAGATGCTGACATAGATACTGACTCAACTAACTTTAATCTTGCTAGCAATGGAGGGAAAAAAGAAAAGCACCTTAAGCTCTTTTTTCCCCTCCATTGAGGATTGCACCTCTTCTTCAAATTCAACCCACAGAAACCTCCATCACTTTTCATTGCTAGAGAAATCAAAATTCAACCTTAAAGAACACATCATCCATAAACAAACTCAAAAATCAAAATGCAAAAACACAAATCAAACTCAAAACCATACGTTGAAGATGACAAGAATCAAGCCACATTTCCTCAAACTCATATAGTTGAAGCAAAAAATAATGACATCTTATCTACACAAACCTCTCCATATCATGTGAAAGTATGAAACAAGAACCCCAAACCTTCAAACATAGAAACACCATCCTCTCTTTTAAGAATCTCACGCCAATCTCTTCTTTGATCATCTTGTAAAAATATGAAACAAGAACCCAAAAGCTTCAAACATAGAAGCACCATCCTCTCTTTTAAGAATCTCACGCCAATCTCTTCTTTGATCATCTTGTGAAAATATGAAACAAGAACCCAAAAGCTTCAAACATAGAAGCACCATCCCCTCTTTTAAGAACCTCACGCCAATCTCTTCTTTTATCATCTTCTATCACCTCCTTAGACTCGCCACAAATTCATTTAGTAAAAATATAATATTTTGCAGCAGGGGAATCAAGAAAAAAACTCTGCAATTTCATGGAAGAAAGAAACTAAAATTTTGAAATTTGGCTTTGTACCTTTAAGTCAGAAACCTTGCGAATCATTCTGAAATCAACCACAAAATAATTATAGCTTCTAGGAGACTCTAACTCAGAGACTCGGGGTGACGATGACAGTGAGTGTCATCAAGAGAGGCAATAACGACAAATTCTCAAGTTGTACAGGGAGACAAAGGGAGGAAGGGATGGGGATCGTGAAAGAGGGAAGAGTCCATCGCCATCGAAACTTCACAGCCTAAGGGAGGGAGTGTAAGGAGAGGAGGACGGCAGGGATGCGACTGAGGATGGTGGTGGAGAACGGGGTGGGAGAAGTTTAGGTTAGAAGTTTTTATTTATTTTAAATAATAAATTAATATTAGTGGGGATGTGTATATTTTTATTTTTACTTTTTTACTCTACCTCCGGCAGAACATTGTTATGGTCACATCACCTTCCATGTCAACACTTTTAGTCAATCTAATAGTCAACTTAACTACGATTAACGGAACTGGCATTTTTACCTTTATTTTTAAAATTCATGGTTACTTTTGCATCTATGAAAAGCATATGGTGCTAGAAGCACTTTGGGTTAAAACTCATGGGTATTTTTGAACATTTGCCCAAGGTATTAAAACTCGGACTAGGCATTGAACCAGTCGGGGTGCTGGGTTAAGGGTCAGTGGGTCAGACCAGGGCTAAACTGGGACCAAACTAGTGAGAAATTGAAAATTTTAGACTTATAATATAAAATTCTAAAGGAAAAATTTTTAAAAAAAATTTAAAAAAATTCGAACCCGGACCAGACCAGGAACCGGACTGGTTTACCAGCTGGTTTGCCAGTTTCCGGGCCAGACAGGCCCGTCCGGTCTGGGTTCAAGAACTTGGCATTTGCCCATTTTCAAACAGTAAAATATTTAACCCCTAAAAAAATGTTCAAACAAATTCTCGTTTTAGGGATTTTCAAGCATAAAACGTATAATGAATGTTTTGGACGCCATGATGAAGCGACTAACAGGAAAGAAAATGTATAGAATATGAAAGTTGTAGAGTGCAGATATGATGAGGTCAGTATTTAGATATTTTTTTCTTAATTTTAAATAAAAAATAGTCTATGAAATATGCAGAAACGTGATCTGATATGTAGTGAGTTTAAAAGGGTAAAGGTACAAATTTGATTCAGAAGTTTTTTTTTGGGAGTAATGTTGCTCCAAAGTTTTTTCAAGTCTAATGTTACCCTGAAAATTTTAAAACATATCAAAGTTGTTTTATACCTTTAAAAAACTAACATTGACCGTTAATATTTTAATAGTAAGGGGGAAATATTGCTCAATTTTAATACTTCCTGGGAACATTAAACGTAGAAAAACTTCCGGAGTAATAATGTTCCTTAAAGAAAACTTTCAAGACAAATTTATATCTTAACCCATTTTAAAATCGCGTTTCCATTTTCATGTTATGTGTTGGGTGATGGAGCAAAAGTTGCAGTGAGTTAGTTTAACAATGGGAGGAAAATCCCCGTCCACGCTTTTGTAATGGTTCACCTATTCTTCTTAAAATTAAAATATCAAAATATAATCAAAAAGAAAAATAAACCCTCTCCTGCTTTTACCAATATATCCCTCACCCTCATCACAGCTTATAAATAGCTGAGATTATGGTCTCTTCCCCTCACGTTCAGCAGCAACGCTTCCCCTGATCTTGTACTTTCATTTGCTCTTCTCTCTCTTTCTCAACTCCTTTAGTTTAAACACTTTGATTTTTTTGGACAAAGTTTAAACGCTTTGATGATCTTCATCTCTTCTATAATTTTGGCTTCAATTTTATTATTGTTATTGAGCTATTTCCTCTTCCACCTACAACATTTTGCCTTTACCATCTTTCTCTTCCATTTAAGAAGAACATGCGTGATTTAAATCATGAAACCAAAAACCGAACCAGACCGGCCGGTTTAACCGGTGAATTAGTTAGTGGTCCAATCTGTTTCAACTATTGGGCTATGAAACCAGTTTGAACCGGTTAAATTTGGGAAAACCGGTGGTTTAACTGGTTGGAACTGGTTAATTTTTTTTATTCTTCTAACTATTAATTTTTTTTATAATTTTTGAAAATGTGTTTTCCTTAGGGGTTATGCTACCTAAGTTGAGTCCAAATAGTAGTTTTAACCTAAGGAAATAGTCAATAAAGTGGTTAGGAGTAGAAAGGAACATGTTTACGGAGTTGGATTTCAAAAACCTCAATTTTCCCTAGAGTATTGAGGATTTCGGCCAGCTCTAGAAATGGACCTTAGAGTTGAATTTTCAATGATTTGATGGTTCTATTGAGTTCATGAGGGAAAATTAGGTGGGGTTACAATTGGTCACTTTTTCAGAAAAGGGCGAAAAAGCATAATTATGAAAACGCCCCTCAAACCCTTAAAGTGGGGTTGTCAAGGGTATTTTTGTAATTTGACAGTGAATTTGATAATTCTGAGTTCGGAAATAGATTCATTGGGCTAAAATATGTCAGAATAGCCCCAGTCTAAATTTCAAAAAAAGTACAGTTGGGGCGGTTACGGCGGGGCCGGGCCAAGGTCCCGGAGCATTTTGGTAAATTTTCATAGCATGCTAATATAACCACAATAAACACTATGGAAGTGCCTAAAACTGTATATAAATAGGTTTTAACCTAATTCTTGTACACTTGACATTTTAGGACAAAGTTGAAAGCCAGTCGATGCACATATTACGATGAACGTTATTCGAGGATCAGGGAAGGGAGATTAAGGTAGGGGACTTACCTTACTTGCATGTATTTGATATATTTACTTGTGTAATGACATATGTGATTTCTTTACTTGATTGTGTAGAGCATAATTGAATAAATGAAGCACTGTTTCTGTTTTCACTGTGGCCATAGTCTTGTTGCATGAAACATTGAGCGCACAGATATGTCATTGTGTGAACATGAGTTATGTAATGCAATCATGTCATGCATTAAGCACTTATCCTGCATGCATATTGGTACTGTTTTCCTACTGAGATTCTCTCGAATCTCACCCTCCCTTACTAACAATTTAGACAAGCGAATATAGAAGGTACGCAGAAATCAGAGAAGAAAACTACACGAGAGGGTTGCAGTGGTGGAGCGAAGACAGGAAGAAGTCTTCGTTTCACTAGCATGGGTTTAGACACCCTAATAGCTCTATACGACTACCTTAATTGTAAGTATCATGTACAAACCCTTATGGGAATTTTCTGTAATCATGCTCATATTATCAGTATATTTATGTTATTCCTTTGTTGCCCACCGAACCACATATCATTTTCCGTGAATACTTTGAAAAAGATTAAAATAAGGTAAGGGCGTGACATTTTAGTATCAGAGCTTCAAGCGGTTCTGGAAGAGCCCAAAGCGATTTTGGAGGAGCTCAAGTGGTTCTAGCAAAGTGGTGGTTTTGGCAATAGGATATTATACTGATATGGTCTTGATTACACAATGATAGAAAATATGCACGGATAGGGGTACCAAAGGAGTGTATCCTTCTAATATGTGAGCTAGCCCCAAGAGATCAGTAATATTTGAAGGGCAGCAAGTGGTATAATACCGAACTGAGGATGGACCAAGGATATTGTGAAACCCGAGAAAGAGGTGCAGCCAAGGCTAGTGGGCAGTCCACATAGTATTTTTTTAGCCGGAGATCGTCAACATGACTATAGGAGATAAGGGCAGTCACGGGATACCAGCGGTTGGAAGCTGATAGAGCTGGCATCTGAGTTTTGACACGGGTACATGAAATTTAAGTGTACTTAACCCAGGGAAATGCCATGATGGATGACCCACTAGGAAGTTGTTGCACATGTTATGTCGTGTTATAAAAAAAGACAAGAACATGTTGTATAGTAGTTTAGTGGTTGTATGTCATTATAGGCTTTCCCTGACTGCTGTAAACATCTGTGATATGTTGTTATGGGGTACCTGTGTACCCAAAACATTGTGAAATGATGGATATGCTCTTGTGTTTATGTGGAATTTACCTCTTTCTTGTTTCATATAGTGAAACACAAAGATGGTAAGGCTAAGAGGTATAGATGCTGGGCCGAGTCAAGAAGCTAGAACTTGACCCAATATAGTAAATTTTTGGCAAGTGTGGGCAATGTAGTAACTTTATTGGGTCAAGTTAGAACTTAACCTCTCTCGAGTCAAGATGCTGGGTCGAGTCAATAAGCCAAGTGTGGGCAGATAGTGTAGCCCCACTTATGTTGCATTTGACAGTATGAAACATCAGAGTAGTCAGTGGAAGCATGGTAGTATTTATTAATGATATACTGGTATACTCACGGAGTAGATTAGATCATGAATAGCAATTGAGAACTATATTGAGTACACTAAAATATAAGAAACTCCACGTCAAGTTGATGCAAATGTGAGTGCTGGTTTTCAAAAGTTAGATTTCTGAGCCATATAGTCTCCCAACAAGGAGTCTTGGAGGATCCTTGCAAGGTGGAAGTAGTACTAAGCAGGAATATGCCAAAGATTGTATTTAAAGTGAACAGTTTTCTGGGTCTTATTGAATATAACAAAAGATGCGTATTGAATTTCTCCAGAATAGTTTTGCCTGGTTAACATGAAAACTCAACATTATTTGTGGGACTGAAATTGAGAGAAGAGCTTCATTAAGCAGAAAAACTCATCAGTACTGATATTGATAATCCCAGATCCGTTATGGACTTTTGTCATCCTTATTGATGCCTGTAGGTAGGATTGGGACGTGTTTTAATGCAGCATGGCCATGTATTGGCTTACGCATTTAGAGAATGGAAGCCTCATAAAAAAATTATTTATTATCCCACATATGATCTTGAGTTAGCAGCCATTGTGTTACACTAAAAATTTAGAGACATACCTTTATGGTGCGACTACAACGTTGTATTGCGACCACCAAGAGTTGAAGTATAGTGATAATCAAAACGAATTGAATACGAGAAAGCATTACCCGAAGTTTATAGCTATGTATGTGTAGCAAATTTTGGGGACAAAATTTATTTAAGTGGGGGAGAAATGTAACACCCCAAATTTTATTCACCAAATATATTGTAATTATTGGAAATAGTCAATGAAATAAAATGGTGAATTTTGGAGAATATAATTATGTTTTCGGTGAAATTGCCTATGAGGCAGTGAGCTTGTCATGTGATTTTTTATGATCAAATGATGAAAAAGGATATGAATTTTGAAGTTTACCCTTTGAAACTATAAAGTTTCCATGGCAACGTCTAAAGATGGAATTTCTGAAAATGATTTGCATCCAATTTTGCAAAAGTTTATATTTTTCCTTGAAACTCTACTCAATAATGGTTTTATAGCCTTTTGAATCACTTTGATACGATGTCTACAAATTTAGTTATGATTTTTCAAAGTTTGGACAGAAAATCTGCCAAAAATCCGAAAATGGAAAAATAAGGAATTATGACATCAACATGATATCAAAAGCTAATCTTCATCTCTTCCTTCCTATTTTTGATGTTTAGCAGCATAGAGAGGAGGGAGAAAGCTTGAGAGCATTTAGAGAGAGGAGGAGGAGAAATCTCGCGACGTAAGTCGATTTCTTCGGTGAATTCACACCTAATGCGTATAATCTTGCTCCTACGCTTCTCTTTCATGTTCTTTAAAGTGTTGGAAGCTCATCTTTTGGTGTTAGAAAAGCTAGGATGTCAACCATATCAAGTGAAAAACTAGTTAGAGCTTGAGGTAACTTCTAAACTCTTGTATATTGACTATTCTGGCTATGTACTTGTAAAAAATGTTAACTTGAATTGTGTGCTTTGTAGTCTGCATATCATATAGATGAAACTTCTAGGAAATGTGTCCTCAATAAGGCTGGGGAATCACTACTCATATTCCATCATGGATGATGAAGGTGTATTTGCAGAATCCTAAAGAGGCTGATGAGATAGAAGTACCTGAGGATCTTCGGTCTACTATCAAACTAGATGAGTGAAGAGAATTTGTCATATCACATTGTAACACATTATTTTAGGTAATTGGTATTCACAATTCATAAGACTTGCATGTATCTGTTTAATATTAACTGGAGTGTTGTACATTTTCATAGGAATTAAGCCTAGTGAATTGGGGGAGGTTGAAGAACAATAAGTCTCCCTACAGAGGAGGGAGAACAGGGTATGCTTGCATTGCTTAAAAGATGTTTGCTAAGAGTAGGGATAGTAGTATACCTCCCCATCATGAACTTTGGTCTATAGTGAGGCAAAATAAAGATGACTCTTATGACATTCTTTATGTGAAGGAGGTCATTAAAAAAATTGTAAGTATTAATGTTAGTCCCCAATTTGTGGAACTAATGTCTTCAATTAACTATCAATATTGACATTATTGTTAAATGCGCAACAAGCCATGTTCAAAGAAGTTACTGCACAAGGCTGTAGTTTCTACGGATAAGGATGTCTTGCCAAGACATTGGGGCCTAACCATCCCGGTCTTCTTACGGGTGCCAGCTTTAGATTGATCAAGACAAAATTTTATGTTCAGTGGCAACCTCAAAGAAATAACAAGGATGAAAAATATGAAAGCTCCAAAAACAGTCCAGTGAAATGCAGAAACAAATATTATTCCTTACACAAGAGCTGATAAAAGAACATTGTATGAAGCAACAAGGGGGAAATGGTAGCCCAAGTACTAGAGGTAACTACACATTTACCCCCATGATCTGCTTGAGAGCTTAGCAGATGTTGAGTGTTTTGTTGATAGCCTTATACATCATACAATAGCAACCGGCCACGTGTTTAACTGCCTGGAGGATAAAATGGTTCATAACGAGCCTATCCCTCCTAAGCATGTGAAGGTACAAATTAACACTAAGATCAACCACAACTATCTACTCCCTATGCCCACCAAAGACACAGATAAAGTGGGAGGGGCTATGGGCAGTTCTTTTGTATAGCCTCACTATGTGCTTAGAGTATACAAGCTAAACTAGAAGTCCATTAGTTAAAAGAGGCTATCCACCAAGTCCAAGCCTCCACTTAGTCTAAGGAGAGGAAGCATCCCACCCCCAATGATCAATCAGGGAAGAAGTCTTTCTCACATAATAAGCCCATTGGTCAATCTGTCCAAAAGTCCTTTTAGGAGTTTACTGACAAGCTCTTCACTTCATACCCGTTTCCAATGATCAAATTTGAGAGAGAGGTCTTCAACCTACCAGACCAAGAGGATGTTGTAAGCTAAGAGTTTGTTTTTGAGGTGTTGAATAAGGTGATGGCAAGTACAAGCTCTGTCAACTTCTTTATTATGTATTTCTTCTATTGTGATTAATAGTTGGCTATTTAGAACTTGATTATATTTTGATATGTTGGTTTCAGCATTTCAGGAACATGTACCATACTTACATCATCCCCGCGTTGTCCAAGACATGATCAAGTTCATCCGCCCTAACAATCTCAATATCTAGGGTGATGGCATGAACGAAGATGTCAAGTAACATCACGCGAGGTTTCTAAGGGATGAATTCATTAGGAGGGCACTACACAGAAGGGACACTTCTTTATATCTTACATTCAAGGGTGGGAACATCATTAACTCTGCTTAAATTAGCTTTTATTTATTTTGTAATTGTCCTGATGGTGTGATCTATTATTGTACTTAGGAACCATTGGATGCTCAGTGGTAAATCCAATGCACCAAATGATTTGGTACTATGGCTCTATAGGAGGGGTTCCAGACAGGAGACCATACATGTATGAGACATTCAACCAATAAGTTATCCATTCATCATCTCTTATAACTCAATTCATCTTGCATGTTTCTATGTATATTTTTTATTGTATCTTCTCATAGTGGTGTACAATTACCGCACTCAAAATGGTTTCAAGTTTCCCAAAATCAACTTCACTGATAACAGCTATAGATGCGTCTTCCAATGCTGAATCCAAAGGTATATATATTATTTTCCAATGACTATAATATGAAATTGAAGCACACATATAGTTTACATATATGACTGACTAACAAATTTTGCTTCTCATTTCTTTATATAACGGTTGTTAATGCGGAACTGTTATGTATTATGCAAGCATTATCATATATTATGACGGTTGTTTACGTGTAACTGCTAATTATTATCACAACAATGTCCATATCATGGCCTCACCGAGTATCAATACTTAACAGGTGCCATATTATAACTATTATAATAAGTCTAGAATAAATTATAGTTCGGAAGAACCATAATTTATCTGTGTGTTGCATATATAATGCCTGTATATATGACGATTCAAAACCATAATGTATAGCAAATAATAACTGTCATAAAAGGCATTTTTTATAGTAGTGTAGCCGCTATTGTCAATTTTTATTAAAAAAAGTTCTGCATAAGAATGAAGAGTAATTTACCAAGTGAGCATTATAGGAACTTTGAGATTTCTTAGTGTTTCAGCCTCAGCTTTTGAATCGGGTGGTTGTGGGCCTTTCTAGCTTAACCAAATGATTACTTGGAGGTGGCGAGGATTCCCTCATTGCGGGCCTACATTCCCACGAATCTAACTAGTTGGTTGCTAGTAGCGCCAGATATAGATAGAGTAATAAAAAAAAATCTGATCAAGAAGAGAAGTGTGTTGTACTTTGTTATGTATTTTCCCTTGTTATCATGGAGATTATAATGATATTAATTGAATTTAAAATTTATTTTTCAATTAAATATTATGAAAAAATAATGAATAATTGTTACATATATATTATTTTAAAAGTGATTACTTTTAGTTGTAGGCATCTCAAATCTCAATATTGTTTTTAGAGGCATTACATATATATTATTTTAAAAGTGATTACTTTTACTTGTAGGCATCTCAAATCTCAATATTGTTTTTAGAGGCATCTAGATATGTCTCCTGACTCATTTTCCGGTTGATAATATCTCAATAACGTTAACATTGACTACAAACCTTTGTTTCTCTTCATCTCTCCCTATCTCCAAGTCAATAATAAGAACTTCACTACTACAAAAAAGTAAAACTGTGGTGCTTATAATTGCATTAACTGTGGCGCTAGAGAAGTGCCACATATCTAGACGCTACTAAAAAAAGCTGTGGCGCTTGGAAGCGCCACAACATTAAAAAAAAATTTTTAAAAAAAAATACCCTCCTGTGGCACTTGTTTGAGAAAGTGCCACAGGAGGGGGGCCTCCTGTGGCGCTTGCTCCAGCAAGCGCCACAGCAGGGTGGCCTCCTGTGGCGCTTGCTCGTAGGGTCGCTTTTTTTCTTTTCTTTTTTCTTCTTCTTCTTTTTTTTTTTCCTGTGGCCCTTTTTTATGCTTCCTGATTGTGAAGCTTTATATAAAATGAGTGGCTTTCGTGTTTATCATCTCCACAAATTGTCAATCTTTCTATTTTATATTTCAACCTATTATATATATATATATATATATATATAATTTTCACATTTAAAATTCAAGTTCCCCAACAATAATGTTCTTACATTAATACTCTCCAAAGCTCACATAAAAAATATCACAATACAAAAACTTGATATGTGAACACAGTATATCAACAACTAATTAAGTAAATTAAAAGATTACTAAAAAACGCAAGCTTGTCGGCAAAAAAATTTAAACAAAGCAAAAAGGCAAACGAAACAAGCTAGGTTTTCAGTCTTTCCTATTAAATTAGAAACAAAAAGGCAAACTTTATATTACGGTTTATCTTGACTAAAAAACAAAATTTAAACAAAGCAAGCTAGAATGAAATAGTCTTCTTCTTACAAATCTATTAATTGACCAGCGCAAGGAGTGGGAGACCACGTTGGTGATGCTAGCTTGAGTGACGAGTGAGCGTGTGGGTGTGTTTTTTAGTGTGAAGATGATAGGAAATGGAGGGAGGGGGCCGACGGATCCACTAAGAAGATGAGAAAGGGAAAGTAGTTTAATGGAGGAGAGAGTAGTTAAATAATTAAAGTGGAGTAGTAGTCAAAAAGAGAAGGAATGGGGGGCGGACACAGGACCACTACGCGGGAAATGAAATAATTAAGAGATACACTATCCATTTGAATTATTTTTTTTTTAAAAAAAGGGGCAAGTGTGGCGCCTAAATAATTAGGCGCCACACATTGCCTCATATCAGCTGTGGCGCCTAATGCTTAGGCGCCACAGCTGATATGAGGCAATGTGTGGCGCCTATTTATTTAGGCGCCACACATGCTCAGTTTTAAAAAAAAAAAAAAATTAGTGTATAAGCAAGGCAAGTGAAGTGGATGGCATTATTCCGAATGAAATAAATTCCACGAGTAGTCAGTAATTAAAGTAAACACCAATCATCCTTGCCAAGTGTCGCAAGTAGGAATTCACCCTTGTAAAATTGGAAATGGTGAGATTACTTTGCCCCAGTCAACTCATCAATTTGTTTTCTTTTGCTTAATGTGGTCGCCCTTCACAACGCATTTTGTACGCTATTAGATCCATCGACAGTTTATTATTACATTTTGGCTCGCTTTTTCCATGTCCACCGTTGACGCAATTGAGTACCTATAATCTCCTCTATATATATATATATATTATACACATTCATTTAAAAAAGGGGCAAGTGTGGCGCCTAAATAATTAGGCGCCACAGATTACCTCATATCAGCTGTGGCGCCTAAGCATTAGGCGCCACAGCTGATATGTTAATTAGCATGTGTGGCGCCTATTTATTTAGGCGCCACACATGCTCAGTTTTTTAAAAAAAAAAAATAATTAAAGCTGCAGCTGTGGCGCTTGGTGGGTTAGGCGCCACAGCTGCTTTCCTACCCCCAAGTGTGGCGCCTGCGTAGGTAGGCGCCACACTAGGTCTCTTTAATTGTGACACTTAATCTATTAGGCGCCACAGCTGGTACCCAAAATTTTAAAAAAAAAATTATAGAGGTAAAAAAAAAAAAAAAGAAGCTGTGGCACTTGTTTAAAGAAGTGCCACAAAATGTGCACCACCTTTTATCCTTTTTGTAGTAGTGCTTGTTATGTATGCACAAAGAGAAAAAATCATGAGCTTTTCTCAGCGTGGTTGGAAGAAGCCAATGATCACAATGGACGTTTTCCTTCCCTTACATAAGAATTGCACATTGGTGCATTGCTCTAGAGGTAAAGCTAGTGATCCCTTTATACAAGTAAAGAGGGTATGTTCTATTTTTCACATGTAATTATAATGGATGATATGTAAATACTTATGCGGCTCTTAATATAAGACATATTTACCTAATTTGATTAGACTGAGAAAGTTAGTTATGCTAGTTAATATGGCATGTATTTTCTAAAACACCCTAGTCATCTTCTCTAATTCCCCCAATTCCCTTTTCTCCTTGATTATTGTTGAAGAAGCACCAATAGGGGTAAATTAGGAAAAAATAGACAAATATGAAAAATTGTGTCTTGTATTTAGGACTAAGATTAACTCCCAAAATATATCTTATGTTAAGGATCTAAGGAGTATTTTTGTAAGTGCTCTTTACATACATAAGCAAGAATTGATCACAAAAGGATACTTATAAGAAATTAAAACTTTTAAAGAACCTTCCCCCCCCCCCCCCAAGTTCTAATCTGGAAAAGTTATCCTCTCAAAATTCAAAATATATAAGGTATCACGTAAAGTTCAATATTTGTTATAGGCTAAAGTATACTTTGGGTTCTTTTAAGTTTACACGAGTTGTGGTATCATTTTAGTCCTTTAAGTATATAAAGTGCAGTTTTAGTCTTTAAAACTTAACGCTGTTAATATTACTAACAGAAAATGCTGACTAAACAAAGTTAAATGGTGACTGTACTATGCTTATGAAGCAATCTTTATTTTTTTTTAAAAAAAACATATTTTTAATTAAAATAATAGTTGTAGAAAAAACTTAGTTTTAAATTCATTTTCATGGGAAATCCTTCTCTCCTTCCGCCAAAAACCTTATTCCTCCATGAATCACCGTCGCTGAACACCAAACAAGAAATTAATTATTAATATTTTTTTTATAATTTCATAATATCAACGCCTTCTTGGTCGGCCTTGGTTTGGGCATGATCGGCTTACAAAAGCTTCATGAAAAATATGTGAAAAAAATTACTTCCCAAAAATTGGAAGAGAACAATAATAGAAAAACCATTTTAGATTCAATGGAAGAAGGGTGGAAAAAATTACTTCACGGGCACTACTTTTACTTTTCGGAGGTGTCAATATGATCAAACTTGGGATCATTTGACATAGCAGCTTCTCTGTAGCTACTCATGCTATACATGAACTAATCGATTATTCTCCATATATTCCTTGTAATCAATTAGATCACCTCGTTGCAGCACTAAAAACTTTACTATTAGAACAAACAGAAGACGAACCTATTACTATGTATGCTAAAGGAAAAATTAAAGCTTTCTTCATCAACATTGTGACAGTCACCACTTAATTTTACTTAATCAGTATTTTCCGTTAGTAAAATTAACGGTGTTAGAGTTTAAGGACTAAAATTGTACTTTATAAACTTAAGAGACAAAAATAATACCTCATGTAAACTTAAAGGACCAAAAGTATACTTTGGTCTTTGTTATATTTAGAATGAGAAGTTTATGGATGAGGCCAAGAAAAAAGATATTTTGAATTGTAAGATGTTATTTATAAAAGATATTTTGATCCAAATAAAAAATGTCTAAAATTAAAATAAAGAGAATCCCAACTCCCGTGAAGTTTCAGATTTGATTCACTCTAGCATTATCCTGATCCGAATTTATTCCAATTTTTGGGACCGCATTTCAAAGTGTAAGGTCATCAAGTTTCAAAATTCGCAAGTAATATTATAATTAACTTGATTAGTCTGAATTTAAGTTTGCTTGAACAAATATTATAAGTGGAAATATATAGAACTGTTTCCTTCGCGTTACATTACTCTATATACGCTCAACATTGATTTCGATTGTTGATGAAATAATTTATAGGCATAAGATAATATATAAAAATAACATTATTTCAGCGGCAGAAAAAACCATGATTCTGACGATCACTTTGGAAAAATATGAACATGATGCATGAAAATAATAGCTTTGACCAAATACCATTCTCAACTCCTGACTCAAACTATTTTTCAACTGTGCATTGTCAATATCATTTAATTTGGAGTTAGAAGACCACACTACTTTCTTATTTTCTCATCTCAAGCCATTCCATTTTTGTGAAATTTTGCAAACTATTTTTTATTTGTTTAAAAAAAGATCTATTTCCTCGTTGTAAAAGCATTCCTTTTTCGTGAACCGATTACTGCAGTTTTTGGATAAGTTTGTCTTTTTTTAATAAAAAAATGAAAAATATTCCAATACTGATCTCACCATATATGCATGGACAATTCTTTCTTTTGTTTGTTTTATTGACCAGATCTGCATGGACAACTCGATCTACAGCTTTCATATTATGCACAATTTCTTTTCTTTTTGTCCCTTCACGTACCAGAACCTCCATCAACTTTTGAGAATCTTATGACAAGTATATGTATACCCAGATAAAGCTGAAATTATACATTAATTGTATACATATTACATGTATTATAGGAAGGATTTATATATACACTACTATAAAAAGGGATTTTTGTAGCACTTTTTTTTAGCGCTTATTCTACTAAGTGCTACTGCTATAAGGGAGCAAATATATTGTAGCGCTTAGTAAAACGAGTTCTACATTATGATGAAATATATTGTAGCACTTGTTCAATAGAATGCTCCGTCACTACTACAAATTAGACTTTTGACGTCCCTAAAGGACGTCCCTTTTTAAGTTAGGGACATCCAAAGTTCAATATTTGGCGGGAGCATATGGCACTGGATGAATTTGACTCAAAAAAAAAATTCCAACACTTTAGACGTCCCCAGAGATACTGGGGACGTCTAAAGTTGGCTTTACATGTCCCCAGAGAGACTGGGGACGTCTAAAGCCACTTTAGACGTCCCCATTTTGACTGGGGACGTAGAATCATGAAACATCACTTCATTCACTGTACATGGTAGCTTTACCTTGTGTGCCAAAGCCATACCCGTGTCTCCAGATTTCCATTTCCCCTGCTGCATTTGTTTTCTCTCTTCTCCCAAACCCGTGAGCTGCATTTCATATCTCCTTCACTGAACAAGTGCCAAAGCCATACCCGTGAGTGTCTCCAGATTTCCACTTCCCCTCCTGCGTTCGTTTTCTCTCTTCTCCCAAACCCGTGAGCTGAGTTTCATAACTCATTCACTGAGCAAAGGTGCACCTCCCCTCCCCTACATTTGTCTTCCCTCTTCTCCCATTCCCGTGGCTGTGTGGGTCTTCCTATTTGTTGTTGCTGCTGAGGGTTCTCAGAATTATTCAGGTGCGTTTCTGGGTTTCCTAAAATCAGTGCATATGAGGCGTGAGTTGGATTATTATGTGAAGCAATTAAGAATTTACATTCTGCGTTTCTAGATTGTTGCTGCAATTGGATTCTGCGTTTCTGGATTGTTGGTGTGTGCACTTGGTTATGCGTTTCTGGGTTATATTGTTGCTGCATGCACTTGGATTCTGCACTTGGTTTTTGAGAAAATCAGGTGCGTGGGTTTTATGTAATGTAAATAATTATTTTGGGGAACAGATGTTGATGTTGTTAACAATGTTAGAATTGAATTAAAGTTAGATTAATATGTCAAACGTTATGTATGTTGGGGTTATTTATCATATTTGGTTAGACTTTTAAGAATCACTTGTGATCCAACGTAACTGAACCCTTACAAAACCCTTACAAAACCCTTACAAAATTTGTTAAATTGTGTTTTTTTTAATTTTTAAAAATTTATAACTAATACTATTAAGTTTGCATAACTTGACTTTTTTGCTTTTATACATATAGAGAAATTTTTTTGCAAACTTTTGAACAAAAAAATTGCTTTTTGGAAGTTTGGATTTTGATTTATGAATATTCTAAAAGTTGTTTGATTTGATATTGAAAGAATTGAGTTTGATTAGGATTTGGTTCTATCTTCTTAGAGTGTTAGTAGGTAGGCATAGAATTTGGCTTTGATAATTAACTTTAGGAAGCCAAAGACTAGTGAGGAATTGAGGCTAAATTTTTATTTCTTGTAAGAAAGGGTATATTTATTGCAATTTCATCTCTAGAACTTAAAGTCTTGAATCTCTTTTAAAATTTAAAACTCCTTTTGAATGATCAAAAATAATTTAGGCATTTAATTTTATAGCTAGTTTGGCCAAATGTCCATTCCTATCTCATGAATCCTTTGTTTCAACCATTTGAGCCTAAACTTTCATTAAAGAAAAATTGCATTGATTAATTAGCCATTTGTTTGAGTTAATGCAATTTCCCCCTATCTTCTTATTCATTTATTGTTTTATCAAGTGTAAGTGATATAAGAAAGAAAGACAGTGAAGGGATTGATGGATAAGAGAAACAATGCTATGTGAATTTTTTTAAATAGTGAAAAGAAAAGAGAAATTGAAAAAGAAAATAGAAAAAGGATATAACAATAAAGAGAAAAAACAAAGAAAGAGAGACTAAGAGATTGTTAACATTGAGTTAAGGTCATTATTTTCATGTTTTTCATTGAAGTATTCGTCCTTTTGTTTGGGTTAGAAGAATTAATGTTAGCTTCCTGCTTTTTACTCTTGTTTTAGTGTTATGAATTTTTATTTTACTCTTCTTAATTAGTTTAGTTTTGTTTAAATTAAGCTGAGATGGTTTGTTATTTTGATTTTGGGATGTCTAACTTTTAAGGGGAAATGCTGCCAAAATTTTGGAAAACAAAATAGTAAAAGGCAATTCACAGTGTTGACAATTATTCTAAACTTGAGTGTGAATGGCGTAGGTGGTAATAGAATGGATCATAGTTGGATGAATGCTTTGAGAACAAGTGAAGAATATGAGATTGGGGTTGAAGAGTTTATTGAATTTGCTAGAAGGAACGTTCCAGCCAAAAATGGGAAGCATTTTTGTCCTTGTGTCAATTGTTTAAATGAGAGAAAACGGGATGTTGAAGTTATAAAGGATCACCTACTTTGTGATGGAATAAATCTGCGATACACAAGGTGGATATGGCATGGTGAGGAAGTAACTGATTATCTGTCATACAAGAAGGAATCTGTGGATGTCATAGATAAAGATAGAATGGAGAGAATGATTCACGATGTTGAGGTAGAATCCTTTGCCCAGTCACATGAATATGACAGCCTGCGGAGTGATGCAGAGACACAGTTGTACCCTGGTAGTAAGTACACATGACTGACAGGAACATTACATTTGGTTAACTTAAAAGCAACTTGTGGGTGGACCGATAGTAGTTTCATATTGCTGCTTGAACTGTTGTGTGATATGTTTCCAGACGATAATGTACTTCCAAATCATATGTATGAGGCCAAGAAAATCCTATCCACAATGGGTATAGAGTATAAAAAGATACACGCTTGCCCTAATGACTACGTACTGTACAGAAAGGAGTATGAAGGTCTGAGTGAGTGCCCTAATTGTCAAACTGCACGATATAAAGTGAAGAAAAATGGTGGTTGTGGTGATGCGACAACTAAAAGGCAACCTATAAAGGTTTTGTGGTATCTTCCAATAATGCCGCACTTTAAGCGTTTGTTTGGCACTACAAAAAAAGTGAAGAAGTTGAGATGGCATTCGGATGATAGAATATCTGACGGAAAATATCTTCGGCACCCAGCTGACTCTCCACAATGGAAGAAAATAGATGAAATGTTCTTTGAATTTGGCAGCGAGCCGAGAAACCTTCGGCTTGGCCTTTGTACAGATGGCATCAATCCGTATGGAACTCTTAATAGCACACACAGTGCGTGGCCAGTACTCCTTGTAATATACAACTTGCCTCCCTGGCTTTGTATGAAACGCAAGTATGTGATGCTTTCTATGATGATTTTTGGACCAAAACAGCCAGGAAACGATATCAATGTCTACCTGGCGCCTTTGATTGAGGACTTTAAGAAGTTGTAGGAGGAAGGCGTAGATGTGTTTGATGCATATAAGAATGAGTCCTTCAAGCTACGTGCAATGATTTTCACCACGATAAATGACTTCCCTGCGTACGGAAACCTCTCAGGGTACAGTGTGAAGGGGCATAAAGCATGTCCGATCTGTGAAGCAGACACTCACTTCCACCAACTTAAACATGGAAGAAAAACGTATACCTAGGTCACAGAAGGTTCCTTCCTAGGTTACACCCGTATCGTAGGTTAAGAAAGCGTTTTAACAGCTTACCGGAGCATGGAATGGCTCCAAAGGCATTAACCGGAGAGGAAGTTTACAGTCGGGTTGAACGTATCAATGTCTTACTCGGTAAGAATCAGAAGACTGCGGGTGAGAAGAACATATGGAAGAAGAGATCAATTTTCTTTGATCTTCCATATTGGCGTAGGCTTGACGTGAGACACAGTATTGATGTGATGCATGTGGAGAAAAATGTTTGTGATAGCCTTGTAGTACGCTTTTGCACATTCCAGGGAAGACCAAGGATGGGATTAGTGCGAGACTAGACCTTGTTGATATGGGAATAAGAGAACGGTTACATCCACAGCTAAGAGATGATGGTAGGAGGGAATACATGGAGCCAGCAGCGCATACACTATCAAAATCGGAGAAATGAAGTTTGTGTGGGTGCTTGCATGAAATTAAGGTACCACAAGGATATTCTTCGAATGTGAGAAGGTGTGTGTCAATGGGCGATTTGAAGTTAGAGGGAATGAAGTCCCATGATTATCATGTGTTAATGCAACAACTGTTACCAGTAGCTATTAGAGGCATTATGAAAGATGAAGTTCGAAGCACTGTGACAAGATTGTGTGTTTTCTTTAATGCTATCTGTAACAAAGTCATTGACACTGAAAAGCTGGATGAACTGGAAGCTGAGGGTTATATCATATTGTCCCAATCGGAGATGCACTTTCCTCCTTCTTTTTTTGATATAATGTTCCATTTGATAGTTCATTTGGTAAGGGAGGTAAGGCTCTACGGTCCAGTTTACCTGAGGTGGATGTACCCTTTCGAGCGATACATGAAGATCTTAAAAGGGTACTCTAAAAATCCCTATCGACCAGAAGCCTCAATAGTTGAAAGGTATGTTGTTGAAGAGGCTATGGACTTCTGCAACGATTATCTATCAGGGAAGAAGGAACAATCTCGGCATGAAGAGGGGAGGAGCAAGGGAACACGAGGACTGAAAGTGAAGACTATGCCTCGTGAAGAAGTGTTGCAAGCACACCTCTATATCCTGAATAACATGGAAGAAGTTCAACCGTACATAGAGGAACACAGAAAGAGATTGAAGGACATGAATCCGAGGAAGAATGACATGCAGATTACTATTGAGCAAAACAAGACATTCATTCAATGGTTTGAGGAAAAGGTTTTACATGAGACCGGTGTGTCTGGGACAATAGAGTGGCTAGCCTGGGGGCCTTCGTTTCAGATCATTACTTGGAGCGGTTATGATATAAATGGGTATTCTTTCTACACAAAAGACCAAGATGACAGGAGTACCATGCAAAATAGTGGGGTGATGGTAGAAGCTGAAGCCATGCACTTTTCCAGTTCGAAAGACAAAAACCCCATATTAGCATCCATGGCCTATTATGGAGTAATAGAAGAAATATGGGAAATCACTTACAACAAGTTCAAAGTTGCTTTATTCAAATGTAAGTGGGTTAGCAATAATGCTGTGGTAAACAATTTGGATTTGTCTCAGTTGATCTTGAAAGAGTAGGTTATAGGGATGAGCCCTTCATTCTAGCAAGCCAGGCGAAACAAGTGTTATATGTCACAGATCCTGCAAATAAAAAAATTTCCATTGTACTTTAAAGTAAAAAACAGAAGCATGGTGATCCAACCTTCAACCTTGACGACACACCACCTTTCACAATTAATCCACCTACAACAAGTGAAGTAGAATTGGTAGATGATGAGGAATATGCTGTGAGAAATGATCATGGTGAAGGAATATGGGAAACAATCTAGAGTAAGAGCTTAACTTAGAAAATAGTAATATGTGCTATTTGTTTTATTACGTCTCAGTTTATTCATTTACTTACAATTTATTCACCTATTTGACAATGATTTTTGTGCTTACAAGAATATGGACAATTCTGGTGACTCACAAAGTGATAGGGACAATGAAATGAATAGGCCTGAACCTGATGTGAGAACTGAACCGATTGCGAGAAGAAGGGTTAGAGGCAGTACAAAAATGCCTGCATTGGTAGCACATCATCACCATCAACAGGAGAGGTTGCATATTAACTTTGATGAAAATATGAAACCAATTGGTCCGGAGGAAGACCATTTCATTAGCTACGTAGGTTTTTTGGCTCGAAGCAAAGTTCGCATTACCTATGATAATTGGAAGTTGGTTCCACCAAAAACCAAAGACTTGATTTGGCAACAACTTTTGGTAAATAACTTTCAATACATCTGCATTATATCTTTATTACTATCGCTTCAAATATAATTAACTTATGTTTTTACCTTGCAGCAAACCTATGATGTCCCTGACACCGCGGAGTGTACAAGGAGTGGATGACGGAGGTTCGTCTACGATGGAAAGATTTCAAGAACAGGCTCACACGAGATTACATTTGAGGGGACATGAGGGGTCAGGATCCATGTCATAAGTATCCGTTTATGTCTCCAGAGGACTGGAGGTTGTTTATGGCATCACGAGAAGATCCAAACTTTTTGGTAAGATTTCTGTCATCATAGTATTTTATTTGCATATAGTTGACATTATTGATTCGGTGTTCGTTGTTTTCCTTTCAAAGGCATTAAGTACAGCAAATGCAGAGAGGCAAACAGCTAATAACTATCAACATTGCATGTCTCGTGGTGGTTATCGGAAGCTTGAGCGAAAGATGATGGCAAAAGTGTTGGAGAAATTGAAGGAAGCAACCACATCAGATCCTACCGTTGTGGTCCAGCCCCCGCTACCTCCACCACATCACAAAAACTGGAAAGCAGGGAGGCTTAAGGGTAGGAAGTACGTAAATCCGACTGTTGCTGAGGTTGCCGCAAGAATTGTAAGTACTTAGAGCATAAGTACAAACTTATTTTTTCATATTAGGAGTGCTTACGATAACTTTTATGCTGCAGGATGAACTGGAAGATCATAGTAGCCAAGGTTCGTTCACTCCAAGTGGACGGATGGACATCTTGTTAACGGCGATTGGGAAGGCAGATCACCCTGGTCATGTTCGAGGGGAGGCAGTGGGAGTTCGTGTCACGAAGTATTTTGGCCGAGCCTCACATCCTTATTCGTCACAAGCTGAACCCAATAGGGAGCTTGTGGCCAAGATTCGTCAGGAAGTTTCACAAGAGCTCGAGGCCAACCTTCGCGACAAGCTCCGACAAGAGCTGTTGCCAGAGCTACGTCTTGAGCTGATGCCTGAGATACGAGTTGAAATGCAGAAGATGTTTGAATCGCAGATGGCAACTACCGAGCGTAGAACCCATTCATCCCCAGCCTTCCACAGCACCAAAGGAAGTTACAACTCGGTGGAGGAACCACTTGGCGACCCTTCTCCCACTCCAGCGTAGGGAGAACCTGCCATCCTCTCTTTGGATGCCCCAGTGCTGCATGTAGTTGCAGATGCTCTCGTTCACACACAAGCTACCACCCACCATCATCGGCAAATTCTACAGCATTTGCGTAGGGTGACTGTGACGTGTGTTCAAGAGGGGGAAGAAGGTACAGCCATCCCTATTCCTGATGACGAGGTTGCCACGATAGCTCAGGCGAGAGGATCTTTCATCCTTTGGCCTGTACATCTTATTGGCTTGTTACCACCAACACCTCCAATGGTATGGAACTACCTCACTTTTACTTGAGATGTGTTGACATCCTACTAACAGTATGTGTTTTTATGTTCTAAAAGAACGAGTAGGAAGCAAAGAAATGGCCCTTCTTAGCACGACTGCAGCATATCTATAAAGGCATTCGCCAGATTGATTTGCATATACCTACAGGGATTGTGGGCCAGGAAACAGAGTATCACTTCACAATTGATAAACAAGATCTTAAACAGTTCATGAAGTTCGAGGAGCTAGATGTTGGATGGGGCAAATTTGCAATCCTGTAAGTTTTTTATTTCCTATTTTTTCCTTCATTTAGTTAAGTTGATTTTAACTAGCTAATACATTCATCATTTTAATTCTATTATAGCTCCTTCCGTCGTATATGCATTGAGTCTCAGAGAGTTGAGTTTTATGGATTCTTGTCTCCTGCACATACGACAAGGATTGGGAATACATTGAAAAGAAGGACGAACTATGTGGGCTTCACATTGGCAAATGACGACTATCGTTGTTATCTAGCACCGATTGTTCAAGGGTACGCATTTTAATTTTGTGTATTGGAGATTTTTAATAAATAATTGTCTTGTCATCTAACTTCTTTTTAATCTGTATATGTTGTGATAGTTATCACTAGAGTTTGTGTGTTGTTTGTCCTCGGTCCCATGTTGTTTACTAGTTTGATTCCTTAAATAGAAGACCAGACAAAGAAACTAAAAGCGTCTTCAACATGTAAGTTATTTTTTTGTATTTCATTGGTTCTTGATTCTTGACTTAATGAATTATTCTAATTTATGTAGATTTTCATTTTAATGATAGGGCATGCACGACGTATCGAGCGCTTGGCGGGCCACGCGAACGTAGAGGTGGCAAAGATCCGAGATGGTTGTTTCCAAAGGTACGTAGTTTCAAATCAAGTTCTTTTGATTGACGGTCGTTTTAGATATGCTATTATTGATTTTAACCATTTGCTTTTGATTTATAGTGCCCTCGACAACCTGGCGGCTGGGAATGTGGATATTATGTCTTGCTTTATATGTTTAACATTATTCAGAGTGGCATTACGACAGATTTTGAACAAGTAATCGCTTCTTCATTCTCAGAGGATAATATTCTTGGTGTTGTGATTCATCTAAGTTTTTTTTCTAATTTACAGATTTTTGACAATGAAGATGCCTACTCATATGAAGACTTAAATATGATCAGAGACTTTTTGGCAGGACATCTTCTTCAACGTATACCAGAAGAGTAAAGTCTTTAGTAGTTTGTGTAGGACATACTTTTGTAGGAGTACATATAATTAGCGTTATTGTTGTTGGATATGGATTGGATTTTTAGTCTTGGTTATTATACAAACTGGGGACTTGGATATAGATTGTTGTGTAGTTTGTGTGGCATGTAGTAGCCTTGGGTTGATCACTGTGTTTGTTGTTGTTTCCATTCTGCTGAACTGGTGTTATTTTATTTTGTTGTTGGAATCCTATTTCTACAGTTTACATTTCTAGACAGTGCAATATATAAAAAAGTCCTTTAAAAAAAACTTTCAACGTCCTTAATAAAAAAAGGGACGTGGATAGTACTGATGGCGACACTTTAGACGTCCCCAGTTCCAACTGGGGACGTCTAAAGTCTGTCTATCTCGTCCCAGTTTTACGGACGTTAATGATGTTTTTTTCTACGACTCTCACATAGATGTCCCTTTGTTTTCAGACGTTAAAAGGCCAAAAAAAGGGACGTTAAAACCCTTTTTTGTAGTAGTGCGTAATCCTTCTCTAAATTACTCAAAATAAACAATTTGCATATTGTAGCATTTTATTAAATAAGTGCTACCATAGGTTGAATTAACTTTTAAAAGAAAGCAAATATTTTTTAAAAAATTAAATCACATATTTTTAAAAAAAATCTACTTATTTAATAATTTTAAAAAATAAAAAAATATCTATTGTAGCCCTTGTTTGGACAAGTGCTACAAAAGCCTTATTTTTTTAAAATTTCTATTGAACCCTAATTTTACTCCCACCAAGCACTACAAAAAAACACTCGATTTTCGACGGAATTTTTTTCATGGCAAATTCCGACAGAAATTCCGTTACAAATTTTTCCGACAGAATTTTCCGTGGCAAATTTAGGCATGGAATTTCCAACGGAAATTTCCGTTGCAAAGTTTTCTGACAGAAAATTCTGTCGCAAAGTTTTCCGACGGAAATTTCTGTCGCAATTTGCCACAGAAAATTCCGTCTGAAAAGTTAAAAATTATTAATTTTTTTAAAAATAATATTTATAAAATTAAAATATTAATTATTAAATAATTAAAATTAATTTTAATTATTAAAATTATATTATTATTTATTAATATATATGTTATTAATATTATATTTATAATTTTATATTAAAAATAATATTTATAATATTAAATTATTATTTATTAAGTAATTTTAATTAAAAAATATTTAATTTAAATATGTAAATATTTTTTTTGCTTTTATTAAGTTTTTCATTATTTTTAATAATATTACATTTAATTAATAATTAATTATATGTTTATAATTAATTAATTATATGTATGTATGTTTATATATATATATGATAATGTCATATATATAATAATATGTAATAATATAACACAGGTTCATTCCGGCGCAATTGGCAAAGACTTGGGCGCGAATGCGTCTGCACCCTAAGGTTGTAGGTTCAAACGAGAGGAGAGGCATTTAGAGGAATTACGAGGAGGCGACACTTAGCAGCACGAGGAGAGGAACAGGTGGCTCCTCTGAGGAGTAAACACGTGGCATTTGTAAATTAAAAAAATTTAGTTTTTTTTGAAAAATAATTTTTGATTTTTTTTAAAAAAATTGCGACGGAAACTAATTCCATGGGAAATTTGCGATGGAATTGGATTCCGTCAGAATTTGCGATGGAAAATTCCGTCGGAATTTGCGACGAAACATATTCCGTAGGAAATTTCTGACGGAACAAATTTTTTTGTGACGCTATTATTGCCGACGGAATCCATTCCTTTGGAAACGCGTTCTGTCGCAAATTTCGTCGGAAACGTTGATTTCGTCGTAAATTCCGTCGGAAATCAGGTGTTTTTTTCTAGTGAAGCCCACCATTAGCCCCGTCCCACATAAAGGATGGAAAAAATTACCTCTTCCTCGTGCAAACATCTAAGGTTCTTCTCTGACTCACAGCGAGCTATCTTTTTTAAAGAAAAAAAAATTCTTCTTCTCATCGTGCTCGGCCTTCCCCAAGCTTTTCACATCCATTTTTCTTTCAATCCCTCTTCCTCATGCAAATCTCCTTTGTTTCAACACAACTCCACTGCTCCTAGCCTCACCACTGTTCCTCTTCTCCCCCTCCTCTTTCACTTCATAATGCTTTGCCTTTTCTCTTGATGGGTTGGAGACTTAGGATTTATGTGTTCTCTCACTGCTGTGGATCTCGCTCTTGCCCTAATTTTTGAAGTTGCTAGTTTGGTGAGTTAGTTATGGTCCTACTTAATCTCATATGTTTAGGGAGAGTAACTTTCTAAATACAAATTCACGTAGAGCATATCTAATATATGATTTGTCACATTAATTTCCTTCTTTTAGAAATTATAGGGTTTATGCTTATTTAAATCAGTTACTAGCTGCTCATACTTGTGCTACAATAATTGACTGAATAATTGTAATTAAATGAGTTTTTCTGTTTCTTGTTCCTATGATAATTTAAAGTTAAACTCTATGAATAATTGAAGGAACTTTTGAGTTTTGACTAACCAATATTGATTATTCCTTTGATTAATATTACCTTTAATTGGGCTAACTACTATAATCTATGCTTGACATTGAATTTTGTTGTTTGATAGGATTAGAGTTGGAATATGAATTTCAGAGAAACGGTTTTTCATTGTGGTTGTAGCCAATTCATCAAGTTCAAATTGCATTTCTATGATTATACATTTAGCTTCTAGACCATTTTCTATTTGATTGATTTATAATCTCTTCGTTCAAAACACTATGTGAATAATTTATAGGGTTAAGGTGTAGATTTACCAATGAAGTTTTAAGCAAGGGGTACCAGGTACAATTATGTTTTAAAGGGGACAAAAATATAATACACATAAGAAATTAAAAATAGAGCATCCACCACAAAACCGTTAAATTTGACCTAATGCCATTAAGGGTTTTCTTCTCTTATAATTTAACATCGTTAGGTCAACTTTAATGGTTTTGTGGCGGATGCTCCATTTTTAATCCCATATGTTGTTGCCAACCTCTTAAGTCTTAAACTCTTAATATAACTGACAGAGCACACACAAGTTTGAAGCTCTTTATGCAAGAGATAACACTATATAAGTTGTAAACTCTTAATATAACTGACAATACACACAGGACAAGGTAAACACTAAACAAACTAAACCCCAGTCAGAAGCAGTGTCAGGGGTGGGTTTTCCTCACCATTCTCATGAATCTTCCTCTTTATCTTTAGAAGCCTCATCCCAATCCTCATCATCATCTCGGTTGGGATGCAGACCCACCCTACACTGCCCTTAAGGGCCCCCTAAATCGCTTCTTTACTAACAAAAGCTCCAAATCATCATGATTAAAAGTAATACCATCGTTATCCAACAGGATGGGCCAAGACACACTATGCCCGACTAGTAGTGAAAAACGATACTTGTTATTATAGGCAAGTCTTACATCTAAAATGTGCTGAAATCCCCATTTGTTGTGTAGCTCAAAGGTGTCTTCGTCCTCTTCCAAAAGACCATATATAGTCTCTGTTGATACCACTAGAAGCTTCAATGTGTAGAAGTCCTCATAGAACACATAACACTGCATATTCCTTGTTCTTAACACCCTAGCTACATTATCATCGTCGTTTTCCGCTGGAGTGCCATATAGTATTCCGCCTATAGTATGCATGGTGTCCTCAAGTTGCTCTTGAATGCCCTCATTATTTGCAGAAAGTACAAGTGATTGGATTTGATTTATTAGTTGCCCAATGTTAGCCATGTCTCCTAGAATGAAAGTCACATTTTTTTAGGGTAGTTGGGGTTGTATCGGCTATCTTAAATAAATAGATAAATAATTCAAATTGAGTTGATTGGATCAAACCTTTCTGTGAAACATCACAACGGAGGGTTCAGAGTATCACTTGTACCATTGCACCTTAAAGATTTTGATTTATTTTCAGCTTTATTTTTTTTATAATTTTTATGGCAAAAAAGTCACTGCCCTAATTCTCCGATGTGTATGTATAAAATATTCTAAATTAAAATAAATAAATAATAATTCTAAAATAAATACTTTAAAATGATTTGAAAACATTTATAGGCCACCTTCACATAAGTGCATGTTACCTAAAAGCTGAAACATATCGACACTTGATTCTGTAACAACTACGTATAAGTACTCACTCTATCTAAGAGAACTAGAGAAGTGAATTCAAATCACATTAATAAAAACAACTATCCAGACTCCAGAGAATCATGAAATATATGTAATTCAAAGATTATGGGTACTTGAATAAGTTGTAGAAAACCTATTTAGTATTTTTTTTGTCACTAATATTATTCAGACTTTTTATCCTATCATATCCAAAGGATTTGTCATAAAGTAAATTGTTGCAAATTTTCCTATACCTTCATAAAATTACGTTCAGTTGAACTCTATGTGGCTTTTAAAGGTTATTTCTTTAAAATGATAGAAGTGATATTCGAACTCGTGCAAGTTTTGATACCACCTTCTGATACCAAGCTCTAATACCAAATACTAATACCAAGCTGTGTACCAAGCAAAGATTTGAGTATGCAGCTAATTCTCAGTAAGTATGAGAGAGCGCTCAAGTATGGTGATATTCAAAGTATTATGGAAATAATCGTCACCATCATTTATGCGAGATGAATTCTTATCTCTTAAAAGTACTTCTATGATAAATATGGTTGATATATCTACCAGCATCATTTGAGCAACCTTTGTGATTTCAAATTGATGTATCTTTCTCAAAAATTTGTCTCTAGTCTCTGGTCTATGAAGCAAACAGACAAACTTAAACTAAAAATAATGTATATTGAAGACAACTTTTTAAATATGCATTTCTTGTTTCAGCCACCTCCAACGCTAAGGTATGTATCACTAAAAATGAAGGGTTACATTAAAAAGGAGAGACCCAAGCCTCATTTTGTTTGTTTGTATCACTTAATTTGTTTACCTAACCCTTTCATATATGTATGTTTTTCATTATTAAATATTATATCAAATATAATTGTTCAGAATATTTCAGGTTACTTAATTCATTTCTCTTGCTATTTCATGTTTTTACTAAGAAAAATTTATTTAAGTTCATTACATAGCAACTTTTTAATTTAAATCTCTCTATCATAGAAAGACTTCAATTATTTGGATAGTCATTTTGTATTTTGTATTAAATATAATTGTATATCGAACTCGTGTATGCTCTAATACCATATTCTAATACCAAGCTCTGATACCGTGTTCTAATACCAAGTCTAATATTGCCTTTTGATACAATGCACCAGGGAGAAATATATTTGCAAAATTAGATTTTTAAATAACTAAACAAAACAATCACATATTATGACAAGAAATTAGTTTACACAACCAAAATGAAGTAGCAACGAGATATAACACACGGCAGCTAGGAACCAATCACATGAATAGGAACAAGAATAGAGTAGAGACGAATACAAAAGGCTCAAACCTGTGGAAGAAATGATGTGACCCACACGAACCCCACCCTAAAGGTTATTTCTTTATAAGGATGGAAGTAAGATGTGAACTCATGTAAGCTCTGATATCACATTCTAATACCAAACACTAATACCAAGCTCTGTACCAAGCAAAGATTTAAGTATGCAGCTGATTCTTAGCGAGCATAAGAGTGCATTCAAATATAATGATATTCATAGTATTACAGAAATAATAGTTACTATCATCTACGCGAGATGTATTGTAATTTTTTATGTTTTACATATGGCAATCTAGGCTTGAGAAAACAAAATACCCAATTGGCTATTCAAACCTTTAAATTGGCGGTAGTAGCGTGAGATACATTGTAATTTCATAAACTCGTCTTCCTCCAACACTATTGGATGTGTTTTTGAAGATCATCTTCTCTTTGTCAAAGGTCAAACTTTATTAAAAATAATTGAAATAATAGAGCTTTTCTTCTTTCAACCCTTGCAGTCTTTCATCCCCAGATGAAAAGGCAAATGAATACTACACATGCGCGGTCAAAAAGTCCACACTTTTCTCATTTAAGGTTACATGAATCTAATAATCGTAACACTTTTGTGTGTGGCAGCTAATCTCATATGAATTATTCAAAATGTCAACAATGACATATTCAGAACGATTAAGAAAAGTTTCCACTGGGTCTTAATCTAATATTTTTAACACTTCATTTGGCTAATTCTATCATTTCATCTCCCTCTTTTTCTATCTCTAGATGAAATCTAGACTCAAACTCGTGCATGCTCTATATGGGTGAGGATGGGTGCTATCGGTTCTCATTTCCTCCTAATACTGGCGGTTGGATCTCAATGCTGAAAAAAAAATGATTACGAAGGCAGATGGCAAAGGTGGGAAATATGGCTCCTTAAGAAGCAATTTGTCAAACACTTCATGGCAATGTGCATACGCCCTACTCCTTCAGCGACATCAAGATTCCTCAGCTAGAGTTGCCAGCAAAGATTGTCACACCCTTATCGTATTTCAACTTATTTTAGAGTATTTGCGAAAAACAATATACAATCCGGTAGGCAATACAGGAATAACATAAATATACTGACAATATATACATGATTACAGAAATTCCCTAAAGGGGTTCATACATGATAATCAAAATCAAGGTAGTCGTATAGGGCTACTAGGGTATCTGTACCCATCCTAGTGAAACAGTAACACCTTCTCGTCTTTGTTTGACCACTATCATCCTCTCATATAGTTCTCGACTCTGATCTCTGCATACCTTCGGTATTCACCTGTCTAAATTGTTGCTAGGGGAGGGTGAGATTCGAGAGAATCTCAATAGGAAAACAGTACCAATATGCATGTAAGATAAGTGCTTAATGTATGGCATGCTTACATTACATAACTCATACTCACACAAAGACATATCTGCGTGCTCAATGTTTCAAACATACTTATGGAAATAGCATAAACAGAAACAGAGCTTCAATCATCCATATATATTTCACATAATCAAGCAAAGCAATAACATGCATCAATACACCAGCATAAATATCAAATACATGCAGGAAAGGTAAGTTCCCTACCTTAATAGCCCTTCTTTGATCCTCAAATAACGTGCCTCGAGTTGCGTGCCAATCCTTCAGGCTCTCAACTCGGTACTAAAATTTCAAATGTATAGTTTAGACACTTCCATAGTATTTCTAGGGGTTATATGAGTCTATATTGAAAAATGATCAAAATGGCCCAAGCACCTCAGCCCCGCTGTACCTGGTCCGACCGCACTTTTCTCGAAATTTTGACTCGGGCTAATCTGACATATTTTCGCCCTAGGAATCCATTTTTTACCTTGGTTTTCTCAAATTCCAGCCCCAATAATGAATGTACCCCTGTCAGCACTATGTGAGAGTTTTAAAACTATTTTTGTCATTTCACTTTCTACGGTTTTTCTCACTTCGAATCCAACATGAACCCTACACAATTTTCCATTCTAAACATAATGGAATAATCAAAAACACCAAAATCCAGTCCAAACATAGCCCAAAACATATCTGGATGAAATTCCCAAAAAATTGGAGAAAATGGAGTTTTTTAATTTCAATCCAAAAAACACCTTCTTATCACCCTTAATCACTTGTTAACTACTTAATCATATTATAAACATGATTAGACTAAATTTGGGCAGCACTTCCCCTTAGGGTTTCAACATCCCAAGTTTACAAGATCCATAATCAAAGCACAAATCATGACAATAACCACAACAACAACAATTATCAAGAGAATCAAGGTTCTTGAAGTTACCTTGGAGTTCTCAAGCTTTCTCTCTCTAGAACCCCGTTAGGGAACCCCTAAGGAGCAACTAAGTGGGTTTTCCACATTCCACGTCCTGCTCTAAGACCCAGTATAGGCTATTTATAGCCTTCCATCAAGGCTTGTAACAGCTTTACTGGCCAGGCAGGTGACCCTACACCATCAGGAGATATTTTATCCAAAATACATTAAACTAATAATATTTAAAACAATTAGATAATATCTAGAATATTTAGCATGATCAAAATAATAAACTAGAATATCCTTCATATGATCAATCAATATATATATTGAGATACAATTTTGAATAAACAAAAGGATATAATATTATCATTTTAATAAAATATCTAATAGTTTTCAACTTGGCCCGCAACCTAATGCTATTTGGCGAGTAAGGTTCATTTTAGCAATACTATAGGAATCATGGTAGTAAGTCCTCTTTGATAGAGTATTACCTTCCATACATCACAAGTAGTACCCTTACTTAATGGGTCAAAGCTTAATGAATAAATCCAAAATGTTTATTCGATTCCAACTTAAATGTTTGCTAAAGTCTCATAATTTAGGTACCAATAATTGAGATAACAAACTACAACTTGAATTTCATCACTTAATAATATCTCATCTATATCACTAAATGTGATCCATCCTTGATAAGATATTTGATCCTTTTGATTTCTCTAAAAGCATGCTCTTTATCAAATGATGTTTGGTCTATGTATTTATGACCTCTTGATGCTATGATCATATAACACCCTTAATTGGTTTGGATTAATTTAATAATTCCAAAAATCTTTGATGAAATTCCATAATTGGCAATCTTGTAACTTGCCTCTAAGAATGACTAGGTTAGAGCTGGTAATACGGGCTCAACCCGCGAGCCTGCAGGTTTTGACGGGTTAGGGTTGGGAAAATCCAAACCTGCAAAAAATTTTATATATATATATATAATAATTTTACAAAACTTATAAGTTTTCTACTCTTATCTTGGTACCTCCCAATCCAAAGAGATAAAATCTTAGCCTCTTCCTTTCTTCTTTAAACAAAATTATTATATCTTGGTTGCTTGAGGATGAGTTTGTGTTTTATTTATAAAATTTGACAAATTTGATAAATTTATCTCTTGAATTTTGGATTATGTTTTTAAATTTTTATAAGAGAAATGATTGATACTAGGAAAGTAAATTTAATAACTCATATATATGTCTCATATTTTCGATCTTCTTTAAAAAATAAGAATTTTTTTTTTTCAAAAAAAGAATACAGGCTCGCGGGCTGGCCTGCAACCCACAAACAGCGGGTTAGGGTTGGCATTTTGCCAACCCGAAGAAGTGCGAGCCGCACAGGCCGGCACTACATGGCCCGTAGGTTAGTGCGGGCAAACCCACAATCCACAGGTTGGCCCACATTCCCAGCTCTAGACTAGGTTAAGCAATAAATAGTGGAACTAAGCAATTAATGACTGTTTAGCAATCTTATTTCCCTCCATGATTCAACTTGTTCAGCAAATGTAAAGATGTATCATAATGTCAACTCTTTTATAGTTAACTCATCTTACAAGACTCAACAAGCTAATCATTCCACAAAATATAAAGCATGAAACTTAATGTACATTTGATATTGTACCACATGACTTGTAGCTCTTCAGTTATTATTCAAGCAAAATATGCTTGAGAATCCTTCTAAAATTCCTTTGCAATGACATTGTCGATTTGTGCGCACTTTTAAGCAAGCCTACACCTTAGAAATTGAATGAGAAGGAATAAGATAATATTAGAGACATACGGAAAATCTAATCATATTCTCATAATCGATGTTACTCTCAACAACCACCATTATCCATGAATGTTCAAATGCTTGTGATCGTAGGTTACTTATGATATTCTCAAATATTTTAAGAATAATCTCTTTATGCATTCTAAAAGAATACCACACCTAACATGATCGTATCACAACTTTAAACAATGGTGACTTAGTCATTTATAACACCTTACGTCAAAATGCACAAGCTATAAATGAATCATCATTTTGTACCGTATAGATGACTCAACTCCCACTAACCCAATGATATAATAAAACTTATAATATTCTCAACATGGTCTTGTATGTAATCACATCATGATACCTTAACTATCATTATTGTGAGATTTGCTCATGACAAAATGAACTTCTAATTTTGTTTACTAAATTTCTTTTATTATTTATGTGATCATCTCTACTAATTCACATATATATATCTCCTTGTGTCCAAAATGGAAAGATACCAATGGCATCCTAAATCAAGATAGACATTTAACTACCATAAAAATGTGGAGGAAATTATACATGAATGTCAGAGGAAATACCTCACTAAATTAATTCCTTATTCATAAAGAAGTTATAGCAAACAACTTTATTTGTGTTACTTAATGTTGCATACTAGCAACTTTACAAATAAACTTATGTTGTTGCTTACCTTAAGTCTATCATGAATTAATACCTACATTTGGAATTCACGATCACTTCTTGCAATTTATGTTCTAGTCAGATTTCCTAAAATACATCACGTAGTAACCATGAATTGCCAAATTTTTAATTATCATTGGTCTCAACTGAATCCATTGATAGATTGAAGCCCAACAAGGTGAGTGCCATGTAGAACCAATGTTCTACCACAATTAGAGGTTAGAATCATCCATACGTGATCACTCTCAGTGAGTTTAATCACTCCCACTAATTTTGACATTCCTAAATAATCTAGAATTTCAAAATACTACACAAAACTTTAAACTAAACTAGGCAACTTACTTAAATTCCTAAGACATCTTGCATTTTTATCAAAATAAGCAGTCTCAGAATATTTTCCTTCCATGCTCTTTCTTTTATAAGACAATTCTATATAAGAGTATATTTTAAATTGAGCTTCCAACCTTTGAGATTTCAAAAGGATTTAATCATACATTTTGTTGGAATCTCATTTAAAATATATATAATTGTCTTTAGTGTGTCTTTAAGGGAAAAACCGTATCATCCATTATGTTTCTTCTTACAACAATTCCACCTGTATTAGGCGAGTCCAAGTATGAGGAAACTTTACATAAAGACTAAGTTCCAATCCATTAATGATGTACTTATCATGTTACCCATCTCTTCCTACGAATTTCACTATATTAATCCATTTATCAAATTAAACACCCACTTTTGCTTTATATATTCCATATGCGTCTAATGACACTACTCAATTATAAAGCAAATAGCCTTTGGGTATTGTAAAAGGTCAACTATAAGGAGAGATGAATTATTTCATAGTTAGAACATAATTAATGACAAGTGTATATCTATTACTGCTTCAAATCAAACCTTTAGCCTACAGACACATTAAACTCTATATGCCTGTTACTTTATGGCTAGCTTTAACGTAGACTGCTTGATAGCCCTCATTTAGAATCTCATTATTTTCCAAATATGAGCAAAACTTATATATACACATTTTCAATGAATATCTAATAATATCCATACATGTACTCATGAAAAGGAGTAATGGCTCATGAGATAATAAACTAAGGATTTCTTCTACTGAATTAATGGAAGCATTTTACCCTATTATGGAGAATCACTTTATAGCCAACAAAACAATGTAACAACAATTATGAGAATTTCTAAATTCATCCTTACCTATATGCAACCATTGACTTTGTTCTATTCTTATGTACCTATGATGACCAGCTCTTAATTAAGATTAATTTAATGAGATAATTATATCTTATAATGTTGTCCCACTTCTTATGCCAGTATCACTAATTACTAGAACTTTTCTAATGTCAATTTTGTCCTAAGGGAAGGAGTAATATTTATCTCCTTATAGGCTCAATGATTATCTCTAATAAATTCTATTAAACTAAATAATTAAATATGAAAATCATGCTACAAGGTCAAAATGAAAATTAATCATGCTTACAAAACAACTATAAGAGGCCAAGAAAAAACCATCACAAGCTAGTGTATGTTTACTGATATAAATCATACAATTATAAATTCGTATCACTAAGGTCTACCTGTCGGCAAAGATACTAGCATAGTATGAATTTATCTCAAATTGATGAATCTAGAACGCAGTTATATTTTCTAATACATGTGGGCTACTTAGAAAATATAATGCCATTCTCTTCCACCCTAATTACATGTATAATTATAATTATCTACCTGTGGGCAAATATTAATTATAACTATATATTTAATTATAATTGATATCTTTAAATCTTTGTGTGATGTATTTTGTTCGTTAGAACAAAATGGAGTGTATGTACCTAGTAAGGATGTTGTGGCTACTCCTCGATTCTACATACTCATAACAAAGACATCATATCATTGTGTATACTAATTGTGCATATAATCATAATTTGATATGATAAAACCTTATGTGATTAACTATGTATACAATATGTGCATAAGGATGCTGTAGCTATTCATTAAACAAAATATGTACGTTAATTACTAATATCAAATATGTACAATTTAAATGCCATATATACACACACAATGTCAGTGGGAATTCTAATTAATTAATTTAATCAACTTCTGAAGATTGATATCATAAAGTTCATATGAGATTATTTATGCATGTTGTAAGAGGGCATTGTAGCTATCACTCTAGTATACAAGTTAATCATAAATATCAATCATATACACTTAAATTCTGTATATGCACAGCTTCATAGAAGACTTAACCAATTAATTTAATCAACATAAGTGACTAAATACAATCCTCCTACTTTGATTAAATTAATATTCCCCATTAAATAAGATTGATATTTTAAAATATATAAGTGATTATATACACATGCAACAGAGGATGCAGTGGCTATTCCCCAAAATGCATGTAAATCACAAATACCAACCTCATGCATTTAAATTCTAAATATACACAAATCTTTGATGAGAATTTAATTGATTAATTAAATCAACATAATGTGATTAAATAATCATCTTAGACAAATTCTCCCACTATTTTATGCATTCAAAATAGATCCAATATAAGCACATCTTGATGGAGGGATTAATTAAAAATTTCCCACTGTTTTATGTATTCAAAAATTGTTTAAAGAATTACTTTTGGAACTTTTCAATTTAAATCAAGTTTTACTAAATTTGAAGAGTTAGATAATTGTCTAAAATTGATTTTCTAGATTTTTAGACAGATAAATAACTCATAAAACAGTTTTTTTTTTGTTGTTGCAAACTTTCAGAATATGAAAAATGCCAAAATTAACTTTTCTTACTATAAACATTTCAATGTGATGCAAGAAAATACATTTCACATAAAATAAGTTGCCAAATACATAAACAGTGAGAAAAAACGTTTATAAAACCCAAATTGTGTTTCAGGAAATTAAACAATCACTTTTTCAAAAAGCATAAATAAATAACCCAAAAACACAAGGCCCAGACTTTTGCAAATCAATTAAAAAAAATCGCTAGCCCAGAGAACAACAAACTCAGAAAAAAAATATGAGCCCAAATCAGAAGGCCATATGCTCTCATAAGCAATAAGCCCATAATTAATGGTTGCCCAAAATGCAAGTGCAAATATAACCCAAAACTGAAGTAATAAAATAGAAAGAAGCCCAAATGCAGGCCCAAAAAGCAAGCCCAGATTGTACAGAATAAGTGAAACGGTAAGTTTCACTAAAGGCCTGGACGATGTCGTTTCGCTCGCAGGAGGGACCTGCACTCTCCAAAACGACGTTGTTTTGTCGTTAGCCAAAACTCGCCGTTTTGGATCATCTTCCTTAGCGCATTCAGATCCCTAGCACCCGACCCATATGCCAGTGTGACCCGGTTGTGAAACCAGATCCAGCCGCTGGTCCTGCAAATGCAGGTAACCTTTGCCGGCAACCCTAGGTCTGTTTTCGACGTCTTAGGCGTCGATTTTGACAGCAATTATCACAAGAAACAATCTTTAAATGCAATATGTGATGATTCAACAAATATGTATCAAGATCGAACAAAAATTCAAGACCAAAAACTGAACAGAAAGATGATGAAACCCGCGATGTTGCTGGTTATGGGGAAAAATTGAAAGTAATTTCCTCCCCCATCCCGATTCTTGGAAGGTTCATATAAAAAACGAGGATTAAAAATACTTGATAACCATGCACATACCTATTCCCAAAAGTCATATATATACATACATCATTAACGAGATGAGTGAATCAAAAACAATATTCAATGCCGGCACGCAATTTTACCCAGAACCCCAAAGGACATCATGAATCATAAATTCACATAAAAAAAATGGGCAAAAAACTTGAGGAGTAACACTATTATTTTTCAAAACAGAAAAATAAAGTAGCATAGAGAAAGTACTAGGCAGAGAGAATCAAGAGGGAATTAAAAAACCTACTCTAATACCACATGTTGGAATAATCTTATAATAAATATTCTAAATATATATTGTGTAAATTCCATAAGAGAGAGCAGCAGTGGAAGATTTGATGAAATATCTCCAGCCAAAGTAATTTTGTATATAATATATCACAACCTGAAAATTGTGGAGAATAAGAAAGAGTTAGAATTATAACATAATATAATAGGTTAGGGCTTCTTCTAACGGGAAGATGAGGCACAATGATGGTCTGTAAATAGCCGTCACTCGTCAAGGAACCCTAAGGAGCAAGTAAGTGGGTTTTCCACGTTCAATGTACTGTTCTAAAACCCAGCCTAGGTTATTTATAGTCTCACATCAAGGCCTGTAACAGCTTTACCGGCCATGTAGGTGACCCTAAACCAAATCTCTATCTAAATCGCGTGCAGGCCACAATCAGAAGATATTTTATCCAAAATACATTAAACTGATAATATTTAAAACAATTAGATAATATCTAGAATATTTAGCATGATCAAAATAATAAACTAGAATATCCTTCATATAATCAATAAATAAATATATCTAGATACAATTTTGAATAAACAAAAGGATATAATATTATCATTTTAATAAAATATCTAATAGAGTTAATTGGGGTCATTGGCACTATCCTGTGACGCTAGTAGCTTAATCTCGCATGACAAGCTAGAAGACCACACTGATTAAGAGTAAAAGTGGGTGAGGATGGATGTTATTGGTTCTAATTTCCTCTTAATGCTTGCAATTGGGTCTCAATGCTAAATAAAGACGATTACGAAAGCTGCCGACAAAGGTGAAAAACATACCTTCTTAATGAGAATCTGTCAGACACTTCAAGATAGTGTCCATACGCCCTCACTCCTCTCGCAACACCAAGACTCTTAAGCATGAAGTTATCGTCAAAGATTGCCTTGCCACTACCGACCAAGAAGAAGAAGAAGAGGACCTTGATACCAAGCTCTAATACCATGTTATGATACCAACGTCTGATATTTCAGAGGGCAGGACTTGAAATTAATTAATTTGAGATACGGGTGGTAAAAATATTTCAAAGTGCAGCATACAATTTAATCCAAATGAATAAGAATACATAAAAATATAAAAAATGACCCTCACCCCAAAATTAGGGATGAGCACTACATGCATACCCCTGTGTTTTTTATTGTCTGTTGTACAGTCTTTCTCCATCTCGGTGGGATAATTGTTTTCTTTTTGAAAATTCATTTATATTACTACAATAATAATTTATATAATTATCCTTTCTTATTTTAAAGAAAACATGGCTGGCTATGATGAGATGGAGAATTTAATCGATCAATTTAAATACCTTTAAATTGTTGCAGTTGGTGAGGAAGAGAAATAGAGAATACAAGTTAGCAAGAATAATGTTGTTAGGAAGTTAGAGTAAATGGTAGTAGATGAAAATAATTAACATGTGGTTTGAATATTTGGAGGAAAGGCCAAAGATTCACAACCGGAGACTGAAGGTTTCCTTACCTTCAAACTGCACAAAGAGTCAATTGGGCTCATTGCCGATGTTCTAAGGGACGTTGGTAGCTTAATCTTGCATGACAACCTAGGAAGACCACATCAATTAACAGTAAGAGTGGTAAGGATGGACGCTATCGATTCTCATTTCCTCCTAATGCTGGTATTGGATCTCAATGCTGAATAAAGATGATTATGAAAGCAGCCATCAAAGGTGAAAAATATGACTCTGATGGAGAAGAAGAGGACCCTGATACCAAGCTCTGATACCATGTTATAATACCAACGCCTGATACCAATTGGGATGCCTCATCCTCATCATTAATTTGGTTAGGATGTGAGCCACCCATACTGCCCTTAAAGGCCTCCAAATCACTTCTTCACTAACCAAAGCTCTAAATCATCACGATCAAAAGCAAACCATCATTATCTAGAGGATAGGGCAAGACACAACATGTTCAACTGATAGTGAAAAATGATACTAGTTGTCCGGGGCAAGTCTTTCTTCTAAAGTGTACTAAAATCTCCATCTGTCGTGTAGCATGAGGGTGTCTTCACCGTCATCCAAAAGACATTGTGTAGTCTCTATTGATTCTACTAGAAGTTTCATTGTGTAGAAGTCATCGCAAAACACATAACACCACACATTCCTTACTCTTAACACCCTAGCTACATGATCACCGTTATTCGCCGCTGGAGTGCCCTCTAATATTCCTCCTATAGATTGCATGGTGTCTTCAAGTTACTCTTGTATGCCCTAATTATTTGTAGAAAGTGTAGGTGATTGGATTCAATTGATTAGTTGCTCAATGTTTGCCATGTCTCCTAGAATGAAAGGCACATTTTTTTAGGGTAGTTGAGCTTTTATAGGTCCTTTTAAATAAATAGATAAATAATTGAAATTGAGTTGATTTGGTCAAAGCTTTCAGTGAAACATCATACAATTGATTGAATTCAATTGATTAGTTGATTTGGTTAGAGTATTACTTGTATCGTTGTACCATTAAGATTTTGATTCAATTTTAGTGTTGCTTTTTCCAATAATTTTTATGGCAAAAATAATAGAAGTAATATTAGAACTCATGCAAGCTCTGATACAATGCTTTGATACCAAGCTCTGATACCAACTTCCCTTTATAAATACTGAGATCATTTCTCCTCCTCATATCCACACTTTGTTTTAGTCTCCTTTCTCTCTCTCTCTCTCTCTCAACTCTTTAATTTCTCAAATCACCAGTGACTCCTTCATCCTATATGTACATCCTCATTCCAAATCTGGGTTCTGGTCTGCCACGAGCTAGATAATGACTAAGACAATAGATAAGAAGTACTTGCAATTTAAAGATCATGCTTAAATGATTTTTGCAAAACACATGTGAAAGTAAGTAGCAAAACATGTGTGAAAACAAGACTCAAGCTTTAGCTTCTTCTGCTCTTTCCCCTTAGTATCAGAGCATGGTATCAAAGCTTGGTATCAAGGTCTGCTTCTTCTTCTTCGTCGGCAGCTAGGTCCTCTTCTTCTTCTTCTTCTTCTTTGTCTATAGCAGCAAGGCAATCTTCGCCAACAACTCCAACCTGAGGAATCCTAGTGTCACGGGATGAGTAAGGGTGTATGGACATTGCCTTGAAGCGTCTAGCGGATCACTCCTTAAGGAGTTGTATTTCCTGCTTTTGTCGGCTGCCTTTGTAATTGTCATTATTCAACATTGATATTCAACCGCCAGCATTAGGAGGAAATGAGAATCGATAATGTCCACCCTCACCCATTCTTACTGTTAACTGGTGTCATCTTCTAAGCCTGTCATGCAGGATTAAGCTACCAGCGTCTCTCAAGATAGCACTAATGACCCCAATTATCCTTTTGAGCAGCTTGAAGGTAAGGAGACCTTTAGTCCACAGTTAAGAATTGTTGGCCTTTCCTTTAAATATTCACACCACATGTTCATTATTTTCATCAACTACCATTTGCTCTAACTTCCTACAATAATATTTATGCTGATTTGCACTCTCTGTTTCTCTTCCTTACTAGCTATAACAGTTTTAAGGTGTTTAAATTCATTGATTAGATTCTCCGTCTCATCATTCCCATCCATGCTTTCCTAAAAATAACAAGGGTGTCTTCACCCTCGAATCCAATCATTCTTGGAGACATGGCTAACATTGAGCAACTAATAAATTGAATCCAATCACTTGCACTTTCTACAAACAATGAACGCATGCAAGAGCAACTTGAGAGCACCATGTATACTATAGAGGGAATACTAAAGGGCACTCCAGTGGTGGATGACGGTGATCATGTAGCTAGGGTGTTAAAAGCAAGGAATGTGTAGTATTATGTGTTCTTCGATGACTTCTACACATTAAAGCTTTTAGTGGAATCAACAAAGACTATACAAGGTCTTTTGGATGAGGGTGAAGACACCCTCGTGCTTTTGATAGAATGCATTAGCAAGAAATATATTTTTAAAATTAGACTGTCATATACCAAAGTAAAACAATTGCATATTATGACAAGAAAATAGTTTTCACATAACCAAAATGAACTGGTAACGAGATATAACCTATGACACCTAGGAATAAGCTACAAGAGTTAGAACAAGAACAAAGCATACACAAATAGAAACCATCAACCATGGAGGAAATTACAAGACCTATACAAAACCCCAACTTAAAGGTTGTTTTCTTTAAAAGGATGGAATTGAGATTCAGACTCGTGCAAGCTTTGATACTATGTTCTACTACCACGCTCTGATACCGTATACTGATACCAACCCCTGTACGAAGCAAAGATTTAAGTATGCAGCTAATCCTAGCACGCAACAAGCCTAGCATCTTAATAGAGCAGTGGAAAAATGTCGATAGAGGTGTGAAACGACCTATTTGGGAAACTATCCAGCTCACTGACGACATTCCTAAGAGTGAAGTCTTGTATGACAAGACAATGACGTATTGTGATGAACACTGGAGGAAGTTTAAGATAAATCAAGCCAACAATTACGTGCATATCGAGGTGGAAGAAGGTCAGCCTCTTCCTAATCCGTGCGATCACTATTCTTTTATTGACGAACAGATTTGGCAAGAATTTAGACGGCTTCGAACTACTCCAGAAGCATTGGTGAGTTGACTTATTTTGTAATTGATTTGCTTATGAATTATGAATTGTCTTTATTGATTTACAATGACTTAATTTTTGATTTCTTATTCGCAGGAAAAAAGGAAAAAGGCCCAAGAGAGTAGTAGTAAAAATGATTGCCCCCATACAATGTCTCATGGGGGGTATGCGAAGGTCGAAAAAGACTTGTTGGCGGCCAAACGGAAGAGATTGGAAGATGAGTTATTTTGTCATCCTCTTATGCTCCCTCCACCTCAGCAAGCCAACTAGTGAATTGAAGAAGAGCTTGAACTCGTAAGTTTTCTTGCATTATTAATTACCTTTCGTTTGCAAAATTTATGGAATGTGTGTAAAATAAGTAACCCTTATGATTTTGATGATATAGGGCTATGCGGACATTTCAACACACTACTTGTGGTAGGCCTATGCGTGAGGTAAAAGACCCTACATGGATCTTGCTAAAGGTTAGTTACATATTGGTTTGTTTTAAGAATGTATTCAATAATAAGTCATACTTTAATTTTATACTTGTTTTAACGATATCATATTATTTTTCAGACCTGTAGGCAACCACCGGGGTCCAACTTGTGTCGGATGTATATTCTGAGGCACATGTATAATATTATTACCCTAGACTCGTGCAAGCTTTGATACCATGTTCTACTACTACGCTCTGATACCATATACTGATACCAACCCCTGTACGAAGCAAAGATTTAAGTATGCAGCTAATCCTAGCACGCAACAAGCCTAGCATCTTGATAGAGCGGTGGAAACATGTCGATAGAGGTGTGAAGTGACATATTTGGGAAACTATCTAGCTCACTGACGACATTCCTGAGAGTGAAGTCTTGTATGACAAGACAATGACGTATTGTGATGAACGCTGGAGGAAGTTTAAGACAAATCAAGCCAACAATTACGAGCATATCGAGGTGGAAGAAGGTCAGCCTCTTCCTAATCCGTGCGATCACTATTCTTTTATTGACGAACAGATTTGGCAAGAATTTAGACGGCTTCGAACAACTCTAGAAGCATTGGTGAGTTGACTTATTTTGTAATTGATTTGCTTATGAATTATGAATTGTCTTTATTGATTTACAATGACTTAATTTTTGATTTCTTATTCACAGGAAAAAAGGAAAAAGGCCCAAGAGAGTGGTAGAAAAAATGATTGCCCCCATACAATGTCTCATGGGGGGTATGCGAAGGCCGAAAAAGACTTGTTGGCGGCCAAACGGAAGAGATTGGAAGATGAGTTATTTTGTCATCCTCTTATGCTCCCTCCACCTCAGCAAGCCAACTAGTGAATTGAAGAAGAGCTTGAACTCGTAAGTTTTCTTGCATTATTAATTACCTTTCGTTTGCAAAATTTATGGAATGTGTGTAAAATAAGTAACCTTTATGATTTTAATGATATAAGGCTATGCGGACATTTCAACACACTACTTGTGGTAGGCCTATGCGTGAGGTAAAAGACCCTACATGGATCTTGCCAAAGGTTAGTTACATATTGGTTTGTTTTAAGAATGTATTCAATAATAAGTCATACTTTAATTTTATACTTGTTTTAACGATATCATATTATTTTTTAGACCTGTAGGCAACCACCGGGGTCCAACTTGTGTTGGATATATATTCTGAGGCACAGGTATAATATTATTACCCTAGGCACGACATAACTTACTGAAAAGGTAAATGTATATATATATTTCAAAAATTTTGTACTATTATTTTTTTTAAGTGAATTTAATGTTTTGCTTGGCTTTGGTGTTTCAGATGTTTGAACTTGCTGACCCTTTTCCAGAAGAAGATATTGAGCACATTCGCAAATGTTGTGCTGAATTCATTTATGAACTTTTATAACTGTGAATTCTTGTAAAACTGAGGAATTGTTTTCTGTATATTGATGAATTGACATGGTGGTTGGTTGCAAATATTGTTGGTTGCATGATTTGACATGTTTGTTGGTTTTAAGTTGATTTTTGTATATTTTGATGAATTTACTTGTTGGTTGCATGATATATATGACATGGTTGAATTCATTTATGCCTATTGAACATTGTAAGTTTAATTGGTAAGTGGAAGGTTAAAGCAAAAGTAAACGGTAAGTGGAAGGTTAAAGCAAACTGAACACCATATGGAACTTAACAAGTATGGCATTAGAGGTAGCAATTCAAGGATGCGTTCTGGTAAAAACGTAATCACACACATTTACAAAAAACAAAATATAACACTTTTAAGACCGGTTATTTTTATAATCGGTCTTAAAAATTTCTCTAAAATGCCTTCCACTAGAGGTGTTATAAGACCGGTGCTCATGACAACCGGTCTTAAAATTGTTAAGTTTAAACCGGTTATTAATACAATCGGTCTTAAAAGTGAGACTTTTAAGACCGGTTATGAAACCGGTCTTAAAAATGACATACTTTTAAAACCGGCTGTATCAAAATCTGATCCAAAACCGGTGTAAAAAGCCATTTTTCTAACCTTGTTGCCCTTCATTCCTAGATGAAAAGGACTAATAAAAACTATATGTGAGGTAAAAGAGTCCTCACTTTTCTCACTTTGGTTGTAGGAATCTAGTAAACGTAACATGTTTGTGTGCAGCAGCTAATCTATCATAAATTATGCAAATGTCAAAAATTACATATTCATAACAAATAAAAAGAGTTTCCATTGAGTCATAATCTAATATTTTAAGCCTTCCTTTATCTTACTCTGTCATCCTATTTCCCTCTTTTTCTATCCCAAGATGAAAGCACGACTCGAAATTGTGGATGCTCTGATACCATATTCTTGTACCAACTTTGGATACAATACACCTAGAAAGAAATATATTTCAAAATTAGATTTTCAGATACCTAAGCACAATAATCACATATTACGACAAGGAAATAGTTTTAACATAATCAAAATGAACTAGTAACAAGATATAACCCATGATAGCTAGGAACCAATCACACAAGCAGGAACAAGAGCAGAGGAGAAACGAATATAAAAGCCTCAAACTTGTGGAGCAAATGACATGTCCCGTATGAATGCCACCCTAAAGGTTATTTCTTTAAAAGGAAGGAAGTGAGATTCGAACTCGTGCAAGCTCTGATATTATGTTCTGATACCAAAATCTGTACCAATCAAAGATTTGAGTAGACATCTAATTCTCAATAAGTATGAGAGCATGCTCAAGTATAGTGATATTCACAGTATTGCGGAAATAATCGTCGCCATAATCTATGCGAGGTGGATTCTTATTTCTTAAAAGTACTTCCATGATAAATACGATTGCAATATCTATTGGCATTATTCGAAGAAACTTTGTGCTATCAAAATGATGCATATTTCTCAAAACTTTGCCTCTAGTCTCTAGTCTATAAAGGAAATGGACAAACTTAAACTAAAAATGATGTATATTGAAGACAACTTTTTAAATCTACATTTCATGCTTCAGCCACTTTGCCTCTGTAATGCTAAGGTCTGTATCACTAAAAATGAAGGGTTACATAAAAAATGAGAGACCTAGAGTCTCATTTTGTTTGTTCATAACACTTCATTTGTTTACCTAACCCTTTCATATGTGTATGTTTTTGCATTATTAAAAATTATATCAAATATAATTGTTCAGAGTATTTCAGATTACTTAATTCATTTCTCTTATTTTTTCATATTTTTATCAAGAAAAGTTTATTTAAGTTCGTTACATAACAACTTTTTAATCTAAATCTTTCCATCATAGGAAAGTCTTCAAGTATTTTTGACAATGTCCTCTTACATTACGTTTTCCCAATTAAGTCAAATAATTGCTAGATCGAGAGAAAGGAAAACTGACAACATAACCAATTTAACACCCATTTTACTAGAGCCTTTTGCTATGACAAGGAACTTACACTATGAGGGAAATCTCAGGAAAGAATCATGGATTGAAATAAATAATAGAGACTATTGTTTTGTATTGATACTTACTACTGTGGTCTCAGCTACCCAGATGCCCTTTTAAAATATATTTTTTATTTTTACACTAAGTCTTGTTTGTAATATATACTAACTCGGGTCCTAACTCCTAAATGGACCAGTTTATTTTTAGTTTAGGTTTGTCCATTTCCTTTAAATGCTGTTAGGATGCCAAAGTTAGGACACAAATATGAAATAGGGAAAAGAGAAACGCCATAATAGCAAAGGGACTCTATAGTCCACCCTAATTGATAACATAGACAGAGGAAGATATACCAATACTTTTAAAATATGATAATCTCAAAATGGCACCCCGAAAAAGTTTTAATTCCTTTGAAGTACTTAAAGACTATTTAGAATTTAAGTTTTTTTAAATGACCTAATTGCCATTATGTAAAAAAAAGAAAGAAAAACTCCTTCCATTGATTTTGTTGTCATTATCACTGTTTTAGTTATTAATTATATCCTTAATATAAGACTTATTTACCTAATTTAATTAGAATAACGAATTTAATTTAATTAGTTAATATAACATTTATTTTCTAAAACACTTTAGTCATCTTCTTTAATTCCCTCATGCACTCTTCTCCTTAATTATTTTTGTCTTTAATTATTGTTGTGACTTAGAGAGCATCAATAGAGAAAAATTAGGAAAAAATTAACAAATATAAAATATGAGTCTTATATTTAGGACTAAGACCAATTCTTCAGATAGACCTATATTAATTATTAAGAACTGGAGGAAGTATTATTAAGAACGTTTTTTCATTTTAATGCATACAAAACATATAATTAATTAAATAATTAAAAACTGTATGAATTTTTACATTCTTTCTTTCATTTCCTTTCCTTTCTTTCAATTATCATTAAGGGCCTGTTTGGGTCAAAGGGAGGGGATGAAAGGAGAGGGACTCATTTTTCATCTCCTCCAAAACCCCCAATTTAAAGAGAACAAAAATGAGAGGATGGGAAAGATTTGGAGCCCATTCTTTGGGATCCCTCCCCTCCAATTTTTCATACCAAACAAGGGGAGGGGCTCATTTTTCATCCCTTCCCCTCCAACCAAACAGGCCTAATTCTTCCTACCAAATGGGCTATAAAGATGAGGCATTGGCAAAAATAATAAGGCATTGGGTTTAACATTGGCCGACCAACTTGCATCTGAACCTGACTAGTAAAACCCAAGTAAATATTAGTATTATATATGCATAAGCAGGGAATGTGGATTGATATAATATAAAAGATGAGTAGGGAATGTTCATCCCCAAATAAAAGGGGTTATGTTTTTTGAAAAAAATATTCTATGCACTAAAAATTAATTAGCTTAAGATACGGAGTGTTAAAAAATATTTCAGATATTGTGTGCTACTGGGAAAATATTTCAGGATATTGATATTGCAGGAAAAATATTTTTGAATGTAGGACTATAAATTAATTAATTTGAGATACCAGGTAGTAAAAATATTTCAGAGTGCAACATACAATTTAATTCATATAAATAAGAATACATAAAAATTAAATAAAAAATAAAGAAATGATCCTCAGCCCAAAATTGGGGATGAGCAAGATGAACACAACATGCAGACCCCTGTATTTGGGATTGTCCATTAGAGAAATACTTACATACTCTATGAATGTCACGTTATCTGAACTCTGTCCAATGAAAATATAACAACTTAGGTCATTTTCAATCTTAGTTGGCTTATGATTTATACGAAAAAATTCAAATTTTATCTTGTTTTTGAGAAAATATTAGTTGATCATTTTGTTTTAGTTTATTTCCAAATTAAGATGTTTTTTTTTTCCGAAAAAGAAGATAAAATTTGAATTTTTTCAGATGAGTCATCAGACAACTAGAATTAAAGTTACCTGAGTTGTTATGTTTTTATTGAATAAAGTTCAGATGACATGATACTCATGGAGTATTTAAGTATTTCTCTTGTCCACTGTGTAGTCTTTCTCCATCTCAGCGAGATAATGTTTTTTCTTTTTGAAAACTCATTTATATTATTATAAAAATAATTTATCCAATTATCTATTGTTGTTTTCAGGAAAACATGGCTAGGTATGATGAGATGGAAGATCTAATCGATGAATTTAAGCACCTCAAAACTATTGTAGCTGGTGAGGAAGAGAAACATAGAGTGCAAATCAGCATGAATATTATTGTTGAAAAGTTAGAACAAATGGTAGCTGATGAAAATAATGAACATGTGGTCTAAATATTTGGAGGAAAGGCCAAGGATTTACATCTGGAGCCTGAAGGTTTGCTTAGCTTCAAGCTGCTCGAAGAGTCAATTGGGGTCATTGGCGCTATCCTAGGGGACGCTAGTAGCTTAATCCTACATGATAGGTTTGGAAGACCACACCGGTTAACAGTAAGAGTGGGTGAGGATGAACGCTCTTGGTTCTCATTTCCTCCCAATGTTAGCGGTTGGATCACAATGTTGAATAAATATGGTTACGAAGGCAGCCGGTAAAGGTGGGAAATATGGCTCCTTAAGGAGTGATCTATCGGACAATTCAAAGCAGTGTCCATACGCCCTTTCTTCTCGTGCAACACCAGGATTCCACAAGTTGGAGTTGCCGATGAAGATCGCCCTACTGCTGCTAGCAAAGAAGAAGAAGAAGAAGACCCCGCTGTCGATGAAGAAGAAGATGAAGAAGAGGACCTTGCTGCTGACGATGAAGAAGAAGAAGAGGATCTTGCTGCTAATGAAGAAGAAGAAGAAGACGAAGAGAATGAGGAGGAAAACCCACCCGCTGGGGATGCTGATGGTGAGGATGATGGGGATGAGGCTTTTGAAGATGAAGAGGAGGATTGATGAGAATGAGAAGGAAAATCCACCCCTTGACCTTGCGTTTGACCGGGGTTTAAGTATGTTCTCATAGTGTTTAGTGTTTTGTCTTTTTAAATTATGTTTTACTGATATGATTTGTTTCCTCTTCTAGTGGCATGTCTTCTTATCCTCTGTTAGTGTATCTTTAATAGTTGATAGCGTTGGAAATGAGATTTCATTCAATAACAAGAAGAAATAGAGTGTAAAAGCAAAGAATTATATAATCGTCGAAAAGGTAAACTAAAGAAGAAAACTAACAGGGCAATAATTAAGTATGGAAATCTAAAGAAACTATACAATTCTATTTTTACCCTATTAGTTTCTTTTTTACCTTTTTCTATTTTTAAAGTTTTTTTTCCTTTTTTCCTGAAATACTTTTCATTAAAATTATTGTTGATATCATTTGTAAGTTTCAACAACTTACCCATTATAATACAAATTACTAAATAATATTGTTATTTTTATGTAAAATTAAAAATATGCGCAATTATTATTATATAAATAATATTTCTTTAATAAATTCCTAAAAAGGTTTTCTAACCAATTACTAATAAATAAAATAATATATTATAAATTTTATAAATCATTTATAATATTTATTTTAAAATTGTTAACCATTTATTTACTTTTAATTTATATTTATATGCTTACACACACCCCGAGGATAGAAAAGGGAGCAGTGGAGGGGACGTCGGGCCGGGGTGTGTTTAATTTGTGAGAAGAGGCCATAGGTAGTGGGCAGACGTATATTGACATTTTTATCATAAAAAAATTATATATGTGTGTATGTATGTATAAAGCAGAATACTGAAATCACATAGTGGGTGAACGATTTTTGTTTTAAATTAAACTCGTTCAATAAAAAATGATTTTCCACCTATGGTATTAAATTAATAGGGGATGACAATTACGGGGAAGCATTTAAATATTTAATCACCTAGTTCCATTGGATAAAAAACTGCCCTCTACTAAAAACCCATCGTATAAATGAGTGGAGCTACTGTCACCTTTCTTCTTCCAACGTGATTCATGTACTCACTGAATCTTGCATTTGCCCTTTTTTTTTTTGATAACATGCATTTGCCTATTTAAGTATTTATTTTCTCTTGAAAATTGAAAAAATTACCATTGTTTCCTTTGACTGCTTTTTTCAATATTATTTAACAAGGAAAATAGTATTTCACATTGAAATAATTTTTAATAAATAAATAAATAATCATTTATATTCATATTTTTTTTTGGGTAAAACTATATTCAAATTGAATTTGGATTATTTGAACTTATTATAAAATTATTTAAATTTATATAATTTATTATACACCCTTTGGTTCAAAATATAAGAGCCAAACTTATGAGGTGTTTGGTTTTTTTTTATATAAAAACTACTTTGCTTTTGTCACATCATTTTTTTTTAATTTTACCCCTAATTAATTATATGTTTCCCTTATTTATTTTTTTCAACTCCTTCTCTTTTATATATATTTCTACTCATTTTCTCTCCCACTCACCCACTCCATAAATATAGATTTTTTAGGAAAGTAAGTTATATTTTTTTACAAATTTATTGTCTTGAACAAATTTTAACTAACTTTTTGAATTGTATAATTTTGTTATTTGGCTCTTTAATATATATATATATATATATATATTGATAATATTTGACTCTTATATTTTGAACCAGAGGCATTTCATATATTAATTTATGTATATAATATTTTTTTTATTTAACTATTTAGTCAATAGTTCAACCAAACGGTTCAACCATTTGAACAATGACTAGCTGACTTTTCAGATTCAAGGCTCGGGTTTTAAAACATTGGGTGAACTAAATTAAATTATTTACACAATATGGTATTTTGCTTAAAAGCCACTAGGTCGTGGATCAAAGGGGTAGTCATGGATTGTGTAGTTCTTTTTAGAGTCTTTCAGGAGCTTTCAGAAGTGTTAGTTCTAGTCTATGAATATGCCTTCCCCATAAAAAAGAAAACATGCATGAAGTGAATTTTTGTCATGTCTCTCTAAATATTCAAAATTATGTATTGCATTTTAAAATACAAAAATTTTTGTACTAAAGTTGATGGAATCTAGTCAAAAAAGAGTGATGGAAAAAGTCTATACATGAAAATATGCTGTAACATGTGTGAATAATAAAAAAAAGTTGCATTCGTGGTTTTTAAAAAATATTTTACATTGTACGAAATCTTTGCAAATAGACACACACCCCATGAAGTGAAATAGGGAGATTTTTCTTTTCTCAATCGAAAAAAGCATTGATATTTTTTGAAACATATAAATGCTAAAATGCATCATCGTTAGTCTTTTAACTTCACATATTAAGTAATTAAAAGTAGGGAGAATTTGTGTTATTTATCGGTCATTCTATTTGATTTTTTATTAAACTAGTTTATTAATATAATAACGTATTATTAATTATAAAAAATAATTTTAATATCAATTATATAAAAAAATTCAAACAGTTTCCCCCCTTCATTTTTTTCTTTCAAAACTTGTTTTAAGAAACAAATATCCTTATTAAATTACAAGAATTAATATTTTAGACGGAAAAACAATATGAACCACCAAAATCTATAGTTTAAAATTATGGGAGCCAAAACTAAAATAAGCACAAACTATAAGGATTACACATTACATTAACCCTATTTAAAATTAAAAATATGTGCAATTATTAATATATAAATAATATTTCTTTAACAAATTTTTAAAATGGTTTTCTAACCAATTACTAATAAATAAATTAACATATTATAAATTTTATCAATCATTGATAATATTTATTTTAAAATTGTTAATTATGTTATTTACTTTTAATTTATATTTATATACATACACACCCCAAGAGGATAGAAAAAGGAGCAGTGGAGGGGAATGCTGGCCCTCACTGAACTGCTTCTGGCTTTCCTCATTTTCTTTTATTCTCTTTGTTCGTCCTTTTCTTAATCTAGACCATTGGATTAAGATATCAACAGTTTAGATTTAACATGTTATAAAAATATTAATTATATATGGATTAAGATCTCAACGGTCCATTAATATTTTTATAATATATTAAATCTCATTAATATTTTTATAATATATTAAAGCTGGACTGTTGAAATCTTAATCCAATCACTCAGATTGAGAAATAAAGAAAAAAGAGATTAAAGGAAATGGAGGACTCTAGCTTTGAGGGCAGTGCAATTTAAAGTTGGAAGAGGCGAGGCGAAGGGGGTGGTAATTTATGAGAAGAGGCCATAGGTAGGACGCAAGCCTATATGGACATTTTTAACATAAAAAATTATATATGTGTACTTGTTCGTGAATGTAAAATAAAGTTGATTTTTTATTGGAAAGATTAGAAAAATTAAATAATTTATTTAATCATATTATATATTGTGTATCATTAAATTATATATCAGTTTATAAGTTAGATAAAACAGTTTGGAGGAAAAATAATCAATATAAATATATTAAAGTAATTTAATTAACTTCCTCAATCTTTTCAAAAAAGTAACATTGTCTTATATTTAGGATAAAAGGGGGTATATATAAAGCACAATGCTGAAATCACACGGGGGTGAACCATTTTTGCTTTATATTAAACTCGTTCTATAAAAAAATGATTTTCCCTGTATGGTATTAAATTAATTTCTTTTTTACCAAACTAAATTAAATTATTTACACAGTATAACATTCTGCTCATTTCTTTTACTGTGTATGGTATTTTGCTCAAAAAGCCACTAGGTCGTCGATAAAAGGGGTAGTCATAGATTGTCTAATTCTTTTTAGGTTTTTTAGGAGCTTTAGATGTGTTAGTTCTGGTCTATGAATACACCTTCCCATAAAAAAGAAAACATGCATGAAGGAAGCTTTAAATTCTTTTGTTCTATTCCCCTTTTTCAACCTCATCTTTGTCATGTCTCTCTAAATATTCAAAATTATGTATTGCCCTTTAAAATACAAAAATTTTTGTACTAAAGGTGATGGAATTTGGTCAAAAAAGAGTGATGGAAAAAGTATATACATGAAAATATGTTATAACATGTGTGAATAGTAATAAAAAAATTGCATTTTGGTTTTTTAAAAATATTTTACACTGTACGAAATCTTTGCAAATAGACACACACACACCCATGGAGTGAAATAGGAGATTTTTTTTTTCTTAATCGAAAAATGAAGGGAGATTTTTTGAAAAATAGAAATGCTAAAATGCATTTCTTTTAACTTCACATATTAAGTAATTAAAAGTAGGGAGATTTTGTGTTATTTATTGGCCATTCTATTTTTTTTTTCATTTTTTTCCTTCAAAACTTGTTTTAAGAAACAAATATCCAACAATTTTTTTTTCAAAAACTTGTTTTCAAAAAAATTTTTCCAAACAAGTTCTTTTTTGACAAAACTTTTTTTCAAAAACAATCATCAAAACAAGTTTTTTTTAAATTTTTATTTCCAAAACTTTTTCTCAAAAGCATTTTTATAAAAATTTTTTGATAATAAAAAAATAAAAAAAACAACAGAGAATAGAATTAAACAGAGCCTTAATTTCTTTTGTGCTATTCCCCTTCTTCAATCTCATCTTTGTCATGTCCCTCTAAAAATTTAAAATTATGTATTGCCTTTTAAAATACATAAGATTCTGTGAGGGTGATAGGAATTTGGTCCAAAAAAGGGTCTTGGTAAAAGTCTATACATGAAAATATGTTATAACATGTGCAAATAATTAAAAAAATTATTCATGGTCTTAAAAAATACTTTTCACTGTACGAAGTCTTTGCAATATGTACATATATACATATCATATATAGAAACACTCCATGAAGTGAAGGAGGCATATATTTTTAAAGAATATAAATTGTAAAAATACATCATTAGTCTTTTAAATTCACATGAAATTTTATTTTGGCCTCTTAATTTTATAAAGTTCCTTTTCAATCATTTAACCTTAATGTTAACAAAAAAATTTAAAATGTTAATAAAGCATTTCTCAAATGCTGACATATTAATTTTAATTTTCAAAATATTAATAATTTTCTTTTAAAAAATATTATTTGAAAGAAATAATGTTAGGGTTAGAGGAAATAAAAGATACTTTATAAAATTACACAACCAAATAAAGACATTAGATGAAGTTAAAGAACTAAATGTGACTTTTTGAAAAAAAAAATAGAAGAGGAGAAATGGACTACACGTTTGCGTTGGACAAGTGAAACGTGCCATTCTGTTTCTTCATCAAATTTCACTTAGGAGTCCAAATGGCAGATTTGAATCTGAAAGTTAGGTATGAAAGTGTGTTACTTCAAATTGCAACATTTAGAAAACACAAACCCATAATATCTCTTCCTTCCTTGCTTCACCCAAACCCAAATTAAAGGGCCAGGTTCATTTCATGGTACGTCCCATTATCTCCCTCTTTTTTCTCTGCTTTTGGATTTCATGGGTTTTGTGTATAATTTAGGTTACTAATTTGTCAAGGTTTGTTGCTTTTGGCGCAGTCTGAAAAGAAAACCAACCCCTGTATATTAACTCAAAATGGATAATTCTCATACAATGACCAACTAGGCCACTAGCCTTATTTCAATAATAATAACAGTAATCCCCCCCCCCCACACACACACACAGGCAGTCAAGTCACTAATTCTACCTACTTAACAGTATAACCACTCATAGTGAATAATACTGTGAATAATACAATATATATAGTAAACAATATAATATCCTTAACACCCCCCCTCAAGTTGGGGCCATACACATTAATAGTTCCTAATTTGCCCATAAGTCTCTCATGATTCTCCTTGCCAAGACCCTTAGTGAATATATCTGCTTGCTGTTCTTTACTTCTCACATGCTCTAGAGTAATAAGTCCTTGCTACAGCTTCTCTCTAGTAAAGTGACAATCTATTTTGATGTACTTGGTTCTTTCATGGAATACTGAATTTGTGGCAATATGGATGGCAGTTTTGCTATCACAAAAAACTTGTACAAGCTTAAGTTTCCTCACATGCAGATTTGCTAGCAGTCTCCTAACCCACACTACTTTTGATATGGCAGCTCCTAGTACTCGATATTCACCTTCAGTAGAGGATTTGGAGACTGTATTTTGTTTCTCGGTTTTCCAAGAGATTGGGGATGCTCCAAACTTGACTATATATCCTATCATTGATCTCCTGGTGTTTGGACAAGTCCCCCAATCTGAGTCTACATAGCATTGCAGCTGGCTATCTCTGGTTGCCGAAAGCAAGATCCCTAGGTCTGGTGTCATTTTTAAATATCTGACCACCGTTTGTGCAGCTTGAATGTGCGACCTTCTAGGTGCTTGCAAGTATTGACTCAAGGCTTGCACAATGAAGCATATATTAGGTCTGGTTATTGTCAAATAATACAACCTACCTATCAATCATCTATAGACAATTGGCTCTTGCAGCTTTAGATCATCTTCCTCCTTCTTAGGATCAACTCTCAACTTGATATTTGGCTCAACTGGCAATGCAAGAGGCCTTGCTACACTAGTCATATAAGAAAATATGTCAAGTGCATACTTTCTTTGATTAAGGACTTTACCTTTATTAGTTTTCACTAGTTCTATTCCAAGAAAATGTTTAAGCTGACCCAGATCTTTAATTCTAAATTTATTATGTAAGTACTCCTTAACGTCATTAATTCGTTACATATTATCTCCTGTAATTACCAAATCATCAACATATGCTAGGACAAAAATAGTTTCAGCACTAGATTTTCTAATAAACAAAGAGTAATCATATTTGCTCTGCCTAAGCCGTCCGCTATTAATGCTTGAGTAAGCTTAGTATTCCATTGACGTGATGCCTGCTTAAGCCCATTCTAGAATTTGGTAAGTTTACAAACTTTATTTTCAGGATTACCAAATCCTTGAGGAACTCTCATGTACACGTTTTCATTTAAATCTTCTTGAATAAAAGCATTGTATACATCCATTTGAAATAATTCCCAATGATTCATTACAGCAATGGTAAGTACTATTCTTACTGTTGCCATTTTGACAACGGGGGAAAATGTTTCAAAATAGTCTATCCCTTCTTGTGGACTATATCCCTTACCAACTAACCTTGCCTTATATCTCTCAACATTACCATTAGCATCATGTTTTACCTTATAGACCCATTTACAACCTGTGGGTCTTTTACCTTTAGGAAGCTTCACAATTTTCCATGTGTCATTTTCTTCTAGAGCTTTAATTTTGGCCGTCATTCCATCAACCCATTTAGGATCTTTTGCTACCTCTTCAAAACCACTTGGTTCAACATTAGCATCAATACTAGACAAGATAACTTTGTAATCAGGTGACATGTTAAAATAAGACAAGTAAGATTGAATAGGATATTTTATCTTTCGTTTACCTGCCTTTATGATATTGCTGCAATCAACGGTGCACATATAGCCTACTAACGCCTTGTATAAGAGATCACCTCTACATGCATAATCCTTAAGCCATGATGGAGTTTTTCTCTCATGAATAGGTCTAGGTACATTGGTTTCTATGTGTGTATCTCTATTGTCATCATTATTTATTTTTAATGGAGGATTCTCATCTAATGTTGCATTCAAGTCATGCATTTAAGGGATAGGAATGGGGTTGGAAGCTTCTATTTCATACTTAAAAGGATCAACCAAAGCATTAGAAGGATCAATCATAATGTTGGAACCCCCCCCTTGATTGATGCCAAGCATGCCTTTAAAAGGAAAACGAGTTTCATGAAAAGAGACTTGTTTAGAGATGCAAAAGGATTTGGTATAAATGTTATAAAGTAAATACCCTTTTTGATTAAGGGGATACCCCAAAAAAATGCATGGTTCAGCCAAACTTGTCATGAACCGGTGAAGTGATTGCAAAGGCTAAATGAGCAAAAACCTTTAAAAAGGACAAGTCAGCCAAAGATCGAGCCAAACAAAATATCAAAGGGAGGTCGATGTTTTAAAACTGATGAAGGCATATGATTAATCAAATAGGCAGTGATTTTCACAACCTCTCCCCAAAATTGCAGTGGCACTCTAGAGTGGAAAAGAAGGTAGCGAGCGACCTTTAAGAGGTGGTGTTGCTTGCGTTCTACCACTCTATTTTGTTAAGGCATATAGGGGTAAGAGAGTTGGTGAAGGATACCATGATTATTAAAGAATTGTTTAAGATCAACATTAGTAAATTCAAGTACATTGTCACTACGCATAGATTTGATGGAAATAGAAAATTGAGTATGAACATAAGTAACAAAATTTTTAAGATGTTGAGAAGTGTCATTTTTATTGATACAAAAATATCCAAACACAACAAGAGAAAGGATCAACAATGGTAAGAAAAAATCTATGACCTTTATAAGTAGGCAGTCTATAGGGACCCCATATGTCAATATGAACAAGTTCAAAGCAGTGTTGTGTTTTTAAATCACTAGAAGGAAAGGGTAATCGAGTTTGCTTAGCATGAGTACATACGTCTCATTTACTAATACTAGAGATAGGGAAATCATCAGTAAGCTAATCTAGATCTCCTAGTTTTTCTAAAGAAGCATGTCCTAGTCGTTGGTGCCAAATATTCTAGGGCTGCTCTGTGGATTGAGTTTGTTTAGCATTCAAAAGTGTATATGACTCCTTAGGTTTGTCAACTAGGTACAACCCATTATGCATTCGGCCAATTGACCTAGTCTTCCAATTGGAGATTTCCTACATTATGCAAACCTTAGGATAAAACAATATGACATATTGTGTATCGTGAGAAAGTCTAGATACTGAAATTATATTAAAATAGCAACCAGGAGCATAAAACACATTAGTTAATATGATATTAGGAGAAAGCTGAATAGTGCCAGTATATGTCACATGCATTTGCTCACCATTAGGCATCTTAATCTTCCTATATGGTCCTAAATGGTCTTTAACTAAATCTAACATATGCAAACTACTAGCCATATGATATATGGCTCCAGAATCAATAATCCAATGTAACTTAGACACAGAAGGAGGTAAAACAGTAGTTTAGCCTAAAACGCTCTCCTCAAGGTAGTCAACTGCACCGACAACTATATTATTATGTTCTTGCTTAAGAATTTGGAGAATTTGAGCATATTGTTCCTTGGTGATGGGAAGTTGATTAGTGGCTGTGTCAGGAGCTGCATGTTGTCGATTTTGAGAATCAGAGGGTTCCACAGAAAGGCTATTAAGTGAAACTTCCTATGGTGATTTCCTTTTAAAAGTTATGGGGAAACCAACCAATTAGTAGCAGTGTTCGTGTTTATATCCTCTTTGATGGCAATATGAGCACTGATCTTGTGAAGACCTTCCTCTTCCTCTTCCTCTTCCTCTGTTAGTGTGCCCACCTATAACAACAGCCATAGTAACACCTTCAATAGGTCTAGTGGAATTATATGATGCCAATCTCTATTATTCATCCAAAGAGATAATAGAGTATGCCTGATTAAGGGTTGGTAGTAGACTCTGAAGCAAAATTTGGGTCCTGGCATAGCAGTGGCTATCATTGAGTCCCATAAGAAACTGTAGGAGTCATTGTTACTGAATGACTCTAGTGTATTCTTGTGTGGTTGAACATTGACATGATGGAAACGAAACCAGGGAGTCATACTCATCCCAGAGATCCTTCAATTTGGTAAAGTTTTCAGAGACATTCGTAGCACCTTGAGTTAAACCACCAATTGCCTTATGGAGTGAGAAAAGTCTTGTCCCATCTACCTTGTGGAATCATTCCTTTAGTTCTAACCAGACAGCATAGGCACTATTAGAGAATACAATTCCTATGGCAATTTGCTTGTCTATAGAATTGATCATCTAGGAGAGAATGACTGAGTTGCACTAATCTTATAGGTCCCGTAGAGGTGTAGGTTGCTCTTCCCTGGTGTATGTCTGATCAATAATCCCTAACTTGTTCTTGGCTGAAAGAGCAATACGCATGGACCTTGACTAGACTTCATAATTTTCAAACCTAGGCAAAACCTGAGAAACCAGAGTCATGGCTTATGTGTCGGAAGCATGAAGATACAATGGATAGGAAAAATCAATAGTGGAAAGTGCAGATGAGGAGGTGTCTTTATCTTTCCCCATTTATGAGCGAAGAAATCTGGTGTAAAAGAAGAATTCGTAACTAAAATAGCTCAAATGACCAAAGAAAATGTATTACCGATCTTTGTAACAGGGGAATGGTGGCAGGATAGGTTCTTGCTGAAACTATTGGGAAGAAATCAGTGAGGAAATGGTATGGACAACGATTTTTTTTTTTAGCCAGAGAGGAAGGCGTCGGTTTTGAGTGACAAAGAGAAATTAACCTCAACGATGAATAGCACAACCGCAGTGTCGAACGTTCTAACTAAAAGAGAAATACAAGATTGTCGATCTTGCTTCAAGAAATTGCCGCAACGGTCAAGTTGAGCTTTGATTCCAACCTTAATCCACAAGATCGTTAGGCTTCCTTAAAATCACGCAGCGAACACAGCTAGTCTTGACTCCAACAATGGTGAGTCGCAACTCTCACATAGTGACAACAAGAACAGAGATCTTTGGATGAAGGTGAGTCTTGCAAATCTGGTCCTGAATGGCTTATGATCGTTCTGATAGATTTGTCACAGAAAGAGGAAGAAGACTTTGGAAAGAAAAACCTAGAAGGACCTTCTTTCTTTCAGACTTGAAGTCGGGTTTAACACAAGATTACTGATCCAACTGGAAGAGTCTTGACAAAATAGGGTTAGGCCTACTGAATTGATCTAATCCCCAACCTGGGGCTCTGGTACCATGAAAAGAAAACCAACCCCTATATATTAACTCAAAATGGGCAATTATCATACAATGACCAACAAAGCCACTAGGCCTTATTTCAATAATAATAATAATAGTCATCCCCCCATATATATATATATATATATATGGGCAGCCAAGTCACTAATTCTACCTACTTAATAGTAACCACTCACAATTAATAATACTGTGAGTAAAAAATATAGTAAACAATATAGGGCCTGTTTGATTTGATCTCATTACACTTTGCAGTGCAGTGCAATGCAATGTTAATTACAGGGGTAGAGTTTGGTTTGATTTTTAAGTAAGGTGCAATGAGTTAATATTTTAATAATTATTTAAAATTAATATATTACACAAAGTCTATTTTACCCTTAATATAATCTTTGTAGAAAAAATAGTTAAGAGCCGGCAGCGGCAGGGATGGAGGAGAAGGAGGTAGTGGCGGCGGAAACTAAGGGGGTGGCGTTAGAAGAGGAGGAGGCGGCAGCGGCGGCAGAGGTAGTGTGGCAGCAGTGGGTTGGTGGCGGTGGAGGAAGAGGTGGTAGTGGTGGTGGTGAGTGGTTGGCGACGGTGGTAGCGAAAGAGGTAGTGGTGGTGGCGATGGGCGAGGTAGTGGGCGACAGCGGAGGTAGTAGTGGTGGCAGTGGGTTGGTAGCTGAGACGGCAGAGGAGGAGGAGGTGGTGCTAGGCGGGTGGCAATAGCAATGACTGCAAATGAGGTAGTGGTGTTGGCGGTGGGTGAGTGACGATGGTGACGGTAGAGAAGGAGGTAGTAGTGGCTGCAATGGTCGGGTGGCAGCGGCAGTAGAGTAGGAGGTGGTAGTGGTGGTAGTAGCGGTAGGCGGGCGGCAGGGGTTGCGGCGGCGGTGGTGAAGGAGGTGGTGGCGGTGGGCTGTGGTAGGGGTAGAAGAAGAGGTGGTGGTGGGCAGGTGGCAGCGGCGATGAAGAAGGTAGTAATGGTGGCAGCAGCGGGTGGAGGTGACGGCGGTGGAGGAGGAGGAGGAGGTAGTGGTGGTGGCAGTTGTGACGTGATGTGGCAAGTGAAATGAGATAAGTCAAACAAATACACTGGAAACTAAAGGGTAAATTGGACTTTTTTAACTATATAATGGGATGGTAATGAGGATTCATAGGAGGGAGGTATGAATGAGGATTACCAATATTTTGGTAATAATGATTACCATGGTAAACCTTATTACCATGCTAAAGAGCAACCAAACACTCTTCTCTTAGTAATACAATCATGATTACCATGGCAGGCATGCAATGGGGTTCAACCAAACGGGCTCATAATATTCTCAACACAGTGTAATGGCCCCACATAAGTGGCCACACAGGCCCCCGGCAGGAATTGTCCCCTCCTTTGTACCACACAGGTGCTTGGGGATTTATTCGCTTTCTTAAGGGATCGAACATACTACTTGAGGATAAGTAGTGCACCATGACTAATGAGATATATTTTTTAAAGTTGACCCAGCATAACAAGTAACATATAAAACTAAATTTTATCTTTTTTACTGTTCGCACATAAATTGGAACAAACTCCTTTTACTAAGAGTATAATATTTCATTTGGCACTAAAATAAACTTATATAAATTATTATGCTTTAGTGGATGGCGCAAATCAAGGGAGAGGGAGTGAGTTAGCATTGCCATCTCGAGCGATTAGAGAGAAGAGAGATGGGGGTTAATGATTGATGTGAAAGTAAGGGTTGAGAGTACTAATGATGAAATATGAAACCTATAATTAATGTTAAGTTGGTAAATTTATAAAAAATTTATACAATTATTTAGATGACATTATATATTCTTATATTATAGTATAAATTAAAAAAGTTAAATAGGCCAGGCCTCTAGGCTAAGCCTTATGAAAATAGATCTGGCTTGTTTATTTGAATAGGCTTGGTAATAGGCCTGAGCCTGAGCCTAGCTAGCATATTTACTAAATAGGTTAGACTAAGCTTTATGTAGGCTAGAACCGTAAGCCCCTATTAGGGACATGACCTATTTCTATCCCTAATTTAGTAATAATAAAGATAGTTACTATAATGTACTTAATGTAGGATTGACATATTGCTGTAAATTTTTTTTTTAAGATCATTGATTAGGTCAAAGCCTAATTTTATCACACGCAAAAAAAAAAAAAGGAGCTTTTTGAAAGAGAATGAGAAAGTGCATTGTCTCATTCCCATTTCAGAAAAAAAAACTTTACTATGTGCTAAAATTATATAGTAATAATTTTGGATACAATGTAAAAGCACTGCATCATTTGGATGATGGCTGAAAGGAATAAATAATGAAATGTCCTATTTGCCCTTTTTTATAAAATAAGGAAAACTTACACTCAGTCCCAAAGAAGATAAATTAATATTGCAAAGTCCCTTAAAATCTCAGTATTACAAACAGATCCCAAGGGATATGAGGATAGTATATTGCAATTGTGAAATTACCTCGTTACCCTTAATATTAGCTAAGGAAGAAAACTGACAAGTAGAGGTGTTTTAAATGACAAGTTAAAGTGCCTTGATTAACAATTATTATGGTATTTATAAACAATTAATATGCACAACACACTTTTTATTGAGCCATATAAACAACTAACACAATATTTGTCACACCCTTGTTATTGACAACTAAACTAACTATAGTAGTAGCAATTATGGCATGCATTAACTAGTCTGTGAGGGTAGCTTAGTAATTTCACAATTACATTATATTACTCTCTGGTCCTTGAGACTTGTTGGGAACTTTGAGATTTCAAGCATCCTTGCAATATTAATTTGAAACTTGAGTATAACTTTCCCATAAAATACTCATAGCTCAAGGGGAATTGAAGGAATGCACACACACTGTTTTCTATATATCCTATAGTATTCCTATCACTATAATCAATTCCAACCCTATAGTTGCGCTAAGAAAATAATATGATATCTTATAGTTTTTTTTTCCAGAACTATAATCAATTCCAAACCTATAGTTACTCTAATCCCAACCTAAACACTATAATCAATTCCCATAAAAAATAATTATAGTTTTTTTGGCCTGATATCTTATAGTTTTTTTTTTTTTTTTGCCATCATGATATCTTATAGTTACTCTAAGAAAAACTATTAATCTTCATTATCATAAAAAATCCTCCTTCTATTTTTCCGTATAATTCATTAAAACAAACCTTCCACAGTTGTCATTCCATATTGAGATTAAGATGGAATGGCCACTCATTTTAAAATAACATATCCGTTATAATACAAATTATCAAATGGGTTAATATAACTTTTGGTCCCAAAAGTTTGATCTAATTTTTGTTTTGGTTCCTTAAATTTAAAATTGGTGGTTTTGGTCCCTTAAGTTTGAAATTTTTTGTTTTGGTTCCTCAAATTTGAAAAGAACTCGGGTTTTTTCCGGTTCGGTTCAGTTTTCCACCAAGTCCTTCTCAAACTTAAGGTACCAACAGTTACAATTGGAATAAACTTGAGGGACCAAAACCAAAAATTTCAAACTTGAGGGACCAAGGGTCAAACTTCAGGGACCAAAACCACAAATTTTAAACTTGAGGGAAAAAAACCAAAATTGGATCAAACTTCAGGGACCAAAAGTTATATTAACCCTTATCAAATAATATTCTTATTTTTATTTAAAAATAAAAATGCATGCAATTATTGATGTATATATAAATAATATTTCTTTAATAAATTACTAAATACTCAACTACCCATAATGTTTATCCAAGTACCCGGCCCAGAATCTTTGAAGTACATATATTTGGTGATTCTCTGGAGTCTCGACAGTTATTTTTATTAATGTGACTTGAATTCACTTGTCTTCTCTTATAGAGTGAGTACTTATACATATTTTTTCAGAGAATAAAGGGTTGAATATGTTCTAAGCTTTTAGGTAGCATGCGGCTTGGTTGACTGCTTATAAATTTTTTAAAATCATTTTAAAGTATTTATTTTTGAATTGTTATTTTATTTACTTTTAATTTAGATATAGAACATTATATACATAAATACTGGAGGATGGAAAAAGAGCATAGGAAAGAGAGTAGTGGAGGGGACTCTGACTTTGAGGGCAGTGGCATTTTTCCCATTAAATTTTTTTTTTTTAAAAGAACAATGCTAAAAATCTTTTGGGTACAACTAGAGCTGAGAATGTGAGCTGGAAGCACCAACTCGTGGGCCACGTAGTGCAAGCCTGTGTGGCCAACACTTTTGTGGGCTGGAAAATGCAAACCCTGACTTGCAATATGTGGTTGCGGGCCAGTCCGTGGGCCCACATTGTTCTTTAAAAAACAATTTCTTATTTTTTAAAGACAATTGAAAGTACGAGACACATATATATGAGTCATTAAATTTATCTTCCTAACATCAATCATTCCTCTTATAAAAATTTAAAAATACAATACACAACTCAAGAGATAAAGTTATCAAATTTGTCAAAGTTTATGAAAAAAACATAAAATCATCCTCAAGCAACCAAGATATAATAATTTTCTTTAAAAAGAAGATTTTTTCTCTTTGGATTTGGAGGTACCAAGGTGGGAGTGGCTACTTATAGGTTTTGTGAAATTATTATATGAAAAAAAAAAAATTTGCAGGCCAACATCAAGCTGCAGGCCATGCGGTGCGGGTTGCATTTTTTTGGGTTGGGATAGGCAAGCTAGTGAGTTGAGCCCATATTACTGGCTTTAGGTACAATGAGCATGTGCTACCCGTGTGTAGCATGAGAGCTTTTACACATTGATATTTTTTTTTTCTTGTAATATTTTTTTTAACATTATACAGTCTTTACTTATGGTCTTTCTTAACCATGAAAGAGACTACAGAGATTTTATAGCGAATAGTCCCATAAGATGCACATGAAGCTTGTTCCTTTAGAGTCATTTTATCTTTTTCCTAATCGATAAAACTCATGTATTATATGCCAAACAAAAATATAAGAATCAAAGACATATAATAAATATAGTATAACATGACAACAATGTGACCTTGCATGAGACACATTAAGATTTAGTGGTATATATGGCTTCTTATATATCTTCTTATAAACATTGGTCTTAACAAACTACAGATTTTTCAAACATATTGCAAAACTGACTTAATCCCATGCGTTGCAAAGTCTGTTTTTATTGGTAATCCCGTCATGGGTTGCATTTTTTCCCTACAAAACTCAAACATAATGCCACTACTGCACCGAATGCATAATACTCCCACGTGGTTGCAGGATGGCCTCACGAACTCCTTCCTACGTGAACCATTGCAATCGTTCAGCAAGCAAGTGACATATCTACCAAATTTCAACTTAGCTCATGTCAACCTATATATAGCTTTGCGGCAGCATTAGAAAGCTAAACATAAGAAACAAAGAAAAATATGACCAACCAAAAACCATTCGTGAGGGACAAAGCCTCTACCAGAAATAAACCATTCCCAACCAACAAAAAAATTTGGGACTGCACATGAAATGAACAATTTCCACCTAAGTGACAGCCCTTGGTCAAGTAACTCAGCTGAGCATACATGCAGACAAATTTCCATAAATTTATCGACAACTGTAAGAAACTGATCATATTAAATTGTAAAGAAAAGGAACAACTTTCACTTGAACTCATCAAAACTACAATTTAAAAAATTTTAAGGAGGGCAGCTAAGCCAAATGGCTACTCAAACACTACTACATAAGTTGAAGCATACTGTGTGGATGCTTGTACTTGCATCATATTAAGCATTTATTATGCAGTTTTTCAAATTAAAGTAGATCACGATAATTTCTCACTTCAGCTTATCATTAAATGCTGTTGGGATAAGTATCTAAATGGAAAGTGGGCATCTTCATTACCAAGTGGCCCTCCCTATGGACAACACCTTTCTTTCTTACGAATGCAAAGCTTTTTTTTTGGGGTTGAACAAAGCCTTTTAAAATAGTCAAGTTCTTTTCCATATATAGCTAACATAAATAGAGGAGCAGAACATATCTCAAGGGTATATTTATTTAACCTACATCGCATAGGTTGTTCCTTTTCATTAAAGCCATATATATAGGCATAATGAAATATATGCTTTCATGTCCTGTAGTCTGAAGGCCTGTACAGGCGAAATAAAAGTATGACTACCCCTATACTTTACATGTTTAAGGAAACGATCTTTATAGTACATGAAAAAGCTGTGCTCATGTTATAGTCCTTGAATGTCCTGCTTTTCATTAAAAGAGCATGATAATGATACCAACTTGTTTAAAAGGGATTAGTTGGCTTTCTTTTTTTGGCCGTGGAGGAGGGATATCTTTGCCAAAAGCTTGTCCTATAGGAACAACCTTTTTAATAGCCTCTTTCTCCAGCTGAAAGTGAGAATTGTCACCAGATTATCAGCAAGTGATGCAATGTAAAAAAAAAATAGCAAAATCACATTGATCAAGGCATTTGATGTATCTAGTGAGATGCTAAAGGAAGCATGCATTGTTGGTTGAAAGATGTGTGCTTGTGCGCGCACGCATGATTGCTCATGTATATAGTTTAAAAAGCAAACCACTGTGTTCTATTAAAGCTGTGAAAAGAAACAATACAGAATCCTTCTCTGATCATATTTGGGGAAAAAATCTCTTGTTGCTAAATCCCCAATAAAAACACATTTTCCAAACAAACTGTAAAACTGACTTTCCCTAAAGTTTGATTGATCTTAAACAAACTGGTTTGATATGAAAGATTGCAAAAAAATAAAATAAAAAAGCATGAATGAAAATATATATAACAGCAAATGTAGATTGAATGAAGGTATGATTCTAATATAGATGAAAAAAGGAGTGTCTGAAAAAAGGGTATAGATGGATAAGCTTTTTGTGGGCCTTTTCAATGCAACCATAAAAATTTTAACTTGTCATTTTGTGCATTTTCAGAAAAGCTGATAAATACAGTAACCAAGGGTATAAACAATATAGCTATAACTTACATCAAATAAAGAAATAAATAAAAAGACTAACTCATCTAGTTCAATGGAAGCGGCTTCTCTCCTCTACCTTTACCATTCGTTGCCATCCTTTTCCATAAAACTGCGTCATTTTTGCTCAAAACACTAGAGCTGGTTATTTTTTTTCCTGAAAAATAGTATTCAACATCCTGATGTATTTTTTGAGTATCAGTCAGTTCCCTAAAATATTTTTCAAGATCCTAAAATATTTTTTCAGTATTATGAAGTATTTTGGAAAACACTATTCAACATCTTGAAGTATTTTTTCAGTATCAGTTAGTACCCTAACATATTTTTTCAAGATCTTAAAATAAGATTTTAGTATTATCTAGTATTTTGAAGTATTTTTTATTGTCAATTAGTACTCTGAAATATTTTTGGTGCAATATTTTAGGATGTTGGATGCACTAAAAATTAGTTCAGACGTACCAAAAATATTTCAGAGTACTGACTGGCACTAAAAAAATACTTCAGGATACTGGATAATACTAAAAAATTATATTTTAGGGAATTGACTAGTACTGAAAAAATACTTCAGGATTTTGAATAGTGTTTTTCAAAATACATCAGGATACTGGATAATACTGAAAAATTATTTTAAGATCTTGAAAAAAAATTTTAGGAAACTCATTGATACTGAGAAAATACATTAGCATGTTGAATACTATTTTTCAAAAAAAAAAAAAATCTGCTGTAGTGTTTTGCGCAAAACAGTGCAGTTTTATGGAAAAGGATGGCAACGGACGGTAAAGGCAGAGGAGAGAAGCCGCTTCCCTAGTTCAATAGTTCAAGTTACTTTACTCCCCGACTAATTTGTTTGACTCTAAAGATAACTTGATACAGTCCTGAGATGCCCTCTTTCCCTCATAAGAAATGAAGTCAATTTCCTCATTATTTAGAAGATATCACAACAGTCCAGCCAATTTTGTCATGCACTAAACCAAAAGGCAACCATTTAAAACGCATAAATAATACCAATCACGATGGTTTTGTCTTCCGCCCCACATTTGCAATGCGCCGAAGCTCTTGAGTTTGACCCCTCATATCTCTGCAAATTTCCCGATAACATTAAGAAATATTGTTGAAAAGCCTCAGTAGATTCCACAACTTTGTAGTAAAATAATTACCTTTGAATCAAATAAACAAAAAGATAAAACACAGGAAGTAGCACTAAGGTCAATGCTCAAGTAGCCAAATAGAAGATACTCTTTTGCTTCTGCAGCAGGGGAAAAAAAGGAAAATACCAGGAGGGATGATTAATATCGCTAGTAATACATAATTACAAGCTATTCTTAACAACAATTAACATAGAAATTTTCAGGAATTGTTAAATGTGGGGATTGAAAGATAAAGGCCATGCTTGAAACTTCGAGACCTTCCTAGGATAAAAGCACTACTTGCATGTTTAAATTTAGAATTTGATAAGAGCTACCCTAAAGAACCGAGCAAAAAAGGCAAAGTCCATGAGATTTTTCTCCCAACAAATGCATGAACAGAATGGATAACACCTAACAATATGGATAAGTTATGACAATGAGTATAAAATAGTGAAACTTCCAAAACTATTATTGGAAATTAGCAGTGACAAATTTCTAAGAAGAGACATTAAAATAAATGTTTTACCAATACAATCTAAAAGAAGAATGTTGGGTCTTTGTATCTCACTCTGCCACCTCTAACGAAGGGTTTCTGTTTCCCTTAGCTGGCGTGGGCGTCACAAAATTGGTGCAGAAACAATTCTACCAGTAGATCATGACATCACCATAAGAGAAAAATTTAAAATAGTGAAAGAATAAAACACAGTAGCATTTTAATAGCAAACTTAATACAGATAGAACATCTTTAGAAATTGTAAGCATACCATGAAGGTGGATTGCTGAGGGATTCCCATTTAAGGGAAAACAACTATTTGCAACGCTCTACAGATAAATTGTGGACATGGATTAGGTTGAGATATTCAACATTAGTAAACAATGCAAGAGTTTGTGAACACATAAAATAAAACACACTGAAGAGCAACCTCACATAGGTGATGATTTCTCCCAGCAGCTGCTGGATTACACTTGGTTTCAACTATCCCAAAGATCTCCCCTATTCAGCTACAGCTCCCATTCAGCTGCCAGATCTAGCTGAATGAGAAACATGAAGATGAAAGCTTGCACAGCACGTAGTGAATGTAGGATTTAAACATATTGAGCCAGGGAATGAGAAACTACATAGTACATTTAGAAGATTGTAGTGTCTGTTATCAAAATGCTGATCAAGAAATTTTTAAGAATGGCAGCTTTTCTTACAATATCCACACCCCCATTCATTTATATCTGTGAATTTTATGCTCTTCCTGATCCTTGAATAGATTATTGTTAGGATGAAGTCTGCACTTTTTTGGGAGCTAATAGTTTTCTCGTTCCATGAATGGCACCAAATATTACAAAACCAACATAGGCAACATAATCATGGAGGTGAAGTTCAAAATGCTCTACTTGTATAATAATGATGGAAAAAGCATTTCCATAGACTTTAAAGAGTTATATTGTGGTGGTGCCCAAAGCTGAGGAATATCTTCACTTTTGCTATTGTTACAAGCCTTCCACAGTTGAGGACACTGATGGTATATTCATGTGAGGAGTGGGAGGGAATACTTTTTGAAGAATCAGTTAAATACCTTTCTTCTTCTTCTTCTTCTTCTTCTAATGTTTGCTTCCCCAAACTTCAACGTATTGAGATAAGTGGATGCGGCAAAGTGAAAAAGTTGTTCTCATATCGTCTAACTTTTCGTTGTCCTTCACTAGAGCAACTTCACTTAAGGGATTGCTTTGAACTTGAGAGTTTTGTTGATGAAGAAGCATCGCATGAGGATATTCTAGTACTGTTTCTCAAACTGAAGACCTTAACTCTAATAAGTTTGCCAAAATTAAGAGAGATTTTTGGAGGGAGATTTGAGCATAAGCTAGGGTCCCTTCATAATAAAAAGGAATGTTCACCACACGTAAGTATTACTTCACTATTTCTCTTTTCTTTAAGGTTTCATTACTATATAAAACTCTTCCTATTACAAAATTTCAGAGGTTTTTCTAATTAACGCTGCATATACTATAATGATTCAAATACTATTTTAGATTTTCTCTTCTTTAAATATAAAAATCGTTATCCTTAACTTGTATTTGTTATGTTTTTTATGATTGAGGTTGATAAACGTCTTTCTAATTGTTTTTCAAATAATTACTTTTACATTGTCAAATGCAACATTTTATATTTTTCATTTTATGTTTTGGTCAAGGAAATGACCTTCTGTCATTGTTTTTGGCAATAATTTGTTGTGGAAAGTACTTGTTCAATATTGTTTTATTTAGAATGAACCAATCTAGATGCATTATATATAAATTACAAATACTTTCAGTGAAATATTTTCTCCTTTTCTTTGGACGTGAAAATATCTACCTTTATTTTTTATTTTGCCCGAAAGTCAAAATCTCTTTTTCATAGCGCCTATTTCCTTATTGTTAAGGATTTGTAGGTTTATATGTCAATTTTTCGTCAAATAGTTCGTATATTCATCATGAAATATATATTATGCATGCTTCTTGTTTAGGAAAATGACACACGAATATATATAATCATTAATAGGCAACAATGAATGTATTCGATGAAATTAATATGCTAACTTAAAGACATATAGTTATAAATTTATAATAGCAGAGATTGAATAATATTTTCTCAAAAAATATATAATATTTGCTCACTACACATTTTTCCTCACATTATTACTGATAATGAAGTTGTTATTACAATTTAAGAAATATGTGAAACTGATTGGGTTTAATTTCTAATGAGCGTAATAAACATCAAGTTGTCATTATTTGTCCATTTCATGGATTGAATTTACAAGTTGCCGTTAAGACATTTTTAAAGAGATTTTTTCTCTCATTTACTTTGACATGCTTACTTTGAAAGTTTATTTGGAATATTCTTGTTTCCAATCAAAAAATATTATTAGTAACAAAAATAGATCCACCGAGAAGGCAATAATTATTTCAAAATTTAATGTTTTGCATTAAAAAAACAATTATTATGAAAGGAAATCGAAAATTATTTGAAATATTAGTAGTTTCTCCCTCCCCGCTACTGATCGGATGCCAGCTTGTACATAAAGCTTGGATACAAAATAATTTATTGTTATTGTTTTTGGCTCTTTATTGTTATTGAAACTACTTTAATTTTCCAAGACCGTTTTTGTTGAAATAAATCAATGTGAATGCATATCCATAAATTATGTATGCCTACATGATGCATTTGGCATTGTACGGATATGTGTGTATATATATAAACAAGGTTTGACTTTATGAAATTCATCTTGTTGGCATTATGGGGTTACAATAAAAAAATATGTGAAATTAATGGAGTTTAATTTGTAATTTTGTACTGCTATTCATGCATATGTTGTCTATTTCTTGCATTGTCTTCTAATCATTGAATATATTTACTTTACAGAAACACAAGAATGAGAGAGTGAAGCTAGTGAATTTAGAATTGATTTCTATACGTTTACTAGGTCTGCCAAAATTGGAATATATTTGGAAGGGCCCCACACAAATTTTGAGTTTCCATAGACTTGAAGTTGTTACATTGAGTGAATGCTCTAGATTAAAAAATATCTTCACTCTTGCTATTGTGACAAGCCTTCCAAAGTTGAGGATTATACATGTACATGACTGCCAAGAATAGGAGGGAATATTTTGTGAAGAATCACTTAAAAACCTTTCTTCTTCCATTGTCTGCTTCCCCAAACTTGAGAGGATTCGTATATATAGTTGTCACAAAGTGAGAAGGCTGTTTTCATATTCTTTGGCATCTCAGTTTCCTTCACTAAAGAGAATAATTATAAGGGATTGCTCTCAACTTGAGGGGGTTGTTCAAGCTTATGAAAGTGAAGTTGTTGGTCATCATGAAGAGCTGTTTCCTAAACTGAATGATTTGGATCTCCAAAGGTTGCCAAAGTTGAGAGAGATTTACCCAGGCTATAAATTCAATCCCCTTTCTAGTACTATACATATAGAAGATTGTCCAAACATATGACACATCCCATTATAATACAAGACATCTGCTGGTATGTAATTACACTAGTATCATCCTTATAAATAGTTTTAAAATGTGTAAAATAAATAAGGCCATTATTTTTTTATTTTGTCTATAGATACCATTTTGATGTGACAGTTAAGCTGCTAATTAGTTGTTGTTTTTTTCAGACTTGGAGATCAAATAAGGAAGTTAAATAAATAAGGCCATGATGAGCTTTGGATCTTCTAATGATTTCATCTGCAGTTGTGTTTTACTAAGTGGTCTTTGGTGTGTGAAGCTGTGTTGGATTTGTGTCAGTGTGTTTAAGATTGTACACAAGATATAATATTTATATAATGTAGCTTGAGAAGACTTCTTATTTCATCTGCAGCACTTATATTGGATTTCAATTTACCATATGATTTCTTATAGTGTCCTTTATTTCATTGACACAATTATACCATTTTTGGTTATTTAAATAAAAAAATACATTCAGGGTTCCATATTCCCTTTTATCAGGAAAAGCGTGCAAAAATATTTTGCTGAAAAGAAATAAAACAAAATTAGTATTGGGAAGAGTATATAAACAATATAAAAATAAATTACTATTTTATATCATATTTATTCATCGAACTTATAATTACACAAGGCATAATTAAAAAAATCAATAGACTATTAATAATAACCCGAACTTGGGTAGAAGTGGCAAATATTCGAGGGACATTCAAAAACTATTAGATTTATTTTCTACAAGAAAAATAATTTGTGCCCAACCAAACCAAAATTTCAGGATTATAAATGGAATGCAAAAATATCTAACACAACAGCATGTTATTGTTTTGTAATATAAAACAGCCTCTATGGAATTAATTCAAAGGAAAATTTTGAAATCAATGAAGGAAAATATGAAGATATAATTTTTTTTTATACAAAAATTTTAGGAAACGGGTTATGTTCACCCATGATCCAAGAGCAAAGCTCCAAGTTGGAATGTCTCCCCCAACACCTCGACTGGACCACAACAAAGTGGACTTCCCCAGGATCAAACCCTCTCCCATTGGTGAGAGTGTCTGACCCCTTCGCCAGCTGAACCCAACGACGAGGGGTAATATGAAGATATAATTGTTTATTATACATGTGGGAAGTTTGTTTTCTCTTTCTTCACCCATTCAGCTTCCAAACATGACAGCCCAATATACTCATACGCAACTGAAATAGAAAAAAGAGTGTTGATAATATACAAGATTCAAACCCTCCATTTTTTTTTTAAAAAAAAAACTAAACCAACTCTTTAATAAAGATACTATAAATTACTCTCTGTATCATGAGAATTAGAAATCTCATAGTACACAGGTTATCCTATAAACATGCAAAATAAATATTAGGTACATGGGTGACATATGTAATTTTATAAATATTGCAAACTAAATTTCAATGTATAGACAATAAATTTGCAAAAGATGGGTTTTGCACCTGCCTTCTCATTTCAGGATCAAGAGGATTCAATGTCACGCCCCTCTCTTATTTTCACTTTTTTTAGAGTATTTATGGAAAACGATATGTAGTTCGGTGGGCAACACAGAAATAGTAGAAATATACTGATATTATGTGCATGATTATAGAAATTCCCCATAGGCATCCGTACATAATAATTACAAACCTTGTAGCCGCATAGAGCTCTAGGGTATCTAAACCCATCCCAATGAGACTGAGACATTTTTTCGTCTTCGTTCGACCACTGCAATCCTCTCATATAGTTCTCTTTTTTGTTCTCAACATACTTTCTATCTCCTTCTATCTAAATTGTTGGTAGGGGAGGGTGAGATTCGAGAGAATCTCAATAGGAAAGAGTACCAATATGCTTATAGGATAAGTTCTTAATGCATGACATACTTGCATTACATGACTCATGCTAATACAATAATATATCTGCGTGTTCAATGTTTCAAACAATGTACTTATGGCCATAGCATAAATAAAAATAGAGCTTTAATCATTCATATATATTTCACATAATCAAGCAAAGCTATAACATATATCAATACACCATCACAAATATCAAATACATGCGCCTAACGCACTATGGCGCAGTTGGTAAGGCATGAGGCCTAAGTGCCTCAACATCTGGGTTCGATCCCGGCCCACACCCAGTAGGGTGCTACTAAAAAAAAAATCAAATACACGTAGGGGAGGTAAGTTCCCTACCTTAAGCCTTTTTCTCTTTGAAAACGTGAGCCTCGATATGCGTGCCAGCAACTCGACTCTCAACTAAGTCCAAAAATATCAAATGTATAGGAAATAGGTTAAAACCTATCGATGTATCATTTTAGACACTTCCATAGTATTTATTGTGGTTATATTAATCTATGATGAAAATTTACCAAAATGCCCCCGGGACCCCAGCCCGGTTGTATTTTTCCCAAAATTTTGACATTGACTATTATGACAAATTTTCATCCAAGGAATCCATTCTAGACTCAGAATTATCAAATTTACTCCCAAAAGATGAAATTGCCCTTGGCAGCCCCACTTTTAGGGTTTTAGGGACGTTTTTGTAATTATGCTTTTTCGGGCTTTTCCGAAAAAGTGACCAACTGTAACCCCACCTAATTTTCCCTCCTGAATTCAATGGAACCATCAAATTATAGAAAATCCAACTCTAACCCCTAGATCTCAGCCTGGCAAAATATGGGTATCCTTTGAGAAAAATTGGGATTTTTCGATTTTGACTCCGCAGACGTGTTCCTTTCTACTCCTAACCACTTTATTAACTATTTAATTATGTTACAACTACCATTTAGACTCAATTTTGGTAGCATAACCCCTAGGCAATATCAATTCCAAAATTTCAAATCAAAGACAATCCGATAAAATTTCACTGATTAAATTGTCTATAGTAGCTAGAATAGTCAATATATGAAAGTTTGGAAGTTGTCTCAAGCTCTCTTTGGCTTATGGCTGAAAACCCTAACTCTTTAACAAGAGAATTTGTGCTTCACAACCTTAAAATACATAGAAGAATAGCTTAAGAGCGGAGTCATACGCATTAGGAACCGATTTACCGAAAAAAATTACTTGCCTTTATAAGCTTTTTCCTCCTTTCTCTCTCTAGAATTTCCAAATGTTCTCTCTCTAGTTCAGATCTGTTTTGACGTGAAAATGGCTGAACAAGGAGGAAGGAGATGCTATATAATATTATATTATATTTACTTAAGGCATTTTACTAATTTACCTAAGTAAATTTTCAAAAATTGGCCTTTTTGTACATAAATTTCTATGTACATGTAACCATGCGCATTAAGCCCAACCAATATTTTCTTCCACTTGATACATGTAGGAGACTCCTAGGGTTCCTACCCTTTGGTCTCAATTGGCTTCACAACTTGCTCCAGTTACGTATACACATAAAATTCCAATTTTGGTCAAATTAGAATTTTTGCTCAAATTTTTCATAATTTCATATTTAATTTACCAAAATATTCCAAAATACATTTTCCCTTTTATTTTACTTAATTGATTGAAATTAACTTCAATTAATCAAAAAATAATCAATTTTGTGCTATTTTACAAAATGACGATTTTGCCATTACCTTTTTAATCTAATTTCTTTTCTTCTTTTTATTTGGCCAAATGCCATATATTTTTGGACCAAATATTTTCTTCATTTTTGGACCTTAATATTGGGTTTTTAAATTACCCAAATTAATTCCCTAATTATTTTTGTCCAATTTCTCATGAATATGAACATTTGTAAAATTCATAAAGTCCAAATTCATGAATATTCACCATTTTATTGAATTTCCCAAATAATTACAATATATTTAGTGAATATAAAATTTGGGGTGTTATAGTTCTCCCCCACTTAAATAAATTTCATCCCCAAAATTTGCTACACTTATATAGCCATAAACTTTGAGTAACGCTTTCTCATATTTAGTTTTTTTAGGGAGAATTACACTCAGGTCCCAAGGAGAAAGAGAATGAAGAAATGGTCCATATAGATTGTAAAATGAAAAAATGGTCCCAAAGAGTTGTCAATACAGGCTCCTAGAGTTGTTAACGAGCTGTCAATACAGGCTCCTGGAGTTGTTAATGGGACCACTTTTTTATTTTGCAATCTATAGGGACCATTTCTTCATTTTTTTTCCTTCCTTGAGACCTAAATGTAATTCTCCCTTTTTTTTTATTATATCAATACTTCAAATCCTGTTGGTCACAGTACAACACTACAGTTGCACCATAACGATACATCTTCAGATTTTCAGTGCAACACAATTGCTACTAACTTAAGATCATATGTGGGATACTAATTAAATTTGTTTTCCATGAGGCTTCCATTCTCTAGATGCATAAGCCATTACATGGTCATGCCACATTAAAACACTTCTCAATCCTACCTTCTGGCATCAAGAAGGACGATAAGGGTCCATAGTGGATATGGGATTATCAATATCAGTGCTGACGTTGATTTTTCGTCTTAGCTCAGTGAAGCTCTCTCCCAATTACGGTCCCACAAATAGTGTTGAGTTTTTTCGTGTTAACCTTCTTAAAAGCAAAACTATTTTGGAGAAATTCAGCATGATTTTTTAGTAATATCCAGTAATACCTAGAAAATTGCGTATTTCAGAAACAGTCTCTGGCCTTTTCTAGTTCAGTACTGCTTCCACCCTGTAAGGATCTACCAAGATTCCTGGCTGTGAGACTACATGGCCTATAAACTTAACCACTGAAAGGCAAATCCCACATTTGCTTAGATTCAAGTGTGTTCAGTCGGAAATGTTTAGAGACAACAACTGTTGCAACCCCTACTCATTCTATACCTCAGTTGGATTCCACTTGGCCTTCATAGTAACACACAATCATTCATAGAAGATGTGATAAATAAATATACCAAATACCAGTTAATGAAATATTACACTAATACATAACTCAGTTCAATCAGAAATGTGTTCAGAGCCAACCATTGTTGCAACCCCTACACATTCCGCACCTCAATCCTTGATTGGGCATATCAGTGTACCTGAAGGCACTGCCCGAAGGCATTATTCATCAGTGTACCTAAAGGCACTATGTATCATACATATTACAAAAGATGGCATATACAAAGCATATAAACATTCACATAGTGTATGAAGGATATAGTTACTACATTAGCCTTTCCTGGATACTATTGAATTTATAATCTTCCCCTGGTCTATGTTCTGTTGCATCTCTCACAGCTCATTTCTATGATCCTTGATCATTATATGCCACTTATTATCGATTTGAATCAGAGTAGCAATGTGCGTAGTTTGGTGTACCCATAAGTACGATATAACATTGGAAGTACTCTATCTCTAACCCAACTTTTAAGTTTATCATAAAATCTAGAGCCTCTAAATCACACAGGTTGGAAATCATGTTCCTCAAGTATACCTAATAGGCTAGTTAGGAATCAGGATCAATAATGTCTATTCTAACCTCCACGTTATTTGGGTATTGTCCTCAAATCATTACTGAAGGCTCAACACTATCCACAAGGTTCACAGGGTTCAAACTTCCATCATAGAACAGAACCATAGTACAACCAATTCACATTTGGACCTAAGCACTATTTCAGCTTAGATCTAATTCAAACATATCCCCAACCTTCAGTATCACCAAATCGGATCCTCTAGGATCGACATACGGCATGATCACCACACATCATGTAACACTGTATATCATATCTACATCCCTTTGACACCACAAGATTATTAAGAATCATTGCTTAGCATGGAGATACCTAAAAACATGCACTATACCTCGAGTTTCCCATTACCTTATCAAATACACTTTTTTTGCGCAGTAATTATTGCAACAAAAATGGTTCCAATTAAGATTAATACTTACATCATTATCATCTCCATGTTTCTAAACATCATTCAAATCATCTAAGATGCTCATTAGTCATGGAAAACCTTAAAACAATCACTATTCCTCAAGTCTCTATGATCTTGCCAACTTAACTTCCCAGGGGGTCACTTATCCTAAGATTATTTGTCTAGGTTGAGCACGCTTAACTTTCACGCACCCAGGCCAAAATGTAGATACCTGCTCTATCAGCTTCCAACCACTGGTACCCCGTGATTGCCCTTGTCTCCTGAAGTTATGTCGATGGTCTTCGTCTAACAAAATATTGTGTGTGGATTGCACACTAGCCTTGGCCGAACCCGCTTCCTCGGGTTTCACAACATCCTTGGTCCATCCTCAGTTCGGTATAACACCACTTGCTACCCTTCAAATATATGTTGATCTCTTGAGGCTAGCTCACATATTGGGAGGATACACTCCTTTGGTACCCCCGTCCATGCATTTTTTCTATCACTGCATAATCAGAACCATATCATTATACTATCCTGTTGCTAGAATCGCTTTGGGCTCTAATACCAAAATGTCATACCCTTATCTTATTTTCACTTTTCTCAGAGTATTTGTGAAAAATGATATGCGATTTGGTAGGAAACACAGGAATAGTAGAAATATACTGATATTATGCGCATGATTACAAAAATTCCTCATAGGAGTTTATACATAATAATTAGAAACCTTATAGTCGTACATGGTTCTAGGGTATCTAAACTCATCCCAGTGAGATTGAGACATCTTTCAATCTTCGTTCCACCACTACAATCCCCTCGTACGATTCTCTTCTTTGTTTTCAGCATACCTTTTGTCTCCTCCTGTCTAAATTATTGGTAAGAGAGGGTGAGATTCGAGAGAATCTTAGTGGGAAACAGTATTAATATGCATGCAGGATAAGTACTTAATGCATGACATGCTTGCATTACATGAACTCATGCTAACACAATGACGTATCCGCGTGCTCAATATTTCAAACAACATACTTATGGCCATAGCATAAATAGAAACAGAGTTTCAATCATTCATATATGTTTCACATAATCAAGCAAAGCAATAAAATGCATCAATACACCAGCACAAATATCAAATACATGCAGAAGAGGTAAGTTCCATACTTATGGAATTTACTTATCTTATTATTATATGTTATTTTAATTACTTATGGAATTTCCAAAAATTGCAAAATCAATTTTTATGTACAATAACTCTATGTACATGTAACTTTGTTCATTAAGCCAAACCAATATTTCTTTCTTTATGCCACATGTAGGAGATACCTAAGGGTCCCTTCCTTTGGCCTCAATTAGCTTCACAACTTATTCTGATTATGTATACACGTAAAGTTTCATTTTTGGTCAAAATTGCATTTTTGCTCAAATTTTCCATAAATTCCTATTTAATTGACTAAAATATTCTAAATATATTTTCCCCCTTTATTTTCCTTAATTAATTGAAATTAAATTCAATTAATTGGAAAATAATTTATTTTGTGCTAATTTGAAAAAATTACAAAACTGGCATTACCTTTTCCTTCATTTACAGATTTCTAGTAGATTTTCTGCCCAAATTTTGGAAAATTATAAATAATTGTATAAAAATTGAATTGGAGTGATTCTAAAGGCTATAGAACCTTATTGAGTTTAGTTTAAAGGAAAAATATATAACTTTGTCAATTGGAAGCACAAAAATCCCATAATTTTAATCTTTAAATGTTATTCCAGAAATTTTTCAGTTTTTATGTGCAGACTTCAAAAATTCATAAATTTTTGTACCTAGATCTAATTGAGTCATACCTATCAAATTAAAGCTTAGGATGTATACTTTCACCCTATAAAATTTCATAATTTTTGCTCATCATTTGATCAAACAAAATTACATGACAAGCTCACTGCCTCATAGGCGATTTCACCAAAAACATAATTATATTCTTCAAAATTAACCATTTTATTTCATTGACTATTTTCAATAATTACAATATATTTGGTGAATAAAATTTGGGGTGTTACACAGTTTACGTATGTTGTGTATACAGATGCCAACGGGCATGGATTGGGATATGTGTTGATACAACATGGCTGAGTGGTGGATATGCATCTCGTCAGCTAAAACCTTATGAATTGAATTATCCCACTCACGATCTTGAGTTAGCAGCTACAGTGTTTGCTCTGAAAATCTGGAGACATTATCTCTATGGTGCGACCGTAGAGTTGTACTGTGACTACAAGAGCTTGAAATATCTATACTATCAGAAAGAGCTAAAATGAGATAGTGCAGATGGATGGAGCTCATTTTATATTATATGGTTCATTGCATATTTAATTTTCGCATTTTATATGATTGATTATGTGTTACAACTGGGATTCCTTAAAATCTCACCTTTTTTCATAAATAATAAATGTTCCAGCGGGAACTAGTGACTCCAAAGGCAAAGTGGTAGACACAGGCAATTGAGGTGTATGGGTCCCAAGATCAGACTTATTTGGTTATATTAGTTTAATTTTAATATTTTGGACAAAATTTGTACATATTATCAAACCCTGCTGGGAAGACTCCTGTATGTAAACTTGTATTTAATATCAGTATATTTGTGCTATTTCTGTATACCTGTGGAACTGTGCCTTTATTACTCTGTAAATATCGAAATGTTAAGGGGTTTGACATTATTAAAATGATATCCTAATATGGTCTTGTTTGCATGGTGACAGGATATCATGAGCAGTTCTTGTGAGCAGTGCGAGGGGCCATTGGCATCCGTGAACCAGATACCACAAGAGCAGCAGATTCTGGAGGGGCAGCAATATGTGGAATACTGCGTGCCTGGAGATTTCTATATGAGACTAACTATCATAAAGAGGGTACTAGTGCTACTGATGTATAGACCTGAGCTGAGACTAGCGTCACCGACCGGATCATTATATGGAGAGACAGGACAGCTGCCAGAGGAAGACCCAGAAGAGGACCTGGAGGGGCAACCGAGCAAGTGTGACTCTTCAACAGCAGAGGCAATGGACGTACAGTATGACTTGCAACAGAGCCTGGAGCTGTGGGAATATATCTGAGGCAGATATCGTAGAGCATTGCGAGCCGAGACCACTCCCTGTGGCCAGTGTCTTGCATTCCTGAGGGGCGTGGAGTCGTTGTACAGGATTTGGATTTAGATGGAGGTTGACTTACCTAATGAGTTTTGGGTCTACACTACGATGGACTTTTACCCAGACTTAGCTTATTGGAACTGGTAGAAGATTAATATTGTCGATGGGGCCCGAACGGGAACTTCTGGGAGTTTGTAGATTATATGACATAGTATGAATTTTCATTTTACATTATATGATGCATTACATATTTAATTTTTTCATTTTATATTATTGATTGTGCATTATTACTGGGGTTCCTTGGAATCTCACTTTTTCATAAATAGCAAATGTTCCAGCAGGGACCAGTGGCTCCAAAGGTAAAGTGGTAGACATGGAAAATTGAGGTGTGTTGGTCTTAAGATCAGAGTTATTCGGTTATATTAGTCTAATTTTAATATTCTGGACAAAATTTGTACATATTATCAAACCCTACTGGGAAGACTCTTGTATGTAAACTTGTACTTAATATCAGTATATTTGTGCTATTTCTATTTGCCTTTAGAACTGTGTCTTTATTACTCTACGCATATCAAAATATTAAGGGGTTTGACACAAATAAAATGAAGAACTAAAGCACCACATAAGCCCCATAAAGATGGCTCGATAAAAATTATTCACATGTTAATGAGGATAATTGAGACCTCTTGGAAAAACACTCCCAGCAGAAGTCATAAGTAATCAAAGCTCTAATACCAATTTGTCACATCCCAAAGTAATAAGGCGTGATCGGCACAAAGGGTGAGGTGACTTCACTTCATAAGCCCTTTTAATTTACTATTTTATATCTACAATCAGCAAGATCTACTCCATTAATATAATGTTAAGTGGCATTATAATTTTAGTCCATGAACCTTCATATAAATATTAATCATAGTTCCCTATCATGCTGAAGTAACCCAACATACTTGCAACAATCACTAAAAAAACACCCGATTTGCTATGGAATTTTTTTCATGGCAAATTCCGACAGAATTTCCGTCGCAAATTTTTCTGATAGAATTTTCTGTGGCTAATTTAGCCATGGAATTTCTCATGGAAATTTCCATCACAAAGTGTTCTGATGGAATTTCTGACGGAAATTTTCGTCGCAAAGTTTTCCAACGGAAATTTCCGTCGGAATGTGTCTTTGAAAATTTTCCGATGGAATTTTTTTCGTAGCAAATTTCAACGGAATTTCCGCCACAAAGTTTTCTGATAGAAATTTCCTTTGCAATTTGCCACGGAAAATTCCGTCTGAAAAATTTAAAATTATTAATTTTTGAAAAAATAATATTTATAAAATTAAAATATTAATTATTAAATAATTATATTTAAATTTAATTATTAAAATTATATTTTTATTTATTAATATATATATTTTAATATTATATATAATTTTATATTAAAAATAATATTTATAATATTAAATTATTATTAATTAAATAATTTTAATTAAAAAATTATTTAATTTAAATATATATAAATATTTTTTTCGTTTTTATTAAATTTTTCATTATTTTTAATAATATTAAATTTAATTAATAGTTAATTATATGTATATAATTAATTAATTGTATGTATGTATGTTTATATATATATATATGATAATATTATATATATATATATAATATGTAATAATATAACACAGGTTTATTCTGTTGCAACTGACAAAGACTCGGGCACGAAGACGTCTACACCCTGAGGTCACGGGTTCGAACGGGAGGAGAGGCATTTGAAGGAATTATAAGGAGGCGACACGTGACAGCCAGGGAAGGGACACTTGGCAGCCAGGGGAGAGGGACACGTGACTCTCTGAGGAGCAAACACGTGGCATTTGTAAATTAAAAAAAATTAAAAAATTTTATATTTTTTCTTAAAAAATAATTTTTGATTTTTTTAAAAAAAATTGCGACGGAAATGAATTTTGTTGAAAATTTGCGACAAAACATATTCCGTAGGAAATTTTCAATAGAATTGAAATTCCGTCACAATTATTTTTGTGACGCTAGTATTGCCAACAGAATCCATTTCATCGGAAACTCATTCCAACGCAAATTCCATTGGAAATGAGGTGTTTTTTTTGGAGTAAATCAAGAACTATTTTACTTTTTTTATTCTTTAGAACGAGACCTTTTTAAGTCAATACATACAAGCAAATTTACAATTAAGGAAACAAACATCATATTTACAAATTTGTTGGGAAGACACTTTTATCTGTGTGAAATAACTAACTCTAATTTTTCATAGAACCAACTTCACCAGAACAATACATACGATTACCTAATAAGTATGTGATCCACTCTAGTATACGGATAAATGTGTGTGTCCATTTTTATCATCTGAAATACAAAGAACATGGCAAGCAAAGGGAGTCTCATTACACACTTTATTACTCAAATAATTGAAGATACGTAAGTAAAATAATCAAATATTAAATCATGATTAGTTTCTCAAGATGAAAGGGTCATACCTCAACAATTCAAATTAATAAAATATTAAGAATAATTATGTATGAATGCATATTTGTTAATGAAAATTTCACAATATAAAAGATATAAACGTTATAATTGATACACACACATATAAACACTTATTTTCAAACTTATCATATGCTTGTATTTACAAAAAAAAAAATGAAACCTGAAGGAGATAATCACAAGTTCAGCGTAAATAGTGTTTTTGAAAAATTCTTTTTCAAAAATAAGAAAGTAATGATGAAAACATTTTCCCTTAAAACTGGTTTCATCAGAGGAAACGGCACAAAATGAATAACAGGCGCAACTCGGAAGCCATGAATAACAGGCGCAACCTGAAGAACACGAATAACAGGTGAAACCCTAAGGTCACAAATATCAGGCACAACCTGAAGGTCATGAATAACAAGCGTAGCTCTGAGCCTATGAATAACAGGAACTTTGTGTCTAGTTCCTCCGCCAAAGGTGTTTGCATTCTTTAAAAAAAAAAAATCCTTTATTTCAATTTATGACAATTGTTCTTGAATATTAAGAAAAATTAATCTTGTAAAACAAATTATACAAAATAATCATAATCCATAGTTTAAATTTTCTCTCATAGGCTTTCTAACCGCATTACTCAAATGCATATATAAAAGAAGATTATTCAATAAACAAAAAAAAAAAGGAACAAAATAATCAAATCAAGATTTCAGTTAGAACAATTTGTTGTCAGCTTCCAACTACATGAACTTCCCATTCTCTTCCTTCAAAAGTATTGAATCACATACTTATAATGCATTCCAAGAATTAGTTTAATAATGTTGAATAGTCTAAATCTTAATCCAATTCCTCTTCAACGCTATTATACTAACACTTTGCATGTATTTCCAAGAACAAGTTACAACACCATCACTATTGTATTATATTATCAAATAAAACAACTTCAAGCACCCGTACTTAATCACAAAGTCACATAATTTAAATTCTGAACATCAACCGAGTCATAAATAGATTCCATGCTTCTTCTCTTGTAACTATTAAAATTTTAGTAAAATACACATTTAAATTAACTTACCTTCCTCACTGCTTAACAAAATAGAGCTCTCAAGCCTCATACTTCCTTCACACAATTCATCAAACACCTTATAGGCATTCAAAATAACCCAATGAGCAAGCATCTTAATTCCCAGGCTAGAAATCATAAACTTCCAAACATCCACGTTCAAACAAATTCACCAAGTTTATCAACTAAGATTTTAAGCTCCATTAAAACTTCCATCATCCTCTTGCACCACACAAAACCACAATACACCAAAAATTATTAATAAAACTTAGCACAGATACACACAGACCCCATGACAGCCACCAAAAGTCAGGAAAAGCCAGAAGCTTGCATACACACCACCACACCCAACCACATATATAAACCAGAGGAGCGGAAGTAGATGAAAAGGCTCATTGCAGCACAGCCACAAACAGAGCAGAGACAAAATCAAAGAAGCATAGCAAAGGGGAGGTAGCGTGAACAATACAACGATGCATTCACAGGACAGAAGACGAAAGGGAAAAGAGGAAATCCGGCGGCAACAGTGGCGGATGAAGGCACGCATCGGCAGTGAGCATCTTCATCGGCGGCGGAACTGAAAAACGGAAAGCGACGACGGTGAACTTGAAGAGGAGGCTCCGGATTTCAATTTCAGAGGCACCCCCGTGTGTGAGTGTGTAGTCGGTGAAATGAGGGAATCCTCTTTTCCATTTTTTTTAATAGAAAAAATAATGGCGTTTTAGTGAATTCAAGATAATGAAACAAAACAAAATAAAACTTCTTAAACCCATCACTTCTAAGATATTCACTAGTCACCCATGACACTAATCTGCTAGCTTAACCTTGTTGCCAAACTAAAAGAAAAAAAATATTAATAATCTTTATATGTGTGTGTATATATATTCTTTATGACTATTACACATATCTATATTAAATAATATACTACTAATGAATAAAATAATTATCCTATTTGATTTTTTTTAGGACCGTTACAAATTAAATATTATAAAGTAACATACGTAGAAAGGGAACATTTATGCTTATCATAAAAAAAGCAAGTGCTCCACCAAAAAGCATTAGTAAACAACTCTGAGTAATATGCCATAGACTATTAAAATATTTGTTTTGTCTGAATTCTCTGCATGGATCCAATGCAAGAGAGAGAAGAGCCATTGCCCGTCATTATTGGAGTTACATAGATCATCACAGTAAGCGGAATTTTCATCCCTAAAATTATTTTGGAAAACTTATCAACACTTCATTAAGAGAGTGTATATTTTTTAAATCTCTCACAGAATAGTGAACATGAGTAAAGGAAAAACTTGAATAGAGAGAGTTTCAAAGAAGATGAACAAATATAAACACTAAATGGTGGTAAACGGCATTTTATAGATAATTTGCCTCAACAAATCTTCTAACTAATTCAACAACCTCTCTCAGTAGACGCATACTCATGTCAAGTTTATGAGATTGAATGAGTTAAAAATATTTTTGATTATATGAGACTTCTTAGTTCTCATCGGAATATCATATAAATCTACAAAAATATTTTCCATAAAAAAATTATGTTGAAGCTATTCATGGCACTTACCATATGCTTCTTTCTTTAGCATTGGCTTGGTGACAAATTGCATGAAGAGAACAAAAGCCAATCAGCCCAGCAAACTGGAGCAAGGGCAGAAAAAAGAGGTTCACAAAATAAGAAAATAGATGCTAAAAGAGAAATAAAAAAGAAGATGCAAAGCTACAAAAGAATCTGAGTCATGCATGTTCGAACCACAAGTGCACGGGTCACACCAAGTAATAAAGTGATAAGTAAATTATCATTCCCACGATGATTTGGTTTCAAAACCTGAGCAGTATCAATTATAACACTTTTGCCTAATTTGAGTCACACAACCATCAATAGTGAAGAGAAGCACATTTTGAAATTAAAAAAAAAATTAAAAACAAGTGATAGGTGAACTTTAAGGATAAATGGGGCTTATGATTATTTATTCCCTTATATTTCAAAAGTACTCAATCAAATCCCCACAATATGTGTTTCTTAACGAAAGATTATATTACCCAAGGATACTAAATTACCTATGTGCCCTCTTAAGTCTCCAAATAGGTGTTTAGTTCAATTAATAAGTTAATCTCTTAATTAACTAATTAAACCCCAATTTTCATTGCAAATCCTATATGGTTTTGTGAGGTTAATGAGTGTATATCTACCTTATTAACAAAACTATCTATTCAACTCGCAAAGGTTTAGTTCTCACATGGTTAAATTCAAGTTCTACACTCAATCTATCCCTTTCAAGCATCAATCTAGCAAACCCAACAATCTTATTGGTGGCCAATTAATAAGAAGTATTAAGCAAAGAGTAAAATCAACATAATCCAATCATTAATCATAAATATAAAGGTGAAATGAGTACGTAATCCATACAAAAGTTCAAGATAATCCTAAAATCAAAACTCTAACTACACATGTTCATAAACCCATGAGAAAATGGGGATAAATTAGAAAAATAGCATAACTTAATGAAATATTTGCTATGTAATTACATTTAGATTCCACTATTTTGGAATTGTTACAATCTTTTAAATGAAATGCAATAGCCTACTAAATTGGAGATACCATTGATTAGTACACCACCCGTTATTCATCTCAAAGGAAAAAGTTGTCACTATTTTTCCATAACTACTAGGGTTGTATAATGCCAGAATTGCACTGGTATTCTGATTTCTTCATAACAATCAAAGAATATCAAAATCTTAAGTAAAAGGCATGAAACTTAGAACTGCCATACATACCTGTTGGTACTATACCAGTGGGGATAACTAACAAAGATGATGCCTGACATTATAAAGCTCGGTGTCTCCAACCTTGCAATCAATATTTGCAATTAAATGACAGTAAAGAGTTATTAGTACTGAAAATGTAAGTATCTTGATGCTGACGTGTATGACAAGCCATAGACCCTCCACCCAAAGAAAGCTTTTCAGCATAACATTGATTTTTCTTAATTTGCTTGGACTGAGAGCGTCATCAAGTATTTCATCAATCATCAAATACGAAAAGGATCGTTTGTTTTGCCCAGTAAATATAAAAATTGTTTATAAAAAGGACCGGAGGGAGTATTTCATATCTTATATATATACCACTCTAGTCCTATTTATAAATCTCTTTTAACTAAATTTCATATACTAAGGAAATGTAGTTAGCTCAAAGATTATGGAGTAAATTCTAACTAAGTCCTTATTTATTAATCGGTACTTTTCAACTCTTTCTTCTCTATCTATCTTTAAATTATTTCTTTCATTGGTATAATAAATAGGGGCAAAATTGTCACAATCTCATTTACCACACTAAAATGGGACTTATAAATATGACTAAATTTTTTTTTATCAAAAAAGATTTATAAATAGAATAAGAGTGATGTGTGTGTGTGATTCTGAAGATACCGATAGGACTGTAAGATTGAAAGGAATTGAAATAATGATTGAAATAAAAAAAAATGGAAAGTGAGATTAATATGAAATTTGAATTTGAAACCAAAATATGGAGGATAAGTAGAGGAAAGGCATGGGAAGTGAGAGATTCTTCGGAAGCAAAGGGTCATTATGGTGTATATTGGACGTTGTGATCTAAAAAAATAAATAAAGTAATTAATAATTAATAAATTAAAAATACCATTTGGTTCAATGTATTTGCTTCAATCTAATCAAATTAGATAAATTAAGTTGGTAAATATGACATGTATTTCCAAAACACCCTAACCATCTTCCTTATTCCCTTCTTCCCTCTCCTCCTTGATTATGGTTGGTGGGGCATCAATAGGGGTAAGTTAGGAAAAGATTGACAAATATAAAAACCATGCATCAATATTAACTCGCAAAATATGTCATATGTTAAGGACCGGAGGCCGGAGGGAGTATTAAATTTCCCACCAAAATTTCCTCTTTATTTATAAAGGAAAATTTTTTATTTTCTTATACTGCAATCGTGTAAATGCCTAGATGGTGCGTGACTGTGTGTTGCTGTGCATAACGCCATACTTTGATCATGTGCTGCATCTCAATCCTTTGTTTGTCTTTTTTTTAGGTTTAATATTTTTTTTTTAAATTGAACATAACATTGAAAACATTTCTCTACCGTCATTAAATAATAGCCATCATAATAAAAAGAAAAAAGATTTTTCAACGCACCAAATTTTTCCGTAGGATGAAAATTTGGAGAAGATTATCCTTATTATATATTTAATTTCCATAAAAAAACTAATTGTGTGTAATTTATGATTGCATAAGTAAATTAGGTCAAATTATGCAAAATCTCCTGAATTTTGTGTGATGTTATGTAAATAGCCTCTCCAACCTTTTATCTAGCAAACACTCGGTGTGTCAGTGCAGCTCTTACGAAGAGGAGTCACTGAAAGAGTGGGTGCCGCCGCCCCTTCTCCTATGATCAAGATCTTGACAACTTCTGAATTGAATCTAAGGCTAGGCGGTTTCTTTAATTTTATCTGAGTTGTATTTTAGTGTTCTCCTAGGATTCACTCTTTTTTGGTTGCTGTTAAGTTTATTCGTTGCTGTTTTTGTTGACTTCTGTGTGCATGCAGGCTGTTATGCCTTTAGTTTGTTGACTCTGTTGCTCGTTTCTTGATTGATTAACCAAATATATATTCTGATGGGAAAAAAAACTCTAACATTTGAAATTTTATAATAAATCTCACTGAATTTTTACATTATTATAAATAATTCTTATACTATTAGTTTTAATTTATTCATTAATCATTTGCAAATGGCTTGAAGTTTAAGGCACATGACTTCAAAATTTGCGCGATTATATGGGTAAAACAATGAAGTTTAAAAGGATATAAAGCTAATAGTTTGAGGTTAGCATCATAGACTTGAAAATTTAAGGAAGTTTATCACCATTAAGTTATAAAGGTTAAGAAAGTAACTTGATGAACATGATTCTAAATAATAAACAAGCCTGCAATAAGACTGTAAACTCAACAGAGTTCGACAGTTTCCATATATAAGGCACTCGTAATTAATTATTGACCACAAACAGCATACACAAGATATAAAACGACGACATGATATTAAACTGGAAAGAAAATATAAACGGAACAGTATACTCCTTATTTCCACGGGCTATATATTAGGACATGGAGTAGTAGAGCAGTGTTGATAATATTGAAGAGGTAGCTTTATATTTTAATGTTCTATCCGATCCTGGGAACCCGAGTGACTCTGCCCTGACGGTTGACCCAAACGCGAACCCGATCGCACCGGAAGTCAGCTGTGACGGAGGATCCTTCCACCACAATTACGACTCTCACCCATCGGTTCTCTCTCTCTATTATTGCTTCTGCTCTCTGTCCTCCCACGCCTACCAGCCCTGGCCATGAATCCTTACCTTCACTCACGTCAACACGCAAGTCACAAATATGTACCAGGAAAAAGAACCAGAATAATCAAACAAGACTTAACATATGGATAATAACATTATTATCGAATAACAACGTTCTCTTCTCTATTACCTCGGCAGCGACCTGACATGTCTTCAAGGTGGGGATTTCCCTGCAATCTGTCTAAAGTGGTTTATGTGTTTTGTTTGGGATATGTCGCTTTGTATGCAGGGGATCCTATTTATAGTACGGGTGAGGTTGTGTTTCGTTGATCAAGTAAGCTACGGACATTTCTGACTACTTCTCCCTCTGTCTATATAACAAGCACGGTGCGTTGTACTTTTAAGAATCCGTACGTACGTTAATTATATTCAATTGAACTTGTTTTCTCGAGAATAGACTTGGACAAACATCTATATAAGGGCATTATCTAAGTATCCGTGTGGAACAAATAATGGATGAACCAGTGATTTGAACTCCTTCCGGATATCTCAGTTAAAAATAAAATTGATGAATACAATATTATTAGAAACATTTCTCTACCGTCATCAAATAATAACACCATCAGCATAGAAATGATTTTTCTGCTTTCCCAACTTCTTCCACGTGATGGACATTAGAAGAAAAATGTCTTTATTCTATATTCATTTCCAAAAAAGTAAGTAATTTTGTGTCCTTTCTTATTACAAAACTTCTGTGAATTTTATGTTATATGCAAGTGACCTGTAACCTTTGAGATTTTACAATAAATCACTCAGTATTCTTACATTTTTATAAATAATTCTTACACTGTTGTCTATCCATTATTTATATGTAAATAAATTAAAATTTAAGGGAGTTATATGTATATAAAAAATAAAGTTTAAAAAGGTACAAAGTTAATAATTTGGGGGTTAATGTCATAGACTTAAAAAATTTAAGGGGGTTTATTATTAAGTTTTAAATGTTTTAGAAAATTATTTTTACTTGGATGACTTTAAATTCATAAGCATTTTATGTAATTTAGCCTAACTATAAATTATAAACAAACATGCAATGAGGCTGGCCGCAAACTCTACACACTCCTCTGGTCCTATATATAAAGTAGAGAGAGAAGCTTTTTTTGTTTTGTCCTATTTATAAGGCACCTCATTAAAGTTTTGAGGTGAATGTACAATTTAACCCTTCATTTATTATTGTGTTGGCTTTGTTTTCATTTAGTATTATTTATATTAAATGCGGGTAGAATTGAAACGTTGTTGAATCTTATAGCAGAGCTAATGAGATTTAAGGTTTTCCTTTGACTGTGTGAAAAATGTTGGAAGTGCCCCACAAAAAGGACCAGATGAGTAGTTGTGATTGTATGTAGTGGATCCTATTTACACCGCGGTAGATGTTGTGTTTTGATCAAGTACGGGACGATATTTCTGACTTCTCCCTCTCTATATGGCAAGCATGGTTGTATTTTCAGAACTTGCGTACGCTAATTCAATCGAAATAGTCAATGTTCATGTTTCACACACTTCTCCAATGTTCTTGTTTTGACCTTTCTCCATTTGGTTTGTCACTCATCATGGTTATGCGTATCAACCAATTATGAAGCTTATCCTCTCTGCGTCTACCCTCGATCATTTTATGTTTATTCAGTTTTTTTTTAATCGAAAGAGGTTAATATTCCAACGTGCTAATTATATAATTGCAATTGAACTTGGCTTTTTCTCGTGAATAGACTTGGACAAACAGCTATATAAGAGCATTATCTAATAACTCAATCAAACTATCAGTTATATATGCCAAAAATCCATGTATAAAAAATTACAAGTCCTAGTCAATTACTCGGATATCTGATAATAGGATTCAGAAAAGGCACCGGATACCTGTTGAAAGTATTAAAAAACAAAAGAAATTACCGGTCTTTAACCAATCTAATAAATTAGTATGATACATGGAAAGTATTTGTGTGGGACAAATTAATAGACGAACCGGTGAGTTGTCAATTTTTTCGTGATTTACCCCTACTGATGCTCCCTCCACCATAATCAAGGATGAGAGAGAATGAAGGAATTAAAGAAGATGATTATGGTGTTTTAGAAAATACATGTCATATTGACTAATTTAACTAACTTCTTCAATCTAATCAAATTAGGTAAATTAAGTTGGTAAATATGACATGTATTTCCAAAACACCCTAGCCATCTTCCTTATTCCCTTCTTCCCTCTCCTCCTTGATTATGGTTGGTGGGGAATCAATAGGGGTAAGTTAGGAAAAGATTGACAAATATAAAAACCATGCATCAATATTAACTCGCAAAATATGTCATATGTTAAGGACCGGAGGAGGCCGGAGGGAGTATTAAATTTCCCACCAAAATTTCCTCTTTATTTATAAAGGAAAATTTTTTATTTTCTTATACTGCAATCGTGTAAATGCCTAGATGGTGCGTGACTGTGTGTTGCTGTGCATAACGCCATACTTTGATCATGTGCTGCATCTCAATCCTTTGTTTGTCTTGTTTTTAGGTTTAATATTTTTTTTTTAAATTGAACATAACATTGAAAACATTTCTCTACCGTCATTAAATAATAGCCATCATAATAAAAAGAAAAAAGATTTTTCAACGCACCAAATTTTTCCGTAGGATGAAAATTTGGAGAAGATTATCCTTATTATATATTTAATTTCCATAAAAAAACTAATTGTGTGTAATTTATGATTGCATAAGTAAATTAGGTCAAATTATGCAAAATCTCCTGAATTTTGTGTGATGTTATGTAAATAGCCTCTCCAACCTTTTATCTAGCAAACACTCGGTGTGTCAGTGCAGCTCTTACGAAGAGGAGTCACTGAAAGAGTGGGTGCCGCCGCCCCTTCTCCTATGATCAAGATCTTGACAACTTCTGAATTGAATCTAAGGCTAGGCGGTTTCTTTAATTTTATCTGAGTTGTATTTTAGTGTTCTCCTAGGATTCACTCTTTTTTGGTTGCTGTTAAGTTTATTCGTTGCTGTTTTTGTTGACTTCTGTGTGCATGCAGGCTGTTATGCCTTTAGTTTGTTGACTCTGTTGCTCGTTTCTTGATTGATTAACCAAATATATATTCTGATGGGAAAAAAAACTCTAACATTTGAAATTTTATAATAAATCTCACTGAATTTTTACATTATTATAAATAATTCTTATACTATTAGTTTTAATTTATTCATTAATCATTTGCAAATGGCTTGAAGTTTAAGGCACATGACTTCAAAATTTGCGCGATTATATGGGTAAAACAATGAAGTTTAAAAGGATATAAAGCTAATAGTTTGAGGTTAGCATCATAGACTTGAAAATTTAAGGAAGTTTATCACCATTAAGTTATAAAGGTTAAGAAAGTAACTTGATGAACATGATTCTAAATAATAAACAAGCCTGCAATAAGACTGTAAACTCAACAGAGTTCGACAGTTTCCATATATAAGGCACTCGTAATTAATTATTGACCACAAACAGCATACACAAGATATAAAACGACGACATGATATTAAACTGGAAAGAAAATATAAACGGAACAGTATACTCCTTATTTCCACGGGCTATATATTAGGACATGGAGTAGTAGAGCAGTGTTGATAATATTGAAGAGGTAGCTTTATATTTTAATGTTCTATCCGATCCTGGGAACCCGAGTGACTCTGCCCTGACGGTTGACCCAAACGCGAACCCGATCGCACCGGAAGTCAGCTGTGACGGAGGATCCTTCCACCACAATTACGACTCTCACCCATCGGTTCTCTCTCTCTATTATTGCTTCTGCTCTCTGTCCTCCCACGCCTACCAGCCCTGGCCATGAATCCTTACCTTCACTCACGTCAACACGCAAGTCACAAATATGTACCAGGAAAAAGAACCAGAATAATCAAACAAGACTTAACATATGGATAATAACATTATTATCGAATAACAACGTTCTCTTCTCTATTACCTCGGCAGCGACCTGACATGTCTTCAAGGTGGGGATTTCCCTGCAATCTGTCTAAAGTGGTTTATGTGTTTTGTTTGGGATATGTCGCTTTGTATGCAGGGGATCCTATTTATAGTACGGGTGAGGTTGTGTTTCGTTGATCAAGTAAGCTACGGACATTTCTGACTACTTCTCCCTCTGTCTATATAACAAGCACGGTGCGTTGTACTTTTAAGAATCCGTACGTACGTTAATTATATTCAATTGAACTTGTTTTCTCGAGAATAGACTTGGACAAACATCTATATAAGGGCATTATCTAAGTATCCGTGTGGAACAAATAATGGATGAACCAGTGATTTGAACTCCTTCCGGATATCTCAGTTAAAAATAAAATTGATGAATACAATATTATTAGAAACATTTCTCTACCGTCATCAAATAATAACACCATCAGCATAGAAATGATTTTTCTGCTTTCCCAACTTCTTCCACGTGATGGACATTAGAAGAAAAATGTCTTTATTCTATATTCATTTCCAAAAAAGTAAGTAATTTTGTGTCCTTTCTTATTACAAAACTTCTGTGAATTTTATGTTATATGCAAGTGACCTGTAACCTTTGAGATTTTACAATAAATCACTCAGTATTCTTACATTTTTATAAATAATTCTTACACTGTTGTCTATCCATTATTTATATGTAAATAAATTAAAATTTAAGGGAGTTATATGTATATAAAAAATAAAGTTTAAAAAGGTACAAAGTTAATAATTTGGGGGTTAATGTCATAGACTTAAAAAATTTAAGGGGGTTTATTATTAAGTTTTAAATGTTTTAGAAAATTATTTTTACTTGGATGACTTTAAATTCATAAGCATTTTATGTAATTTAGCCTAACTATAAATTATAAACAAACATGCAATGAGGCTGGCCGCAAACTCTACACACTCCTCTGGTCCTATATATCAAGTAGAGAGAGAAGCTTTTTTTGTTTTGTCCTATTTATAAGGCACCTCATTAAAGTTTTGAGGTGAATGTACAATTTAACCCTTCATTTATTATTGTGTTGGCTTTGTTTTCATTTAGTATTATTTATATTAAATGCGGGTAGAATTGAAACGTTGTTGAATCTTATAGCAGAGCTAATGAGATTTAAGGTTTTCCTTTGACTGTGTGAAAAATGTTGGAAGTGCCCCACAAAAAGGACCAGATGAGTAGTTGTGATTGTATGTAGTGGATCCTATTTACACCGCGGTAGATGTTGTGTTTTGATCAAGTACGGGACGATATTTCTGACTTCTCCCTCTCTATATGGCAAGCATGGTTGTATTTTCAGAACTTGCGTACGCTAATTCAATCGAAATAGTCAATGTTCATGTTTCACACACTTCTCCAATGTTCTTGTTTTGACCTTTCTCCATTTGGTTTGTCACTCATCATGGTTATGCGTATCAACCAATTATGAAGCTTATCCTCTCTGCGTCTACCCTCGATCATTTTATGTTTATTCAGTTTTTTTTTAATCGAAAGAGGTTAATATTCCAACGTGCTAATTATATAATTGCAATTGAACTTGGCTTTTTCTCGTGAATAGACTTGGACAAACAGCTATATAAGAGCATTATCTAATAACTCAATCAAACTATCAGTTATATATGCCAAAAATCCATGTATAAAAAATTACAAGTCCTAGTCAATTACTCGGATATCTGATAATAGGATTCAGAAAAGGCACCGGATACCTGTTGAAAGTATAAAAAAACAAAAGAAATTACCGGTCTTTAACCAATCGAATAAATTCGTATGATACATGGAAAGTATTTGTGTGGGACAAATTAATAGACGAACCGGTGAGTTGTCAATTTTTTCGTGATTTACCCCTACTGATGCTCCCTCCACCATAATCAAGGATGAGAGAGAATGAAGGAATTAAAGAAGATGATTATGGTGTTTTAGAAAATACATGTCATATTGACTAATTTAACTAACTTCTTCAATCTAATCAAATTAGGTAAATTAAGTTGGTAATATGACATGTATTTCCAAAACACCCTAGCCATCTTCCTTATTCCCTTCTTCCCTCTCCTCCTTGATTATGGTTGGTGGGGCATCAATAGGGGTAAGTTAGGAAAAGATTGACAAATATAAAAACCATGCATCAATATTAACTCGCAAAATATGTCATATGTTAAGGACCGGAGGAGGCCGGAGGGAGTATTAAATTTCCCACCAAAATTTCCTCTTTATTTATAAAGGAAAATTTTTTATTTTCTTATACTGCAATCGTGTAAATGCCTAGATGGTGCGTGACTGTGTGTTGCTGTGCATAACGCCATACTTTGATCATGTGCTGCATCTCAATCCTTTGTTTGTCTTTTTTTTAGGTTTAATATTTTTTTTTTAAATTGAACATAACATTGAAAACATTTCTCTACCGTCATTAAATAATAGCCATCATAATAAAAAGAAAAAAGATTTTTCAACGCACCAAATTTTTCCGTAGGATGAAAATTTGGAGAAGATTATCCTTATTATATATTTAATTTCCATAAAAAAACTAATTGTGTGTAATTTATGATTGCATAAGTAAATTAGGTCAAATTATGCAAAATCTCCTGAATTTTGTGTGATGTTATGTAAATAGCCTCTCCAACCTTTTATCTAGCAAACACTCGGTGTGTCAGTGCAGCTCTTACGAAGAGGAGTCACTGAAAGAGTGGGTGCCGCCGCCCCTTCTCCTATGATCAAGATCTTGACAACTTCTGAATTGAATCTAAGGCTAGGCGGTTTCTTTAATTTTATCTGAGTTGTATTTTAGTGTTCTCCTAGGATTCACTCTTTTTTGGTTGCTGTTAAGTTTATTCGTTGCTGTTTTTGTTGACTTCTGTGTGCATGCAGGCTGTTATGCCTTTAGTTTGTTGACTCTGTTGCTCGTTTCTTGATTGATTAACCAAATATATATTCTGATGGGAAAAAAAACTCTAACATTTGAAATTTTATAATAAATCTCACTGAATTTTTACATTATTATAAATAATTCTTATACTATTAGTTTTAATTTATTCATTAATCATTTGCAAATGGCTTGAAGTTTAAGGCACATGACTTCAAAATTTGCGCGATTATATGGGTAAAACAATGAAGTTTAAAAGGATATAAAGCTAATAGTTTGAGGTTAGCATCATAGACTTGAAAATTTAAGGAAGTTTATCACCATTAAGTTATAAAGGTTAAGAAAGTAACTTGATGAACATGATTCTAAATAATAAACAAGCCTGCAATAAGACTGTAAACTCAACAGAGTTCGACAGTTTCCATATATAAGGCACTCGTAATTAATTATTGACCACAAACAGCATACACAAGATATAAAACGACGACATGATATTAAACTGGAAAGAAAATATAAACGGAACAGTATACTCCTTATTTCCACGGGCTATATATTAGGACATGGAGTAGTAGAGCAGTGTTGATAATATTGAAGAGGTAGCTTTATATTTTAATGTTCTATCCGATCCTGGGAACCCGAGTGACTCTGCCCTGACGGTTGACCCAAACGCGAACCCGATCGCACCGGAAGTCAGCTGTGACGGAGGATCCTTCCACCACAATTACGACTCTCACCCATCGGTTCTCTCTCTCTATTATTGCTTCTGCTCTCTGTCCTCCCACGCCTACCAGCCCTGGCCATGAATCCTTACCTTCACTCACGTCAACACGCAAGTCACAAATATGTACCAGGAAAAAGAACCAGAATAATCAAACAAGACTTAACATATGGATAATAACATTATTATCGAATAACAACGTTCTCTTCTCTATTACCTCGGCAGCGACCTGACATGTCTTCAAGGTGGGGATTTCCCTGCAATCTGTCTAAAGTGGTTTATGTGTTTTGTTTGGGATATGTCGCTTTGTATGCAGGGGATCCTATTTATAGTACGGGTGAGGTTGTGTTTCGTTGATCAAGTAAGCTACGGACATTTCTGACTACTTCTCCCTCTGTCTATATAACAAGCACGGTGCGTTGTACTTTTAAGAATCCGTACGTACGTTAATTATATTCAATTGAACTTGTTTTCTCGAGAATAGACTTGGACAAACATCTATATAAGGGCATTATCTAAGTATCCGTGTGGAACAAATAATGGATGAACCAGTGATTTGAACTCCTTCCGGATATCTCAGTTAAAAATAAAATTGATGAATACAATATTATTAGAAACATTTCTCTACCGTCATCAAATAATAACACCATCAGCATAGAAATGATTTTTCTGCTTTCCCAACTTCTTCCACGTGATGGACATTAGAAGAAAAATGTCTTTATTCTATATTCATTTCCAAAAAAGTAAGTAATTTTGTGTCCTTTCTTATTACAAAACTTCTGTGAATTTTATGTTATATGCAAGTGACCTGTAACCTTTGAGATTTTACAATAAATCACTCAGTATTCTTACATTTTTATAAATAATTCTTACACTGTTGTCTATCCATTATTTATATGTAAATAAATTAAAATTTAAGGGAGTTATATGTATATAAAAAATAAAGTTTAAAAAGGTACAAAGTTAATAATTTGGGGGTTAATGTCATAGACTTAAAAAATTTAAGGGGGTTTATTATTAAGTTTTAAATGTTTTAGAAAATTATTTTTACTTGGATGACTTTAAATTCATAAGCATTTTATGTAATTTAGCCTAACTATAAATTATAAACAAACATGCAATGAGGCTGGCCGCAAACTCTACACACTCCTCTGGTCCTATATATCAAGTAGAGAGAGAAGCTTTTTTTGTTTTGTCCTATTTATAAGGCACCTCATTAAAGTTTTGAGGTGAATGTACAATTTAACCCTTCATTTATTATTGTGTTGGCTTTGTTTTCATTTAGTATTATTTATATTAAATGCGGGTAGAATTGAAACGTTGTTGAATCTTATAGCAGAGCTAATGAGATTTAAGGTTTTCCTTTGACTGTGTGAAAAATGTTGGAAGTGCCCCACAAAAAGGACCAGATGAGTAGTTGTGATTGTATGTAGTGGATCCTATTTACACCGCGGTAGATGTTGTGTTTTGATCAAGTACGGGACGATATTTCTGACTTCTCCCTCTCTATATGGCAAGCATGGTTGTATTTTCAGAACTTGCGTACGCTAATTCAATCGAAATAGTCAATGTTCATGTTTCACACACTTCTCCAATGTTCTTGTTTTGACCTTTCTCCATTTGGTTTGTCACTCATCATGGTTATGCGTATCAACCAATTATGAAGCTTATCCTCTCTGCGTCTACCCTCGATCATTTTATGTTTATTCAGTTTTTTTTTAATCGAAAGAGGTTAATATTCCAACGTGCTAATTATATAATTGCAATTGAACTTGGCTTTTTCTCGTGAATAGACTTGGACAAACAGCTATATAAGAGCATTATCTAATAACTCAATCAAACTATCAGTTATATATGCCAAAAATCCATGTATAAAAAATTACAAGTCCTAGTCAATTACTCGGATATCTGATAATAGGATTCAGAAAAGGCACCGGATACCTGTTGAAAGTATAAAAAAACAAAAGAAATTACCGGTCTTTAACCAATCGAATAAATTCGTATGATACATGGAAAGTATTTGTGTGGGACAAATTAATAGACGAACCGGTGAGTTGTCAATTTTTTCGTGATTTACCCCTACTGATGCTCCCTCCACCATAATCAAGGATGAGAGAGAATGAAGGAATTAAAGAAGATGATTATGGTGTTTTAGAAAATACATGTCATATTGACTAATTTAACTAACTTCTTCAATCTAATCAAATTAGGTAAATTAAGTTGGTAATATGACATGTATTTCCAAAACACCCTAGCCATCTTCCTTATTCCCTTCTTCCCTCTCCTCCTTGATTATGGTTGGTGGGGCATCAATAGGGGTAAGTTAGGAAAAGATTGACAAATATAAAAACCATGCATCAATATTAACTCGCAAAATATGTCATATGTTAAGGACCGGAGGAGGCCGGAGGGAGTATTAAATTTCCCACCAAAATTTCCTCTTTATTTATAAAGGAAAATTTTTTATTTTCTTATACTGCAATCGTGTAAATGCCTAGATGGTGCGTGACTGTGTGTTGCTGTGCATAACGCCATACTTTGATCATGTGCTGCATCTCAATCCTTTGTTTGTCTTTTTTTTAGGTTTAATATTTTTTTTTTAAATTGAACATAACATTGAAAACATTTCTCTACCGTCATTAAATAATAGCCATCATAATAAAAAGAAAAAAGATTTTTCAACGCACCAAATTTTTCCGTAGGATGAAAATTTGGAGAAGATTATCCTTATTATATATTTAATTTCCATAAAAAAACTAATTGTGTGTAATTTATGATTGCATAAGTAAATTAGGTCAAATTATGCAAAATCTCCTGAATTTTGTGTGATGTTATGTAAATAGCCTCTCCAACCTTTTATCTAGCAAACACTCGGTGTGTCAGTGCAGCTCTTACGAAGAGGAGTCACTGAAAGAGTGGGTGCCGCCGCCCCTTCTCCTATGATCAAGATCTTGACAACTTCTGAATTGAATCTAAGGCTAGGCGGTTTCTTTAATTTTATCTGAGTTGTATTTTAGTGTTCTCCTAGGATTCACTCTTTTTTGGTTGCTGTTAAGTTTATTCGTTGCTGTTTTTGTTGACTTCTGTGTGCATGCAGGCTGTTATGCCTTTAGTTTGTTGACTCTGTTGCTCGTTTCTTGATTGATTAACCAAATATATATTCTGATGGGAAAAAAAACTCTAACATTTGAAATTTTATAATAAATCTCACTGAATTTTTACATTATTATAAATAATTCTTATACTATTAGTTTTAATTTATTCATTAATCATTTGCAAATGGCTTGAAGTTTAAGGCACATGACTTCAAAATTTGCGCGATTATATGGGTAAAACAATGAAGTTTAAAAGGATATAAAGCTAATAGTTTGAGGTTAGCATCATAGACTTGAAAATTTAAGGAAGTTTATCACCATTAAGTTATAAAGGTTAAGAAAGTAACTTGATGAACATGATTCTAAATAATAAACAAGCCTGCAATAAGACTGTAAACTCAACAGAGTTCGACAGTTTCCATATATAAGGCACTCGTAATTAATTATTGACCACAAACAGCATACACAAGATATAAAACGACGACATGATATTAAACTGGAAAGAAAATATAAACGGAACAGTATACTCCTTATTTCCACGGGCTATATATTAGGACATGGAGTAGTAGAGCAGTGTTGATAATATTGAAGAGGTAGCTTTATATTTTAATGTTCTATCCGATCCTGGGAACCCGAGTGACTCTGCCCTGACGGTTGACCCAAACGCGAACCCGATCGCACCGGAAGTCAGCTGTGACGGAGGATCCTTCCACCACAATTACGACTCTCACCCATCGGTTCTCTCTCTCTATTATTGCTTCTGCTCTCTGTCCTCCCACGCCTACCAGCCCTGGCCATGAATCCTTACCTTCACTCACGTCAACACGCAAGTCACAAATATGTACCAGGAAAAAGAACCAGAATAATCAAACAAGACTTAACATATGGATAATAACATTATTATCGAATAACAACGTTCTCTTCTCTATTACCTCGGCAGCGACCTGACATGTCTTCAAGGTGGGGATTTCCCTGCAATCTGTCTAAAGTGGTTTATGTGTTTTGTTTGGGATATGTCGCTTTGTATGCAGGGGATCCTATTTATAGTACGGGTGAGGTTGTGTTTCGTTGATCAAGTAAGCTACGGACATTTCTGACTACTTCTCCCTCTGTCTATATAACAAGCACGGTGCGTTGTACTTTTAAGAATCCGTACGTACGTTAATTATATTCAATTGAACTTGTTTTCTCGAGAATAGACTTGGACAAACATCTATATAAGGGCATTATCTAAGTATCCGTGTGGAACAAATAATGGATGAACCAGTGATTTGAACTCCTTCCGGATATCTCAGTTAAAAATAAAATTGATGAATACAATATTATTAGAAACATTTCTCTACCGTCATCAAATAATAACACCATCAGCATAGAAATGATTTTTCTGCTTTCCCAACTTCTTCCACGTGATGGACATTAGAAGAAAAATGTCTTTATTCTATATTCATTTCCAAAAAAGTAAGTAATTTTGTGTCCTTTCTTATTACAAAACTTCTGTGAATTTTATGTTATATGCAAGTGACCTGTAACCTTTGAGATTTTACAATAAATCACTCAGTATTCTTACATTTTTATAAATAATTCTTACACTGTTGTCTATCCATTATTTATATGTAAATAAATTAAAATTTAAGGGAGTTATATGTATATAAAAAATAAAGTTTAAAAAGGTACAAAGTTAATAATTTGGGGGTTAATGTCATAGACTTAAAAAATTTAAGGGGGTTTATTATTAAGTTTTAAATGTTTTAGAAAATTATTTTTACTTGGATGACTTTAAATTCATAAGCATTTTATGTAATTTAGCCTAACTATAAATTATAAACAAACATGCAATGAGGCTGGCCGCAAACTCTACACACTCCTCTGGTCCTATATATAAAGTAGAGAGAGAAGCTTTTTTTGTTTTGTCCTATTTATAAGGCACCTCATTAAAGTTTTGAGGTGAATGTACAATTTAACCCTTCATTTATTATTGTGTTGGCTTTGTTTTCATTTAGTATTATTTATATTAAATGCGGGTAGAATTGAAACGTTGTTGAATCTTATAGCAGAGCTAATGAGATTTAAGGTTTTCCTTTGACTGTGTGAAAAATGTTGGAAGTGCCCCACAAAAAGGACCAGATGAGTAGTTGTGATTGTATGTAGTGGATCCTATTTACACCGCGGTAGATGTTGTGTTTTGATCAAGTACGGGACGATATTTCTGACTTCTCCCTCTCTATATGGCAAGCATGGTTGTATTTTCAGAACTTGCGTACGCTAATTCAATCGAAATAGTCAATGTTCATGTTTCACACACTTCTCCAATGTTCTTGTTTTGACCTTTCTCCATTTGGTTTGTCACTCATCATGGTTATGCGTATCAACCAATTATGAAGCTTATCCTCTCTGCGTCTACCCTCGATCATTTTATGTTTATTCAGTTTTTTTTTAATCGAAAGAGGTTAATATTCCAACGTGCTAATTATATAATTGCAATTGAACTTGGCTTTTTCTCGTGAATAGACTTGGACAAACAGCTATATAAGAGCATTATCTAATAACTCAATCAAACTATCAGTTATATATGCCAAAAATCCATGTATAAAAAATTACAAGTCCTAGTCAATTACTCGGATATCTGATAATAGGATTCAGAAAAGGCACCGGATACCTGTTGAAAGTATAAAAAAACAAAAGAAATTACCGGTCTTTAACCAATCGAATAAATTCGTATGATACATGGAAAGTATTTGTGTGGGACAAATTAATAGACGAACCGGTGAGTTGTCAATTTTTTCGTGATTTACCCTACTGAGCTCCCTCACCATAATCAAGGATGAGAGAGAATGAAGGAATTAAAGAGATGATTATGGTGTTTTAGAAAATACATGTCATATTGACTAATTTAACTACTTCTTCAATCTAATCAATTAGGTAAATTAAGTTGGTAATATGACATGTATTTCCAAAACACCCTAGCCATCTTCCTTATTCCTTCTTCCCTCTCCTCCTTGATTTATGGTTGGTGGGGCATCAATAGGGGTAAGTTAGGAAAAGATTGACAAATATAAAAACCATGCATCAATATTAACTCGCAAAATATGTCATATGTTAAGGACCGGAGGAGGCCGGAGGGAGTATTAAATTTTCCCACCAAAATTTCCTCTTTATTTATAAAGGAAAATTTTTTATTTTCTTATACTGCAATCGTGTAAATGCCTAGATGGTGCGTGACTGTGTGTTGCTGTGCATAACGCCATACTTATGATCATGTGCTGCATCTCATTCCTTTGTTTGTCTTTTTTTTAGGTTTAATATTTTTTTTTTAAATTGAACATAACATTGAAAACATTTCTCTACCGTCATTAAATAGATAGCCATCATAATAAAAAAGAAAAAAGATATTTTCAACGCACCAAATTTTTCCGTAGGATGAAAATTTGGAGAAGATTATCCTTATTATATATTTAATTTCCATAAAAAACTAATTGTGTGTAATTTATGATTGCATAAGTAAATTAGGTCAAATTATGCAAAATCTCCTGAATTTTGTGTGATGTTATGTAAATAGCCTCTCCAACCTTTTATCTAGCAAACACTCGGTGTGTCAGTGCAGCTCTTACGAAGAGGAGTCACTGAAAGAGTGGGTGCCGCCGCCCCTTCTCCTATGATCAAGATCTTGACAACTTCTGAATTGAATCTAAGGCTAGGCGGTTTCTTTAATTTTATCTGAGTTGTATTTTAGTGTTCTCCTAGGATTCACTCTTTTTTGGTTGCTGTTAAGTTTATTCGTTGCTGTTTTTGTTGACTTCTGTGTGCATGCAGGCTGTTATGCCTTTAGTTTGTTGACTCTGTTGCTCGTTTCTTGATTGATTAACCAAATATATATTCTGATGGGAAAAAAAACTCTAACATTTGAAATTTTATAATAAATCTCACTGAATTTTTACATTATTATAAATAATTCTTATACTATTAGTTTTAATTTATTCATTAATCATTTGCAAATGGCTTGAAGTTTAAGGCACATGACTTCAAAATTTGCGCGATTATATGGGTAAAACAATGAAGTTTAAAAGGATATAAAGCTAATAGTTTGAGGTTAGCATCATAGACTTGAAAATTTAAGGAAGTTTATCACCATTAAGTTATAAAGGTTAAGAAAGTAACTTGATGAACATGATTCTAAATAATAAACAAGCCTGCAATAAGACTGTAAACTCAACAGAGTTCGACAGTTTCCATATATAAGGCACTCGTAATTAATTATTGACCACAAACAGCATACACAAGATATAAAACGACGACATGATATTAAACTGGAAAGAAAATATAAACGGAACAGTATACTCCTTATTTCCACGGGCTATATATTAGGACATGGAGTAGTAGAGCAGTGTTGATAATATTGAAGAGGTAGCTTTATATTTTAATGTTCTATCCGATCCTGGGAACCCGAGTGACTCTGCCCTGACGGTTGACCCAAACGCGAACCCGATCGCACCGGAAGTCAGCTGTGACGGAGGATCCTTCCACCACAATTACGACTCTCACCCATCGGTTCTCTCTCTCTATTATTGCTTCTGCTCTCTGTCCTCCCACGCCTACCAGCCCTGGCCATGAATCCTTACCTTCACTCACGTCAACACGCAAGTCACAAATATGTACCAGGAAAAAGAACCAGAATAATCAAACAAGACTTAACATATGGATAATAACATTATTATCGAATAACAACGTTCTCTTCTCTATTACCTCGGCAGCGACCTGACATGTCTTCAAGGTGGGGATTTCCCTGCAATCTGTCTAAAGTGGTTTATGTGTTTTGTTTGGGATATGTCGCTTTGTATGCAGGGGATCCTATTTATAGTACGGGTGAGGTTGTGTTTCGTTGATCAAGTAAGCTACGGACATTTCTGACTACTTCTCCCTCTGTCTATATAACAAGCACGGTGCGTTGTACTTTTAAGAATCCGTACGTACGTTAATTATATTCAATTGAACTTGTTTTCTCGAGAATAGACTTGGACAAACATCTATATAAGGGCATTATCTAAGTATCCGTGTGGAACAAATAATGGATGAACCAGTGATTTGAACTCCTTCCGGATATCTCAGTTAAAAATAAAATTGATGAATACAATATTATTAGAAACATTTCTCTACCGTCATCAAATAATAACACCATCAGCATAGAAATGATTTTTCTGCTTTCCCAACTTCTTCCACGTGATGGACATTAGAAGAAAAATGTCTTTATTCTATATTCATTTCCAAAAAAGTAAGTAATTTTGTGTCCTTTCTTATTACAAAACTTCTGTGAATTTTATGTTATATGCAAGTGACCTGTAACCTTTGAGATTTTACAATAAATCACTCAGTATTCTTACATTTTTATAAATAATTCTTACACTGTTGTCTATCCATTATTTATATGTAAATAAATTAAAATTTAAGGGAGTTATATGTATATAAAAAATAAAGTTTAAAAAGGTACAAAGTTAATAATTTGGGGGTTAATGTCATAGACTTAAAAAATTTAAGGGGGTTTATTATTAAGTTTTAAATGTTTTAGAAAATTATTTTTACTTGGATGACTTTAAATTCATAAGCATTTTATGTAATTTAGCCTAACTATAAATTATAAACAAACATGCAATGAGGCTGGCCGCAAACTCTACACACTCCTCTGGTCCTATATATCAAGTAGAGAGAGAAGCTTTTTTTGTTTTGTCCTATTTATAAGGCACCTCATTAAAGTTTTGAGGTGAATGTACAATTTAACCCTTCATTTATTATTGTGTTGGCTTTGTTTTCATTTAGTATTATTTATATTAAATGCGGGTAGAATTGAAACGTTGTTGAATCTTATAGCAGAGCTAATGAGATTTAAGGTTTTCCTTTGACTGTGTGAAAAATGTTGGAAGTGCCCCACAAAAAGGACCAGATGAGTAGTTGTGATTGTATGTAGTGGATCCTATTTACACCGCGGTAGATGTTGTGTTTTGATCAAGTACGGGACGATATTTCTGACTTCTCCCTCTCTATATGGCAAGCATGGTTGTATTTTCAGAACTTGCGTACGCTAATTCAATCGAAATAGTCAATGTTCATGTTTCACACACTTCTCCAATGTTCTTGTTTTGACCTTTCTCCATTTGGTTTGTCACTCATCATGGTTATGCGTATCAACCAATTATGAAGCTTATCCTCTCTGCGTCTACCCTCGATCATTTTATGTTTATTCAGTTTTTTTTTAATCGAAAGAGGTTAATATTCCAACGTGCTAATTATATAATTGCAATTGAACTTGGCGTTTTCTCGTGAATAGACTTGGACAAACAGCTATATAAGAGCATTATCTAATAACTCAATCAAACTATCAGTTATATATGCCAAAAATCCATGTATAAAAAATTACAAGTCCTAGTCAATTACTCGGATATCTGATAATAGGATTCAGAAAAGGCACCGGATACCTGTTGAAAGTATTAAAAAACAAAAGAAATTACCGGTCTTTAACCAATCTAATAAATTAGTATGATACATGGAAAGTATTTGTGTGGGAGAAATAATAGGCGAACCGGTGAGTTGTCAATTTTTTCGTGATTTACCCCTATTGATGCTCCCTCCACTAAAATCAAGGATGAGAGAGAATGAAGGAATTAAAGAAGATGATTATAGTGTTTCGAAATAGTCAATGTTCATGTTTCACACACTTCCAACTAAGGCCACTCTCAGTGGTGGTGCGTGACATCCACGCAGCACCTTACGACTGTTCGCCGACAACATGCACCAGCTCCCAAGACTCCACGCACCGTCCTCTTTCCAATGGTGCTTGCCACGTTTCAAACGGAGGCCCCAGTGGGCTCCACACGCCATATGTCAGTTTCTGGGTTTTTTTCTTTTTTTGGGTCAACTGATGACCATTGACTTTGACCGGTCAACAGTTGATCGAACCCTGCTGATGTGGCTGTTGACGTGTCGTTGGATGCTAACGTGGCACGCTCTCATTGGCGCCACATGGCTTGGGTTGACCGATGACGTCATCGTCTTCAACCTCCAACCGGGTCAACCCGACCCGGTTGGAGCTTCGGAGGGTCATCGCGACCCGCCAACTTTTGGAGGCCATATCTCCCTCGTTTTAGCTCTGTTTTTTGTATTTTTGGTGTTGTTGGAATCATAGTTCAGCGAACTACAAATCCATGGCATTTATTTGATCTGAAAATGTATTTTTCATTGATCAAATCGTGAGTGAAGTGGCAACGGCGACTAACGACCTGACAACTTTGTTCCTTCATTTCTCCCTCATCCAAACTCCGTTCGACGTATTCTAAGCATCATTGGAATCATCTCTTTGAGCTCTACACATCCATACCCTTACTTTGGGCAAAAATTCTCAGTTTTTGAACACCCCATTTTTTTGCCGACGTTGACGGCGCTGCGTAATCTGACCTGGATGTGTCATCTGTGCCTCAAAAACTTTCCTAGCCTTTTGAGGGTCAAAGTCTCTTGTTTTTGCGGTTCCACATAGGTTCCAAAAACTCAACGTTTAAGAAATCGAAGAAGTGAGGAGGAGAAGAAAAATATGCGCCATGAAATATATATATATATATATATATATACATGTGTGTTTGTATAATAATTAGAGGAGCAAACAATCAAGAACCCAGTATCATATGAGTGCATATTAAGCTCAGGTTGAATAGCAAATATGAGGAGGAATTCGATGCACACAGACGCATATACAAAAAATAGACCATATAGGTTATATAAGAAAAATAGTTTTCTTTTGGAACACAGACAAGTTGATGCATATATAAATTAACTAATAATCACATGCAAGCTCTATGACGTGCCTTCAAGTTTATTCTTGAAGGTAGCAAAGGAACATGAGAATGACATTCATATAGAAAATGTGCGTCATATGCAACAATCACATGCTGCAAACAAAAAAAAAAACTAAATTATGCGGAAAGCATATTTAATTAGCACAGCGGAAATAAAAATGTGATGAAGATATAAACAAAATTATATCATTTAATTATTCACAAAGAATAAATCACACAGCCATAGGACCATCATGCTCTGATGCCAATGTAAGAAAAAAAATATAATAAGGGGAGAGAGAGAGAGACAGAGCTGGCATACCGGGGCGAACTCATGTTCGGATCCAGGTCAAAACTCCAATACTCCATAATTGTGCCCACACAATTATTAGACTACTAGAACCTAATTGTGATTTGCACAACAGATCACCAGAACCAGAAAGATGGTAGGAGAGAAGAGAATTGCCAAAAGGCTCAATGGCGGGGTGAATTGCAATTGAGGAGATACATTCTATTTATAGTGGTTTATGGAGGCCACTAATCAGGAAACGTGTGTACTCCTTCTTGCCCTCCAAGACAGCAATTAAATTAATTGATTCTCAATTAATTTCCTAATTATGGTGATTTGTTCCTCAATTAACAAATCCATAATTATTACTGAATTATTCCCCAATCTGCAATTAATTCTAATTTTATTCTTATTTGATTAGGCTACTTATATCCTAATCAAATAGTTCGGCCCATCAAGGGTGGACTTGGACCCAAAGTCCAACAAAAAAATATAATAAGGAGAGAGAGAGAGAGAGAGAGAACTGGTGTACCAAGGCGAACCCATGTTTGGATTTGGATCAAAACTCCAATGCTCCATAATTGTACCCACACAATTATTAGACTACTAGAGCCTAATTGTGATTTTCACAGCAGATCACCAGAACCAGAACGATGGTAGGAGAGAAGAGAATTGCCAGAAAGCTCAATGGGGGGGTGAATTGCAATTGAGAAGGCACACCCTATTTATAGTGGTTTATGGAGGCCACTAATTAGAAAACGTGTGCACTCCTTCTTACCCTCCAAGACAACAATTAAATTAATTGATTCTCAATTAATTTCCTAATTATGGTGATTTGTTCCTCAATTGACAAATCCATAATTATTACTGAATTATTTCCCAATCTGCAATTAATGCTGATTTTATTTTCATTTGATTAAGCTACTTATATCCTAATCAAATAGTCCGGCCCATCAAGGGCAGACTTAGACCCAAAGTTCAACAAAGAGCTCACCATCTTCTGCTAAAATTTGCTTTCCAATTACCAAGGTGTAGAAATAGGTGCACAATCACTCATGTTAAATTTCTTTAACAGATCCATACCATATTTTGCTTGATTTAGAAAAATTCCTTGACAGGCTTGATAGATTTCTAAACTGAGAAAATAATACAAAGGTAAATCTTTTTAGAGAAAAAATTAACTTCAGCTTCTTAACAAAGTCAATGATGTAAGCACGATTATTCCCAGTTATTAGTATGTCGTCAACATATATTAGAACAAAGATGAGTAGATTGCGTGTTTTGAGCAAAATAGTGCAATATCACTTTTAGTTTTCTTAAATCCCCATCTTACTAAAATAAATCTCAAGCGATCAAACCAAGCTCGTGGATCTTGTCTCTATCCATATATAGCTTTGATTACATTACAAACATGATTTGGGCATCTCTGATCAACAAATCCATCCGATTGTCGCTTGTAAACCTCTTCCCATAGATATCCATTTAGGAAGGCATTGTTAAAGTCTAATTGCCTTATCTCCCATTGAAACGTCACGACAATATTCAGGATGACTCAAATTGTGGTGGATTTTAGACGGGACTGAAGGTCTCTCTGAAATTGACTCCCGAAACTTGTAGAACCCTTTGCCCACCAATCTCACTTTGTGCTTTAAAATTGAACCATGCCATGAATTTCATTTTGAATACCCACTTACTATCAAAAAGCTTCTTGTGTTCATACGACAGCAACGCCTATGCGTGATTTCGTTGCAACACATTGAATTCGGCTTCCATCGCATTTCACCATAAAGAGGAAGACAGAGCTTCACTGATTGTATTAGGTTCTGTACTATTAGCTAGGGTAATTCTATCCTTAGCATTTAACAAACCAATATAAGGGTGTCTAGGCCTAGTGGCCCGAGTGATCATATGATGCTAATTCAGGGGCCTAGTTACTACAATTGGAGGTGAGGGCTCGGAGTAAGATCCATTGGACTCAGTTGATGGAGAATTAAGAGAAGGCTTTGGTGAAATAGCCAACTCATCATCTGATTGCATATTTTCTGATGTGTTTTGTACTTCAACACTAGTTGAAACACTTGGCGTGTCATTAGCATTTGAATTTTCATCCATTAAAGATTTTCCTAGTGTTGGGTTTGGATTCATCTGAATGATCAAAGGTATTAAGTGATTCGAGTTTGAAAATTGCTTTCTATACTCCATAAAACCTGAAGTGAAAGGAAACATAGAAGTGTCAAATACAACATGTCATGAGATGAAAATTTTTCCAAACTCACTCAAGCATTTATAACCCTTCTATCGAGCTGCCAAACCAAGATTCTGACTTTAAAATCAAAACTTATGTCGACTAGACAGCTGTAAATATGGAAACAAGCACAACCAAATAGGCGAAGATCCTTATACTTTGGTTCTATCTTCATGAGCTTAAACAGAGGAGTTCCAACTTTAAGCACCTGGGTAGGAAGATGATTAATTAGCAAAACAAATGTTTGGAAAGTATTGACCCAGTATTTTAGAGGCATATGAGTGTATGCCAGTAATGCTAAGCCAGTCTCTACAATGTGCCGATGCTTCCTTTCGGCTCGTCCATTTTGAGCCGATGTATAAGGACAAGTAAATCTCATATTTATTCCAGCATCTTGAGCAATAGGAATAAACGCTTTAAACTTTGTTACATCACACATTATTGATGTTAGAAGTAGTTTTGAATATAGTTTAAGACAGTGGTATGATATTGTTGAAGAAGCAAGTCGGTAGTGGAAATTGTTGACAATTCCTTCACCTACTCGTTGAATTGCTTCCATCAATCATGCCTAATCTTTCTCTGTTTTGTGTATATATATAACTTGTAATCCTCTTGTTTAACACACGAATAATATTCTGAACTTACATTTCACTACATGGTATCAGAGCCGTGAGTGTTCCTCTGTTTTTTCTGTTCCTCTGTTCTTCAGTTTTTACTCCGAAGAAACTCCATTTTTTCTGGTGAACTAGCTTATGTTCCCCGTTTCAGATCTCCCTCTTACGGCCATATTTGACTACACGTGCCACCTTTGCAGAGTCCCTGGCCTTCGATCGGCTTAACCTAGAAGCCGTTCCACATACGACGGTGCGTCTCTTCTCATGCGCCGTTTGAAGCTCCGCCACCAGAGACACGCATCGGCGTGTGGGAGCTCCTCCGGTGTCTGTTTGTACGCCGTTTGCAGTGTTCAGATTGACCTGTTGTCGTCTTCCTGCCTCTGAAGTTTCATGCTCATCCGACATATTTGAAATTTTGAGCTCTAATCTTCGCTCTTGTTTACACATTCTTAAGTTGCAGTTTGTCACTAACTTTTGTATTCTGAGTTGGTGTTTTATGTTTCTACGGGTACCTTACCTTGTTTGAAGCCTTTATCTTCCTGACATATTAGTTTGATTGGGTATATATCTGTGGGTCCCGTGAGTTGCAGCTAGTTTGAATTCAGAGTGTGGTACGTTCCTTTTGATTGATTATTAACCTTGCTACTCTGTGAAGAATATTTGCATACCACTACTTAACTTATATCATGGCTGATTCTAAAAACTCTTATATGTTACCTATGTCTGCTAAGATCACTGCTTCACAGTTGAATTGGACAAATTATAGTGATTGGAACAAAATTATTAGAGTTTATATTCTGGGAATTGAAATGGAAACTCATTTAACTAAGGATCCTCCTTCTGGTGATGAAACAAAATTTTTAGCTTGGCAAAGAGCGGATGCTGGACTTCTATTTCAAATTCAAAATTCTATTGAACCAAGGATTTTGTCTTTAGTTAGCCACTACAATTCAGTTAAAGAAATTATGCAGTACCTTGAATTTATGTTTTCTAGCAAAGGAAATATCACTCGGGTTCATGAGATCTGTAAAGGCTTTTATCGCTCTCAACAACAGGGCCATCCCTTAAAGGACTTCTTTCTCGACTTCAAGCGGTTGTATGAAGAAATGAAAGTACTTATGTCTCCACAGGCAGATCTTTCAACTCATGTTAAGAATCTAGAACTTCAGGCGATTATCAGCTTTCTTGAAGCTCTTGACCCTTCATATGAAACGATTCGTTCTCATATTTTGTCCAGTTAAGAGCTTCCCTCTCTTGAAGATGTGTTCTCCCGAGTGCTTCGTGCTGATAATTTGGTTCGTCCGTCCATTGATCCAATTGCAAGTGCTTTAGCTGGACGTAACTCTTTTGAAAACAAGAACTATGGGTCCAAATATGGCACTCAACCAATGAATTATGGCAACATTATCTGCAATTATTGCAAGGAACCTGGTCATATTAAGAAAAATTGTCGTAAATTACAAAATAAGCAACAACTAGATCAGCAATAAGGTTTTGCCCATATTACGCAAACACCTGATCCTGATCAGTTAAATGTTGGTTCATCACATGCCAAGGGACTCGCTACAGGTAATTTATCCTCTGGTCTTTCCACTTCCTCCACGAAGTGGATCATAGATTCTGGCGCCACCGACCATATGACAGGTAATCATCATTTATTTTCATCATATGCTCCATATGCCAACTTATCTTCCATATTTGTAGCCAATGGTTCCTCTATTCGTGTGCTTGGTTCAGGCACAACCAACCCAACTTCATCTATTTCATTAACCTATGTCCTTAACACCCCTGATCTTACATTTAATCTTCCTAGCAAACTCACTCATCATTTGAATTATTTTATCTCACTCTTCCCTACCATTGTTTAATTCAGGATCTGTCGACGAAACAGATTATTGGTAGAGGTTACGAATCTAGTGGGCATTACATTCTTGATGATACGGTTCCACGTTCCGTTGCTTGTTCTGGTGGGTCATCCCTTTTTGACGTTCATTGTCGTCTAAGTCATATGTCTGTGTCCTCTCTTCAAAAGATGTATCCTCAATTCTCATCTATGTCTACTTTAGATTGTGAGTCATGTTAGTTTTCCAAACATCATCGTGTTCATTTGGCACCTTGCGTCAATAAACGGGCTGCGTCCCTCTTTGAGTTAGTACATTATGATGTTTGGGGTCTTTGTTCAGTTATGTCTCAGACTGGTTATTGTTACTTTGTTACCTTCGTTGATGATTTTTCCCGCACCACTTGGCTTTACTTAATGGAACATCGTTCTGAATTATTTACTCACTTTCGTAATTTCTGTGTTGAAATTTAGAACCAGTTTAATACTTCTGTGAAAATCTTACGCAGTGATAATGCAAAAGAATATTTATCCACTCTATTTACTGATTACATGCAAAGTCATGGTATCCTTCATCAATCCTCTTATGTTGATACACCTGATCAAAACGGTGTTGCTGAGAGAAAGAACCGACATCTCTTAGAAACTGCACAAGCTCTCATGTTTCATTACTCTGTCCCTAAACGTTTTTGGGCCGATGCCGATGTCTACTGCCTGTTTTCTCATTAATCATATGCCTTCGGCTGTTCTTGGTGGGAAAATTCCGTATTCCATTTTGTTTCCCAATACAACAATGTTCCCTGTTGATCCAAAACTCTTTGGTTGTGTCTGTTTTGTTCGAGACGTCCGTCTTAGTATTAGTAAACTTGATCCTAAGTCTTTAAGATGTGTTTTTCTTGGCTATTCTCGAGTTCAGAAAGGTTATCAATGTTACTCTTCTGATCTCCGTCGTTATCTTGTATCCACTGATGTAACTTTTCATGAATCATCTTCTTTCTTCAAGGATTCAGTCGTCTCTAGATCTCCCTCTGTCATGGATGAACCTGATAATCTATTGGTTTATCCAGTCCTTCTCTCCCCAGAATAGACTGCTGCTCCTAAACCTGATATTATCAATATGCTGATGTTGCCAATGTTACACCTCACCAGTTCCTGCTTCGTCGATTGATTCAGTTGAAGCTTCACTCATTCCTGCTTCTATTTCCGCCAATCCTCTACTATCTGAACCTGAACCACCGACTCCAGCTCCTCAAATTGCTACCTTTAATGACCTGCCTATTGCCCTCTGAAAAGGTACCTGTTCTCACTGTCCCCCCAAAAGATATGCTGATTGTGCCTATCCTATCTCCGCTTTTGTATCATACCAGACTTTGTCCCCTATTTCCGTATCCCTTATTGTCATACTTGATTCCATCTCCACCCCTACTACCCTTCACTAAGCCTTGACTCACCCTGGTTGGCGTGCCGCAATAGAAGATGAAATTTTGGCTCTTGACAAGGCTGGAACATGGACTCTTGTTGATCTCCCGCCTGGAAAGAAGGCCATTGGTTGTAAATGGGTGTTTGTGGTTAAAACTAAAGCTGATGGTTCCTTGGAACGATTAAAAGCTTGACTCGTTGCCAAAGGGTATGCACAAACTTATGGTATTGATTATTCCGAGACTTTCTCTCCTGTGGCTAAACTCACCTCCGTTCGTCTTCTTATCTCTTTAGCTGCCACATATCATTGGGATTTGCTTCAGTTAGATGTTAAAAATGCCTTTTTGCATGGTGACCTCCTTGAAGAAGTTTATATGGAGCAACCACCTGGGTTCGTTGCTCAAGGGGAGAATAGGAAAGTGTACTACCTCTGAAAGTCGTTGTATGGTCTAAAGCAAAGCCCTCGTGCATGGTTTGATAGATTTTGTGATGTAGTCAAGAAATTTGGATTAAGTCAAAGCAAGTATGATCACTCTGTGTTCTACCAACATTCTGATGCAAGCATGATTTTTCTAGTAGTATATGTTAATGACATTATGATTACAGGGAATAACATTTCCGTAATCTCAAAACTTAAAGTCTTCCTGAATTATCATTTCCAGACAAAAGATTTGGGGTCATTAAGATACTTTCTTGGTATTGAAGTTTTGAGAAACAAGAAAGGTATTCTTTTGACTCAAAGGAAGTATGTTCTCGATCTCTTAAATGAGACTGGAAAGCTTGGAGCTGCGCCAAGCAGCATTCCCATGATTTCAAATCCCTTCCTAGATCTTGATGCTATTATGTTTGATGAACTTCCTGATGATTTGAAGAAGAAGATTGATCCAGAAAAATTGAAACCGTATCCATTTCCTAAGAGATATAGAAGACTCATTGGGAAGCTGAATTATCTAACAGTAACTCGTCCTGATATAACCTTCTCAGTAAGTAGGCTTAGCCAATTTATGGCATCACCAACGGTGGCGCAATGGGAAGCTTTAGAACATATCTTGCATTACTTGAAAGGTTCTCTAGGTCTTGGTATTCTTTATACTGATTATGGGCATACTAAAATTGAGTATTTCTGTGATGCGGGTCATGCAGGATCTAAGGCCACAAGATGATCCACTACGGGTTACTGTGTGTTTGTTGGTGGAAATTTTATATCTTGGAGAAGTAAGAAGCAAGGAGTTGTGTCAAAATCAAGTGCAGAAGCGGAATACAGAGCTATGTCACAATCAGTGCAAGAAATTATGTGGGTATTTCAACTCTTGAAGGAAATTGGCATCACTACGACATTGCCTGCAAAACTATGGTGTGGCAATAAAGCAGCACTTCATATAGCATCGAACTCTGTATTCCATGAATGAACAAAACATATTGAGATTGATTGCCATTTTATTCGTGATAAAATCAAAGAAAATATTGTATCTATAGGGCACATACGATCCGACGATCAACTGGCAGATCTTCCGACAAAAGCCTTACATGGGACACGGGTTCAAAATCTCTGTAACAAGTTGGGCATGATCAATATATATGCTCCAACTTGAGGGAGAGTGTTAGAAGTAGTTGTGAATATAGTTTAAGACGGTGGTATGATATTGTTGAAGAAGCAAGTCGGTAGTGGAAATTGTTGACAATTCCTTCACCTACTCGTTGAATTGCTTCCATCAATCACGCCTAATATTTCTCTATTTTGTGTATATATATAACTTGTAATCCTCTTGTTTAACACACGAATAATATTCTGAACTTACATTTCACTACAATTGAAAGGATTTAATTTTCATATTAAACTGATTTTCCACAAATGCTTTAAGGTATGAAAGGATTTGTTCTAATTTGCTCAATTAGTCTATGAAATTTAATGCGTTCTTTGCCTCTATAATTGGTGGTGGGCATCAGTCAATTTGATTTTAAGCACTTTTTGTAACAAACTAAATATTCCTGTTGTTCTTGTGAGTTTTGGATAATGTTTTAGGTAATTACTACGCCTATCTTATTTATAAGATTACTTTGGCGTCATTAGTCAATTGCTACTTTGAATATTAAAAGTCAAAACTATAAAGTAAAATATTAAAACTATTATACAAGCAAGGGATAAATTTCTGTTGTTTCATCTATATAATTAACATAGAAATTCTTTATTCTCTTTGTTTCTAATTTATTTTTGTTTCCTTTCACCAAGAATACAACTACATCAAACCCTGATTTATTAGATGGCTTTATAAATTAGTCTTAATTTATGTTAATTGATAAATTACTCCCTCTAATCCTCAATGTATAGAACCTGATTTGTGAGTTAATCTTGATTCTAAATATAAGGCCTATTTTATATATTTTTTAATATTTTCTTAATTTAACTATATTGATACTCCTCTAAAAATAATCAAGGAGCAGAGATGGAAGGACTTAATGAATATAATTAGGGTGCTTTAGAAAAAAATATCATATTAATCAACTTAACTAACTTTTTTAATATAATCAAATTAGGTAATTATGCTTACATTAAGGACTGAAGTGAGTATTTTTTTTTTAAAAAAAATCATTTTAAATTATTAGGAAGATTATCACAGTTTTTAGTTTCCCTCTTTGAAATAATAAATGAGTATAATGACACTAGTGATGAGGGTCTTTTTGTGTATTAGCCTTGGGGTCCACAATAAAAAATAAATCAAAGATTGCATATAGGCAAACCTATAATCATTCCCTCTTCTTGAAGATCGTTTTATTGATTCCTAAGTAATCTAAATATCATACAAATGCAATGAAAATAAGGAAAAATGGGGTTTTGGTTTTTTTTCCAAATTAATAACTAAAAGAAGAATACAATTTAATTAAATACTAAACTATTGTTTTTGATATTTTTATAAAAGTGGGATGGATATGAGGAAATGAGTCTTGATAGCAAAGTTAATGGATTTCCTAGCTTCTTAAAATGATTTGAGAGTTAATATATCATCCAGTCAAATTGAAAATCTAAAGCAATCGCATTGAATCCAATCTACTTAATTAATGATTAATCCTATAATCGCATTCTTAGTCATCTCTTAGATAAATTGTTAAAAATCATTTGATGTGTGTTTGAAGATCATTTAATGCACTTGCTTCATCTTAAATAAGAGCCCAATTGTGACACTTAATATGAAATCAATAAACTACATACTATAGTAATCACATATAATGCATAATCTCATTAGAACATATGAAAATAAGTTCAATACATAGTCCAAATGCATCAAAGCAAAATTCAACACAAATGTTAACCAATAAGAACAAATACATAGTCTTACAAATATATACCAACTACAAAATCAGATCAAACAGATCATAATACATCTAATGCGTTAATGGAAAACTAATAAACTCCCCTTTACAACGTATTAAAGCTCTAGCCATATTCTTCACCACCAAAACTCGAGAGATTTAGCTACACATGAGCTCAATTGCAACCTCAATTCCATCAAAATTCTGAAAATCCGTGAATTAGGTGAGAGCTGAATCTAATTAAATAGTCGAAGAAGGTCACCGGATTCTGTAGAACTTCGCTAGAAAAGCACAGAATCTCGCTAGAATTCTGATTTGTCCTTGCTGTTGTGCAGGAAACTAAGAACATAGGAGAAATGGTGCTGCTTGTAGGTGGTTTGGTCCTCTCTCGCTGTGTTCAACTCTGCTTGCCTTCTCCTACTCTTTGTCTCGGCGCTCTGCTTCTCTATTGTCTAGGTTGAGTCTCCTGCTCCGAGCTCTCTCTCCCCTCTCTCTCTCTCTTTCTTGTGATGCTCTCTCGCTCTCCTCTGTCAGGTTCGGTGGTGGAGCTCTCTCTCTCTCTCTCTCTCTCTCTCTCTGCAGTGAGTGTGGCGGTCAAACAAGGCAGAGGTGATGGTGATTGAGGGAGGGTTGCCGATGATGGTGAATGAAGTGAGAGTCACCTGCAACCAAGGAGGAAAGGTGAAGGAGTGAGAAGCCGATCGATGTTGTCGTGCTCTCTTCAATCCATGGTGCACTTTTTGTTTTCAGTCGGCTCTGTGAATCCAGGAAAAAGAAGGTTTAGCCTTGGTCTAAACACAAGTTTTGGTTAAGGACTAAAGTGAGAAGTTTTAAAAGTTTCTGGAGGGACTACAATGCAAATTTTTGAAATATTTGCGGGTCATAAAATCGAATGTTTAAAACTTATGGGTAGTTGTCTATAATTTTATCTGGCATTTATATTTGCAATTTCTAGAAATTATGGGGCATTTTATTTAATTTTCCCATTCCTCAAAAAATTAATACTAACTCCATTTGACATTTTCCAAATTCTCCAATGTTCTTCCAAAGCACCTAATGTAAGATTAACCATAAGGTAGCATCAAAAGTCCATATAATCATTTGCATGAATGATTACCAAATTATGACCATTTTACCCCTAATTATATTTAATTTATTATAAATGTTCCTAATTTAAATTAGTGCTTAATCATGCTCTAGTGGTTTAAGAACTATTAAATGAAAGAGAAAGAAGAGCTGTTGCCCTACCATTAAGTGGATTTTGGAAAACGTATCAACATTTCATCAAGAATATATATCTTTCAAATCTCTAATTGAAAGGTGAACATGGGTAAAGGAAAAAACTTGAATAAAGAAAGAGATTCAAAGAAGATGATGTTAGAGCAAGTGTTTCACCCAAGAGGGGGGATGAATTGGGTGATACTAAAATTTCATTGCAAATATAAAAACTTGACGGTGAATATAAAGCAATAAAGACTAAGGAGAAATATCACCGAAGTGTACACCGAGAGTTATACTGGTTCGGCCACAACTACTTTGACCTACGTCCAGTCCTCAGAGCTTCTCTGAGAGTTTCACTATAACTTCTAAGATTCAGTGGGTTCTTGGCACCTCAGTACAAGCAAGTTCCTTCGCCTGGACACTCGCTCCCCCTTACAAGTTGTAATCCAATCTCAACTCAAGGTTCCACAACCTTAAGTTACCTCAATAACAAATATTGAGTTTGAATGAAATATCTCTCTCACAGAGTGAATAAGAGTCACTGAAGCATAGAATTACAAGTATAATGTAAAACAGAGTAATGAGCTTGATGATACGTTCGTGTGTGTTCTTGTTCTATATTCTCTGTTTGGATGTTCCCGTATATATAGATGCGTTGGTAATAATCGTTGGAACGTTTTTCTTCATGTCCGTTAGAGAGTGCGCAGCCACTGTTGACTTTTCCAGTATTTGAAAAATATCAATTTGCGGTAGGTGACGGTAGGTGACATTCAGACGTTGCATTTGACTTTCCTTATTTGGTAAGATCTCTTCATTGTTTATCTGTGGATATGCTAAGAATACTAATACAATGAAAGGTTAATCATATAAAAAACAAATCAATAAACGTTGAAATGAATTCTCAAGATCTGAACTTGCATACTCGAGTAGCTACTCGAGTATTCATTAAAGTTTACTTGAGTACATACTCGAGTATCATCGGGAAAACTTTGATAAACTACAAGTTAATAAGCAAACATAACATTACTCGGGTAGTGCATGAAGTAAAAAAAATTGCAAACCTTTGGAAATACTCGTTTACTCGGGTACTTACTCGGGTATGGCAAACTTTTCTTCATTAGTTACTTGAATATCAACTCAAGTAAACCTTCAAATAAACTTTAGGTTACTCGATGCTTCATTCCAGTAATGTTGGTAGATTTCAAGGCCGAGAGCACTTCAAGTTTGATTACCTTGTTACTCGAGTAAACATAAATTTTTATGCATAGCTTACTCGGGTAATGACTTGAAGTTCTCTTCCAACTAACTCTGCATACTCGAGTAGTAACTTGAAGTTTTTCTTCTAAGTAATTCTGCATACTCGAGTAGTAACTTGAAGTGAAGGGTGAGAAAAACATTTCATGTTATTCGAGTAATACCTTCAGGTTTTGCTTACCACAGTGAGTTACTCGAGTAGCTCCTCGAGTAACATTGGCAGGGTTGAGAATGCTGAGAGCAACACATTTCTTGAAACAAAGTAACTCGAGTACATACTTGAGTATCATTGGCAGGGTTGAAAAATACTGAGAGTAACTGGAAGTCTTTGACATGGTTACTTGAGTACTTACTCAAGTAACGTTGGCAAGCCGAGAGCAACTGCCAGTGAGTTACCTGGTTACTCGAGTAGCTACTCGAGTAACATTGGCAGGCCGAGAGCAACTTGGAGTCATTTACCTTATTACTCGAGTACTTACTCAAGTATTATTGGCAGGTTACTTGAAGGTTGAGCTGGTTACTTCAAGTTTCTGTCTCTTTACTCCAGTACCTACTCGAGTAACCCTTTAGAAAACTTGCCACTGATCAAGTTTCACAGCTTTTTCTCTTGGCCTTTCTTCATTACTCCAATGCTTACTTCAAGTGATGATTTTTCCTGTTATTACTTTGTTCAAACTTATTTGTTTATCAAATCTTTTTCATACCTTTCTTTGTTATCATCAAAACTTGAGATCTAACAGATGAAAATATAGAAGCACTAGAAGATGGTAAATTGGCATTTCAAGGGAACTGAATTTCAGATGGACAGGCAAATTTCTCAATGTGTACAAATTCTTAAGGCTTGAAAAATGTACTTAATTTGGTTGAACAAAAAAAAAAGTACTTAATTAGCAACTGAAAAAGAAAAAAGAAAAAACAGAGCTGTATCATTTATTGCGCAGATGTGTAAAATAATAATAACTTTTGCAGTGGAATAAAAAAGAAGCATTCCTCATATGAGTTTCAGATGATTTCGAAACTCAGGCAATGTCCACTTCAGTGTTATATGGGCTTCCTTGGCTATTTGTTCAAGCTCTCTTCAAATAGGTTTCTTTGTAGTTGGGCAAATTCCATCTGTGGCAGGCATTATTTATAGTAAGCAGTTATAAATAAATTCACATTAAAACAACTGACATTTGGAGAGGGGGAAATAGAAACAAGTTATATATACCATTATCCATAACAATTTTTGAATAAAAGTACAACGACATTAGTAGAACCAACAAACCTTTGAAAGTACAAAGACATGGAGATCAACCATCAAACATAGTTCCAGCCGGAAGTAGATAGAAGACAGTTTAATTCTTTGGTGATGAATAGAGAATCTTTGTGTTCTCTGTACGCCAAAGAACCAGTCAGCAACTTTTTGGCTTGTAGCCCCATTTTCTGGTTGAAACACACAACCAAAAACAGAATCTCTGGTTGATACCCTATTTGTCTAACTGATTTGTTTGAATGAGAGGTAATTCAAAACCAAAATCTCTGGCCTCTTCTAGGCTAGCATAAACATTACCTAATTGTTTATCCAGATTGACCCTTGAAAATGAAAGCTCTCTATTTATACAAAACCTTTTCTGAATCCATTTTGATCTGTGTAGTGAATTACAGCCATTTCTGTGCTCTGAGACAAATCAATTGATTCACCACTTGGTACCAAATTACACAATATAAATTCACTTAGGTGCATAACACAGCTAGCTCCCAAAATCTGAATAACAGTTCAGACAAGGGACCTCTCTTCAGTTTTCATAATCAAAATTGTCCAATTACAACAGAATAAACAAAAATTTAGTAGATATAGCCGTCTTCACGCTCACACAAAACAGCCAGATATGTATTTGTTTCTTCACTGGGGGATGGTATGCATCTATTGCTTCAACCAAAATCACCACCACAGATTTTTCTTTTTTAATCATATCTTATTGGAATGATTCCAGCTTCGAGTAACATCTATTTGTATTAATTTGGTAGTTTTATATGCTAATCTGTTATCTGTTGCAACTCTGCTTGTGGCTGATGCTTCTGAATTACAATTCTAGCAAAATATTGGACAGTAAACTAAAATTACTCTAAAACTCCTGATGCAGCATGTGATAAAAGCTTCAAGTACAGTTTAAGAATCAATTGTTGCTATGTTATTTATATGGATAAAAAAAGTATTAAAACCTCAATTTCATGCTGAAATACAGAGACATAAAGCTAGAATCTGCTTTCTGAAGGTTACTCGAAAATCCGTAAACTAGTCAATTGAATTCTATTCATATAGAGAAAATTCCTTCTTTTGTGGGTGATTGACAGAATTAGAACAATGAAACCACCCTGCAATCAAGAAGAGTACATATCCGTATGGAGGAAATCGCTTGAGATTAATATCATAGAGGATTTTACAAACCCTTAAAATTGGTAATAACGAGATTCCAGTACAACGTGCTAGAAAATTAAATGAGATTCGAGCAAGATTTAATACAAAAAACTAAAATTTTCTAATAGGCGCCAAGCATAAAGTCATTCTCTCTAGTTTCATTTTACACAATAATTAGATACTTTCTTTTGCACTTATTTAATTACGTGACATGGCAATTTTTTTTTGATAAATATCTCTGGTTCTTCAAATTTTAATGTGTATGGCTAATAGGAGTGGAGCTGATCAGTTTGTATTTTGATAATAGAGGGTTCATGTGTGGAATTAAAACTCACTCACTATATATATTAAGTTGTGACACGCGCATGTACCCAACCAAGGGAGAGAGCATAGTTTCATGTTCGAGACATTGAATGTGGACACATTTTCTTGGGAGGATTTGAACTTATAGTTCGCAATGTTGTAAAGTAATCCTTCTATCAAATCCAACCCTATTGGTAAAAAATGAATTATATAACATACATCTTTCTTCTTTTTGATATGTTAAAGCTAAATTATAACAATTACTTTGGTAAAATCAGCAAAAAGGAGAGTGGAGAGAATAGGTTTCTCTCTTTTAGCGGTGGAACTTTTACTGCTTGGTTCATGTTCCATTTTCTGGATTGGGCTCTCGCATCAACGACTTTGGGCTTTATTCTTATATCCATTCACATTCATCTCTTATTTGTTCTTGCTTAGGTTGAGCCATTTGTTGCCTACTTCAACGTACTGGCCTTCCTTCACTGTTCGAATTCCTGAATTAGCATCACGGTCGTCTTGCAGTAAGTATTAGCTAGCTGGAGATTCTTTTGTTTTATTGATTTTTAAGGAATAATTTCTTTTTATTTTATAAAAATTTGGTTTATATATCTTGAGCCTCTTCGTTCGCGCTTTTGTTTCTTGTCAGTGTATTTTTAGACGATCAAGTAATCATCCTTCTGCTAACAAAAGAACACATTTGTTTTGTTTTTGTTTGGTTGGTATGTAGTAGAGGAAAAAAGAGATGTTTGAATGAAAAATGAATAATAAATATGAATTGTGTAATTATCATTTAAAGAAATTTATTTTAACTTTTTAGGAAACATTATGATAGGTCCCATATTTTTTTTAAAAAAATATTGATATGTTCCAAAGAATTCGATTTTTGTTTTGCAATTTTAATTTGAAAATATCGCAATTTAATTTGTAAATATGGAAGTTTAACTTATAAATATAAATTGTTAAATCTGATTTTTAAATGATGTCAATCGACCCATAAATTTAGAAGTTTGATCAACTTGTAAAAATAAATTGTTAAACTTAACTTGTAAATGACATATCTACACTTATAAGTATGCGCATTTGACTTGTAAATATTACACTTTTGAGACTTGCTTGTATTTATTTTTTTACCTGGGACCTATGGGTAATTTTCCTTAACTTTTTATTTGAAGTTTGGTGAAAGAACAATATAAAAAAAAAGCAGGTTTTTTTCTGTTTCTTTCTTTTGAATTTCACAATAAATTTATAACAACGAATACTTGTAGAAATATAGTGGACTCTTTAAAATATAAGAGTCATACATATATATATATATATATATATATATATATCATACGCTTAATTAACATAGAATAATAAAGAAGGCAATACTTTCATTTTCCTTCCTTTTCAATGAACGATACACACATAGAATAAACCCAAATGAAAGGCAAAATATATGCGATTCAACAAAGCTAAAACAATGAAAATGCATGGAAAAACTTTGAAATACACATTAAGAAATGAATATATATATCTTACCTTAACTTGGGTATTGGTGTCTTCGTCATTCAAGAGATCAAGTAAAGAACAAATTCATCATCATATCTTTATTTGTCAACGAGTTTAGGCTTTATTCTTAATTATATTCATTTACATTCATCTCTTGTTTGTTCTTGCTTACGTTGAGCTATTTGTTGTCTCCTTCAATGTCCCAGCAGTGTCAGTTTTTTTCTTCGGCCTTCCTTCACTGATCGAATTCCTAAATTTGCATCAAGGTCGCCTATATATCTTGGTCGTAAGTACACGCTAGCTGGAGATTCTTTTAATTTTTTTTATTGATTTTTAAAGAACAATTTCATTTTAGTTTTATTTATTTATTTTAAGGAGCTTCGTTTGCACTTTTATTTCTTTTCAGTGTATTTTCATAAGAATATCAAGTCATTATCCTCCTACCAATCATCTATCTGAATTAAAGGTAAGTAACAGAATATAAGTTGTTTATTTTACATTTCAATAAATTGCATTTCCTTTAACAAGAGAACACATTTGTCTTTTTTTTTTGTTAGTATATTGTTGAGGAAACAAGAGATGTTTGAACTTTTTTTTTTGCGGCTGCTAAGATGACAATGAAAAATGAATAATTGATCTGAATTATGTAATTATCATCTGAAGTTATTTATTTTACTTATATCCTTAATATAATACTTAATTGACTTTTTTTTGGAGATATTAAGCTAAATAAATTATTTTAAAGTATTTATATTTATCATTTTTTTTCAAATTAATTTATTTGATTGATAAACTGATATGTAATATAATGACATATAACATATTGTTTGTTTGGTTCTTGAAGATGGGCATCACGACGCAATTTGATTCCAGGGTCTCTTCGGCGAACCTTTTCTTGTCCTGTCTAATTTTATTGCAAAGCTTGAGGTAAATATTTTATATTTTTGTTGACTTCATTTCAGTTGTTCACTTTGGTTTATTTGGCGAGAGATGTCTCCATTGACCTTCCTCTCCATTCCTCACTTTTCAATATTTCCACCATTAGATTATGTATCAATGGTTGATATTTATTATGTAAAATGATTATTATAATATTAAATATTAAATAATATAAATAATAAATAAATTTATGCTTTAAAATTTGATGTGAACAGTTTACCATAGTATATTTTTATTATATTTAATATTATAATAATACTTTTACATGGTATTAAATCTCAACAACCATTAAAAGTTGACCTAATGGTAAACACATTCAACGGAGAGGAAACGGAGAGGGAGATCAATAGAGACATCAGCCTTATAATTGTAAAGATTTCATATACATAAGTAAGTATTTCTGTCCACTTAAATGACTTCTACCTATAATTATTTGGAGGCTAAGTGTACCTTCTAGTACTCAATTTTGGGAAATCACAGGAAATACTTTCAATTTTGTTTGAAGGAAAAAATTCTTCCATTTTGTTATATCAATTTTAGAGAGTATTGATCGATTAGTTTACATTGCTGTCTAAAATTTGGGTTTGCATTCAGTGCATATAACATTGATGAGCACCTATCTCTCATTATTGTATCTCTCATTATTGTGATGAGATCTAAGCCTTTTGAATTTAATTTGAATGATACAAATTTAAAATTTTTAGCTTGTGATTTTTAAATGATAAATTCATTTTTTAGAAGTGATACTTATAAGATTATTTTTATTTTTAAATTTTACATATATTAAAATAAAAAAAAATTCACCAGCAAATAAAAAATCTATTTAGAATATTAAATTAAAATAAATTAAATTTGGTCCATCCAAAATCAATAAACAATATAGATTGGTGATAAGCATATTTATGCTCGACAAAGTTATGAGGACACAATCTGCTCCGTATCGTAAACTTTCGTCTGCGATAGTATAACTTGAGGATTTCTGCTTTTCTTGTACAATCATAATTAGTTTCAGTTATCATCGTTCTGCATTGGTTTTTGGCTCAAAAGATTTCAAAATTATCATCGAATCCTTTCAAAGGTAATTATGAGAATATCATTTCTTTATTTTAGATGTCCTTTAATTCAATTTCTTTTAGCATGGGGATATATATTAGAAGCAAAACATTGTTAAGTTTTTTGTCAATATTTAGATTTTATTTTAATTGGAAAAAATACAACAGCAGAATGCATACTTTTTACTTGATTTTTTATTAATAATATGAGAGACGCATCATTGCATTTTCCGTCACATGTCAACAGATTGAAAATTTTTTACCGAAAAATCGAGAATTTATCTTTCTGATGCATAAATATCAATTTTTGTTAAAAAAATTTTTTTTAATTTGGAAATATATATGATGAAAAATAAATTTAAATTGAGGCACTAATGAGTGTTTTATATTTTAAAAAATAATGAGATTATTTAACTTATATTTATCTTATGTTATTCTTACTTACAAAAGCGGCCTAGGAATGAAGAAATATGTGGGCAGATTTCAAATTAATGTATTAAAAAATTAAATAAAAATTTTTTTCATATGAAACTAGAAATAATAAGATTTCCTTTTTCTTTCTTTCTAGATTTTTTATTTTTTGCTAAAGTATACTTGTATTTCTTTAAGTTTTATATGAGGTATACTTTTGATCCTTAACGTTGTAAAGTATATTTTTCTATCCTATATTTCTAACACAGTTAATATTGCTAATAAAAAATATTGATACAGCAAATTCAAGTAATAACTATACAGCTAATCAACAAAGTATATTTAAGTTTTAATTGTTTATTATAATATATTTAGGTTATTAAACTAAGATGAACCGACAAATCATTGCAAATAAAATTGAAATTTTGCTTGAGAAAAAAAATCAAAGTTTTGATATTTAGATTATTAAACTAATATATTTAGATTATTAAACAAAAATTTGTTAATACAACGGAGGTTTTATATTGAATGCTTCATTAGGTTTTTAGATATTTTTTAATTTACACATATTTTAAATTTAAGATTAATAACATTTAATTATACTCATCACTTAATTTTACACAGTTATCACTTGAGTTTATTATGTCATCATTTTCTATTGAAAATATTAACAGTGTTAGAATTATAGTACCAAAATTATACTTATTAAAGTCAATGAACTAAAAATATATCTCATGTAAACTTAAAGGACTAAAAGTATACTTTAGCCCCCTTTTCTTAGTTTAGAAGACGCAAGTTACATTACATATAAATTCAAGTAAAGAATAATTTGAACTTTTCCTTCCATCTGAATTCCACAAGAAAAAAATTTTGGTACTAATTTGATATGGCTTGTGGTACTTATTTCAATCAAATAAGGATATGTGTTTTTAATTATTAATATATGATTCACCCTCTAACTAATTTTTATTATTAATACTTTAATTTTAATTTTTTTAAATTTTTAATTCACTTATACTTTTTTCCAACATTAAGCTCACTAATTCTAATTTATTGGAAGTAAGTAATTTAAATATATAAGCTTAATTTCCTCCATTTAACAATAAGTTTACAGTAATGAATTCGTAGAATTTCTTCCTTTTCTTCTATTCTCAGCTCTCCGCTTTAATTGGTGTATCATAGCACAGGTAAAAATTAGGAATATCTTATCTTACAACTCAGATTTTTCTAAGAATAAACCTTTTTTCTGCAGTCAATTACTTAATTCTTTCTTAGGACTGCATCACACAATCTGATTACTTCTTTTCGCTGTGACTAAAAAAATATAGCCAAAGTTATCATCAATTCATAATATAGCTAAATTAATATGAGAATATGATTTATTTATGCATGTTATATATGCATATATGAATGGCTTATTTAGATAGCTACTCATTAAGTTTACACTGTTAGTTCTATGTACTCTAACCCTCGCATGGTTAGCAAGTTTCAATGGAATGTCCTTATGCATGTCATATGCATATATGTCTGCTTCTAGACTCAAGTTCAAGAGAGAATTCTAATTTGTCTATTGCATTGGATGGAAGAGATTGTCATGTGTATCGGGGAAAAGCTTACAGAATGCCTAGTGGAGCTAATTTTGCGTCGTGCTCATTATTTGTTCTACTTCAAAAAATTTGTTGGAGATGTTGATAAAGCAGAACGAGAGCTAGAGGGGAAACTAGCATATGTGAACAAGCGTAAAGAAGATGCTGATAGAAAAACTGAAGAAATAATGCCATTCGTGAAAAAGTGGTTGGATGATGTGAATGCTACTTTTGAGGATCTGCAAAAGCTGCAACAAGAGCTTGAAGGACGAGGAAACAAGTGTTTTAATATGTTGCTCAGATATTCTTTAGCAAGACAAATGGAAGATAAGGCTAAGCAAATGATGGAGCTCAAAAATAACTCCTATTTTGAGCCTTTTTCCCAGCTAATCCAACTTCCCGGCATCACCTACTTCTCTTCCAAAGGGTAGGTGGATTTCAACTCAAGGAAATCAACTAACAATAGTCTCTTAGAGGCAATTAAAGATGACAAGAACAAGATGGTGGGACTGTATGGTATGGGCGGCTTAGGCAAAACCACCTTGGCAAAGCAAGTAGGTAAGAAATTGGATGAGCTCAGCTTTTTGAAAAGGTTGTCATGGCAGTCGTTTCAAAACCCCCAAATATTTTGAACATTCAACAAGAAATAGCAGGGCAAATAGGCTTGCAACTCCAAGAGCCAACTCAACTTACTAGAGCACAAAGGCTGTCACAAGGGTTGAATACCTAATACTTGCTTTTGATACAATGCACCATGTTCTAATATCAAACTCTGATACCATGTTCTGATACCAATATCTAATACTTGCTTTTAATACAATGCACCAGGAAGAAATATAATTACAAAATTATATTTTCATATAGCTAAACAAAACAATCACACATTATGACAAGAAATTAGTTTTCACATAACCAAAATGAAATAGCAACAAGATATAACCCATACCAGCTAGGAACCAATCACATGAATAGGAACAAGAACAGAGTAGAGATGAATACAAAAGGCTCAAAATTGTAGAAGAAATTATGTGACCCACACGAACCCCACCCTACTGGCGAAGATTGCCTTATTGCTGCCGACGAAGAAGTGGAAGAAGAGAACCCTGCTACCGATGGAGAAGAAGAAGAGGACCTTGATACCAAGCTTTGATACCATGTTATGATACCAACGTCTGATATCGGTTGGGATGCCTCAACCCCATCCTCATCATCAATTTGGTTGTGATGTGGACCACTCACACTGCCCTTAAGGGCCCCTAAATTATTTCTTTATTAGCCAAAGCTCCAAATCATCACGATCAAAAGTAATAGTGTCGTTATATAGCAGGATGAGCCAAGACACAGCATGCCTGATTGGTAGTGAAAAACGAAATTGGTTATTAGGTGCAAGTCTTACATCTAAAGTGCGTTGAAATCCCCATATGCCGTGTAGCATATGGTTGTCTTCTCCCTCATCCAAAAGACCTTATATAGTCTTTGTTGATTCCACTAGAAGCTTCACTGTGTAGAAGTCATCCTAGAACACATAACACCTCACATTCCTTGCTCTTAACACCCTAGCTACATGTCTTCCAGAATGAAGGCACGTTTTTTGAGGGTGGTTGGGGTTGTATAGGCCCTCTTAAATAAATAGATAAATAATTCAAATTGAGTTGATTAGGTCAAACCTTTCAGGGAGGGAGGGCATTTTCACACAAGTCTTGTTTTCACACATGTTTTGCTAAAAATCATTTAAGCATGATCTTTAAATTGCACATGTTTCATTGAAAACAAGACTTGTGAAAACATGTGTGAAAATGCCCTCCCTCCCCCCTCTCTCTCCTTCATAAATGATGATCATCTTCCTCAACTATTCACCAGCCCCCACTCCTCTTTTTCTTTTCTACTCTGGCTTCTCCTCCAACAACTTTTGCAAATCACAATTAAGATAGATAGTTATGTGTGTGTGTGTTTGCTAGATGTGGTAAAAGATAATACCATCTTAACGATAATCACTCTACTATTAAATGACATCAGCTTAGAAACACTAATAATATATACGTTGTTGCCAACCTCTTGAGTCTTAAAATTTTACCATAACTGACAGAGTACACAAAAGTTTGAAGCTCTTTATATAAAAGACAACACTACACAAGTCGTAGACTCTTAATATAACTCACAATACATATAGGATAGGGTAAACACTAAACAAACTAAACCCCGATCAAAAGCAGTGTCAGGGGTGGGTTTTCCTCACCATTATCATCAATCTTCCTCTTTAGAAGCCTTATCCCAATCCTCGTCAACATCTCGGTTAGGATGTGGGCCCACCCCGTACTGCCCTTAAGGGCCCCTAAATCATTATTAAATATAATTATTCAGAATATTTCAAGTTACTTAATTCATTTCTCTTGTTTTGTCATGTTTTTACTAACAAAAATTTATTTAAGTTCGTTACATAGCAACTTTTTAATCTAAATCTCTCCATCATAGAAAGACTTCAATTATTTGGATAGACATTTTGTATTTTGTATTAAATATAATTGTATCTTGAACTCGTGTATGCTCTGATACCATGTTCTGATACCTATGTCTAATACTGGCTTTTGATACAATTCACCAGGAAGAAATATATTTGCAAGATTATATTTGAAGCTCTTTATATAAGAGACAACACTACACAAGTCGTAAACTCTTAATATAACTGACAAACACACAGGATAGGGTAAACACTAAAAAAACTAAACACCAGTTAGAAGCAGTGTAAGGGGTGGGTTTTCCTCACCATTCTCATCAATCTTCGTCTTTAGAAGCCTCATCCCAATCCTAATCATCATCTCGGTTGGGATGCAGGCCCACCCCGTACTGCCTTTAAGGTCCCCAAATCACTTCTTAAATAACAAAAGCTCCAAATCATCATGATTAAAAGTAATACCGTTGTTATCCAACAAAATGGACCAAGACACACTATGTCCGACTGGTAGTGAAAAACGATATTGGTTATTAAGGCCAAGTCTTACATCTAAAGTGTGCCAATATCCCCATATGTCGTGTAGCATAAGGGTGTCTTCTCCCTCATCTAAAAGACCTTATATAGTCTCTGTTGATTCCACTAGAAGCTTCACTGTGTAGAAGTCATCATAGAACATAAAACATTGAACATTCCTTGCTCTTAACACCCTAGCTATATGATTGTCGTCATTTGTCGCTAGATTGCCCTCTAGTATCCCCTATAGTATGCATGGTGTCCTCAAGTTGCTCTTGCATGCCCTTATTATTTGTAGGAAGTGTAAGTGATTAGATTTGATTGATTAGCTTCTAAATGTTAGCCATGTCTCGCAGAATTTATTTAAGTTCGTTACATAGCAACTTTTTAATCTAAATCCCTCTATCATAGAAAGACATCAATTATTTGGATTGGCTTTTTGTATTTTGTATTAAATATAATTGTATCTCGAACTCGTGCATGCTCTTATACCATGTTCTAATATCAAGCTCTGATACCATGTTCTGATACCAATATCTAATACTTGCTTTTGATACAATGCACCAGGAAGAAATATAATTACAAAATTATATTTTCATATAGCTAAACAAAACAATCACATATTATGACAAGAAATTAGTTTTCACATAACCAAAATGAAATAGCAACAAGATATAACCCACACCAGCTAGGAACCAATCACATGAATAGGAACAAGAACAGAGTAGAGATGAATACAAAAGGCTCAAACTTGTAGAAGAAATTATGTGACCCACACGAACCCCACCCTACTGGCGAAGATTGCCTTGTTGTTGCCGACGAAGAAGTGGAAGAAGAGAACCCTGCTACCGATGGAGAAGAAGAAGAGGACCTTGATACCAAGCTTTGATACCATGTTATGATACCAACGTCTGATATCGGTTGGGATGCCTCAACCCCTTCCTCATCATCAATTTGGTTCTTGTACTTTGTTGTATTTGATGGTCTCTGAAGCTCTGTATTTATAGACATTTGTTTTTGCTCGTTTGAATAATGATCATTGTGAAGTGGGGCATGTTACTGTGGAACGGCATACGTACGTTTGAAATCTTTGAATGCGGTAGGTACGTGCTTGAATGGTCGTAATGATGTTGTCTGTCGTTATTTGACTTCCTCTGTGTCTATTTAATTCAAACGTTCAAACTCCTATATCACACTTATAATACATCTTAAAAGATGTTATATAATAATAATGAGTGAAAATAGAATGAATAAATATCATTAAACCATATTCGGATTGAACGCTGTAAGACTGGTGCGTTTTGGCTTCTGGCAACGTCTCACTCGAGCACTGAGGGGCTCACTCGAGTAAAATACCATAATTTCACCTTTTGCTTCAATTTTGCACTTGTACTTCCATAGATTTTGAGAGAGTGCATTTTCACACTTGCGAGTGATGTGGGACCTCACTCAAGCACAACTCCTCCTGCTCAAGTGTCCTTGTATTTTACACTAAGAACCGCGTCTCTGGACAACACTCGCATACCATTTTAGCAAGAGTGTGATTTTGCACTTACAGGTGATGTAGGCCCTCACTCGAGCATACATACTCCTACTTGAGTGAGAAGAATATTCTTCTATAATATACTCTTATCTTCAGCACTTGCATCAGAATTGAGAGAGTTAGATTTCTCACTCGTGAGTGCTGATGTATCACTCGGGCATGCTTGTGCTTCTCTGTTCTGCATGACTCTCGGCCAAACACTCACAGTCCCTCACTCGCTAGTGCTCGGGTGCAAAACAGCTTCATGCTCGAGTGTTGGTTATAGTGCTCGAGTGCATCAGTAAGATTGACAGTAATTGCTCTCGGCCAAACACTTCTTGTCCAACACTTGCATGTGCTCGAGTGTAAAAGAGGTTTATGCTCGAGTGCATCAGCAAAAACTGACAGCAGATATTACAAAACTTTGCCATATGCATTTGGTAACTTCGTAATCATTCTTTAGACTTGTAAAAACATACTTTGCATACAATTGCCTTTTGTTATCATCAAAACTTGGAATCTAACCTAGGTGAGATAATCCTTTTACCTCTTACCTCTTTCGTAGTGAAAATGGTCTCAATCCTCCCAGTCGGATCAGTGAACTTAGGAACACTTGGTTATTCCTTGTCACTTGTAAGCCTCTTAAAGAGATTCAATATGATTAATGCTCATTTCCTGCTAGGAAATCTGGGTTTTATGAACGTTGCGTCCCTCAGTTCTCTTACAATCACTGAGCCACCATCATTTTCACTAATGAAAAATGTGTCTTGTCAAATTCTCAGATCGTCTCACAAAGAGATACCTTGTATACCTTAACCCCCATCTTCCTTACTAATAGGAAGAATTATGGATATAAAGTTGCTGACCCGTATGGTCTTAACGAGCTTATGCCTGATCTAAGGCATATCCATGATTCACAGGGTAAGATCGTGACTGATATAGAGGGCATTTGATCAAGTGTAAAGATAATAGCTATGAGTTTACATACCAACATATGGCTGATGGCCTCACTTATGCCATTTTCTACGCAACCATGTCAGGGAGAGTTCTATCTCTCTATTTCAACAACTCTATTATATTGAAGGGTTCTAGGTATTGATAGTTGCCTAACAATTCCTTTCTTGTACACAAAATTGCTTGAACTAATCACATGGGTGTCCTAAACCCTAGTTAGTTTGAAAGGTCTTATCCTTTAGTTTAACTGATTCCTCACTAGTTCAGCCATTATCTAATAGCTTCACACTTGACAAAAATCAAGAAAACATTACTGTATTTCGAGTAAACGTCCACAACATTAACGAAACACCAAGCTTTGTGTTTTGCCCTCACATTTACTGGTTCACTAATGTCATATTTTGCCAATTGTAGTGGATTTTCTAAAAAAATGTTTCTTTGTCTTTCTTGCTAGGTAGAATAAGTTCTCAACTTATTCATAAGGGTATTAACCCTTTAGTACACGTTATTTAGCAAATACTCTTTTGCTAATTTGATCATTTCTTTTGATCAATGTGTACATGTGGCAAGAAATGAAATCTTTTATCCCTAAAAGAAACATCAAAACCCAACGAAGGATTTGAGAATCATAGTCCCATCGATCCTTAACTAAAAAAATAGCAAAGATGTGATTTGTCAGTTGTAATTGTATGGAGTGAATCAGGGTGGTTTATCTATGCAGAGTTAACGTGTAAGTTCCAATCCCTTAATTCTATCTCTTTGTTGCTTTGTATTTGACATAAAGCCATATGCTTCTCTGAAATATCCACAACTCATGTGGATCGCTACTTTTACAACGCTTAAGGAATATGAATGTAGCTTTTCATCTTTGTAGAAACCATTTGACCTCCTCTAGATCAAGTTTACCTCATAGGTTTTTTGCCCTTGGGCTTAGAGGATGAATCCTCCCACTCTTTAGCTAAGTTCATCTGATTGATAGATCTTGGATCCTTCAGTCTTTCACACTTAGGTTCAATATGGTGAATCACATTGCTGAAGGTCACAATATGCACATCAAGGGCAATATTTACTTTCGTATACGCCCACTCACTGGAATACATGGCTCACTCCCACTTACTGGGAGACATAGCTTCCTCCCACTCCCTGGGAGACGTCTTATCACAACATACACTTTTTGTTTGTTAGAAAGAACTTGGCATTCAGTTTGTGTCAAGTTCTTAGTTTGACATCTACCTCAAGTGTTGCCTAAACGCCATGTTAGGACTTAGTACACTATGTTGAAACTTCACTTAGTTTTAACTTTATGGAAGAAAGTCACCTATTCCACTATCTTCCAACACTATCCACACGACTTGGATAAGGTTACATTGTTGTACCATCATAAGTTTGAACAATGTTGTTCTTTCTATGCTTGATAGCATAAACCTTTTGTTTCTTTCAGTTGCTTTAGCCTCTAAATGCTAAAGTCTAGTTGGTAGGATGTCCCTAACATCTCATTCTTCCTGAATGAAAGAGAGATTTGAGAGTTTCTAACTCCACAGATATCTCTATTGAGCTTGTCTTCATAAGCTCAGTCAAATAGACTTGGTCATAATTGGTCACTTAGACGATTATGGTATACAAATCATATTTGTTCAAGTAAGACAAAGGATAATTAGATAATAAGTTCATTAGTTTCATGTTCAGGAGATAACTATATTGACTCCCATCCCAATCATGCTAGTTAACTCATCACCCTTTTAACCATAGTCTTACTTGAACACATTCCCCTTTGGATTTCTAGACATATTCCAAAAACCCCCACTCAATCAAAAAAAATAGTTATTCAAAGAAGATAACACAATATCATCTAATCAATATGAATGTTCATGAAAACAAGAAGAGAATATGCTTAATTCAATTCTAAAAACAGATAATTTAATCATAAATTCAATGATAAAGAACATTAAAAAAAAAAATTTTTGCCTCATTTTGTTGTCTCTTAACTAGGTTCTCCCTCTCACAGGCCCTCGTGACCATGTAAACTCATATAGCGTCTAGCTACAATGTCCAGCTCCTCTTTGCCATGTTTACATCCACTTACTTGGATGTAATTGTAGCATACCTCCCACTTGATGATGAGATGATTCTAGCATCTCTATCTGTCTTATCCTTTGTCACAATATTTGTGATAAAGGATTGACTTTTAGAAGTCATTGCTTCAATCCAAGTGGATCAATATGGTTAGAAGCATGGGAAGACTTATTATTATTCAATAATCTCAAGTTGCTGCAAATTTTCAGGTTTTTATCTCTAAGAGTTTTAGTCAAGGTTGGATAGGATTTTATATTCAAAAACTCATTTGAATAATCCCTCACTTTTAAAGAATCTTGCAGCATTAACCTTATGTTGTAGCTGAAATACTCTTAATAAGTAAGGCAACCTATCCCAAAAACAATAGAATCCACAGACTCAATTTTAATGTTTTTGGGAATCTCTAAAGTGCATATAAGCATCTTTTTGACTCAAAACACATCCAAACGTGCTTAAAATATATGCAAATTATATATCAAATTGAAGCTCTCGAATTTAGGAAATTTTAAGAAGAAACCACGTCTCAATCGGAGGTTCCACGCTCCCACAGGTGCCCCTAGAAGGTGTCTGGATTGAAAAATCCAGAAAGATTGAAAAATTCCAACAAAGGCCATTCTCAGTGGTGGCGCATGATATCCACGCGCCACCTTACGGCTGTCCGCCGACAACATGCGCCGGCTCCCAAGACTCCACGCGCCGTCCTCTTTCCGATGGTGCTTGCCACGTATCAAATGGAGGCCCCAGTGGGCCCCACACACCATATGTCAGTTTCTGGTTTTTTTTTCTTTTTTTGGGTCAACTGATGACCGTTGACTTTGAAACAAAGTTAATAATTTGGGGTTAATATTGTAGACTTGAAAATTTTAAGGGGGTCTATTATTAAGTTTTAGATGTTAAGAAAATTATTTTTACATGCATGATTTTAAATTCAGGAACATTTTATGTAATTTAGCACCTATAAATTATAAACAAACATGCAATAAGACTGTAGTATGTAGATTAAAAAAAATCACATTTAAATCCATATGAAATATCTAAATCCATATTCAGACTTGCACTTTTATTAAATTCCTAATCAAGACAAGACGCGTCATTAGGGATTTGTGAATTTGTTGATTTTGCCAATGCGCCCTTCTACTATTTTATCCCCTTCTCACTCTTTCTCTCCCATATGAGCTAATCATGTGTTCTCTTCCCCTCCATGCTCGTAGCTCTTCTGAATTCCCAGTCGGAAATAGAATTTCTTGTAGAAAAGGAAACAAAATAACAGCCCCACAAACTTGCCAAAGTTAGGTTTAATGTTGTTGACAGATAGAGTGGCGCGTTGTTCCCAATCAGCACTACCTTGGCCACCGCAAGCATGTTTATGTATATAAACCAAGTAGAAAGCTTCTCGTCTCTACATCTACCCTCATTTTATTCATTCATTTTTTTAAAAAAAAAGAAGATAGACAAAAAGGATATAATATTCCAACGTACGTGATGATTTATTACAATCCAACTTGTTTTCTGGTGAATTGACTTTGAGAAACAGCTGTAAGGGCATTGGCTAATATCTCTGTCTAGCCATCAGTTAGACTCCCACCGGTCTGTTTTATAAATAAAAATTATTATTCTAATTGTGCAAAACGAACTAATGGCTAAAATTAGTTTAAAACAATAAATATATTAAAAATGTGATATCTTTGCTAAATATACCCTTATTTATGAAAAGAGTATAGGAGAAAGAATGAGTAAAAATAGAAAATATGAGAAATAATGGGTAATAAATGATTAAATAAAAGAGAATTAGGGGTGAGTGTGAGATAATTAATATAATGATATGTATTTAATATGGGTAGAAAAGGAAAAGGTATTTTAAATTTTGAGACACAAAAAATAAGTTACTTATATTAAAGATCATCCCTAAGAGAGAGAAAGTTATTTATAAAAAGGATTGGAGGGAGTATATGCCAAAAAGCCATTTATAGGAAATTACAATTCCTTAAACAATCAATAAATTATAATAAAGGGAAAGTACTGGATCGGGTGGAACAAATACTAGATGAACCAGTGATTTGAACTCCTTTTGCACATATCTCACCACACGAAACATAATTTTGATCGGTTCCTTTAAGAACAGAGTTTAATTATATTAACGTCATTACTTAAAGCTTGCTAAGTATCAGTAAATAGAACAGGCATACCTTCAAATCAACGAAACTTTGAAATATATGCTATCTGCTTCACACGATTGCTTTAATTTTGTGCTTATTGTTCTAAGTCCCCAAAGCCGATTAAATTAATTAAATTATCCAGAAACTTGTATAAAAGTCAAATATCTCTAGCTGCAAATACTTAATAGGATCAGGAAGGGCGAAAACTTTGACTTTCTCTCCCCTCCTTCTCAAAATTTTTAAATGGATAGCTTCAATGTTGGGTTTTTGGCTCCCTTTTTATGCGGAGAAAAGCCCATGTTTGAATTGCTCAAATCTTAAGTATTTCCCATTTTATGTATTTCCTATTTTATGAAAAGAAAGGAAAGAAACAAATAGGAAAGAAGGAAAAGAGTAAGAGAATTAAAAAAAGGAAAGTTTCCTGATTGTTCTCTGTGAAAAAGAATATTGTCTTGGTGTTTCCTAATTTGAGGTTGTGTCTCACTTACTTAAGTGGGGAGAGGGTATATTAGGGTTTCGGGTAGAGAGGCCTCACCGAGGCTGGATAGGTCGAGGCTGGAGAGGTCGGAGAATTCTAATGTTACAGCCATGTGAGAGAAAAACGCAGTTTCACAAGTCAGTATCAGTAAATCAGCATTTGCGCATTCGTTGCCTGTTGGATAGAGCTAAAATTTGGTTGGCAGGTTTAGAACATATGTTTTGTAATTTTCAACTATGGGATCATTGTTTGGAGGCCTGGTGTAAGAGAAAACGGGTTCATGGTCGGGGACATTTTTACTGGTATTTTGAACTGCCTTATTCTCTATTTTAAGATGGTAACTTTTGTTATTTGGCTAGGTGTTGTACATGTTTGTGCATTTGTTTGAGACTCTCTTGTACCCTATTTTGATTATAGTGGATCATATTTTTATTAGTCTGAACGACCTGTGGTTTTTATCCTAGACTTGAGAGATTTTCCACGTTGATAATTTTGGTATCTCTTGTGCCATTTAATTTTTTCCATTTATTTGTTTATTTGTTTTCCCATAGACTCTTACAAGCTTCCAATTTTTGTTCATTTATTTGTTTTTGTTTGTTCATTCAATGATACTTTACTGGTTAATGATCGTAGTTTGTGACTTCATTTACATACTAAAGTTTAAATCGGATTCCTCGTCAATACGTAAAAGTCATGACAGCTATAGTTAAGGGCTTGCAAACTTTTAATTTTCTTTAAACTTAAGCTCGCAGGTTTGCATTGTGCGAGCTTGTCGTCGTTGAAAATTTATCCTCAAGGTTGCGACGACAATCACAATAATCTCTCTGTTTCTGTGTGTGGCCGATGTGGTAGACTTATTCCAGGTTTTTAGATTGCAGTCGATGATCATTACTTGCTTCTTGATTGCATAATGCTTACCAATTTTTTACCAACTTGGGTTGATATAAAATATGAAGTCGTTTTTTCAACTTCCTTCAAAGGAAAAAAAATTGAGTCATTTTGCGCAGTTAACAATAGCAGTAGTTAACAAAGATCCAAAATAAAATCAGAATATTCTGTTCTGTTGATCGGTGATTGGCTTAGTCATTTAAGTGTTGGGCTTTTGTAAAAGTATTGCTAAGCAATTCCAACTAAAAAAACAATTAACTAGCAGCGGAATTTAGTGATAGAATTCCATCGCTAATTTGACTTAGTGTTCGCAATAAGTACTTATAAATCGTGATTTATAGTATACGAGGTAAGTATGTGAGATGAGTTTTATCTCGACTTACGTAATAAGTATTTATTCTTGAAAAATAAACTAATCCAAACATGCTGTAGTGACAGAATTCCGTCACTAATTAATTAGTGACAATCTATTTGACGGCAGAATTGTACAATTATTTTGTCGCTAAATTCCAAAGCTAATCCACTACTTTCTTGTAGTCTTTAGTTTTGTATATGCTGCATCTTTCCTAAAGGAGAATGGAGTGATAACAGATCATAAAGCTTTCAAAAGTTATGGATTTGTTGAAACAACTCACAATATAATCTGATGATGAAATCTCAAGTTCAACTCTGCATAAGAGTTCTACACTTTTTTTTTTGCTAATTAAGTACATATATCCTCCTATTATGGGCAATTCAGTCCGAGACATTGCCAGTCAGTAAATGTAAGTGTCACGCCCTTCTCTTATTTTTCATGTTTTTTAGAGTCTTTGCGGAAAAAAATATGCGGTTCGGTAGGCAATACAGGAATAGCATGAAAATACTGATAAAAAGTGCATAATTATATTACAGAAATTCCCCTTAGAGATTGTATATAACACTTACAAATTATGTAGCCGGGCAAGGCTACTTGGGTATTCAACCCATCCCAATGAAATGCAGACATCATCCCTCTTCGTTCCACCACAGCAATTCTCTCGCACAGTTCTTTTCTTTGTTCTCAGTATACATTCTGTCTTCATCTGTCTAAATTGTTGGTAGGGGAGGGTGAGATTCAAGAGAATTTCAGTAGGAAATAGATACCAATATGCATGCAAGGTAAGTGCTTAATGCATGACATGCTTGCATTTTATAAACACGTGCTAACATAATGACATATATGCGTGCTCAATGTTTTGTGTAACAAAACTATGGCCACAATATAAATAGAAATAGAGCTCCAATCATTCATATATGTTTTACATAATCAAGAAAAGCAATAACATGTATCAATACACCAGCACAAATATCAAATACATGTAGGAGAGGTAAGTTCCTTACCTTAGACCTTTTCCAGCTTGAACCGTGTGCTTCGATTGGCGTGCCAATCCTTGGGCTTTCAACTTGTTCCTAAAATGTCAAATGTACCAGTTTAGACACTTCCATAGTGTTTCTGGTGGTTATATGAGTCTATCGTAAAAGTTTACCAAAATGCCCCCAGGGACCTGGCCCGGCCCGCCGTACTCGACCCAACTGTACTTTTCCTGAAATTTTGACATGGGCTATTCTTACATATTTTTGCCCAAAGAATCCATTTCTGGACTCGGAATTATCAAATTCATGGCCAAAAGATGAAATTGCCATCGGTAGCCCTTATTTCAGTATTTCAAGGGCGTTTTCGTTATTATGCTTTTTCGGGCTTTACCGAAAAAGTGACCAATTGTAACCCCACCTAATTTTCCCTCCTGAACTCAATGGAACCATCAAATCGTTGAAAATCCAACTCTAACCCTCATATATAGCCCTCACCAAAATTCTCAGCTTCCCGGGAAAATAGGGGTTTTTCGGTTCTAACTCCGCAAACGTGTTCTTTTCTACTCCTAATCATTTTAATAATATTTAATAACGTTACAACTACCACTTGAACCAAAATTGGGTAGCATAACCCTTAGGCAACTCAATTTCCATAATTTAAAACTAACGGCAATCTGGCAAAATTTCACCAATTAAATTGCCCACAGCAGCCAAAATAGTTAATATACGAAGGTTTGGAAGTTACCTCAAGCTCCCACTAGCTTTTTCTCTTCTTGGCTGAAATCTCTAAGCTCCCAAGACTGAAATTTGAGCTTCAAAACCTTAATCCATATAGAAGAATAGCTTAGGAGCGGAGTTATACATGTTAGATAGAGATTTACCGAAGAAATCAACCTACCATACAAGTTTCTCTTCCCTTTCTCTCTCTAGAAAATTGCTGAACTTCCTCTCTCCTCCAGCTGAACTTCACATCAGATATGGGCTGAAGAAGGAGGATGATGTTTTTAATAATATATCCCAATTTAATTAATTAATTTTCCCAATTTCGGATTTTTACAAAATTTTGGCAAATTTCTGCCCAAACTTTGAAAAATCATAATTAATTCTAAAAAAATCGAATTGGAGTGATTCCAATGGCTATAGAAATTTTATTGAGTCTAGTTTTAAGGAAAAATATAGCATTTTTCTAGTTGGAAGTACAAAATTCCCAGAATTTTAATATTTACTTGCTGTTCTAAAAAATTCACAGTTTTTCTGGGCTAACTTCAAAAATTCATAAATTTTTGTATATAGCTCTAATTGAGTCATATGACCTATCAGATTAAAGCTTAGGAAGTCTACTTTCATCCTGTAAAATCTCATAATTTTTTTCTCTTCATTTGATTATACAAAATCACATGATAAGCTTACTGCCTCATAGGCGATTTCACCGAAAACATTGTTTACCTTTAATTTCTAGCATCCCATGACCAACATTGACATTAGTATTGGCCAAATATTATTTTCTTATATTCTTCTACTTTGGACCTCAGTATTAGGATTTCTAGAAAGCCCAAGAGTTAATTCCATTTTTATATACAAATTTCCCATACTCTTTAATTCACCATTTTATTCCCTTTAATACCTCACAAATAAAAGAAATGTTAGAGAATAAGTTCAAGACACCTGCTAAATCAGGGTTTAGCATTTCGCTTAATTTAGGCTTATTCCAAAGCCTCTAGTCCCAAAATTCGGGATATTACAGTAAGCACCTCTCAGCAGGATTCGAAGTTTGGTTCACCACATTATGAGAAACTAACCCATTCTTCCAGACCCGACCCCGATGATAGGGTTCTACACTTTAAATGCATCTCATTCAATAAATTGATGTTATATGTAAAATATTTGTTGGGCTATAAGATATCACTCCTACGTGGAGGCTTAAGTTTTTAATTGTTTAATTTTATTTACTTCTTTTTTTTTTATAGAAAAAGAGAAAAAACATAGCCCTACCGGCTCTATTCTACTAATTCATTACAAATATATTGGTTCGAAACATCTTCCATGATCAGACTTTTGACTTCATCAGGTTCTCTGTCAAGCACAAGAAAATCCACCGTCATATTCCACGCTCTTTTTGCCAAGTAATCTGCCACCCTATTCGCCTCCCTATAACAATGTAATATCTCCACATCCCAGTCACGTTCCAGCATCGATTGAATTTCTAAGATTAAAGTAGCATCATGATGTTCATCGGGAATCATTCCTTGAATAAGATCCAGTACTTCGCTGCAGACACTCTCAACAATAATATGCCTAAATCCTCCTTCCCAAGCTAATTTCATACCCCACAAAATTCCCCAGGCCTCTGCTGTGATAACCGATCCGCTTCCAATCCTAAACATAAACCCTTGAATAAATCCATTTTTTTCATCCCTTATCACCCCACCACAGGTACAGCATCCCGTCGCTTCATTCCTGGATCCATCTGTATTAATTTTAACCATCCCAGCAGGTGGATTACTTGGCATATTATCATTTCCTGCATTGACCATTCCATGGACAAATTGCTCACCCGCTGAAATAATCGAAAAGTTGCAACTTGAATCCCAAAATAACCAAATGCCCCCACTAAATCCTCGTGCATCAACCACATGCATATTAGACCATCCAATCTTCCGAGCTAATAACTTTGCCTTTATTTCCGCCTGTCTAGGTTCCAATAGTGCAAATAGATTAACTCCTTATTTATCAATAATATCACTGATTAAATGATGAGAAGAGGCACCACCGGCACCCCGAGTATTCCATGTCATAACTATCATTAAATAAATAATGACAGATAAAGGATTTCCAACATTCTGGAAAACACTATTTGGACGTAGGCCCGTAAGCTCCCTCACCTGACTCCTTCATAACAACATCATCCACCTCACTTGGGAGATTGATACTAGTAGAATAGTTAATCTTTCTACCTGCACCTGGATTAATCGGGTCAGAAGCACTATTTCTATTAGATTTTGGTGGTTGAATTTTGACACCTTCTGATTTTAAAGGCGTCCCCGAATAGACCTTATTGGTTGCAATTTGGAGGATCCCGCGACACTCTTCCTTCCTTCATTCAAACCTTTTGCCAAGCCCCTAGCATTATGAACTTTTCCACTTTCTGAGGTCAAACTAGAATTATCTTGGTCTACCATTTTATTCTTCACTTGTTGATAATGTTCCATTGGGTTCACCAAATCTGTCTTACGTTCCACCACATTTTCTTTAGTCCCAGAATTAATCACCACAGGCTTCTTCTTACTAGGCAAGGACCCACCTGATTTAAATATTCGGACTAATGAAGATTCTGTAGCATCATGTGCCGAATTATTGGGTGCCATTAAAGTGATTTCATTTCCTTTCTCTTTCGTATTCTCATCTGTCAATGCTGCGAATCTTGATCCTCCACCATTATTGTTTCTATGCAAATCATGTCCCCCTCCCCGTCTGATATTCAAATCTCCCCCGGTGCCACGCTGCATCCTTCGACGTCTGGGTGCCACCATCCATTCACCATAGGTTATGGCTTCTGGGTTATGGTTAGTTGACATCGAATCCGCTGTTCGTCCATCACACTCAGTCTCCGAACTTTGAACTCCCGAAGGTCCAGATTCTTTCTTTCGTGAGCAATGTTCGGATCCATGTCCATACCTCCCACATGAGAAACATATAAGGTGTAGACCCTCATATACTATTTTTTTTCCTTGCCATTAATCATAATTGATGGGAGCAGAGGGGAATTCAGGTCTATTTCAACACATAATCGAGCAAAACGACCTTTTGTTTGTTTCAATGTATTATTATCCACCTTAAGCACCCTTCCAATCTGACTACCCACAACGTATAAAATACCCTTATCATAAAAATCAACTGGAAATTTTGGAATACGTACCCATGCAGCGATCTTCGGTACCTCCCCAGCATCAGAATCGAACTCAGGTTTCCATGGCTGTACAGCTAGGTAATGTTCCATGTATAACCATGGGCCACCAGTCAAAGCAAACTCATAATCCTCCTCGCTTGTTAGACGAACCAAGAAATATCCAGAACCAATTTCTATCATTGTTACCTCACCCCTTCGACCCCATAGTTGCTGCAGCTTTCTACCAAGTTGTTCTTCACGAACCATACGTCCCAGAAGCCTAACAATCAGAGAAGTCCTCCATTTCTTTGCTAGTTTTTGACGGAATTCCGGTGAGACAACAATATTTGGACCTTTTTGAGTGATCTCAACCTCAATTCTTGATTTCCATCCATCCCCACACCACCATTCTTCCTCCTCATCAGACATATCTCCCGCCATCGGTATATCAACACAAGCTTCCTTGTAAGATTTTTTCTGTTGTGTAGAAATCTCCTCCACCACCTCTGCATCAGTCATCCAATCCTCCACCCTTGGTACAAGGGATTGGTGTTCAGAGAACTCATCCTCCTCATCTCTAATTTTCTTTCGGCTTCTTACCATAGCATCTTGTTCTTCTGATGTCGGCACCGGAAGTACTCTCTCACAACTTCTATCCCGTTCGCGTATATTGCTTTCCATTCTGTTCTCAGGTTACACACAAATCTCCGAAAAGCTTTAGAAAGCCAGTAAAACGTTTCATTCCACAGATCACCAAGGACTGAAACTGAAACTAGAAGCCCAAGATCAGCGTTCATCAAACAATGAAGAATCAGTGTCGACAACTTAGTCCAGCTGAGACAGAAAAACTTCCAACGTAAAACAAAAATAAACCGAAGCAAGAAGAAACCAGATCCTTCTCCTCTGTTCTTGGCAAACGCTGAAAACGAAAGAGAAACACCGCAGAAAAAAAAAAAAAAAAACAGCAGCTAAGCATATGCCCAGCGGTGCAAACGAGAATGATAGACCAAGTCACTGGTGGAAGCAAAATTCAGAAATCAGAAAACAGAAACAGTACGAAGTCGCCAGAACTGCAATTCCTCTGTGCCAAAACTATTTACTTCTTATGTGAGGCCCATATGATAAAAATTTGAAGAAAATTACCTTTTTATATATTTCATTTCCACAAAAATAACTTTGTCTAATGTATGATTGCCACCGTGATTGTATAAACAAGTTAGGTTAAACTACGCAAAATTTCCCCGAATTTTATATTATGTAAATAACTTCCCTAATCTTTGAAACTTTACAATAAACCTCCTTAAACTCTTAAGTTATATTGTACTATTAATTTTATTAGTAATCTTTTATTATTTACAAATGGCTAGAAGTTTAAAGAGTTTATCTGCATATATAAAGTTAAGAGGGTTATATGCATATGGAAATAAGATTTAAGAGGGTATAAAGTTAGTAATCTGGGGTAAACGTCATAGACATAAAAATTTAAGGGGGTATATTAAGTTTTAATTGTACTACACGATCTAAATTCAGGGAAATTTCATGTAACTTATGAATTATAAACAAACATATATATGCAATGAAACTGCTATAAACTTGACAAAGAGAACATTGAATAGCTTTACATAAGAGGCACTCGTAATTTATTTTTGATCACCAACGAACATACACAAGATACACAACAATGACATGAGATTAATAAACTTGATAGAAAATAAAAACACTGAACAATAGTTAAACTCCTTATTCCACACGGCTATGACATGGAGTAGTACAGTACAGTGTTGTTAAAGAATATTGAATAGGTACATAAGCTGATATATATATATATATATATTCTTCAAAACTCTTATTTTCAAGTTTCTTCATTTGGTTTCTCATTCATCATGCCTATGTATATGGAAAAATTAGAAAGCTTATCCTCTAAATCTTCCCTCATTTTACTTAATTTATTATTCATTTTTTAAACAAAAGAATATAATATACCAACGTGCTAATTATATTATTACAATTCAACTTGTTTTCTCGTGAATACACTATGAATCAGATTATATTATTATTTCATTTTACTGGTTAATGATTAGAGTTTGTTATTTCATTTACATACAGAAGTTTAAATTGGGTTCTTTGTCAATACATAAAAAAAAACAAATTTTGTGTAATTTATGATTGCAAACGTGATTGCATATACAAATTAGGTCAAATTATGCAAAACCTCCTGAATTTTGTGTTATGATATGTAACTAGCACCTCTAACCTTTTATCTAGCGGTGTGTCAGTGCAGCTCTTTCGAAGAGGAGTCGCTGAAAGAGTGGGTGTCGCTGCCCCTTCTCCTATGATCAAGATCTTGGGAACTGCTGAATCTAAGGCTCGGAGGTTTCTGTTATGCTTTTAGTTTGTTGACTCGGTTGCTCGTTTCTTCATTGATTAACAAAATATATATCTGATTGGCAAAAAAAAAAAACCTCTCTAGCCTTTGAAATTTTGTAACTAATCTCACTGAATTTTTTCATTGTTATAAATAATTCTTATACTATTAGTTTTAATTTATTCATTAATTATTTGCAAATGGCTTCAAGTTTAAGGCATATGAGGTTGAGAGAGAAGCTTGTTTTCCTTTTGTCCTAGTTATAAGGCACCTCATTAAAGTTTTGAGGTAAATGTACAATTTAACCCTTCATTTATTATTGTGTTGGGTTTGTTTTCATTTATTATTATGTATATTAAAAAGGGGTAGAATTGGAAAGTTGTTGAATTTTATGACAGAGCTAATGACATTTAAGGTTTTTCTTTGACTGTGTGAAAAATGTTAGAAGTGCCCTATAAAAATGACCAGATGAGTAGTTGTGATTGTATGTAGTGGATCCTATTTACACCACGGTGGATGTTGTATTTTGATCAAGTAGTACGGGACAATATTTCTGACTTCTCCCTCTCTATATGGCAAGCATGGTTGTATTTTTAGAATTTACGTACGTTAATTCAATCGAAATAGTCAATGTTCATGTTTCACACACTTCTCCAATGTTCTTGTTTTGACCTTTCTCCATTTGGTTTGTCATTCATCATGGTTATGCGTATCAACCAATTATGAAGCTTATCCTCTCCGCGTCTACCCTCGATCATTTTATATTTACTCATTTTTTTAATCGAAAGAGGTTAATATTCCAACATGCTAATTATATAATTGCAATTGAACTTGTGCGTTTTTCTGGTGAATAGACTTGGACAAGCAGCTATATAAGAGCATTATCTAATAACTCAATCAAACTATCAGTTATATATGCCAAAATTCCATGTATAAAAAATTAAAAGTCCTTGTCAGTTACTCAGATATATGATAACAAGATTCAGAAAAGGCACCGGATACCGGTTGAAAGTATAAAAAAACAGAAGAAATTACCGGTCTTTAACCAATCCAATAAATTAGTATGATACATGGAAAGTATTCGTGTGGGACAAATAATAGACGAACCGGTGAGTTGTCAATTTTTTCGTAATTTACCCCTATTGATGCTCCCTCAACCATAATCAAGGATGAGAGAGAATGAAGGAATTAAAGAAGATGATTATGGTGTTTTAGAAAATACATGTCATATTGACTAATTTAACTAACTTCTTCAATCTAATCAAATTAGGTAAATTAAGTTGGTAAATATGACATGTATTTCCAAAACACCCTAGGCATCTTCCTTATTCCCTTCTTCCCTCTTCTCCTTGATTATAGTTGATGGGGCATCAATAGGGGTAAGTTAGGAAAAGATTGACAAATATAAAAACTATGCATCCATGTTAACTCGCAAAATATGTCGTATGTTAAGGACCGGAAGCCGGAGGGAGTATTAAATTTCCCACCAAAATTTCCTTTTTATTTATAAATTAAGGAAATTTTTTTATTTTCTTATACTGCAATCGTGTAAATGCCTAGATGGCGCGTGACTGTGTGTTGCTGTGCATAACGCCATACTTTGATCATGTGCTGCATCTCAATCCTTTGTTTGTCTTTTTTTTTAGGTTTAATATTTTTTTTTAAAATTGAACATAACATTGAAAACATTTCTCTACCGTCATTAAATAATAGCCATCATAATAAAAAGAAAAAATATTTTTCAACTCACCAAATTTTTCCGTAGGATAAAAATTTGGAGAAGATTATCCTTATTATATATTTAATTTCCAGAAAAAAAAACTAATTGTGTGTAATTTATGATTGCATAAGTAAATTAGGTCAAATTACGCAAAATCTCCTGAATTTTGTGTGATGTTATGTAAATAGCCACTCTAACCTTTTATTTAGCAAAAACTCGGTGTGTCAGTGCAGCTCTTACGAAGAGGAGTCATAGAAAGAGTGGGTGTCGCCGCCCCTTCTCCTATGATCAAGATCTTGACAACTTCTGAATCTAAGGCTAGGAGTTTTCTTTTATCTGAGTTGTATTTTACTGTTATCCTAGGATTCACTCCTTTTTGGTTGCTGTTAAGTTTATTGGTTGCTGTTTTTGTTGACTTCTGTGTGCATGCAGGCTGTTATGCCTTTAGTTTGTTGACTCTGTTGCTCGTTTCTTGATTGATTAACCAAATATATATTCTGATGGAAAAAAAAAATCTAACATTTGAAATTTTAAAATAAATCTCACTGAATTTTTACATTATTATAAATAATTCTTATACTATTAGTTTTAATTTATTCATTAATTATTTGCAAATGGCTTGAAGTTTAAGGCATATGACTTCAAAATTTGCGCGATTATATGGGTAAAAAAATGAAGTTTAAAAGGATATAAAGCTAATAGTTTGAGGTTAGCATCATAGACTTGAAAATTTAAGGAAGTTTATCACCATTAAGTTATAAAGGTTAAGAAAGTAACTTGATGAACATGATTCTAAATAATAAACAAGCATGCAATAAGACTGTAAACTCAACAGAGTTCGATAGTTTCCATATATAAGGCACTCGTAATTAATTATTGACCACAAACAGCATACACAAGATATAAAACGACGACATTATATTAAACTGGAAAGAAAATATAAACGGAACAGTATACTCCTTATTTCCACGGGCTATATATTAGGACATGGAGTAGTAGAGCAGTGTTGATAATATTGAAGAGGTAGCTTTATATTTTAATGTTCTATCCGATCCTGGGAACCCGAGTGACTCTGCCCTGACGGTTGACCCAAACGCGAACCCGATCGCACCGGAAGTCAGCTGTGACGGAGGATCCTTCCACCACAATTATGACTCTCACCCATCGGTTCTCTCTCTCTATTATTGCTTCTGCTCTCTGTCCTCCCACGCCTACCAGCCCTGGCCATGAATCCTTACCTTCACTCACGTCAACACGCAAGTCACAAATATGTACCAGGAAAAAGAACCAGAATAATCAAACAAGACTTAACATATGGATAATAACATTATTATCGAATAACAACGTTCTCTTCTCTATTACCTCGGCAGCGACCTGACATGTCTTCAACGTGGGGATTTCCCTGCAATCTGTCTAAAGTGGTTTATGTGTTTTGTTTGGGATATGTCGCTTTGTATGCAGGGGATCCTATTTATAGTACGGGTGAGGTTGTGTTTCGTTGATCAAGTAAGCTACGGACATTTCTGACTACTTCTCCCTCTCTCTATATAACAAGCACGGCACGTTGTACTTTTAAAAATCCGTACGTACGTTAATTATATTCAATTGAACTTGTTTTCTCGAGAATAGACTTGGACAAACATCTATATAAGGGCATTATATAAGTATTCGTGTGGAACAAATAATAGATGAGCCAGTGATTTGAACTCCTTCCGGATATCTCAGTTAAAAATAAAATTGAATACAATATTATTAAAAACATTTCTCTACTGTCATCAAATAATAACACCACCAGCATAGAAATGATTTTTCTGCTTTCCCAACTTGTTCCACGTGATGAACATTAGAAGAAAAATGTCTTTATTCTATATTCATTTCCAAAAAAGTAAGTAATTTTGTGTCCTTTATTATTACAAAACTTCTGTGAATTTTATGTTATATGCAAGTGACCTGTAACCTTTGAGATTTTACAATAAATCACTCAGTATTCTTACATTTATATAAATAATTCTTACACTGTTGTCTATCCATTATTTTTATGTAAATAAATTAAAATTTAAGGGAATTATATGTATATAAAAAATAAAGTTTAAAAAGGTACAAAGTTAATAATTTGGGGGTTAATGTCATAGACTTAAACAATTTAAGGGGGTTTATTATTAAGTTTTAAATGTTAAGAAAATTATTTTTAATTGGATGACTTTAAATTCATAAGCATTTTATGTAATTTAGCCTAACAATAAATTATAAACAAACATGCAATCAGGCTGGCCGCAGACTCTACACACTCCTCTGGTCCTATATATAAGGTAGAGAGAGAAGCTTTTTTTGTTTTGTCCTATTTATAAGGCACCTCATTAAAGTTTTGAGGTGAATGTACAATTTAACCCTTCATTTATTATTGTGTTGGCTTTGTTTTCATTTAGTATTATGTATATTAAATGGGGGTAGAATTGGAAAGTTGTTGAATCTTATAGCAGAGCTAATGAGATTTAAGGTTTTCCTTTGACTGTGTGAAAAATGTTAGAAGTGCCCCACAAAAAGGACCAGATGAGTAGTTGTGATTGTATGTAGTGGATCCTATTTACACCGCGGTAGATGTTGTGTTTTGATAAAGTACGGGACGATATTTCTGACTTCTCCCTCTCTATATGGCAAGCATGGTTGTATTTTTAGAATTTACGTACGTTAATTCAATCGAAATAGTCAATGTTCATGTTTCACACACTTCTCCAATGTTCTTGTTTTGACCTTTCTCCATTTGGTTTGTCATTCATCATGGTTATGCGTATCAACCAATTATGAAGCTTATCCTCTCTGCGTTTAACCTCGATCATTTTATATTTATTCAGTTTTTTTTTAATCGAAAGAGGTTAATATTCCAACGTGCTAATTATATAATTGCAATTGAACTTGTGCGTTTTCTCGTGAATAGACTTGGACAAGCAGCTATATAAGAGCATTATCTAATAACTCAATCAAACTATCAGTTATATATGCCAAAAATCCATGTATAAAAAATTACAAGTCCTTGTCAGTTACTCAGATATCTGATAATAGGATTCAGAAAAGGCACCGGATACCGGTTGAAAGTATAAAAAAGCAGAAGAAATTACCGGTCTTTAACCAATCCAATAAATTAGTATGATACGTGGAAAGTATTCGTGTGGGACAAATAATAGACGAACCGGTGAGTTGTCAATTTTTTCGTAATTTACCCCTATTGATGCTCCCTCAACCATAATCAAGGATGAGAGAGAATGAAGGAATTAAAGAAGATGATTATGGTGTTTTAGAAAATACATGTCATATTGACTAATTTAACTAACTTCTTCAATCTAATCAAATTAGGTAAATTAAGTTGGTAAATATGACATGTATTTCCAAAACACCCTAGGCATCTTCCTTATTCCCTTCTTCCCTCTCCTCCTTGATTATGGTTGATGGGGCATCAATAGGGGTAAGTTAGGAAAAGATTGACAAATATAAAAACTATGCATCAATGTTAACTCGCAAAATATGTCGTATGTTAAGGACCTGAGGCCGGACGGAGTATTAAATTTCCCACCAAAATTTCCTTTTTATTTATAAAGGAAATTTTTTTATTTTCTTATACTGCAATCGTGTAAATGTCTAGATGGCGCGTGGCTGTGTGTTGCTGTGCATAACGCCATACTTTGATCATGTGCTGCATCTCGATCCTTTGTTTGTCTTTTTTTTAGGTTTAATATTTTTTTTAAAATTGAACATAACATTGAAACCATTTCTCTATCGTCATTAAATAATAGCCATCATAATAAAAAGAATCTCGTAGTGAATATCCAGAGGATAATTCAGATAACAATAGTTTGTCGTCCACTGACTACTGCCATCGTCCTTAACAACAGTCATTCCGCCTTAATGACATTAAGGTAGATATACCAGAATTTGAGGAAAGGCTTCAACCAGATGAATTTGTCGATTGGCTTCAAACCGTCCAACAAATTTTTGAATATAAAGAGATTCCCGATGAGCAGAAAGTCAAAATTGTCGCCATCAAATTAAAGAAACATGCCTCCATATGGTGAGAAAATCTCAAGAAAAGGCGTGAAAGAGAAGGAAAAAGCAAGATACGAATGTGGGACAAGATGCGACGCGAGCTCTCACGTAAGTTTCTTCCAGATAATTATTATCAAGATAATTTCCTTCAATTACATAATCTCCGCCAAAAGGCTATGTCTGTGGAAGAATATACGAGGGAATTTGAAAAACTCATGATGAAGTGTTATATCCAAGAGAGGGAGGAGTAAACAATAGCCCGTTATATCGGAGGATTAAATACCAATATTGCCCATCCGGTACAGCTCCAACAATACTGGACTCTGGACGACGTCATTCGTCTAACCATCCGTATTGAGAAACAGTTACCCAAAAGGTTTCCGTTTCAACCATCTTCCTCTACTGAAATTCCTTTTGATGAACATGAAGCACACATGCATTGGCCTACACAAATGCATCAACATAACTCTTCAAGCAAGCCTACACAAGTATATCAGTCTAACTCTTCAAGCAAGCCTCCACGAAAGGCTACCAAGGAATTTAGCTCCAAAGCACCTAAGTGCTTCAAATGCCAAGGGTTCGGTCATATCGCTTCAGAATGTCCTACCCGTAGAGTTGTTACCATTATTGAAGGGGAAGCTTCTGTAGTATTTGAAGAAGAAGAGGAGCTTATGCCTGACAAAGAGCCAGTCTTTGATGAAGAAGTCATTCCTCCTGATCAAGGTGAAACACTTGTGATTAGACAAAGCTTGCATACAACCATAGTAAAAGAAGAGCCTTGGCTACGTCACAACATTTTTCATACTCGCTGCACTACTCAAGGTAAAGTCTGTGACGTCATTATTGACAATGGAAGCTGTGAAAATGTAGTCTCTAACTACATGATAGAAAAGTTACAACTACCAACTCACAATCATTCGTATCCATACAAGCTCCAATGGTTTAACAAAGAAAGCGCGGTAAAAGTGTCAAAACGATGCCTTGTTACTTTTTCTATCGGTAAAAGGTATCACGATGAAGTTTGGTGTGATGTTGTTCCGATGGATGCTTGTCATCTTCTTCTGGGAAGACCTTGGCAATATGATTGACACGCTCTATACGACGGGTATGCAAACACATATTCCTTCCAGAAGAATGATGTGAAGATTCAGCTTGAACCTTTGCCACCAGATAAACACGTCAAAATCAAAAATAAGCCCAAGTCATTTTTACTAAAGCATAAAGTTTCAGATCAATCTCCATCCATTGATGATGATGTTGTTTTTGACTCGAGGACGAGTCCTGTCCAACCCCGGGAGAATGAAACAGAATAGGGAGTTGAAACAGAGGACATGCATATGACATATGCAATGACGTTGGAACAGGGAACGACGACAGAGGGGTTGGTGTGGCTGCCGGTTCTGACTTTTGCATTATTTTAAAGAATTTACAAGGGTGTGATTTTAGTATAAATAGGTGTGTGTTTTCATTGCAATACATCAAGATTTGGATTAGACACATTTGAGTTTGGTTTCTATACCAGATTTAGCTACACATGAGCTCAATTGCAACCTCAATTTCATCAAAATTCTGAAAATCCGTGAATTAGGTGAGAGCTGAATCTAATTAAAGAGTTGGAGAAGGTGTCCGGAATCTACAAAACTTCGCTAGAAAAGCACAGAATCTCGCTAGAATTCTGATATTTCCTTGCTGTTGAGGAAACTAAGAACAGATGAGAAATGGTGCTGCTCATAGGTGGTTTGGTCCTCTCTCGCTGTGTTCAACTCTGCTTGCCTTCTCCCGCTCTTTGTCTCGGCGCTCTGCTTCTCTATTGTCTAGGTCGAGTCTCCTGCTCCGAGCTCTCTCTCTCTCTCTTTCTTATGATGCTCTCTCGCTCTCCTCTGTCAGGTTCGGTGGTGGAGCTCTCTCTCTCTCTCTCTCTCTCTCTCTGCAGTGAGTGTGGCGGTCAAACAAGGAAGAGGTGATGGTGATTGAGGGAGGGTCGCCGATGATGGTGAATAAAGTGAGAGTCACCCGCAACCAAGGAGGAAAGGTGAAGGAGTGAGAAGCCGATCGATGTTGTCGTCCTCTCTTCAATCCGTGGTGCACTTTTTGTTTTCATTTGGCTCTGTGTATCCAGGAAAAAGAAGGTTTAGCCATGGTCAAAACACAAGTATTGGTTAGGGACTAAAGTGACAAGTTTTAAAAGTTTCTGGAGGGACTACAATGCAAATTTTGAAATATTTGAGGGTCATAAAATCGAATGTTTAAAACTTATGGGTAGTTGTCTATAATTTTATCTGGCATTTATATTTGAAATTTCTAGAAATTATGGGGCATTTTATTTAATTTTCCCATTTCTCAAAAAACTAATACTAACTCCAATTGACATTTTCCAAATTCTCCAATTTTCTTCCAAAACACCTAATGTAATATTAACCATAAGGTAGCATCAAAAGTCCATATAATCATTGGCATGAATGATTACCAAATTATGACCATTTTACCCCTAATTATATTTAATTCATTATAAATGTTCCTAATTCAAATTAGTGCTTAATCATGCTCTAGTGGTTTAAGAACTATTAAATGAAAGAGAAAGAAGAGCTATTGTCCTGCCATTAAGTGGATTTTGGAAAACGTATCAACATTTCATCAAGAATATATATCTTTCAAATCTCTAATTGAACGGTGAACATGGGTAAAGGAAAAAACTTGAATAAAGAAAGAGATTCAAAGAAGATGAAAATATAGAAGCACTAGAAGATGGTAAATTGGCATTTCAAGGGAACTGAATTTCAGATGGACATGCAAATTTCTCAATGTGTACAAGTTCTTAAGGCATGAAATATGTATTTAATTTGGTTGAGCAAAAAAAAAAGTACTTAATTAGCAACTGAAAAAAAGAAAAAGAAAAAACAGAGCTGTATCATTTATTGCGCAGATGTGTAAAATAATAATAACTTTTGCAGTGGAATAAAAAAGAACCATTCCTCATATGAGTTTCAAATGATTTCGAAACCCAGGCAATGTACACTTCAGTGTTATATGGGCTTCCTTGGCTATTCGTTCAAGCTCTCTTCAAATAGGTTTCTTTGTAGTTGGGCAAATTCCATCTGTGGCAGGCGTTATTTATAGTAAGCAGTTATAAATAAATTCACATTAAAGCAACTGACATTTGGAGAGGGGGAAATAGAAACAAGTTATATATACCATTATCCATAACAATTTTTGAATAAAAATACAACGACATTAGTAGAACCAACAAACCTTTGAAAGTACAAAGACATGGAGATCAACCATCAAACATAGTTCCAGCCGGAAGTAGATAGAAGACAGTTTAATTCTTTGGTGATGAATAGAGCATCTTTGTGTTCTCTGTACGCCAAAGAACCAGTCAGCAACTTTTTGGCTTGTAGCCCCATTTTCTGGTTGAAACACACAACCAAAAACAGAATCTCTGGTTGATACCCTATTTGTCTAACTGATTTGTTTGAATGAGAGGTAATTCAAAACCAAAATCTCTGGCCTCTTCTGGGCTAGCATAAACATTACCTAATTGTTTATCCAGATTGACCCTTGAAAATGAAAGCTCTCTATTTATACAAAACCTTTTCTGAATCCATTTTGATCTGTGTAGTGAATTACAGCCATTTCTGTGCTCTGAGACAAATCAATTGATTCACCACTTGGTACCAAATTACACAATATAAATTCACTTAGGTGCATAACACAGCTAGCTCCCAAAATCTGAATAACAGTTCAGACAAGGGACCTCTCTTCAGTTTTCATAATCAAAATTGTCCAATTACAACAGAATAAACAAAAATTTAGTAGATATAGCCGTCTTCACGCTCACACAAAACAGCCAGATATGTATTTGTTTTCTTCACTGGGGGATGGTATGCATCTATTGCTTCAACCAAAATCACCACCACAGATTTTTCTTTTTTAATCATATCTTATTGGAATGATTCCAGCTTCAAGTAACATCTATTTGTATTAATTTGGTAGTTTTATATGCTAATCTGTTATCTGTTGCAACTCTGCTTGTGGCTGATGCTTCTGAATTACAATTCTAGCAAAATATTGGACAGTAAACTAAAATTACTCTAAAACTCCTGATGCAGCATGTGATAAAAGCTTCAAGTACAGTTTAAGAATCAATTGTTGCTATGTTATTTATATGGATAAAAAAAGTATTAAAACCTCAATTTCATGCTGAAATATCAGAGACATAAAACTAGAATCTGCTTTCTGAAGGTTACTCGAAAATCCGTAAGCTAGTCAATTGAATTCTATTCATATAGAGAAAATTCCTTCTTTTGTGGGTGATTGACAGAATTAGAACAATGAAACCACCCTGCAATCAAGAAGAGTACATATCCGTATGGAGGAAATCGCTTGAGATTAATATCATAGAGGATTTTACAAACCCTTAAAATTGGTAATAACGAGATTCCAGTACAACGTGCTAGAAAATTAAATGAGATTCGAGCAAGATTTAATACAAAAAACTAAAATTTTCTAATAGGCCCCAAGCATAAAGTCATTCTCTCTAGTTTCATTTTTCACAATAATTAGATACTTTCTTTTGCACTTATTTAATTACGTGACATGGCAATTTTTTTTTGATAAATATCTCTGGTTCTTCAAATTTTAATGTGTATGGCTAATAGGAGTGGAGCTGATCAGTTTGTATTTTGATAATAGAGGGTTCATTTGTGGAATTAAAACTCACTCACTATATATATTAAGTTGTGACGCGCATGTACCCAACCAAGGGAGAGAGCATAGTTTCATGTTCGAGACATTGAATGTGGACACATTTTCCTGGGAGGATTTGAACTTATAGTTCGCAATGTTGTAAAGTAATCCTTCTATCAAATCCAACCCCATTGGTAAAAAATGAATTATATAACATACATCTTTCTTCTTTTTGATATGTTAAAGCTAAATTATAACAATTACTTTGGTAAAATCATCAAAAAGGAGAGTGGAGAGAATAGGTTTCTCTCTTTTAGCGGTGGAACTTTTACTGCTTGGTTCATGTTCCATTTTCTGGATTGGGCTCTCGCATCTATATCGTTTTACTGGTATCCTTGGGTGATCTTTGGATTGGTGGCTGTTTTCTTCATTGGAGTTGTTATTGTTCTTCGTCGGTGCAAGATGCAGGCGTCTCTTCGCTTGAATCTTCCATTCTGTGACATTGCTATCGATTGGAATATTGTCACTCTCATTATGTTTTTGCTAAGATCTTCTCTCCTCGTATGGTGCATGTTAAAAAGCTTCAAGCTTTGATATCGATTCACTTGAATTTGCATGGTCGGGTATCTGTTATGCAGCATCATGGTAATCAATTTGTTCTGTTCTATAGCTGTTTACCCTTGGTACGTCACCGGAAGTATCAATCTCTCAGTTTTCTGGCTGTTTCTCTATGTGGGTTCAAGTTCTTAATTTGCCTATAGAATTTTATACCGAGGAGGTGGTTTTTTTGTTGGTTTCGCAGTTTGGTTCACTTATCTGTGTTGATTATTCATCCCAATATCGGCTCGGTGGTTTTAGATTCAAGGTTGCATGCTCTGGTTCACGTTGGTTTTGATTTGAGCCTCATCTCTCTCTTCTATCTGGTAAGGCGGTGAAGTCAACGCCTTGGGCTGTAGAATTTGGGCTTCAAAATCGGACCCAACCCATGATGCTTCATTTGCTCAATTTGCTCATGAACCTGTTTCCTCATGCTCTGATCCTATTCCACCTGTATCTTCTAGTTCGACACTCTCTCTCAAGAGTCAAGGCTCTCACTTGGTTTCCTTTCTGGTTAAACGAACTAAACTTGTTAGCTCATCTTTCCAGGTATTAATTGCTTGGCAAAACTACGGATTTGACATGAGTTTGCCTAATGATGAAATTTTCTTTCCCTCATTGCTTTGGTGTCAACCCTCTGGCTCCTCCACCTTTGCGCCTTGGCCATTTCAAACTACCATTAGTTGCCACGACATTCATCGCTCGAGCTTTCTTGTGAGACGCTTCTTCTCTTTGTTCGTCAATGGCTCTTCTTTACTCTATGGTCGTTGTTGGTGGTGATCTGTAACTTCCTTTTGATGATTGCAAACTCCCGCCAAAACCGAAGACCTTTGTTGTTACTTTATTTGGTTCATATTTGTTTCAGTGTTTTTTTTTTTGTGGTAATATGTTTCAGTGTTTTTGTTTGTCGTCTGTTTGCTTTGTGCATGTGGGTTTGGTTGGTTCGTGTCCGTTCGTTTTTTGGGCTTGCTAATGTTATGTGTTTTAGTGGTCCAATTGTAAGGCTTCTTCTGGGGCGGCCTGGTTTGTTTTGCAAGATTTCGTAACCATTTTATATGTTTAATGCATTTTGTCATTCTATCAAAAAAAAAAAAAACACACACACACACACACACAATTAGTCTGGGACGCATAGAATAAGCCCCAATAATAAAGGAGGCAATAGTTTTATTTTCCTCTCTCGTCAATGAAAAGAACGCATAGCATAAACCCAAATGATTAGAAGAAACATATATACTTATGCTCTAAAATCTTTCTAATAGGCCCCCAACATTAAGCTGTTCTATATAGTTTCATTTTTCACAATAAAAAAGGTGCATGAGACTCCTGGAAGATAGGTCTGGGGGAGAGATAGATATATGTAACCTTACTCCACTTCATAATTAGATAGACTATTTCTAGAATTTAGTAGTTATGTTTTTTTTTTAACAAAGTAGTTATGTTTAAATATACAATAATTATATATATTAAGTTGTGACACATATATTTGAAAGATGACTTATATCACATGCTTCTTTTTTCTTTTTGATATATAAGTTAAAGCCAAACAATAACAATTACTTTGGGCCCAATTATAAATAAGACAATGCCTTCATTTTCCTCCCATGTTTAGAGAAAGGAAACATACGGAATAAACCCAAATGAAAGCAACATATGTAATAGAATAAAGCTAAAGTAATGAAAATGCATGAAATAACATCCAAGTCATCAACATTAAGAAATGAATATATATATCTTACTTTAACTTTGGCATTGGTGTCTCCATCATTCAAGAGCTCAATTAAAGAACAAATTCCTCATCATATCTTTATTTGTCAACGACTTTGGGCTTTTTTCTTATATCCATTCACATTCATCTCTTATTTGTTCTTGCTTAGGTTGAGCTATTTGTTGCCTTACGTTGAGCCATTTGTTGCCTCCTTCAACGTACTGGCCCTCCTTCACTGTTCGAATTCCTGAATTAGCATCACGGTCGTCTTGCAGTAAGTATTAGCTAGCTGGAGATTCTTTTGTTTTATTGATTTTTAAGGAATAATTTCTTTTTATTTTATAAAAATTTGGTTTATATATCTTGAGCCTCTTCGTTCGCGCTTTTGTTTCTTTTCAGTGTATTTTTAGACGATCAAGTAATCATCCTTCTGCTAATCATCTATTCGTATTTAAGGTAAATAATAGAATTTTTTCTTACATTTCAGTAAAATTGCATTGGCTCTAACAAAAGAACTCATTTGTTTTGTTTTTGTTTGGTTGGTATGTAGTAGAGGAAAAAAGAGATGTTTGAATGAAAAATGAATAATAAATCTGAATTGTGTAATTATCATTTAAAGAAATTTATTTTAACTTTTTATGAAACATTATGATAGGTCCCATATTTTTTTTAAAAAAAAATATTGATATGTTCCAAAGAATTCGATTTTTGTTTTGCAATTTTAATTTGTAAATATCGCAATTTAATTTGTAAATATGGAAGTTTAACTTATAAATATAAATTGTTAAATTTTATTTTTAAATGATGTCAATCGACCCATAAATTTAGAAGTTTGATCAACTTGTAAAAATAAATTGTTAAACTTAACTTGTAAATGACATATCTACACTTATAAGTATGCGCATTTGACTTGTAAATATTACACTTTTGAGACTTGCTTGTATTTCTTTTTTTACCTGGGACCTATGGGTAATTTTACTTAACTTTTTATTTGAAGTTTGGTGAAAGAACAATATAAAAAAAGCAGGTTTTTTTCTGTTTCTTTCTTTTGAATTTCACAATAAATTTATAACAACGAATACTTGTAGAAATATAGTGGACTCTTTAAAATATAAGAGTCATATATATACACACACACACACACACACATATATATATATATATACATATCATACGCTTAATTAACATAGAATAATAAAGAAGGCAATACTTTCATTTTCCTTCCTTTTCAATGAACCATACACACATAGAATAAACCCAAATGAAAGGCAAAATATATGCGATTCAACAAAGCTAAAACAATGAAAATGCATGGAAAAACTTTGAAATACACATTAAGAAATGAATATATATATCTTACCTTAACTTGGGTATTGGTGTTTTCGTCATTCAAGAGATCAAGTAAAGAACAAATTCATCATCATATCTTTATTTGTCAACGAGTTTAGGCTTTATTCTTAATTATATTCATTTACATTCATCTCTTGTTTGTTCTTGCTTACGTTGAGCTATTTGTTGTCTCCTTCAATGTCCCAGCAGTGTCAGTTTTTTTCTTCGGCCTTCCTTCACTGATCGAATTCCTAAATTTGCATCAAGGTCGCCTATATATCTTGGTCGTAAGTACACGCTAGCTGGAGATTCTTTTAATTTTTTTTATTGATTTTTAAAGAACAATTTCATTTTAGTTTTATTTATTTATTTTAAGCAGCTTCGTTTGCACTTTTCTTTCTTTTCAGTGTATTTTCATAAGAATATCAAGTCATTATCCTCCTACCAATCATCTATCTGAATTAAAGGTAAGTAACAGAATATAAGTTGTTTATTTTACATTTCAATAAATTGCATTTCTTTTAACAAGAGAACACATTTGTTTTTTTGTTTTTTTGGTTAGTATATTGTTGAGGAAACAAGAGATGTTTGAACCTTTTTTTTTTTTTGCGGCTGCTAAGATGACAATGAAAAATGAATAATTGATCTGAATTATGTAATTATCATTTGAAGTTATTTATTTTATTTATATCCTTAGTATAATACTTAATTGACTTTTTTTGGAGATATTAAACTAAATAAATTATTTTGAAGTATTTATATTTATCAGTTTTCTTCAAATTAATTTATTTGATTGATAAATTGATATATAATATAATGACATATAACATATGATATGACTAAGTAATTTATTATAATTGGCAAAAAAAAAAGGCTAATTAATTTATTTAGCTTACTTACTTTGTCAAAAAAAAAATCAACTTGGTCTTATATTAAGGACAAGAGGGAGTAACTTTTTAAGAAAATCATCATATGTCACAGGTTAAAAAGGAAAAAAGAAAAGAAAAGATATTGACAAGTTCCAAGAATAATTGATTTTTTTTTTTTTTACAATTTTAACTTGTAAATAATGAACTAGATTTGTAAATATGGAAGTTTAACTTGTAAATTTACAATTTTAACTTGTGAAAAACATAACTGGACTTGTAAGTATGTGGCATATGACTTGTAAATATTAGATATTCGAGACTTATTTGTATTTTTTTTTTCTTACCTGGGACCTATTGGTAATTTTTCCTAACTTTTTATTTGAAGTTTGGCGGAAAACAATATAAAATTACAAGTTTTTCTGTTTCTTTCTTTTGAATTTCACAATAAATTTATACCAATGAATATTTGTAGAAATTGGACTCTTTAAAATTTAAGATTCATATATATATAAATATATATATCATAGGTTTAATTAGGTGAATCATTGTTTGTTTGGTTCTTGAAGATGGGCATCACGACGCAATTTGATTCCAGGGTCTCTTCGGCGAACCTTTTCTTGTCCTGTCTAATTTTATTGCAAAGCTTGAGGTAAATATTTTATATTTTTGTTTACTTCATTTCAGTTGTTCACTTTGGTTTGTTTGGAGAGAGATGTCTCCATTGACCTTCCTCTCCATTCCTCACTTTTCAATATTTCCACCATTAGATTATGTATCAATGGTTGATATTTATTATGTAAAATGATTATTATAATATTAAATATTAAATAATATAAATAATAAATAAATTTATGCTTTAAAATTTGATGTGAACAGTTTACCATAGTATATTTTTATTATATTTAATATTATAATAATATTTTTACATGGTATTAAATCTCAATAACCATTGAAAGTTGACCTAATGGTGAACACATTCAACGGAGAGGAAACGGAGAGGGAGATCAATAGAGACATCAGCCTTATAATTGTAAAGATTTCATATACATAAGTAAGTATTTCTGTCCACTTAAATGACTTCTACCTATAATTATTTGGAGGCTAAGTGTACCTTCTAGTACTCAATTTTGGGAAATCACAGGAAATACTTTCAATTTTGTTTGAAGGAAAAAATTCTTCCATTTTGTTATATCAATTTTAGAGAGTATTGATCGATTAGTTTACATTGCTGTCTAAAATTTGGGTTTGCATTCAGTGCATATACAATTGATGAGCACCTATCTCTCATTATTGTATCTCTCGTTATTGTGATGAGATCTAAGCCTTTTGAATTTAATTTGAATGATACAAATTTAAAATTTTTAGCTTGTGATTTTTAAATGATAAATTCATTTTTTAGAAGTGATACTTATAAGATTATTTTTATTTTTAAATTTTACATATATTAAAATAAAAAAAATTTTGACCAGCAAATAAAAAATCTATTTAGAATATTAAATTAAACTAAATTAAATTTGGTCCATCCAAAATCAATAAACAATATAGATTGGTGATAAGCATATTTATGCTCGACAAAGTGATGAGTACATAATCTGCTCCGTATCGTAAACTTTCGTCTGCGATAGTATAACTCGAGGATTTCTGCTTTTCTTGTACAATCATAATTAGTTTCAGTTATCATCGTTCTGCATTGGTTTTTGGCTCAAAAGATTTCAAAATTATCACCGAATACTTTCAAATGTAATTATGAGAATATCATTTCTTTATTTTAGATGTCCTTTAATTCAATTTCTTTTAGCATGGGGATATATATTAGAAGCAAAACATTGTTAAGTTTTTTGTCAATATTTAGATTTTATGTTAATTGGAAAAAATAAAACAGCAGAATGCATACTTTTTACTTGATTTTTTATTAATAATATGAGAGACGCATCATTGCATTTTCCGTCGCATGTCAAAATATTGAAAATTTTTTACCAAAAAATCGAGAATTTATCTTTCTGATGCATAAATATCAATTTTTATTAAAAAAAATTTTTTAATTTGGAAATATATATGATGAAAAATAAATTTAAAGTGAGGCACTAATGAGTGTTTTATATTTTAAAAAATAATGAGATTATTTAACTTATATTTATCTTATGTTATTCTTACTTACAAAAGCGGCCTAGGAATGAAGAAATATGGGGGCAGATTTCAAATTAATGTATAAAAAAATTAAATAAAAAATTTTTTGATTTGAAACTAGAAATAATAAGATTTCCTTTTTCTTTCTTTCTCTATTTTTTATTTTTTGCTAAAGTATACTTGTATTCCTTTAAGTTTTATATAAGGTATACTTTTGATCCTTAATGTTATAAAGTATATTTTTTTATCCTATATTTCTAACACAGTTAATATTGCTAATAAAAAATATTGATACAGAAAATTCAAGTAATAACTATACAAATTCAAGTAATAACTATACAACTAATTAACAAAGTATATTTAAGTTTTAATTTTTTATTATAATATATTTAGGTTATTAAACTAAGATAAACCGACAAATCATTGCAAATAAAATTGAGATTTTGCTTGAGAAAAAAAAATCAAAGTTTTGATATTTAGATTATTAAACTAAAATTTGTTAATACAACGGAGGTTTTATATTGAATGCTTCATTAGGTTTTTAGATATTTTTTAATTTACACATATTTTAAATTTAAGATTAATAACATTTAATTATACTCATCACTTAATTTTACACAGTTATCACTTGAGTTTATTATGTCAGTATTTTCTATTGGAAATATTAACAGTGTTAGAATTATCGAACCAAAAGTATACTTATTAAAGTCAATGAACTAAAAATATACCTCATGTAAACTTAAAGGACTAAAAGTATACTTTAGCCCCCTTTTTTTAGTTTAGAAGACGCAAGTTACATTACATATAAATTCAAGTAAAGAATAATTTGAACTTTTCCTTCCATTTGAATTCCACAAGAAAGAAATTTTGGTACTAATTTGGTATGCCTTGTGGTACTTATTTCAATCAAAAAAGGATATGTGTTTTTAATTATTAATATATGATTCACCCTCTAACTAATTTTTATTATTAATACTTTAATTTTAATTTTTTTAAAATTTTAATTCACTTATACTTTTTTCCAACATTAAGTTCACTAATTCTAATTTATTGGAAGTAAGTAATTTAAATATATAAGCTTAATTTCCTCCATTTAACAATAAGTTTACAGTAATGAATTCGTAGAATTTCTTCCTTTTCTTCTATTCTCAGCTCTCCGCTTTAATTGGTGTATCATAGCACTGGTAAAAATTAGGAATATCTTATCTTACAACTCAGATTTTTCTAAGAATAAACCTTTTTTCTGCAGTCAATTACTTAATTCTTTCTTAGGACTGCATCACACAATCTGATTACTTCTTTTCGCTGTGACTAAAAAAATATAGCCAAAGTTATCATCAATTCATAATATAGCTAAATTAATATGAGAATATGATTTATTTATGCATGTTATATGCATATATGCATGGCTTATTTAGATAGCTACTCATTAAGTTTACACTGTTAGTTCTATGTACTCTAACCCTCGCATGGTTAGCAAGTTTCAATGGAATGTCCTTATGCATGTCATATGCATATATGTCTGCTTCTAGACTCAAGTTCAAGAGAGAATTCTAATCTGTCTATTGCATTAGATGGAAGAGATTGTCATGTGTATCGGGGAAAAGGTTACAGAATGCCTATCGGAGCCAATTTTGCGTCCTGCTCGTTATTTGTTCTGCTTCAAGAAATTTGTTGGAGATGTTGATAAAGCAAAACGAGAGCTAGAGGGGAAACTAGCATATGTGAACAAGCGTAAAGAAGATGCTGATAGAAAAACTGAAGAAATAATGCCATTCGTGAAAAAGTGGTTGGATGATGTGAATGCTATTTTTGAGGATCTGCAAAAACTGCAACAAGAGCTTGAAGGACGAGGAAACAAGTGTTTTAATATGTTGCTCAGATATTCTTTAGCAAGACAAATGGAAGATAAGGCTAAACAAATGATGGAGCTAAAAAAAAAAATCCTATTTTGAGCCTTTTTCCCAGCTAATCCAACTTCCCGGCACCAACTACTTCTCTTCCAAAGGGTTTGTGGATTTCAACTCAAGGAAATCAACTTACAATAGTCTCTTAGAGGCAATTAAAGATGACAAGAACAAGATGGTGGGACTGTATGGTATGGGGGCTTAGGCAAAACCACCTTGGCAAAGCAAGTAGGTAAGAAATTGGTTGAGCTCAAGCTTTTTGAAAAGGTTGTCATGGAAGTCGTTTCAAAACCCCCAAATATTTTGAACATTCAACCAGAAATAGCAGGGCAAATAGGCTTGCAACTCCAAGAGCCAACTCAACTTACTAGAGCACAAAGGCTGTCACAAGGGTTGAAAAATAAGAGGATTCTTATAATTTTGGATGATGTGTGGAGCAAACTAAGACTTGAACAAATTGGCATTCCACTAAATGAAAGTTGTTGTGTCTTGTTGACCACTCGCCTTCATGGTGTATGTCTTGATATGGATTGTGAGTGTATAATTGAACTGCCTATCTTAATAGTTCAAGATGCATGGGCTTTGTTCAAGATGCATGCTAACCCAACCAATGTCTTAAAGAATGAGTTTGATAGTATTGGGAGGAAGATTGTTGATGAGTGCAAAGGTCTGCCTATAGCAATTGTGACAGTGGGAAGCACATTAAAAAGAAGAGGTATTCAAGTGTGGGAGTCAACACTACAAAAGCTACAATGTCCCCTGCCATTGGATGTTGAAGATGATTTCAAGACCCCTTATGCAACTCTCGAATTAAGTTATGATAATTTACCAAGCCCACTAGCCCAGTCACTCTTCTTATTGTGTTCTATGTTTCCTGAGGACCATGAAATCCATATAGAGGATTTAATTCATTTTGGCAAAGGGACTGTTAAGCTTGGTGACAATATTTATACAATGGAGGATGTAAGGAATGAGATTTTAATAACTATTGAGAAATTGTTAGATTCTTGTTTGTTAATGCATACCAATAGGCGAGCATGTGTAAAATTGCATGATGTGGTTCAAGATGTAGCCTTGTGGATTGCAAAGAAGAAATGCCAAGCAATTTTGGTGGACGATCATGCAGTTTGAAGAATGTTGGTTGAGAATGAAAGTTTGAAAGAGACAAAGGTAATATCATTGTGGAACTCACAAAACAATTTTGACCTCTCTAATCAATTGTGTTGTCCAACACTTGAGATTATGTTACTTCATCCTAAAAGGTTCATTAATGACCTAAGAAGGATTGAAGAACTCAAAGTCTTCATCCTTGTTACATCTAGCTTTGGATGGTTTTCTTGGTCCTGGTTCCGAATTCAGTGGTCAATGCCGCAATCAATTGTTTCAACATTAATAAATCTTCACACCTTATGTGTTAGAAATATTGCATTGGGTGGCATCTCTTTTCTATGTCAACTTAAAAGATTAGAAATTCTTGAGTTGCGTGGTTCTCAATTTGATGAATTACCTACTGAAATTGTATATATGAAAAATTTGAAGCTTTTGGATGTATTTGGGTGTACAATTAAGAAAAGTCCTTTAGAAGTTATTGGAAGATGTAAGCATCTTGATGAGTTATACTTTTGGGATGGGAAATCTATTATCACAGAAAATTTCTCTCCTTCAAGATTGAAGAGGTATGCTATTTATGATTTCACATTCGGATAACTACTTTTGAACTGCCTTTTGGAGAATATTATGATGATTGCATTGAAGCATTGAGAGCTTTATGTATACAAGGCTTCGAAGTCTCTACTTTGAATTCATCAATAAAAGATCTCATTCTTGGAGCGAACTGCGTTTGGCTAAAGAATGGTGTCGGCATCACCACCTCACACTATACAGATTGTTAGCCACAACACCTAGTGAAATACAATAAACAAATAGTTCGAGTCACGTCTAAGGATGCTGTCCTTAGGAGATATTCTGCAACCCCCCTAGTAGATCAGGAAGCGGCACTCCCCAGGATAAAATGAACCCTTCCTGCATAAAGCAGGGTGACAGAACTGCAGAAAAATATCAGTGTAACTCAGAAGAAGAGAGAGAGGAGAGGAGGTCGGGGACCTCCGTATCACTGGACCTCGGTGCTCTCACCTTGGTACTCTTGAACTTACTCTGTACATTGCCTTTTATAGGCAGAAATCATGTGACCGTTAAGGAGTTATAATGACAATTAACAACAGTTTAATGACAATTAAAATGACAGTTACAAAATAGTTGTTAATGACAATTTAATGTAATAAAACCTTTTAAATATCATTAAAACCGGTCAATTAAAATTCCAACAGTCATTTCTAACGGTCAGTTCAAAGACTCCTCTTATCAGCTTTTTTAATAACTCAAGCTCATATTTAATTGTATACTAGGGTATTCCCAATCTTGAGTTATATGAGACTTCTTCCTTTGACACACTCACACACAATATTTACAACAATCCCCCACATGTGTCTAAGGAAGCTCGTAGTCCCATTAGCTGAGTTACACACACGGATAATATACATATTTGAAAACCCCCAAGTTCATATTTAATATACTTTTATTTTCATGAGTTTTGCTCAAAACCCATAAAATCACAAAACCAATCATACACTTTTATCCATTATCTCTATATAATGGCAAGTTAATTTGTCAACAGCCCCTCTCCAAGAACTTTTACCATTATCATAGTGTTCATGCTGGGACCTTTCTATAGTGTTCATGAGGTCTTGAGTGAGTTTTGTTAAAGAGGCAAATTTGGCACTCTCGGTGTTCATAGCCACCATGGCCCATCTTGAGTATATAACAATGCCCCACAACCATGTCTTATAAATATCATCAAACCACTGCCTCAACACATGCTTTCATTGAGTTCACGGATCACCATGCTCAAATGCTCATGTGAGTTAAAACTCAATTCTCATATCATCCCTAGCCTCTATGATTGCCAGAGGTTTGTGCTAACCTGAGTTTAGCACCCATGCTCTCATATTACTGTCACTGAGATAATATATAATTCACCAAGAAATAATACCACCTTAGTATTCATTGACTGATAAACAATTTCTATATTGCAACCCAATGACTAACTATCACACATAATGATGTGAAATGTCTCATTCTAAAAGTCTCATGTGAGTTAGAACTAACAATGTATGTGCAAGATGAGTATTTACTCCTTTGATAGACATTATAACAAATCAATCAATACTTCCATTAAATTTGGAAAACCCAAATGATGCTTTGTCTTCCTATACATAGAAACTCAGCCTAGAAGACAACACAAGCTTTTCAGTCTAAAAAATCATATGCATAAGACAACTAAATGCCACAAGCTTTATTATGCAACAATTCTTTTATATATTTTCACCTTATATAACAAATCACCATATCACTATAAAACAATATTTACAAGCTATAAACACATAAAAAACAGGAGAGCAACTGTATCGCCCATTCTTACTATAAACATTATTGAGCACCGTAAATATCACAAATTCGTAACAGAAAATTTTATTATCAACCATAACGAGCATGAGAAATAAATTAAGATAATACTCTATTGCCAAAACTTTATGTGATAATCGTTATCTTCGATCAATTTATGAATTTAATATTCATTATTAAATCCTCATTAAAATAGTAGGAGAGATAATAGGAGACTAGCAAAATCGAAGGAGAAAAATAGGATGCCAGCAACTATTAAAACCAAATTAATAAATTCATTATTCTATACATAATAATCGGAATATATGAAAATGTAGGGAATTTAGTAACTATCAATCAAAATAATATCTTCATTCATAATAACCCCTCTAACGGAAATAAGCTCACCGAAATCAAATACTATAAATAATTAAATAATATACTGAACTATTATTTCTCCTTATGTTTTCTTATTCCTCATGTTTAAACAAAATAAATAATATCTTGATTTTATTTCACATATCAAATTAAAAGTTGTAACCACAAAACTAAGATTTTATTATATGCCAAGCAATATAATTATCCCAATTCAATATGCAATCATGTTCCACATTTAATATTTTATTAAAAAAATATTAAAGGATCCTTAAAACTAATTCCACAGGTTGACATATATACTAAACTAATGACCATAGGAAACAACAACTTCCACCGATTAACGTAGTAAAACCATCAAACCTCAGTTTCACCACAAATAATCATTTTCAGATAATTAATTATATGTCTAATGATTCAGCTTGTTCACAAAACAATCAAAAGGTACCAAGGGTTTCAAATCCAGGCTTCAAATTAAAGATATGCATACCTGTGACGGAGACCAAGCCTAAATGATGCAGCCACCTTGAGAGATGCAAGTACAACAATATCTCGTGTTCCCGTCAAAAACCACTTCACCCAAATTGGGAAGGAAAGCAAAACTCTAATTCTTTTCACAAAAATATTCTGCACTCACAACTTTGGAATTTTAAAGATAGCAAGTAATATCTCCTAAGATTGTTTATTATATGGGTAAACCATTTTCTGGACAATGCATGTGTGGTGCTTGATAGTTTGGGTATACAAACTTTGGATATTAGAGTGACAAAATTTGAGGAATATTCTAATTTAATTAGAATGAAAGGGGATATGTGGTGAGATTCTAATTTAATTAGAATTATTATTGTAAAGTTGTGAATTATTTTTGAGATATTTGAAAGTCTGGGGGTGCCTAACATGTGGGGTGCCTTATAAATTTTTAAAGTTGCGGATTGTTTCTAGACTCATTTGAGAAAACCAAGTTGTGATTTAAGAATAATTATGTGGATTGGTATCCGTGCCTGTGAGATTTTGACTCTGGATGGATGACTCCGGCGCTCTGATTTTGCCGCCGGAGAATTTGCTGGCTTCTCTGGAACCGGCTGAGTTGTTAGCGGTCGCTGAGAAGGTCCCTAATGGACCCCATTCTCATTCTCCAAGCCTCTCTGATCCTGCTTGCCTGGAAGCGGAGCTCGCGGGAGTTGGTCAGGTGAAAGCCTCATGCAGAAAAGAGGCTATGGCATCTTATAAGGAAGTTCTCTCTGGCTCCGTGGAATCACAAGGTAATGGGTCTGTCTTTGTGAACTCTAGCTCTGTGGTAGATGAAAACCTCTCTAATCTTCTCGAACACTCCTGGGAGTTACCTGAGCCTTCACTTGAAATAAAACACCTCATGGAGGTGTACCCTGTTTTGGATATGTCGAAAGAGGAATATAATCATTGGGCAAGACCTTGGTGCAACTCCCTTGTTATCACTGTTCTAGGTGCTAAGTTTAGCTTCCTTAGATTGAAAAATCACCTTTCCAGAATCTGGCGTTTAAATGAGTTTGATTTAATCGACATTCCCAATAATTATTTTGTGGTTAAGTTCAGAGCTAAGGAAGGGTGGGAGGATCATTACAAGAACATTCTGTTGGGTGGCCCGTGGTCTATTGCTAATCACTGTATCTTGGTCCAGAGGTGGACTCCTCATTTCGACCCTTTCCTCAATCCTCTGGGACGTGTAGCCACTTGGATTAGGATTCCCCACATCCCTCTGTTATGCTATAATAAGGAATGCTTATGGAGGCTAGGTGACTTGGTGGGGAAAACATTGAAACTCGATATGAACACTATCAAGAATCCAGAGGAGGAGGAGGCTGTGGTTCATAGGGGACGATTTGCTAGGCTTTGTGTGGAAGTTGACTTGCAAAAGAAACTTGTGCCCAAGATCATCTCAGCCTCTGCCATTTTCAACATTGAATATGAGGGATTAGGCTTGATTTGTTTCTCATGTGGGAAATATGGGCATAGGAATGATCAGTGTCAAGCTAAGAAGGTGAATGTCGCTGGAAGTGCTGAGGTGCCTCCGAGCAGAGATTCTTCAGAAACGGTGGCTCCTATTCAAGTTGCACCGTCTTCTTCAAAACTCCCTCCGATAAGCGACGATCAATATGGCCCTTGGATGATTGTTCGGAATACTTCTAAATCGCGAATCTCTAGGAAACGCGACTTGGGCAGCGCTAACAAGGCCAGAGCAGGAGTAGAGTGTCTTTCTGCCTCTGCAGATGATAGGGGTATGGGCAAGGCTACTCAATCCAGATTTGCGTGTCTGGCAGAGGAGGACGTGGGTTATGATGTGGTTCCTGGAGATAATTTGAATTTGGAGCAGATTGGAAAAAAGGTCCAGCTGGGCATTGTTGAGCATAAGAGGACAAGTGAACCAACTCATAATCTTGCTGCGCATAAGAAGGGAATAATGGGCCATAGAAAAGAAAATAAAGGATTCCATGTGGGCACAAAAAGGTGGGCTGAGGTAAGGAAGCCCAAGAATGGCATAGCATCTACTTTAAATGGGAAGAAAGTGTTGAGCGATCATGTGGGCCTGGAGAGTTCTTTCGGTTTGAAGAATATTGGTATGACTAAGTCAACTAATCCCTCTTCAAGTAGGACCCATAAAGTCATTAAAGGCAGCTTGCAAAATGCTGAATCTCTCCAACTTGCGGCTGTTAATGGACCCTCGGTTTTGGATCACCTGGGCATCAAACCAGCCTCCTTTAGGGTCCGTGATCTTATTCCTTCTCAAGAGGAGAGTCAACCAAAGAAAGGCCATGGGGTCCTAACCATTCCCTCCCTTCCTGAACAGCCGATTTTAGCTCCATCCCATCTTGATAATGATGTCGCTCGTGGGGAAGCTGAGGAGTCTGCTTCAAAAATTCTCCCCGTCACCAATTTAGAAGTGGTGGTTTTGATGGAAGAGAAACCTCCTGACGAGTAAGTTTTCTCTTCTTTCCTTTTCGCCCTTGTTTTATGATTATTTCTTCTTGGAATTGTCGTGGGGCGGGTGGACGCACTTTCCCACGTGTGTTAAAGGACATCGTTCAAAAATATGGCATTAGTGTCATGTGTTTAATTGAGCCTAGGATTAGTGGTAATAGAGCTGATAGGGTTGTTAAAATGTTGGGTTTTAATGATTGGTTGAGAATTGAGGCAACGGGTTTTGCCGGAGGCATATGGGTTCTTTGGAATAATTGGGATTTTAGTCTTGAATATATTTCTTCTAACACCCAGCTTCTTCATTGTAAGATTTTGTCTAGGAATAATCTCAATCCTTCTTTTGTGACTTTTGTGTATGGGGATACTAGCATTCTTAAGAGGAGAGAGCTGTGGGATTCTTTGCATGTTATTAAGCAATCGGTCAATGCGCCTTGGCTGGTTCTGGGGGATTTCAATGCTTTCATTAGTCCTAGTGATAAAGTGGGCGGGGTTGGCCCTATCTCTAGATCTATGATGGATTTTCAAAATTGTATTGATTGCTGTAATCTTATTGAAGTCCCGGTGGTGGGTGATAAGTTTACTTGGGAAAAATCCGGTGTGAGGGAAAGACTGGACTGGGTTTTTTGCAATTTTGAATGGGACTTTCTTAATCCTAACACTAAGGCCTTCCATAACCTGAAGTTTAAATCTGACCACCGGGTGATTGTGGTTGCGGATAGTAATAATAAGATTGGCTGCAAAAAGGGCAGAAAATTTTCATACCAGGCAGCGTGGAGCATCGAAGATGGTTTTAGTGATGTGGTCAACAAAGCATGGCAGGGGAGAAATTGGACGCAAGGTCAGGAGCATTTCTCAAAGGAAGCCTTGGAGTGGAACTCAAAGGTTGTAGGGAACGTTGCCAGAAGGAAGAGGGATATCATCCGTAGACTAGAAGGGATTGATCGAGCCAGAAGCATTAGGACTGGGCCTAATGGTCTTTTCAAGATTGAAAAGCGGCTCTGGGGCGAGTATCAGAAAATCGCATTACAAGAGGAGTTGATTTGGTTTCAAAAGTCAAGGTGTAAATGGATCAATGATGGTGATAGAAACACGAAATTCTTTCATGCTTGTGCATCTGCAAAGAGGAAAAGAAACAGAATTGAGGCTCTGCAAGATGATTTGGGGAACTGGGTGTCCGACGAGTCTATGTTAAGAAGTATGGCTCTGGATTATTTTAAAAACCTTTTTTCGGCGAACAACCAGTTTCCTTTTTCTCCTTGGCCGGCTAGATTTCCTCCTCTCAATGATTTTCAATTGGACTCCTTGCAACAAAGGGTTACCCCTACGGAGATTAAGAATGCTGCTTTTGAGATGGGTGCGTTTAAAGCTCCAGGTCCGGATGGTTTAAACCCCCACTTCTTTCATACCCAATGGAATCATATTGGGCAAAAGATTTGCGATCTTGTCATCATGATTTTTGATAATCCGGAGGTCATTCAGGATATTAATCATACGAATATCACTCTCATCCCTAAGATTGACCATCCCTTATCTTTAAAAGACTTCAGGCCTATCTCGTTATGCAATGTGAGTTACAAAATTGTCAGCAAAGTTATCGCTAATCGTTTCAAAGGGGTCATGAATCACCTTATCTCTGAAAATCAATGTAGCTTCATTGCAGGAAGACAGGGGGTGGATAATATCATTATCGCCCAGGAAGCTATTCACACCATGAGAACCAAGCGTGGCAACAAAGGTTTTGTCGCAGTGAAAGTTGACATGGAAAAGGCTTTTGATAGACTTGACTGGCGTTTTATTGAGTTCACTCTTCACAGCTTGGGTCTTGGTGCTAGCTTTGTCAAGCTAATTATGTCATGTGTATCATCAACTTCTTTGAGCATTATTTGGAATGGCATCGCTTCGGAGCGTTTTCGCCCATCCAGAGGTGTGAGGCAGGGTGATCCCCTAAGTCCTTATTTGTTCGTCCTTTGTATGGAACTTCTCGGTCAACTTATTCACCAAGAAGTGGAGATGGGAAAATGGAACCCACTCAAACTGAGCTCATCTGGTCCTAATATTTCCCATCTCTTCTTTGCTGATGATCTGATCCTCTTTGGAGAGGCTTCAACTGAGCAGATGATGGAATTTCGAAATGTCATGGCTCTTTTTTGTCAAGTTTCTGGTCACAAGATTAATCTGAACAAATCCAAGATGTTTGTTTCAAAAAATGTTCATTTCAACAGAGCTTATGAGATGAGCCAGACTGTGGGTGTTGGTCTGACTGCAGACCTTGGCAAATATCTGGGTGTTCCCCTCTTACACAAAAGGATGGTTAAGAGGACCTTTTTTCCGCTCGTCCAGAAGGTAAAATTGAGATTGGCAAACTGGAAAGGTAAATTCCTGAGTATGGCGGGTCGGTCGACTCTAATTAAATTGGTCCTCTCAACAATCCCCCAATACCAGATGCAATCTACTCTTGTCCCGAAAGGTGTCCTCCTATCCATTGAAAAGCTAAGTCGGGATTTCTTCTGGAATCACCATGAAGACTCCAAAAAATTGCATCTACTCTCCTGGGATGTGCTAAAACAAAGAAAGTGTGAAGGCGGCTTGGGGTTTAAAGACTTACACTGTCAAAATAAAGCCTTCCTCATGAAGTTATGCTGGGGTCTGATTAAGAAACCAGATGCTTATTGGGTGAAATGTTTACGTGCTAAATACGCATGTGGAGTGCTCACTGACCCTCTTGTCCGGAAGAGGCGAAATCAATCAGCGGTTTGGAGTGGCATTGTGACTGTCTGGGACGACTTTAAAAGAGGTCTTGGCAAATGCTTGAGAAGTGGTCATAATACACTAGCCTGGAAGGAGCGCTGGTCTCTGGTGGACAATCCTCTGGAACTTCATATTGATCATAATGTTCACTTGGTTGATGTCAATGCCACTGTGCGATCTTTCGTTACTCAATCGGGTCACTGGGACAAAGCTAAATAGGAATCTTACCTTCCTACATGGGTGGTTGATAAAATAATGTTGATGCCCCCGCCTTCGGGCACTGAGGACGATGTGGTTTGTTGGAGGAATGCTCCTGATGGGACCTTCAGCGTTAAATCGGCCTATGATGCTATATATCATCAGCATGGTTCCAGAAGCCAATCTCACTGGCAGGCTTTATGGCATCAGGGAATTCCTGAGCGTGTCAAAATCTTTCTGTGGCAGGTTTACCATGAAAGGCTTCCTACTAATGAGTTAAGAGCGAGACACAATCCGAGCGTCCTAAACACCTGCCCTTTTCAGTGTGATAGTGTGGAGAGTATCCTTCATATTTTGAGAGATTGTGAGCAAGCTCAGAGAGTGTGGTCAGTTTTAACTAACCCCCTATATTATAGTATGTTTTTCTCTGGTAACTTGCAGGACTGGCTCAGTTGGAATGCACAACATTCACCTGGAAGCAATAGGATGGCGAGATGGTCTTGGCAAAAAGTATTCAGTTCAACATGCTGGCTACTATGGAAGAACCGATGCCGACAAGCCTTTGAAGGGACATCGGACAGTCCTAAACAGATAGCCCACAGATGCATGTATCATCTCTCGGAAGGGGTGGAGAATGGAAGGTTGCGGCACCAGATATTCCAGGTTCCAGAACGAGGAGTACTTCACTGGTTCCCCCCAGATCCGGGAATTCACCGTCTAGATGTAGATGGATCAGTAAGGAGAGAAGGCCAAGCTGCTTGTGGAGGTGTTATTCGAGATCATCGAGGTGTCTGGGTACGTGGATTTCAACAGAAGCTAGGATATACTTTCCCAGCTGCTGCAGAAATCCATGCAATCCGTCGGGGTCTACTACTATGTAAACAGTTGGGGCTCAGGAAAATCAAGTTGTTCACGGACTCACTCCAGGCGATTCATCTTCTATCCAATTATTGTGATGCTGATCATCCATTGTATGATGTTATTTTAGATACCACTTCACTCATATATAGCGATTGGGAGGTAGAAATTTCCCACACTCACAGGGAAAGTATTAGATGCGCAGATTTTCTGGCGAAAGAAGCACATAGGATTCCGCTTGAATACGAGGAATTAGGGGCTTCCCCTACAGACTGTATTCCGCTTTTTGATTTGGATCGTGGGTTGACACCTCATGATCATTCTGTAGGATCTAGCCTATAGACTTACCCCTTCAAGCTTTGCTTGCCTTTGTAACCAAAAAAAAAAAAAAAAAGAATAATTATGTGGAGGATTTGGTTTTTGCTGCAAAAGAGCAAATTTTATGACTAGGAGAAAATTTTGCAAATTATCAAATTTTTTGTGTTGCTTGAAATAAGCATTATGTCCATGAAAATTTAATCATTTATCTATGGTAGATAAATATGATTTTCAAAATTTGAGGCTATGTAATTATTTTGGTGGAAGGATATATATGTGAATATTCCTTATGATACTAACAGATTTTGCAGCTCAATTCGTGTATATGCACAAATTTGTGAGAATTTGATGCAGTAATTAGTGGGTACTAATCCCTGTGATATAGCTTGTGCACTATATTGAGATTGGGTATATATTAATTATGTGGATATCATAAATGTTGGTATCGTGTGTAGTGGATTCCCGTTATATTGAGATATACGGATGTTAACTAAATTTCAATTTCAGTTATATATGAGAAAATCCACTAGTAGCCAAAATAAATTATTATGTGAGTCAAAGTATTTTACTCTGAAATTGGTTAAAATTGGAGGCTAAATTATTGAAAACCTCTTAGCAAAAATTTTGAGTGTAAAGCCGACATTTTATGTTGATGAGTTGTGATTGCTAAATCACAATAGCCATTGAAGAAAGAGCAATGGTTCAAGTGGAAATCATTTGAGATATATTGTGAACAAGCATGCTTAATAATTGTGGAGTTATCTCAATCGATTTTGTGAGGTTAAAAGTTGACTTATGGATCTGTTAACAAAACCCTGGGAAGAATTCAATTAGCCGAGGAGAATGGGACTAAAGCCAATACGAAATTAACAACGATGGCAACCCAACCTCTGTGATTGGTGATCCCATGAAGGAGGTTCAATGGGTAAGAACAAGTCGTTTGCTAGTTCTACTAGCACTCAAATAAATTATTAGTCCCTTCCTATGGCATGAGAAAGTGCTAGAATGCATTTTGGTGAGGTTGGCCAAAAGCTCTTAATGATTTCATAATCCTACGGTATAGTGTACTCATTGCAGGTACACTTCATGAAATCACCTCTACGAATGTGAAGTGGGGCCGCTCCTATGAGATCATGGCAAAATCTCTAAAGCATTTGTTATGCACCAGGCATGCGCATGGCTGTTTTAATGTGCAAAACCGCGTTAACAGTGAAATATGGGGGTATAATCTGACTTCTAATGCCTCTAGTATACACTTAAGAGGTGTGAGTTCATAGTCCATAGGACCACTGACATCTCTGTGTACTAAGTGTTATTAGTCTAGGTCTAGTTCATAGTCCAAAGGACCACTAGATACAATGGTTATATCACTAATGGTGTTCCCTTTTGACACATGTGGGGGATTGTTGGAGTTATTATATATTTGTGGGTGTGTCAAAATGGAAAAGTCCTATATTGCTCAAGAATGTGGAAACACAAAAGTTTAAATAAAAGCTTGTGATATTGAGCTAATAAATGGGCCAAGAGGAGGAGTGGACTCACACACATGGCCACAAGGAAATCCGGCAATTTCCCCTGTGTGAGTTAACATAGACTGGGCACTTTTATTAATTGATTTTTGAGAAATATGGAATTACAGCTTTTGAATAATCAGCCATATAGAAAATACCATTTTCCTGAACAAAATGAATGATTTTTGGACATTGGTTCTAGTCAAATATCAAAACGGATTTCTTCAATTCCCTTTAAATGTCTAATTTATTTAAACACATTCATGGCACTTTATGTTAATAAAAACCGCCCACTTATGATGCTTTAAAGGCTGCCAACGTTTGGTGTGGTAAGGCCTATATAAAGTGCTTTGGTTAGAGGTCTAAAAATCTGGCTCATGTGCCTTCGAGCACTCCTCTCCTCCTCTGATTTTTGCTTGCTGAGTTCTATTATATTTCGCTGTTCTGTTTATCCTGTTCTTGCAGGAAGGATCCGTTTTATCCTGGGGAGTGCCACTTCCTCTTAGCTGGTGGTTGCGGAATAGCTCTTAAGGACAACGTTCTTAAACGTGACTCAGATTATTCATTTACTTTGTAGTTGCTGCCACATATAGGATTTGCAGAACACGAGGTGGAGTTGGAAGATTCACTGGATCATATGAGAATTTAGATGCTGACGCCAACAAATTGTAGGTGGGATCATAATAGTATAAGTTCTAAGATAAAGCACTTAGGGGTTTCACAGTGTCCATAAGAAAGATTCATAGTTGATGACTTTGGTACCAACTTTCCCCGAACAGGACAAGTGTTCTCCCACCTGATTACTTTAAGATTGGATCAAATGGATAGTCTTGAACAAGTGTTCCAAAATTCATCTATTAGATGTTCTCTCCCGATGTTACAAGAGCTATACATGAAGAGATGTCCCAATTTGACAACCATACTTACCCATGACACTGTTACAAGCATACCGGAGCTGAGGAAACTTGAGATTGATAGCTGCAAAAATGTGAAATGGTTATTCTCTTATTCTCTGACTTCTCATTGTCCTTCACTAGTGGAATTGCGAATACGGAATTGTCTTGAACTGGAGAGTCTCATCGGTGAAGAAGTAGCACTTGGGGATCGTCTTCTTCATGATATGCAAGAGTATCCATGCGTAAGTGTTATTTGCAAAATCCCGCTTGAATCATTGCATATTTGAAATAATAATCCTTGTTGATGCATTTGCTGAAAAAAAAACCATTCAATGAATGAAATTTTAATTGTAACTGAATTTGTTTATTTTCTTTTGGTACTAATTTCATATTATTTGTTCAAATTATCTTCTGAAATTAATTTCCCTATTTTATCTATATATTTCTTAATTTTAACTCTTTTGTCAAATAAATAGTTATGTGCATTGCCATCACTAACACCATCTATATATTGCGGAAACTACTTATAGAGGCCATTATAAATTGTGCAACTGCCAAGAATTTCACATATTTTTAGTTCATTTGATTTTTGTTTTTGTTCACTCTACCTTTTTTTTTAATTAAAAATGGGCCTCTTTACTTTTAAATTTTATTTGAAAAATTCTTTTTTATTACCAAATAATACACATAAGATTAAAAAAATACTTTTAATTACTTATTCTCAACAATAAGCAATAGTTTAAATTTAAGGTTTTGTAGCTATATCACTGTTTTTATAATGAAATTTCAATTCTCTGTATCTAAATTATACATACTATTTATGATTCAACTACTTTTTGAATTTTCCTTTTCATTTTGATATAACAAAATAATATTGTTTTTTGAGCTCTGTATCTTACTTATTAATTTTTTTGTCGAATAATATCTTTTGCTTTTCCAATCCAAATGCAACACTTCATATTTTTTTATTTTGTATTTTTATTTTCCACTCTGCATTTTTCCACAAATATATTCTCATCTTTCCTTTCTACCATGCAGCTCACTGCGATGGAAAGTTTTTTTTTTTTTTAATTCCAGGCTTCACTGGCTATATATACTTTTGTGATGAGAGTAGTTAAGAGCAATTGCTGTTGTAAAATGTGCATTTCATAATTATAATTTGAATACATGAACAAGGGAATGAGACAGAGAGAGCATTTCTTGTGGTTACTGCAAAAAGCTTCAAACAATTGCAAAATCATGAAGCCTCAACCCTTTTCCTAAGATTGAAGCATGTTCAAATGAGGAGGAGTGGAAGAAGAAAGAAAGGTATGTTTGAGGTGCAAGTGGGAGGAAAAGTAGAAGGTGGAGATTCTGTTGATGCACAAGAAGAACCTTTGAAGCTGATTTCAGAGTTGTGTTCTTTTGAATTAAATGATCTAGCAGAGTCGGAGTATATTTGAAAGGGCCCCACGCAAAGTATGAGCCTCCATAGACTCAAAAGAGTTATATTGTTAGGGTGCCTAAAGTTGAGGAATATCTTCACTTTTGCTATTGTTACAAACTTTCCAGAGTTGAGGGGACTAGAAGTAGAACGATGCAAGGAAATGGAGGGAATATTTTGTGAAGAATCACTTAAAAACCCTTCTTCTTCTTCTTATGTTTGCTTCCCGAAACTTCAGAATATTAAAATAACTTCATGTGAGAAAGTGAAAAGGTTATTCGCATATTCTCTGGCTTCTCATTGTCCTTCACTAGAGAAGCTATACATAAGGGGTTGCTATGAACTTGAGAGTCTTGTTGATGAAGCATCACTTGAGGATATTCTACTAGTGCTTCTTAAACTGAAGACCTTAACTCTAATAAGGTTGCCAAAATTAAGAGAGATGTTTGGAGGGAGATTTGAGCACAAGCTAGAGTCACGTCATAATGAACAGGAATGTTCACCATATGTAAGTATTGCTTCACTATTTCTCTTTTTTTTTTTTTTTTTTGCTAACACTTCACTATGTCTCTTTTCTTTAAGGTTTTATTAATATATAAAACTCTTCCTGTTATGAAATTTCAAAAAAAAAATTTATTAACACTGCATATACTATAATGATTCAAATACTTTTTTAGATTTTCTTTCCTTTAAATATAAAAAATTATTATCCTTAACCTATATTTGTTATTTTATTTATGATTGAGGTTGATAAGCGTCTTTTTAATTGTTTTTCAAATAATTACTTTTACTTTGCAAATGCAGCATTGTATATTTTTCATTTTATGTTTTAGTCAAGGAAATGACCTTCTGTCATTGTTTTTGGCAATAATTTGTTGGGGAAAGTACTTGTTCAACATTGTTTTATTTAGAATGAACTAATGTGGATGCATTATATATAAATTGCAAATAATTTAAGTGAAATATTTTCTCCTTTTCTTTGGATGTGAAAATCTCTTCCTCTATTTTTTATTTGGGCCGGAAGTGAATCTCTTTTTCATAGAACCTATTTCCTTATTGTTAATAATTTTTAGGTTTATATCTCAATTTTTCGTCAAATAGTTCGTATATTCATCATGAAATATATAGTATGCAATATGCATGCTTCTTGTCTAGGAAAAAGAGACACGAATAAATATAATCATTAATAGGCAACAATGAATGTATTCGATGAAACTAATATGCTAATTTAATGACACAGTTATAAATTTATAATAGCAGAGATTGAATAATCTTTCCAAAACAAATATATAATATTTGCTTGCTACACATTTTTCCTCACATTATTACTGATAATGAAGTTGTTATTACAAATTAAGAAATATGTGAAACTGATTGGGTTTAATTTCTAATGAGTGTAATAAACTAATTTGGAAAAGTTATCTTCTCAAAATTCAAAATATATAAGGTATTGTGTAAAGTTCAATATTTGTTATAGGTTAAAGTATACTTTAGTTCTTTTAAGCTTACACGAGTTGAGGTATCATTTTAGTTCCTTAAGTTTATAAATTATAGTTTTAGACCTTAAAACTTAACACTGTTAATATCACTAATAGAAAATGCTGACTAAGCAAAGTTAAATGGTGAATATGCTATGCTTACGAAGCAATCTTTATTTTTTTTAAAAAAAATAATTTTAATTAAAATAATATTTGTAGAAAAAACTTAGTTTTCAATTCATTTTCATCGGAAATCCTTCTCCCCTTCCGCCAAAAACCTTATTCCTCCATGAATCACCGCCGCTTAACACCAAACAAGAAATTAATTATTAATATTTTTTATAATTTCATAATATCAATGCCTTCTTGGTCGGCCTTGGTTTGGGCATGATCGGCTTACAAAAGCTTCATGAATAATATGTGAAAAAAATTACTTCCCAAAAAATGGAAGAGAACAATAATAGAAAAACCATTTTAGATTCAATGGAAGAAGGGTGGAAAAAATTACTTCACGGGCATTACTTTTACTTTTCGGAGTTGTCAATTTGATCAAACTTGGGATCAGTTGACATAGCAGCTTCTCTGTAGCTATTCATGCAATACATGAACTAATCCATTATTGTGCCCCTCTCCATATATTCCTTGTAATCAATTAGATCACCTCGTTGCAGCAGTAAACACTTTATTATTAGAACAAACAGAAGACGAACATATTACTATGTATGTTAAAGGAAAAATTAAAGTTTGCTTCATCAACATTGTGACAGTCACCAATTAATTTTTCTTAGTCAGTATTTTGTAACACTCCAAAATTTATATTCACCAAAAATATTGAAAATATTTGAGAAATTCAATAAAATGGTGAATATTCATAAATTTGGAATTTATGAATTTTATAAATGTTCATTTTCATGAGAAATTGAGCAAAAATAATTATGGAATTAATTTGGGTAATTTAAAAAGCCCAATATTAAGGTCTAAAAATGAAAGAATATTAGAGAAAATATTTGGTCCAAAAATAGATGGAAAATGGCCAAATAAAAATAAGAAAATAAATTGGAATAAAAAGGTAATGGCAAAATCGTAATTTTGCCAATTTAGCACAAAATAAATTATTTTCCAATTAATTGAAGTTAATTTCAATTAATTAAGGAAAATAAAGGGGAAAATTATATTTGAAATATTTTGGTTAATTTAATATGAATTTATGAAAAATTTGAGCAAAAAGTGTAATTTTGACCAAAATTGAGACTTTACGTGTATACATAACTTGGACAAGTTGTGAAGCCAATTGAGACTATAGGGAGGGACCCCTAGGTGTCTCTTACAAGTTACATGAAGAAGGAAATATTAGTTTGGCTTAATGAGCATGGTTACATGTACATAAGGATTTGTGTACATAAGTTAATTTTTGGAAAATGAAGCAAATGAATAAAATAATGTTAATATATGATAAATATCATCATTTCCTTCTTCCTTCAGCCATTGTGACGTGCAAAAAAACCTGAACATAGAGAGAGGGGGGGGTGTGTGTGTGTGAAATTCTACAGAGAGACAGAGAAGAAAAACTTGTAAAGGTAAGTGATTTTTTCGGTAAATCGGTTCCTAAAGCGTATAACTCCATTCCTAAGCCACTCTTCTAAGTGATTTATGGCTTGGAGGCTCAAATTTGGTATTGGAAAAAAGCTAGAGGGAAGCGAAAGGTAACTTCCAAACCTTTGTATATTGCTTATTCTGGCTACTGTGGGCAATTTAATCGGTGAAATTTCGCCGGATTGCCGTTGGTTTTAAATTTTGGAATTGTGTGGGCCTAAGGGTTATGCTACCTAATTTTTTTTTTTCAAATGGTAGTTGTAACCTTATTAAATAGTTAATAAAGTGGTTAGGAGTAGGAAGGAACGCGTTTACGGAGTCGAAATCGCAAAACCCCGATTTTTCCCAGAGGATACTATAATTTTGGCCAGCTCTAGAAATGAGTCTTAGATTTAGATTTTCAATGATTGGATTATTCCATTGAGTTTAGGAGGGAAAATTAGGTGGGTTACAGTTGGGCACTTTTTCAGAAAAGTTTGAAAAAGCATAATTACGAAAAACACCCCTAAAACTCTTAAAGCGAGGTTGCCGAGCAATTTTGTAATTTAACATTGAATTTGGTAATTTTGAATCAGGAAATGGATTCTTTGGGCGGAAATATGTCAAAATAGCCCTAGTCGAAATTTTGGGAAAAGTGCAGCTGGGCCGGGTACAGCGGGGCCGGCCGGGGTCTCGGGGGCATGTTGGTAAATTTTCACCATAGGCTAATATAACCACAATAAACACTATGAAAGTGTCTAAAATGATACATGGATAGGTTATCACCTATTTCTTGTACATTTAATGTTTTAGGACCAAGTTGGACAACTACAGTCGACAAATTTTACGAGGTAGACCCTTTGAGACAGGAAAGGGGTTAAGGTAGGGACTACTATCTCTCATATATTTTGTGACTATTTGTATGATGTGTGTTACTGTATTTTGTGATTTAAACACGTGCTGGAGGCACATTACCTAGCTGAAGTACACTAGTCTTACCTAGTTGTAATCAGGGACTCGGTTGAGATACATGTAGGGGTTGCAACGGGTTAGTTGGCCCTAAATTTTGTGTGCACATAGGATGATATAAACTTTCATTTTACTTGATACGGTGCATTGCATATTTAATTTTCGCATTTTATATATTGATTGTATGTTTCTATTGAGATTTCTTGGAATCTCACCCCTTTTTCTAAACCAAATATCTCAGTGGGTGCTAGCGGCTCGAAAGCCAAGGATGCAAAGATGGGAGATTGACAGGGCACGTTTTCCAAGATGAAGACAGTGGTTGTATATAGTCTATACTTGGAATAGTTTTAGGACATTCTATACATATTTGTAATATGATCGATTTCTGCTCTGTTAATGACTATCTGTAAACAAATACTTATTATCAATATAACTGTATTTTTCTGTTTGCCTATGGAACTTGTTCATTATTGCCATGTGCATATCAAAATGGAAACGGGTGTTGACATATTTTCCATTAGTAACATTAACACTGCACATTTCTTGCTCTTAACACCCTATAGCTATATGATTGTCGTCATTTGTCGCTAGATTGCCCTCTAGTATTCGCCCTATAGTATGCATAGTGTCCTCAAGTTGCTCTTGCATGCCCTTATTATTTGTAAGAAGTGCAAGTGATTAGATTTGATTGATTAGCTTCTCAATGTTAGCCATGTCTCGCAGAATTTATTTAAGTTCGTTACATACCAACTTTTTAATCTAAATCCCTCTATCATAGAAAGACATCAATTATTTGGATTGGCTTTTTGTATTTTGTATTAAATATAATTGCATCTCGAACTCGTACATGCTCTTATACCATGTTCTAATACCAAGCTCTAATACCATGTTCTGATACCAATATCTAATACTTTCATATAGCTAAACAAAACAATCACATATTATGACAAGAAATTAGTTTTCACATAACCAAAATGAAATAGCAACAAGATATAACTCACAACAGCTAGAAACAAGAACAGAGTAGAGATGAATACAAAAGGCTAAAACCTGTATAAGAAATTATGTGACCCACACGAACCCCACCCTACTGGTGAAGATTGCCTTGTCGCTGCTGAGGAAGAAGTGGAAGAAGAGAACCCTGCTACCGATGGAGAAGAAGTAGAGGACCTTGATACCAACGTCTGATATCGGTTGGGATGCCTTAACCCCATCCTCATCATCAATTTGGTTGTGATATGAACTACACACACTGCCCTTAAAGGCCCCTAAATTGTTTCTTTATTAGCCAAAGCTCCAAATCATCACGATCAAAAGTAATAGTGTCGTTATATAGCAGGATGGGCCAAGACACAGCATGTCCGATTGGTAGTGAAAAACGAAATTGGTCATTAGGGGCAAGTCTTACATCTAAATTGCGTTAAAATACCCATATGCTGTGTAGCACAAAGGTGTCTTCTCCCTCATCCAAAAGACCTTATATAGTCTTTGTTGATTCCACTAGAAGCTTCACTGTGTAGAAGTCATCCTAGAACACATAACACTTCACATTCCTTGCTCTTAACACCCTAGCTACATGATCGTTGTAGTTTGCCGCTGGAGTGCCCTATAATATTCCCCTATAGTATGCATAGTGTCCTCAAGTTGCTCTTGCATGCCCTCATTATTTGCAGAAAGTACAAGTGATTGGATTTGATTAATTAGTTGCTCAATGTTAGCCATGTCTTCAAGAATGAAGGCATGTTTTTCGAGGGTAGTTGGGGTTGTATAGGCCCTCTTAAATAAATAGATAAATAATTCAAATTGAGTTGATTCGGTCAAACCTTTCAGTGAAACATGTGCAATTTAAAGATCATGCTTAAATGATTTTTAGCAAAACATGTGTGAAAACAAGACTCAAGCTTAAGCTTCTTTTGCTCTTTCCCCTTGATATCGGAATAAGACGTTGGTATCAGAACATGGTATCAAAGCTTGGTATCAAGGTCCTCTTCTTCTTTGTCGGCAGTTAGGTCCTCTTTTCCTACTTTGTGGGCAACAAAAGGGAGATCTTCACCAACAACTCCAACTTGAGGAATCCTGCTATCGCAAGAGGAGTGGCGGGTATGGACATTGCCTTGAAGTATCTAGCAGATCACTCCTTAAGGAGCCATATTTCCTACCTTTGCTGGCTACCTTCATAACCGTCATTATTCAGCATTGATATCCAACTACCAACATTGGGATGAAATGAAAACCGACAACGTCTATCCTCACCTATTCTTACTGTTAACTGGTGTCATCTTTCAAGCCTATCATGCAGGATTAAGCTACCAGCGTCCCCCACGATAGCGCTAATGGCCGTAGTTGACTCTTTAGGCAACTCAAAGGTAAGGAGACCTTCAGTCCCCAGTTGTGAATCCTTGGCCTTTCTTCCAAATATTTACACCATGTGTTCATTATTTTCATCAACTACATTTTGCTCTAACTTTCTAACAATAATATTCACGCTAATTTGCACTCTCTGTTTCTCTTCCTTACTAGCTGTAACAGTTTTTAAGGTGTTTAAATTCATCGATTAGATCCTCCGTCTCATCATTCCCAGCCATGTTTTCTTGAAAATAACAAGGGTGTCTTTACCCTCGAATCCAATCATTCTTTGAGACATGGCTAACATCGAACAACTAATTAATTGAATCTAATCACTTGCACTTTCTACAAACAATGAAGGCATGCAAGAGCAATTTTAGAACACTATGATACTATAGGGGGAATACTAAAGGGCACTACAGCGGTGGATGACGGTGATCATGTAGCAGGGTGTTAAGAGCAAGGAATGTGCAGTGTTATGTGTTCTGCGATGACTTCTACACGTTGAAGCTTCTAGTGGAATCAACAAAAACTATACAAGGTCTTTTAAATGAGGGTAAAGACACCCTCATGCTTTTGATAGAATGCACTAGCAAGAAATATATTTTTAAAATTAGATTGTCATATACCTAAAACAATTGTATATTATGACAACAAAATAGTTTTCACATAGCCAAAATGAACTAGTAACGAGATATAACTCACGACAGCTAGGAACAAGCTACAAGAGTCAGAACAAGAACAAAGCATACACAAATAGAAAGCATCAACCATGGAGGAAATTACAAGACCCACACAAGGAAGGGAGGAAATTAACCATGTTCTGATCCAACTATTGCGCTGCCTCCAGCATCACCAACGACCACTAATAATATTTGCCAAAAACTTGTTGACAATCCTCCCATCACCTCCACCAACAGAGTCCTTCTTCGCTGATGTCGGTGGTGCAGCAGTTGCAACAGATGCGGCATACTCAGTAAAGTGGGTGATGAGGTAACCATATGGAAAGGGACGATCGTAGAACCTCTGCTAGATCATGGGTCGTGCTTTTTTTTTCGTTTACTTTGCCTCTTCTTCTTCTTCAACCACCTATGATGCTTCCCATCTTCCCCTTGTGATTTTCTTTTGCGACCATTTCAATTAACTTTGGTTGCTTGGATTTTTTTTATGAAAAATGGTTTTAACATCTAATGCTTGATTTTGTTTGAAATGGTAGAAACCTCTGCTAGATTTGGGTAATTGCTTTTGTATGATTTTTTCTCCTCCCTTGTTCATTTTTTTGTTGATTGATTTTATTCTCATTCCTAATTAATTTTTTTGGTTCTTCATTTTAAAGATGGTTTCTTATCTGTATTTGGTTCTAAATTATTTGGGTGATTTGGTTGCTTGAAGATAGGTCTTTCTGGTTCTTATTTTCTTGGTTTCTTATTTGAATTCTTCCTTCTTGTTTTTTTTTTGTAAAAATTGTGATGGCAAGCTGAAGCTTGATAATAAAATAGAGCTACACTTCTAGCCAGATCTGATAAACAAAAAGCCAGCATAAACATGTTAGCTGTAGAACTGTTGATCCTCCAATATCTAATGGGCACATCTGTCTGGATCTAAATCCTTTCTTCAAAGAGGTAAGTGGAGTTGAGTCGTCGGCCCTGCTTCAGACTAAATGAGGGAGAGAAGGGGATGATGAGGTGGAGAGATGAGATGCCATGTGGAGTGTAATATCCCGAATTTTGGGATTGGAGGCTTGGGAATAAGCCTAAATTAAGTGGACTGCTAAACCCCGGTTTAATAGATGTCCCAAATCTATTCCCTAATGATTCTTATATCTTTGGGGTATTAAGAAAGTAAAATGATGAATTTCGGAGAATATAATTATGTTTTCGGTGAAATTGCCTATGAGGTAGTGATCTTGTCAAGTGATTTTTAATGACAAAATGATGATAAAAAATTATGAGATTTTATAGGATGAAAGTAGACATCCTAAGCTTTAATTTGATAGGTCATATGACTCAATTAGAGCTATACACAAAAAGATATGAATTTTTGAAGTCAGCACAGAAAAACTGTGAAATTTCTGGAACAGTATACAAAGATTGAAATTCTGAGAATCTTGTGATTCCATTCAGAAAAATTCTATATTTTTCCTTGAAACTAGACTCAATAAGGGTTCTATAGGCTTTTGAATCACTTCATTTTGATTCTTCTAGAATTAGTTATGATTTTTCAAAGTTTGGGCAGAAATCTGCCAGAATTTTGTAAAAATCCAAAAATTGGGAAAATGAATTAATTAAATGGGATATATTATTATAAATCAGCTCCTCCTTCTTCAGCCCCATTTCTGACGTGAACCAGCTGAACATAGAGAGAGTAAGTGTGAAATTATAGAGAGAGAAAAGGGGAGGAAAAAGCTTACAAAGGTAAGTGATTTCTTCGGTAAATCGGTTCCTAATGCGTATAACTCCGTTCCTAAGCTTCCTTTGCATATGATTTAAGGTTTGGAAGCTCATCTTTTGGTGTTTCAAGGGTTAGGGTTCAGCCATCCTGAGAAAAGCTAGTAGGAGCTTGAGGTAACTTCCAAACTCTTGTATATTGACTATTCTAGCAGCTGTGGGCAATTTAATTAGTGAAATTTCGCCGGATTGCCGTTGGTTTTAATTAATGGATATGGGTTGTAGGGGCTGTTATGCTGCACAAATTGGTACTAAATGGTATTTGTAACCTAATGGAATAGTCAATAAAGTGGTTAGGAGTAGAAAGGAATGCGTTTACGTAGCCTAAACCGAAAAACCTCGATTTTCTTTGGAAAACCCATATATTTCTACCAGGGATGTTTGAGGGCCTTAGAGTTGGATTTTCAATGATTTAATGGTTCCATTGAGTTCAGGAGGAAAAATTAGGTGGGGTTACAGTTGGACACTTTTTCGGAAAAGGCCGAAAAAGCATAATTACGAAAAAACCCTTGAAACCCTTAAAGTAGGGCTGCCAAGGGTATTTTTATAATTTGGCATTGAATTTGGTAATTATGTGTTTGGAAATGGATTCCTTGGGTGAAAATATGTCAGAATAGCCCAAATTAGAATTTCGAGAAAAGTAGAGTCAGACCGGGTACAGCCAGGCTGGGCCGGGTCCCCGGGGGTATTTTAGTAATTTTTCAAGATAGACTCATATAACCCCCAGAAACACTATAGAAGTGTCTAAATAGTACATTTGATATTGTAGGATCGAATATGGAGCCCCGAGCTGTTGGCACGCAAATCGAGGAGAAAGATTAGAGGTAGGGGACTTACCTTACTTGCATGTATTTGATATCTTTGCTTGTGTAATGATGTATGTGATTGCTTTACTTGATTGTGTAGAGCATATTTGAATAAATGAAGCTCTGTTTCTGTTTTCGCTATGGCCATAGTCTTGTTGTATGAAACATTGAGCATGCAGAAACGTCATTATGGGACATACATCTAGATAAAGTTAACATGTCATACACATAGCATTAATCAGGCTTGCATTATGGTATCTGTTTCCTACTGAGATTCTCTCGAATCTCACCCTCCCCTACCAACAATTTAGACAGGAGACAAAAGAAGATATGTAAACAACAATGCAGAGTACCATACGAGGGGATTACAGTAGTGGAACAAAGACGGGAAGAAGTCTCCATTTCACTGGGATGAGTTTAGACACCATAGTAGCCTTGTGCGGCTACCTTAATCGTAAGTATCATATATAAACCCCAATGGGGAATTTATGTAATCATGCACGTATTATCAGTATAGTTATGCTATTCCTGTGTTGCCTACCGAACCGTATATCGTTTTCCGCGAATACTCTGAAAAAAAAAAGTTAAAATAAGGTAAGGGCGTGACATGGATGCCACATAGGAATAAATTGGTCAAATATAGGACATAACGGTCAAACTTAACTATTTATAAAGGTTAGGGTAACATTGCATCACTTTTGTCACTTCCGTGGTAATATTGCCCTAAAAAAACTTCCGAGGTAAAATCGATCTTTTTTGACAACTTCCAGGGCAAAAATGGATATTAACCCTTATATTATTATTATTGATATTATTATTATTATTATTATTATTATTATTATTATTATTATTATTATTATTATTATTATTATTATGGTTTTCAAAGGTATTATTATGTTAGTTTAACATGTAGCGATGGAAGGCAATTGAAGAATTAGATTCCTTCTTCAAAGGCCGACTACATTCTCCCATGTCTTCTTCACATCCTTTAGTCAGACTTAATCCCTTCCCTGGTTGTCTCTGCAGCTTGCAGAATTATCCATTCCCTCCCCACTTTGCCCAACGATATTTAATAAAAGAACCTTCCACACATCGTCTTAATGGGAAGACCTTGGGTGCTCATTAGCTTCGATGGTGCGAGACAAGATTTTTTTTTAAAAAAAAATGTTGCAAGTTATGTTATTAAATTTTAAATACAAACATAATTTTATCCTTTATTTATATTCTGAAAACAATCTTTTATTTATTTGTATTGTATAGATTTTGTACTATTGGGATTTGGGATAATGAATATATGCATTAAATAAAAGTAAAGTTAAAAATGTTATTAAATTTTAAGACATAATTATAAGATATAAGATTTTTTCCATGAAATATAGAGAAATACTTATAATACGTATATGGTCAAAACCTGAGTTTCACACATGGACACAATCCGAGTTATGATCCTGGCATACAGGAAAAAAATGAGAGAGAGAGAGAGAGAGAGAGATTCTATGGAAGGGAAGAATTTTTTGAATGGTGGTATGACTTAGGTAGCATCTAGCACCATAAAATATTTTTTAAGTAGTATTTAGTATCATGAACTAACATATATTTTATGTTTTCAGCATCCTAAAATATATTTTTATCATCCAATATTTTAAATTAGTCTTTGTAATCTTGCCCCCTAAAACATTTTTCTATAAAGGGGCTAAATGCAACTTCCAACCATCGGGTATATAAGACCTTGATTAATCTTGATGAGTCTTAAGAGAATTAATCCCCATAACCTATGTCATTTGATGCAGCTGCGATAATAATAAGAATAAAGAAAAATGCGAATCAAAATAGTCCAAGATTAAAAACTCTCAAGAAATCACAAAATTATGTAAACAAGTTCAAATTCAAACAAGTGCATTTTTAGGTTGCGACTGCCATTGCAGTGATAAAAATAATGGGCTAAACAAATCCATCTCCACATGTTCAACTGCAAAAGATAATTCTTTTTTTCTTGATGTGAAACAAATCCATCAAACAATTATATTCTCCAATTTAATGTAGTGGCACAAAAGAAAAATGCACCCCTATTTATTCTCGCAAGTCGCAACATTGGCCTAACTAATGTTCTTTCTTATAAGTTGAGGTCATATCACAATGATAAAAAATAATGTGTATCAAGAAAAATTTATTCATTAACTTCACCACTAACTTCGCAGTTTTTTTTTTAGGTTTTTAAGTTTCACATCGCGCGTTAATAAAAAAAAATGCAGGCATTATATTGAATTATTAAATGTTGACAAAATATTATCAAATGATGATATATTAAGTTTAGATTTTTTAAAATAATGAGTATAGATATAAGAAATTATCATTTGTGACTCTAAGAATTTTGGGCATACACCTAAATTCGATTTACTTGCTAAAGTACCAACACGAAATCGAAGCACCGATGCAGACTCTAATTATGTTACACAACAAATATATCACTGAGAGGAAGAGAAGAGAACACTTTTATGAGAAATCTTTTTAGAGGGAGGAGAACATTTATGTGTGTGTGTTTTTATAGTGTACGTATGATTACATAGGAATATATGTAACTCATAAACATACAATTATATAGCAATAGATATAACTTTTAAACCATAAAGGATATATCTTTTTATTAACCCATATCTCTACATATTTTCATAACCACCCCTCTTAATTCGATCTTGGTCTTAATCCACCAAGGGTAGGCTCATATATTCCAACATCTCCCACTCACACTTAGTGGATTAGATGTCACTAGTGTAAAAATCACTTTTTAGACCTGGTGAAAATCACTTTTTAGATCAGTTCTAGACTAGGTCTAGATACAGCCAGTCCAAAAAGTCTGTTATTTTTAAATCGATTGAGCAACTAGTTTTAAAAAGTACTTTTTAGATCAGTTGTTCAAGATGAGGTCTAAAAAATGTGACTTTTTAGACCTCACTTGGCTTATATCATGTCTAAAATGTATGACTTTTAAAATTGGTTGTTTTGAAATTACGTCTAAAAAAATATCTTTTTAGACCTCATATTTACTACATCAGGTCTTAAAAGGTGTACTTTTTAGACCTCATATTTCTTACATCCAATCCAAATTTATCATTTTTTAAAATATCTACCCTATTTCTTCTTCTAACCCACCATCCAAACCAGCACCTAATAGGAATTGATATCTAAAAGAATGCAGCTCAATCTACAAGGTCTCAGCAACTCAATGTGAGTTACAAATTGAATTCCCACATTTCAAAAGCTTCAAAATGAAATATAATACCAACAATCTTCCAATTCAAGTGGGAACAAATTTAATCAAACAACTATTCATCATTTAAAGGTTCATGAACTACATACATGAACTAAGATGAGCCAAAATACATGTAAAATGAAAATGAAATAAATAACACCATGCGTCTTAACAAATACACAACACCTAAACTCACTATTGTTTTGGAATGGAAGCTGCAAAGAGAAAACGGCTATATAATGTGCCTAGCTGAGGCGTAACATTTAAGGAAACTAATACTCTCAATGTATATATGTCAAGGGATGCCCGCCCTTGAAGAAAACGTTAACGTTACAAAGACAGATTAAAAGAGTGAATAATAACTCAATGATTATTAGCACCTAGTTTCTCATCATACTGAGAGCAAGCTCTCGAAGTTTGCTCAAATTATCATTGCTATCATCACTACAAAAAAAAATTGAATTTCTGACTGAATTTGCCACAAAATTCAAAGTTTCCGATGAAATGGATTTCCAATGGAATGGATTCCGTCACTAATAATAGCATGACAAACAAATTTCCAACGGAATTCAGATTCCGTAGCAAATTTCTAATGGAATTAATTCCATCACAATTCCTTATGGAAATTCTATGGGGAATTTGCGACAGAATTGAATTCTGTTAGAAATTTGCGACGAAATTTCTGACGGAATTCAATCTAGTCAAAAATTTTCCGTCGCAATTTCTGATGGAATCCATTTCTGTCGGAAATTCTCTCACAAAATTATTTTTTATATTTAAAATTTTAAAAAACCACGTGGCAACTTTGGCGACCGCCACCTCATCACCAAGGGTGGTGCGTGGCAGCGCTCTAGCAGCCTCTACCTTGTTGTCGGCGCCTAGATCTACCACGTGTCGCAACCTCTTTTTTCCTAAAAATGCAACTCATGCCTTCCTTTGGTTCAAACCCACGACCTTGTCTATATACGCGCGATGCCTTACTAGTTAGACTCGACTACTTTGACGTTTTATTATTACACAATTATATATAGAATCTTATTATATATAATCAATTATTTATAAATATATATATATTTTTCTTATATATAAATGTAATAATAATATAAAATATTTTTATATATTCTTATAGTTTTTAATATAAATTAACTTCAAATTAAAAAATTTTACATCTTAAATAAATTTCATATGACTATATTTTTGTATAATTTCTAAAATTAAGTTTTTAACTAACATTAATTAATAAATAATAAATAATTACTAACTAATAATGTTTTATTAACATTAATTAATAACTAATAAATTTTATTTTTTATAAATAAATTTTTATATGACCATTTTGCCCTTACATGGACCAAAACCTATGGTTGAAAACTTGAAACGCTAAAACCAAAATGAGGAAAAAATTGAGGGATGAAAAATGGTATTAACCCAAATTTTTAAATATTTATATGGCTAATAATATCATAATTTTAATTTTTATAAAGATATTTTTTAAAAATTTAATTTAATTAAGAATAATAATTTTTAAATTTTTCTGACGGAATTGGCCACGGAATTTTTCCGTAATTCCTTCAGAAACTTTTCCGATAGAATTTTCATGGCTAATTCAGTGGCAAAATTAGCCATGGAATTATTCCATCAAAAATTCCGTGATAAAATTATTTGCCCTGGAATTTCCGATGGAATTTGCTACAGAATATTTTCCGTGGCTAATTTTCCATGGAAAAAATTCCGTTGGAAATTCCGTCAGAAACTTTTCAGACTGAATTTCTGACATAAATCCATCAAAATTTGCCACAGAAATTGTTTCCGTGACAAATTCTGTTGGAAATTAATGTTTTTTTGTAGCGCATAGGATGGACGTTTCTTGGAGCAAGGTTGTTGTAGGTAAAAAGAGAAACCCTCCTGCTGCAAATTCATGGAAGATGAACCATCAAGGATGATAGAGTAATCAATAGAGTCAAGAGAACTCTGAGGAGAAATAGGGTTCATGTTGGTGTAATTATTAGTGCCATATATTGTTTTCCCATAAGCATTATTATTCCTTCCCTAGTATTCTTCATTATTCTCTAAGTTGTTCTGAGCCAACTGTGCCCTAGCTTGCATCAGCTATGCTTGCAAGCATGCCACTTGCATTATATTATTTCATCAATACCCAAATTTCTAAGTTTGGAACTAAGATGGCATAACAACATTTTCCCTATCTCTAAAGATAAGTGACTAATGTGTGTACTGTATATATATTTGACCTTAAAGCTTATAATTAATTAGTAGGTTTGGATTGGCTGCTGAAGTTATATATAGAAGCCAAACCTTACCTTGATAGCAAAAAGTATACAAGGGAAAGACAGTGGAAGTATAGAATATAAATTAAATGACCTCACTGATTCCAAATTTTCAGTGTATACATAGTGATGACTCCTTATTTTTAGATAAATTTAAGATATATTTTAATATATTTGAGAGTCATCTATGCTAAACTAAAGGAAATTGAGTGAGATTTTGATAAGATATCAATTTAGTGCATGATTTAAGAGATTGTATTATAAAGATCAAAGTTTAAGATAAAAATAATGATTTTGATATTAAGGATAAAAATAATAATATTAATAATAGAAATAATAATTTAAGACAAGAAAAATAAAATACTTCATCATCATCATCATTATCTATTTTTATCTTTATATCTTTTTCTTTGATTTAATTTTGCTAGAGGGATATTGCACTTTTTGGAATAAGGATTTAGGAACCTAACCTATATACAGGGGTTCTTCGTCTTCTAGGAAGAGAGGTGAGCTAGGATAGAGGCATTTGGGTTCCATCATCATCTTCATGAGAGAACTATAGAGGTGATTGATTTGAAGACCAGAAACACTACGGCAAACAGAACAAGAGGAAAGGAAGACGCAGAGCTTCGAAAAGATTTGAGCTTCAAACTTGGTTTTTCATTAATTTTCTTCTCTCTTCTTCACAATTTCTGATATGAACCAATTTTTATCTATGGTTTTGGTTTGATTATGACTATGGGTAGCTAAATATTTTTGCTCTAGGATTATTTGAACCCTTGTATGGATTGAGTACTTTATTTCCCTTCTTTTATTTATGATTAAAGTCTTTTATGTTGATTTTACTCTATTCTTCATACTTATTGTTGATTGACCACCAATAAGATTGATTGGTTTATTCAATTGATGCTTAATAGGGCTAAATTGAGTATATAACTTGACTTTAATCAGGTAGGAACTTGAAATTTGCAAGATGAATGGATAGTATTGTTGTCAAGATAGAGATATACTTGCCGACCTCACATAGCTAAATAAAGAGATTTGATTTAGAAATTAGGATTTAACTAATTTATTAATAGATTAATATATTAATTGAATTTAATACCTTTGGAGATCTGAGAAAGCACTTATAAGTATATTAGTATCCTTGGTTAGCATAAATGATTTTAGGATTCAAATAAGAAAAGGAAATCTAATTAAGTACTACTGAAATATAAGGGCGATAATAATCTTAAGCTCCTCATATCTTGAAGAAAAGTCATACTTTAAAATTCTCAATTACACTTTTCTTGAAACAAATTAAATCTTAAAATATTATCATTCAACCTAGTTTGGATAATTAATCATTTTTTCTTTTCGTCCTTGTGGGAATGATATTATTATACTAATTGTGACGATCTGTGTGCTTGCAGTTAAGCTAGATGGCTAACACAGACAGAAAAAAAAGGGTGAAATGAGAAAGAAGTAGAATTAATTTTGAGTTCTAAAGTGATAAAACTATATAACAGTATTAATTCTCTTTTCCTTTCTTTCAAAGAAGTGGTTAAGAAAAGTTAAAAAAACCACAGAACTTGTTCTGCTTTAATCAATGCAACTCTCAGGAAAGACTCAACTCAGAAGTAAAATGAAATACAAATTTTAGAGAGCTAGTTAGAAGGGCCCACACACACACACCCCTATTGTTGTAAGGCAAAAATGTGGGGGAGACAGCCATAAATAGTGTCTTTGATACGAGCCTGAGCTTCATAGGCAATAGTAAGGACAACCTCACAATGATCATGAGGAGGCAAGTTCAAGAGCAGCTTGGAAACATTACTAGCTCCAAACACCTTATGTATGGCACCAAAACTAGAAAAAATTGTTCATAGCAAAAATAAGGAGCAAATATACAATCAAATGCACACTTCCTTCTCAGAAACTTGCATGCCCTGCAAGGAGACCTAGACGACCCTCTTTGATTCTAAAAGCAACAACAGAATAAGCTTTAGCAACAAGAAACTTGCCATTAATTCCAATCCTAGTGTTCTAAACGCTCTTTGATTCTAAACAAAAGAAACCAATCATGAACCATAATTAAAATATTCAACATGTTTTTTTTCTAAAAATAAGAGTTATTTTATCCTTAGTCTTCGAGCAACTGCAACAGCAAGCTAGAGTAAGAGAGCACCGGTGGGTTTCGGACATCCGTCAGCAATAGCAGCAGCGAGCCTCAGAGTCTCGAGCGCACGGCAATTTTTGTTAGAGAAAGAGGTAGAGACAAGAACCTAGTTTCGGATTGAGTCTCGAGCACGCGGAGAGGATAATAGGTTTTATGGCCTTTTAAATCGGTTGTTATGAATATCATGTCTAAAAGATATTTTCATATTATTTTTTAATTACCTTATTTCTTTCCAAACCAATTATCTAGAAATCAAGTTTAGAAAACATCTTTTAGACTTATCTATAAGGAACTAGCCTAAAAAGTTTATGATATTTATAAAAATGCCACTAGCCACATTTTTTAAAATTTATCCTCTATATCATTGGCAAAAAAAAATTTATCCTCTACATCAGGTCTAAAAGGGGCGGTCTAAAACGCTAATTTTGCACTAGTGTGTTATAGGCCAAGTATATTTCTTACTTCTTTCATATTAGGTTTTTTGCCGTGACCGCATTGGCATGACATCTCAATTTGGGCACTTGTACAAGAAATCCCTTTTTACAAAGATCAAAACAAGACAACCCTGTAGTTCAACTCAATGTTGATATAATGCCCAAATGTCCTAGATTTACCAATATACAATTCTCTCCTGGCCAATCTAATCTCTCTTAAGTCAATATAAAACTCATATTGCTTCGCTCGTATGCATAGCGTCCACACTTATGAAATTACATAACAATATTATAAGGGTCCAGTCTCATACACCAGCATAGGTGTGTATATTTTAGGTAATAATCTTCCTTTTTCCCATATATCACTTTGATATGAATCAACCATTTTCCTAACATCATACCTTTCGATTGCATCAATCATGATCATAGGACAAAATGCTAAAGGATCATATGTTGAAACATATCTCCATGATAATTTCAAAGTCAAAGGAAATCATTGAAAGGATTAACTTTTTGGGACTCAAAGAGCAATGAAGCAGAGATCCATTCACTTACTTCCCATTTGCTGTTCCTTAGCACGAGTTGTATGAATCACACATTACGGTATTCCTCTTATACATTAAGAGCGTATGTCATGTTGATTTTATCATCAAACACTATACCAACTTAAGTTTTGACACTCATAGTATCTAAACCCAAATTCTTCAACTCCACTGACATGACGTCAATTTTGAAGAATTTGTTCTTAGGCTATAGGCATCATGGTGTATGTTACGAGTATAAATGGTCTATTAGAAAGTGCAAGTGTACACTATGGTAAACAAGTAATATAGAAGTAAGTAGAGTATCGTTCCCTCGAGGATTGATCACTAAGTACCAAAATGAGTAATTTTAACCATATTTAGTCGATCGATTAGTTGGTGATTGGGAGAAAAAAATAAAAATTGAATAAATATGAATGCAAATGATATGAAATAACTATGAGAAATAGCCCTAAGGGTCATATTTCACTTAACAAATTTCAGATTGAATCACTTATCTATTCTAGCTCAATTTATTCCACATGAATGATAGTCGAGTTTTCCTAATTTAATTACTAGCCTCTTCCAAGGTTAAGCAATTCTATAATTAGTTGCTAATCCAATATATTCCTATATGAACTTAAGCAGTTAATTATGCATTAAGATTCATGGAACTCAATAAGACTACACAACTCATATGAATATATTCATGTTTCATATGCAAGTCATGGTTTTAATTATATGATCTATACACATACATCTCCTTCCGATCTCAACATGCATATTGAAATCATTCAAAAGATGGCCAGTCAATCAAAAGCATTAATAATAATAATTAAAACTCAATCATGAAGGATAAATTCAAACTAGATTTAGTAAGTTAATATTCAATCTGTCATTAGTAAGCTACGTCATCACCCTAGGAAAATGGAAATTTAGCACATGATGAAATTAAAAACAAAAATAAAATAAATTGAGAACTTCATTAACTTTACAATAAACTTAATTATTAAATTCTAAAACATAAAAATTACAACCACAAGATGCATGAAAATGGAAAAATCTAGCCTTCCATGTAGGAGGCATGCAAGAAACAAATACAATGCATAAAATTAATTCTAAGATGATGGGGTAAGTGGAGAAGAGAGGAAAGTAATGGATATGAAAAATGGTTGTGTGTGGAGAAGAGAGGAGAGTAATGGATATGAAATGGTTGTAAGTGAAGAAGAAAAGAGAGTAATGAATATGAATTGGTGTGTAAAATGTGAAGGAGACGGTGGCTATATATAGGGAAGAATGGAGTAGGGTAGATGAAGTAGTAGATAGAATGTGGTAGATGAAGTAGTAGGTGAAAAGGAAGATGAAATGGTAGATGAAAAGGAAGATGAAGTGGCAGATAGAATGTGGTAGATGGAATGGTTGGTAGAATGATAGATGATTCCTGCTCTCAACTTCCAAGCAAAATCCAAAACCTTGGAGATAGAACTGGATTTTGGTTTCAACATTAAAGTTATAGAGCTCTTTCTTAGCTTTTTATCCATATAAAGAATGTCTCAATCCAACATTTAGAGCTTCAGATATTGCCTGAAAACTGAAAGAAGGTCTAATTTAGTATTTTCAAGAAATTCTATTATATGCCAAAATCATTATTTATTTATTAATTACACCCAAATTTATTAAATTGAGCTCAAATATCATCCACAAAGTCATCATATAAGGGAAAATAAATATGTAAATATTTTACTTATCAGTGTGGGTTTACATGATTCGATCCATATTTACAATCATGGATCTCATCTCAACTTACTGCACTTTAAGTCGAGACGACATATAGTTTGTGTTTATTCTCTACTATATCAGCACTCTTGCTGTTTCACTAGTGAACACAATTGTCTCATCTTTTCACACTCTTCCTGAGTATCAAAGGTGGTTGCTCATGTGAGAAAGCCAACCTCATCAGCTTATACAACATACTAGACATTGTATACTTACACACACATTTAAAGACATAATGAAGTATCTATTGCTTCATACCCTATGCATGACAAAGGACTTAACACTCATACATATCCTTGGTCATTAGGCTTAGAAATTAAGACATTTCTCATACATGTCCTTAGTCATTAGGCTGAGTCAAGGAACTTTGCATAAGAATGCGTTGTTCAACAACAACTTTATGTTCTATAGCATCACTCATACAATTAAACCTTTACACTTAGTCTATATGTGATACTTAGGGTCTTTTGTTTATGTAACGGATTTGAATTATCACTTTCAAATCGAACATGTTCCATAAACATTACTAGCCATATAGCCAATCGTATTGCCACAGTACATACTTTGAGTGCGCATAATCAATGTAATCTACAAATATCCGAGGATCCTTTTATGAAGTCATCTAATGTCTTTCACAATGGTTGGACTAATACCAATTAACAAGTCTTGTCATGAACATATATAAGGTCTTGTATATATCACGGCATACATACTATATTACCAGCAATATTTATATGGAAATTATTTTCCATTTTCTCCCTAGTTGGTTTGGATGGGGAAACATTTTAAGACTTAAACTCACTATTAGAATCATTTGGGTATCTATGATATTGTATTTACTCATTTTGAACTGCTTAAGAATCTTTTTAATACAATTCTCTTGTAAAATAGAGGAATCTTCTTAAGCTATCTCTTTGGATATCAAATCCAATTGCTTTATCCATGTATTTATTTTTCAAAATTTATGAGCATTATTCTTTAATAGGCATTACTAAATTCAAACTATTTCTGGCTAATAGTATATCAGCTACTTAAAGGAATGACATCACTAACAATTTATCAATGGTTATCTTCAACATTTGGAAAAAACCACATTAGATCACTACTCATTCAAAGCCTTAAATATTCATGATATGACAATTGCTTCAATTCATAAAAGGATCTTTGCAATAACATAGGAAGTCACCACAATGTGAAACTTCAAACACTACTTTTAACGAAATCTAATAGCCACTTCATATAGATTTCTTCATCCAGATCACCACTCAAAGTGTAATAATGTAAATCTAAATCCAAATGGTTAACTATGTTAGATCCCATATGTTTTGATGATAATAAAGATTGGATCAATGATATAAAAGGATTTGATAACAAACAAATGAATTTGAACAAAGTAAATAAATGGCAAAGCATTACTTGAAGTAAGCACTAGAGTAATGAAGAAGAACTTAGGGGAAGAATAAAGGAAGACCATCACTATGACCATCACTGGCAATTGTATATGTTTTCGAAAGAAAATGTTTTCGAAAGCACTGCCAAAATTTAGAAGATGTTACTCAAGTAGCCACTCAAGTAATCTGCAAACTTATATGAGCCATTACTCGAGTAGCCACTCAAGTAACACATGAAAAAAGGCTTGACTCGAGTAACCACTCGAAAAACCAAGGCAAAAATCTTCCAGTAGCTCTCGGCCAAGAAATGCAACAATTTACTCAAGTAGCCACTCGAGTAACCATATGAGAAAAAGGCATGAATTAAGGGAGCACTCCAGTAATCTGCGGAGTTATTTGATCCATTACTGGAAGGATCACTCGAGTAACCAGGTAAGCAAACTCTCGGCCAAGATTTGAATGACATTACTCGAGAGAATAATCGAGTAATCTGTAAACTTATTTGAAATCTACTCGAGGGAGTACTCGAGTAACTTCTGAAGAAAACATATGGCCACTCGAGTAATCAGATTACTAGAGTCAACACAAGAATAACTTGAGAGGAAAAGACATAGCCACTCAAGTCGCCACTCGAGTAATCAGGTATTTCCAAGGTTTGTGATATATCTCACTCCATGTCTTACCCAAGTAATATCTTATGTAAAATGTTGAATTACTCACTGCCATATTTTTGATAGGTTTACTTGAGGGACACTCGAGTAATAAACATGATCACTCGAGTAGCCACTCGAGTAATGAAGTCTAGAAATCATGTTTTTGATTGAACGTTTATTAAATTTTTTTTTATATATGATTAACTCTTCATTGCATTAGTATCCTAAGTACATTTGCAGAGATACAATGAAGAGATCATGAAAGAAGAGCAAAGTCAAATAAAATGTCCGAGATCTCACCTACCGCTACATACCGCAAATGAATAGTTTTCAAATTTGAAGAATAGTCAACCGTTGCTGCGCGACTTTAACGGACATGTTTGAATTGCTTCCAACGGACACTACAAATCATCTATATATATGGAGTATTCAAAGAGCAGAAAACAAGAACTGAGAACACACAAACATACAATGATCAACACACTCTTGGTGCTTTGTTTTCTTATATTCATTCATTGTACTTTTGTGATTATATATTTGCTGTGAGAGAGTTTTTTCATTACAAACTCAATATTTGTTATTGAGACAACTTAAGGTTATGGAACCTTGAGTTGGGGATTTGATTACAACGTGTAAGGGGGAGCGAGTATCCAGGTGAAGGAACTTGTTGTATGCTGAGGTGCCAAGAACCCACTGAATCTTGAAAAATATAGTGAAACTCTCAGAGACACTATGAGAACTGGACCTAGGTCAAAGTGGTTGTGGTTGAACCAGTATAACTCCTGGTATACACTTCGGTGATATTTCTCTTTACTCTCAACTGCTTTAAATATTCAGTTAATTTTCTTATACGCAACGAAATTTCTGGTATCACCCAATTCACCCCCCCATCTTGGGTGAAACGCTTGCACTAACAAACTATTGTCAGATCAAGTCTAATTTAAATCCACAACAAGAAAGAAGGATGCATTCCTGTTTCGCATACCTCTTTGCAACCACATGAGTCTTATGCATGCCAATTGATCCTCCTACTTTTCTCTTAGATTTAGAGAACTCAATAGTTCCCAATATGCCTTTTGACTTAGTGGTAGATCAACTGGTACTCAACTTGATTCTTTCTCAAAGAATCCATTTCCCTTTCCATTTCTATCTTCCATTCTTCCTTGGCATATCTTCTTGTATAGAATGCAACTTATTATCCGCCTTTGGAATAATCATGAACATTTTTTTTTCAGTTATCCCTTTTTACTGGAGGTTCTTGATTTCTTCTTTATGTTGTCTAGGTTTCTTTATTGACAATTCTAAGCTCCCTCTCACAAAGATTATTGAGGATCATTGGTTTGTTCTATATTACCATGTCCTTATGTCTCAAAGAGATACAGTGTGATTAGTTTTATCACAATTAATGTGGTACCTTTTAATTCTTTTCGATCACAATTCTATCTTCATTTTCACTAATGAAAACGTAACCCTGATGAGCTCCCACTTATAACCATTATGGGAATTCACAACCAACCTTTATGTTATATGAAAAACTCATATTCCAAAATGGATATGTTTAGCTTACCCTTTTGGTCTATGTTGTTTAATCCAACATTCATAGGTTATGGTAGAGACCACTTTAGAGGGTATATGGTTAAACTCAAGTCCACATTCATATGATGAAACCAAAGATGTGTGCTAAACCACCAAAGGTGGACATATGATAATACTCTCCCACTCACATTTGGTGGGTTAGCATGAACCATCATAAGTTTTTCCACATCTGATAGCATTTTATTACACATTTATAAACTCCTTTTGGGATAGTCAACTATCTATCTATCCCTATCTTTCCACAGAGCTCTCTGAAACTGGTCAAATAGATATTCACTACTTTAATCAATTCGTAGGACCTTTAGAAATCCTATCTAATTGATTCTCAAATGTCATTCACAAATCGTCTAAAACTCTCAAGCTTTAAACTTGTGCGAATTCTAGTAATGACCATAATCATAAGAAATCATCAACAAAGATAATAATATATCAAGCTTTGTGTCTTACCCTCATACTTTAGGTCTACATTTAACATAACAGAATAATTGCAATGGATGCACAATTCCAATTTTCTTATGGGAAGTATTTAAGTCAAACTTAAATTAGAAGAAATGGTAAAGCAATCAAGTACACAAAATTTACCAACATGTCTAAATAACAAAGAGATTCCAAGAAAGAAAGATTGAATCATAACCAAACAATTTTATAAGGCAATTCATACTATGTTGTTTCCCTTGTCAAGCCATATAGGTCTCATAACAACTTCCATTCTAAGCTAACATTTCAACTTTAGCATTGTCAAGACCCTTAGTCAATGGCTTGACAACGACTTCTTTTTATGAGACCTTTCAACACCAGATATATTAATTGCCCCCATTAAGTTATTAATTTCGTTCTTGGTAGCCTTTCTTAGCCTAGTCACTAAAATTATCCCACACATAGGGTTACTCAACATTAATTTAAACCAAGAACTTATCAATTAAAACACATCAAAGTATACAATGTCATGTACTTATATTATTCTTGACTAGAAATATAGTAGAATCATTGGGTCTACAATCAAGAGAATACATTTGTATCTACCATCACATAGATTCCAACAATGTCACTATCATCTATAAAAAATTTCATACAAATACCTTAAATAACATGCTCAATTACGGCTCTCAGAAGGCTCATTTTCTAAGAGCTCTCACTTAAATAGAGCATATGACACTCTTAAAGTACTCATTTTCCAAGAGCTCCCACTTAGATAGTGTAATACCCCAAATTTTGAGACTCGAGACTAGAGAATAAGCCTGAGATTAGTGGATTGCTAAGCCCCGGTTTAGCAAGATCTCAAATTGTGATTAAGGGTTAATGACTCCAAAAGTGGATGTGGTTAGTGATAAATAACCCTTTTGGAGAATATGAAGTGATTTGACACTCGAATGTGATTCGTGTGTGGTTTGAGCAACGCCGAAACCCTGTATTTGAGTTCAATTGTAGATTAACATCCAAATTGACTTAGAATAGAGGGAAAAATTGAATGGGGTATTGTGTTGGAAATGGTGTCATAGTGTGTTTTGATGTCATTGAAATTGGTTTGGAACTTTGGAATGGAAATGTTGCAATGTTAGGTTTTGAAATGTGAATTGTGTTGACATGTTGAGATTGTTGTGAAAACATGTCAATGAGATGTGAATTTGATTGATTTGGTATTTCCAATGGATTCCTTGTGAAAATTTATGTCGGAATGATGTTTGGTATGAAAATGGAACCATTGGAAGCAAAGATGCAAAATCTGAAATTCTGTCCAGTGAAACTCTATTCTGGGCAGTCTTCTCGTGTGGATGTTTTTACTAGGAAAATGATGTCATAAAATTATGAAACTTTCCAGTCTTAAATTTCACATCCCAAGCTTCAAAATGGACATATAATTTGTGTCATTTCGTTTTGGGAACTGGGAGATATGACTGTCCAAAGTTTGAGGTCGAAAATGGACTCTGTTTTGGGACAGTGATGAAATTTGTGCAATTCTGGAATTGTGTGGTGATTTCTAGTAATGGAAAATATTTTTCTAGTAAAGAGAACTTAAATACCTTTCATTTGGATTTGGAATCACCTCATTTCGATTTTTCTAGAATTAGTTATGATTTTTCAAAGTTTGGGCAGAAAATCTGCCAGAAAATCCGAAAATGGGAATTATGACATCATCTCAATAAAAGATGACATCAGCATAGGATATGTTATTAAACGGTTTTTTCCTTCTTCCTCCTCATTTCTGATTCTGAGAACAGCTGAAATAGAGAGAGAGCATATGGGATCTTTAGAGAGAGAAAGAGGAAGAAATCTTGTAAGGTAAGCCGATTTCTCCGACGATCTAGCTCCTAACGCGTATAACTCCGATCCTAAGCTACTCCTTTATATTCTTTAAGGTTTGGAAGCTCTTCCTTTGGTGTTAAAACAGCTAGGGTTTCAGCCAAGACAAGGAAAAGCTAGTGGGAGCTTGAGGTAACTTCCAAACTCTTGTGTATTGACTATTCTGGCTGTTGTGGACAATTTAATCGGTGAAATTTCGCCGGATTGTCATTGGTTTCAAAAATGGAAAATGGGTGTGTGGGGCTGTTATGCTGCCCAAATTGGTACTAAAAGGTAGTTGTAACCTAATGGAATAGTCAATAAAGTGGTAGGAGTAGAAAGGAACGCGTTTACGGAGCCGAAACCGAAAAATCCCAATTTTTCCCGGGGAATTGAGAATTTTGGCCAAGCCTAGTTTGGAGGGGTTAGAGATGGATTTTTAATGATTTGATGATTCCATTGAGTTCAGGAGCGAAAATTAGGTGGGGTTACAGTTGGTCACTTTTTCGGAAAAGGCCGAAAAAGCATAATTACGAAAACGCCCTTGAAACCCTTAAAGTGGGGCTGCCAAGGGTAAATTTGTAAATTTAAATTGAATTTGATAATTCCGAGTCCGGAAATGGATTCCTTGGGCGAAAATATGTCAGAATAGCCCATGTTAAAATTTCAAGAAAAGTACAGTTGGACCGGGTACGGTCGGGCCGGGCCCGATCCCCAGGGGTATTTTAGTAAATTTTCAATATAGCCTCATATAACCCCCAGAAACACTATGGAAGTGTCTAAATGGTACATTTGACATTGTAGGATCGAATGTGAAGCCCCGAGTTGCTGGCACGCAAATCGAGGAGAAAATACTGGAGGTAGGGGACTTGCCTTACTTGTATGTATTTGATATCTTTGCTTGTGTAGTGATGTATGTGATTGCTTTACTTGATTGTGTAGAGCATATTTGAATAAATGAAGCTCTGTTTCTGTTTTACTGTGGCCATAGTTTTGTTACATGAAATATTGAGCATGCAAAAATGTCATTATGGGGCATGCATCTAGATAAAGCTAACATATCATACACATAGCATCTATCATGCATGCATTATGATATCTGTTTCCTATTGAGATTCTCTCGAATCTCACCCTCCCCTACCAACAATTTAGACAGGGCAAGTGGCTCGTGGAAGGAGCGGCTATGACTCTTTCGAGATGAGATTGTGTAATCCCCATTTGAAGAATTGTAATGGGCAATTTTGCCCTGTGTATCTTTAGCGAAGGTATGTACCCGGGATTACCGGGATGATTAAGTTGTGCACTCTGATATTTATATGAATGTGATTTATCTTCGCATAGTAATTGTATTCGAAATGTGAATATGAGACCATGTTTATAAATGATTTCAAAAATTATTCGTGAAAACCCCGTCATGTGATGGGTTAGTAAATGTTATTTGATTATTATTGGTCTTTATTTCATTTTAATCGCGTGTTTCGGATATAATTACGAAGGGTGTTACAGATAGAGCATATGACGCTCTTGGAATATTCATTTTTCAAGAGCTCCTACTCATGAAGAGTATTTAACATTTACTCTTCATTTGTTGCATTGCATTATTTCCATAATGTCTTAGTAAAATCTTATCTGGGAGTCAGGGTGGCTTAACAATTTATCTAGGTTCTCTATTCAACACAATTTTCCACCAAAAGGGGTTAAGTCTCCATATTTCTCAAACCTAATCTGATAGGTTCTCAACAACTATTATTTTTCTAAAGTTGTAAGAATTTTATATCTCCTATTATTTCAACAATTTCTCACAGTTTTTCTATAGTTTCTAGAAGAAATATTCCAAATTTCTTATTCAAATTATATATATTTCCTAATAGAGACATTTATAGTTTCAAGTATTATGAATTGTTATGGGCTTAGGGTTCTTGTCTTGAGATGGATTTCACTCAACATTCAAGGTGCGTCATATCCTGAATTCCATCATGATCCAGAGGTTAGATGTTAAGAAACTCCTCTGTTTAACCATTCCTTTCATTTTGATCCTATACAATCTCTTTAGGATCTTATTATCCACTTTTAGTTCATTGAGGCTTCTCCGGATTTGAATCTTGTCCTTAAAATTTCTTCAAATTCAAGATATTCAAATTCCCTTTAGGAATCCTTTTCCAAGTTTTCTTCCAGTTGCACCTTTCATTCCATTTCAGGATTACAAATCAACCTTACTTTGGATTATTTTCCTCTTGACTCTTTTCAGGATTTTCTCCTTCTAAATTGTCACTTAAAATTTCATACTCAAATGGGCAAATTCTTATCCCATTCATTACTAAGTAATTTATGTTTGGATCAAAATGTAGTAGCTTTAACTGAAAACTCATTCCTTTTCTAAGTCATTACTAAAAGATTCATACTTAGGTATAAATATTTCAACATAAACAACTGTTCAAAAAAGTTTTAAAAAAATTGTTTCAATGCTTTTAAAAATTCTTGATACATAATTATCTCAAATAAAACAGAATGAATCATTATGAATATTTTAAGAATTTTAACCTTATAAAAATAATTATAATACCACTAAAAACATTTAAAATAGATCCAAACATATTTTAAACTACAAATAATATATGTCAAAATGTAGATTTAGAGATTTTTAGAAACAACCCGTGTTTTAATCAGAACTTAAATGCTCTCTCACGCGCTTCTAGAAGTAGGAGGAAATGAAAAAAAAATATTCTGGGAAATGGATAAACAGCCCAAAAGAAAAACTGTTGGCCTAGTTCTTTTCTTTTAATGTGTTTTCGACCCAAAAACCTATCGGCCTCTTTTTTTTTTTAAGCCCAAACTCGTTGAAGCCCAATGTTAGCAAAATGTTTGTTTTTTTACAATGAAACGTGCCGTTCTACTTATGGTAGAGGGATGTTGTTTTCTTTAAAACAACCCAGCGTTTTGGCAAAGTCAAAATGATGTGTCGTTTTGCTTCATCTTCTACCTCCATCCTGGTTTCCTTGACCCGGATGGAGCCACAAGGACTCTTCTCTCCCCCGTAGCTGGTATTTTTGACGTCGATCAGTTTTTCACATTCTTGGTATCTATCTCTTTGATTGTTTTTTTTTTTTGAGATTTACATAATGACACCAATTTCATAACCTAAAAACACTATTTTCAAGTGACACAGGGGCTGTTTGATTTTTTTTTTAAAAAAACTATTTTGTTGTTTTCAAAAACAATAAAACATGTTTGGTAAACTATTTTCCAAAAACTATTTTTTTTTATAAAAAAAAAGGTTGTTTTTAAAAACTGAAAAACCAAAACAGTTTTTAGTTATTTTCTTATTTTTGTTTTTTAGGCCATCATTTATCCACTATCGACACTATACTACCAATGACAACCATCGACATGTCACTACCAGCAACAGCACCGCTACATCACTTCAAAAACAGCTTTTTCAAAACAATTATCCAAACTTTTTTTTTTAGAACATGTTTCCAAAAACTATTCTATACAACTGTTTCTAAGAACAAAAAAAAACAGAGAATAGAATCAAACAAACCCCAATCTCGGAAAGACAACTTCCTCAATTCCCGTTACCGTGTATGGCAAACTTATTTTTTTGTTCTCTACACTAATATAACATTTTCGTGGCCTAAAACACACTGAACCCAAATTCCAAAAACCAGAGACAGTCGATGATAATAGTTTAACTGTTTTTCTTCTTATTTTAAAGACGCAGAGACTTTATATTCCATTCGCTTTGTAACATTTAAACAAGATATAGCAAAGTAAGCATAAGAAAATAAAGGGAAGAAACCCACAGACATAATTTATATGTTCCAGTGACAGTTTTGGGTTGATCAAAAGGAAGGGGAGGGGATGTGAAGGATTTTAATGGAGAGGAGGGGAAGAGAGGGGAAGGTAGGGATTTTAAAATTACCTCATCACTACTACAAAAAGGGGTTTTAACGTCCCTATTTTGGCACTTTTAACGTCCAAAAATTAAGGGACGTCTATATAGGGGGCGTAGTATGTTTTAAGAAAAGACGTCCAAAAAAAGTTGAGATGCCCAAATTGAGAATTGGGACGTCTAAAGTCAGGACTTTAGACGTCCCAAATCTCAATTTGGGACGTCTAAAGTCCTCCACTGGGGGACTTTAGACCTCCCAAATTCTTAATTTGGGACATTAAAAAGTTTTATTTTTTTTTAAATAATTATTTATATTCTTCATTACCCAGCAAATTAAAATTGCAGAAACAGAATTGAAGATGGATTCATAAACCAAAAAATGTCCCTTACGAAATGGTAAGGACTTCTAGCACTGCAATCTTTTTACTATATATATATATATGTATAATAACAACAACTCATACAACCTAATATCATATATGTATAATAACAACTAGAAAGTGTCAAAATATTTGTCACCACACAACTACAAACTAATTGTTATTCATTTCATCAAAATAAATATCCATATGTATTTTCCTCGATTTCCAAGCTCCAAACGTATAAAACAAAAACATTATTAGTATTGCATAACTACTAACAACTAGTTTATGATTCTGGCAAAAAAAAAATCAAGGGAAAAACACTCCAATAACTAGAATCATGTAAATAAATCGAAAGCATTATAATAATTTCATATTGCAAGTTTAACTTAATTCTTCATGTAAATTTATATTTAAAAAAAACAAACCTGATGAAACCAGGGGAGAGGGCAGCCAACAATGTCTATGTGCTTCCAAGGTGGAGAGAAGACGTTGGAGGAGTTGTGTATATACAGTGGAGAGGAGATGTACGCCGGAGGCTGAAAGCAACAAAGAGAGCGGAAGGTGTACGTCGGAGGGTGGAGGCACTACTACAAAAAGGTTGAAAGGTGGCGCATATTTTGTGGCACTTCTTTAAAGAAGTGCCACAACTGCCTTTTTTTTAAAAAAAAAAATTTTGGATACCAACTGTGGCGCCTGGTGAACTAAATGCCACAGCTGGTAGGCCCAATTGCGGCGCCTACCAAGGTAGATGCCACAATTGGGTGCATGCTACCAGCTGTGGCGCCTAGAATCCAAGCGCCACAGCTGATCCTATTAAATAAAAAAAAAATTGGCGTAGATATTCCCAAAAAAATAAATAAAAAAAATAAAAAATGGACCAATTGTGGCGCCTGGAATCCAGACGCCACAGCTGATCCTGTTACATAAAAAAAACCGTAGGTATTACTAAAAAAACTTAAAAAAATTAAAAAAAAATTAAATTAAAATAAAATAAAAATAAAAATAAAAAAAATGGATCAGCTGTGGCGCCTGGAATCCAGGCGCCACAGCTGATCCAATTACATACAAAAAAAACGTATAGGTATTCTTTAAAAAAAAAATAAAAAAAATAAATAAATAAATAAATAAATTAAATAAAATTAAATTAAAAATAAAAAAATGGATCAGCTGTGGCGCCTGGAATCCAGGCGCCACAGCTGATCCAATTACATACAAAAAAAACGTATAGGTATTCTTAATAATAAAATAATAATAATAATAATAATAATAAATAAATAAATAAATAAAAAAATGGACCAGCTGTGGCGCCTGGAATCCAGGCGCCACAGCTGATCCTATTAAATAAGAAAAAACGTAGGTATTCCCAAAAAAAAAAAAAACCATTTGTGAATTTTCAATTCTCCCGCCAATCAAATTTCCCTCATTTAACTTTACTTTTTATCTTTTCCCTCCCTTTTACCTTTTTATTCCCTCTTCCTCAGCTCGCGTTGATGCCCCTCCCCCTGTAAAAGATATCACTTTCACTTGCACAACAAACACACACACTCGTCTTCTTCATTAAATTCTCTTGTCCCTTTTCCTTTTTTTTTTGTCCGTCCCCACTCCTCTCCCTAGTTGTTTCCTTTTCTTCATACTCTCTGTCTCTCTTCCTCCTTTGAACCCCACTCTATTTGATCCCCACTACATTCCACAGCTCACATTTGCTCATCCTCGTCACTCAAGATAGCGTCACCAACGTGGTCCCCCACTCCCTGCGCTGGTCAATTAATAGATTTGTAAGAAGAAGAATGTTTCATTCTAGCTTGCTTTGTTTAATTTTTTGTAGTCAAGATAAATTGTCATATAACATTTGCCTTTCTGTTCCTAATTTAATAGGAAAGAGTGAAAACCTAGCTTGTTTCGTTTGCCTTTTTGCTTTGTTTAAATTTTTTGGCTGACAAGCTTGCGTTTTTTAGTAATCTTTTAATTTACTTAATTAGTTGTTGATGTAATGTGTTCATATATCAAGTTCTTGTAATTGTGATATTTTTTATGTTAGCTTTGGAGAGTATTAATGTAAGAACATTATTGTTGGGGAAATGACAATAAATATATTATTTTGTAAGAACATTTTTGTTGGAGAACTTGAATTTTAAATGTGAAAATCATATATATATATATATATATATATGTATATATATATATATATATCTATATATAATAGGTTGAAATATAAAAAAAGAGCCACAAGAAAGAAAGAAAGAATTAAAAAAAAAAAGACCCTACTGTGGCGCTTGTTAGAGGAAGTGCCACAGGAGGGGGGTCTCCTGTGGCGCTTGCGTCAGTGGTTCCCCCTCCTGTGGCGCTTGCTTCAGCAAGCGCCACAGGAGACCCCCCTCCTGTAGCACTTCCTCCACTAAGCGCCACAGGAGGGTATTTTTTTAAAAAAAATATTTTTAAATGTTGTGGCGCTTCCAAACGCCACAGCTTTTTTTAGTAGCGTCCAGATATGTGGCACTTCTCTAGCGCCACAGCTAATACAATTATAAGCGCCACAATTTTACTTTTTTGTAGTAGTGAGGGGGCAAAAAAGGTGGAGGAGGTGTACGCCGGAGGGTGAGAGCAAAGAAGGTGTTATGAGAATGGAAGGAGGTGGAGGAAAAGGGAATGAAGAAAAGAAAGAGAGGAAGAAGATTGAGGAAGACGAAGTCACGGGAATGAAAGAAAAAAAGAAATGCAGAAAAAAGGGAAGAGAAGTCATGGGGATGGGAAAGATGGAAAAAGAGGTATGGGTTTCTGACATGGGAATGAAGAAAAGGGAAAAAAAGTCTCACGCATGTCAGAATTTCTGACATGACTTTAGGAGTCCCAAATCCCATTTGGAATTTGGGACTCCTAAAGTGTGACTTTAGGCGTCCCAAATCCCATTTGGGACGCCTAATGTAAGTTAAATTTTTTTAATTTATTTTTTTGGCGTCAGTGAAAATCTTTAGGCGTCCCAAATAAAATTTGGACGTCTAAACTCAACTTTAGGCGTCCCAAATTCAAATTTGGGACGTCTAAAAGTTTTTCTATGTACATATAATTACGAAAATGCCACCGCCTTCCTTTTTAACCACCTAATTCAAATTCCGGAGAGCTGAGATTGAAGATCGGCGTGAGCAGAAGACAGAGAAATGCGCGCATCTCAAACTTCCACAAACCACAAGAACGCAAGCTGGGACTGTCGAATCGCCATTTCCAGACGGGGAAAAATACATCACTTACGGAGATTTATCTGTAACATCCTTATTTTGCTAACACTTAAAATTAGCTGTAGTTTAGATTTTATTTAGTCAAAGGGTTTAAATAATTAATAATTTAAAAGAAGTATAACACTTAAAATTAGCTGTAGTTTAGATTTTATTTGGACAAAGGGTATAAAATAATTAATAATTTAAAAGAAGTATCAAGTTATAAACATGTATTTTTTTTAAAAAAAATGTATACAAATGAAATGCCTCCTTCAAATAATTATTCTAAGTTTAAGTTTACGGGCATGTGTGTGGAAATATATATATATATATATATTACCATTGGGATAAGCAATACAAAACAAAACAAAAAACAAAACCTTTTTCTGAATATTACTTTTATTATTTTATTATTATTAAAATATTATTTTAATAAGAGGAGTTAAACCCTAGATCTACTTATATAGTAAGGGAGAATGTCCTATTTTTCACATATAATTAATAATGGATGATATGTAAGTGCTCTTTAAAGACATAAGCAAGAACTGATCACAAAAAGATACTTATAAGAAATTAAAAGTCTTAAAGATATTTTGATCCAAATAAACAATGTCTAAAACTAAAATAAAGAGAAATCAAACTCCCATGAAATTTCAGATTTGATTCACTCTAACATCATCCTCAACCAAATTTATTCCAATTTTTGGGACCGCATTAATTTCAAAGTATAAGGTCATCAAGTTTTAAAATTAACGAGTAATATTATAATTAACTTGCTTAATTTGAATTTAAGTTTGCTTGACCAAATATGTAAGTGGAAATATATAGAATTGTTTCCTTTGCATTTCATTTCTATATATACCCAACCATTGATTTCTATTGTTGATGAAATAATTTAGGGGAAATTAAAATAAAGGACCTAAAGAAAACAATATTTATTATAAAGAACTATAAAAATTGTAATTACTTAGAAGGATCAAACATCATGATTTAAATTTAAAATCACTAAATTGTCCCTAACCAATTCTCCTATATTATCTCTTTCATTCATAAATAAAAAATAACTAGAATTAAAACTAAAACCACCCATCATGACATGATTGTATCTTTTCGATCAAAAAATATATATGATCGCATCATTATTTTTTTCAATTTTCAATATATTATTTAATTATTTTTTATTTTTCACCAATTAATATCATCAAGTTGTCCGATTTATATTATCAACAATAATATCAATTAAGCTCTTTTCTTAGGTAAAAAAATTTTTAGTTTTTCATAAAAATAAATATTAAATTCATTGCATTTTTTTCAAAATATAATAGATTACTTATATTTTTTAAATTTTATTAACATTAAATGAATGTTTTAACCCACATAAATTTCTTCTAAAAAAAAAATAAATCATATAAGCTTTCTTGGTTTAACATATATGATAAATTATAAAAGACCTTGAGTTTTATTAAAATTATGTCATTATATTTTGAATTAAAATTTTTTGTTGATTTTAAGAAAAATTATGCTTTTACATAATTGAAGAATGTTTTTTACCATAGATATATGTGCAAATTGTGAAAAATGAAAATTGAGAAAACTATTGTTTAATTTAGTGAAACTTAGAATTTTGTATTAGTTTTAAAAATAGAATGTGGGAGAAGATAGGATGGAATGTAGAAGATTTGGTTGGGGGAATTTTAGTATTTTTAATTTTATATTTTTGCATATGGTCCTTCTCTATAAATATATTTTTTTTCTAGGTCCTTTATTCTAATTTTCCCAATAATTTATAGGCATAAGATAATATATCAAAATAGCATTATTTCACCGGCCAAAAAAAAACATTGTTCTGATGATCACATGGGAGAAATATGAAGATGACACGAGAAAATAATAACTTGGACCAAATATTGAATTATGTGCTGTGAGTCTTTATAAGCCAAGAAAGTAGGTATTAATTTCTTGGAAATAGCCATTTGCACATACCTAGACCTATCTTCAATTTTTAATTTGATATCTGTGTGTTTTTTTCTTTGATTAAATCATTAACGATGCTTTTTTAACATCTTTAGCCCTTGTAACTTTGTCCTATTAGTAATTCTAGCCTCTATATAAAAATTATTGATATTGATGAAGCAAAATTAAAGCATTTTATTGGAAGAAAAAACGTAGTTGCAAAATTAAAATTTAAAGAAAAGTACATGCATCCGCAAATGGATGGGTTTTGCCTTAATTACTTTATGATGGACCAAAAACCAAAAATCACCTATTGTCAACAAAAATCAAAGCAGCAGAAGGCCACTCTCAACCCGTGACTCAAACTATTTTTCAAATGTGTTGTCTCTATCATTTAATTTGGGGCTAACCCACACTACTTTCTTATTTTCTCATCTCAAGCCATTCCATTTTTGTGAAATCTTGCAAACTAATTTTTTATTTTTTAAAAAAAGAATCATATTCCCTCATTTTAAAAGCATTCCTTTTTCGTGAACTTCTTACTGTACCTTTTGCACAAGCCTGTCTATTTTTAATAAAAAATGAAAAATATTCCAATACTGATATCCCCATATCTGCATGGGCAACTCTTTCTTTTGTTTGTTTTATTGAACCAATCTTCATGGACAACTCTACAACTTTCATATTCTGCACAATTCTTTTTTCCTTTTTGTCCCTTCACCAGAATCTCCATCAACTTTTGAGAATATTTTGAAAATTATATACATAACCAATGACCTTACAGCCTAGTGGCATGGATGCTCCCGTATGAGTGGGAGGACGTGGCATCGATCGTGCTTGTATTCTCATTTCATTAGTGCCTACCCCTCTTATTCAAAAAAAGAAAAGAAAAAGGAAAAGGAAATTATAGATATACACATATATAGCTAAAATTAAACATTATTTGTATACATATTACACGCATTACATTCCCCCAATTCAAAATGTAAGACTTAATTTGTAGTAAATTACATTATAAACTATGTCTCACGTTTAGGACTGGTGGTAGTATATATGTATCGTCATAGTCATAATGATCACAAGTAAAAAAAATCATGAGATCCAGCTATTGATAAATGCAAGACGGAGGAGATTGGGTCCAAGAAATTGTATTTTTTGCTTGAAAAATCTCTAAAACAAGAATTTGTTTGAACATTTTTTTAACTAGCGGTTACATACTTTACCAATTGAAACATAATGCACATATAAAGTGTATCGGAATGTAGGATTTATATATATAAGACAAGGAAATGGTGACATGAAATTTGGAACATGAATGTTCATAATTGCATATACTTACCATGACGTCACAATGATATATGATGATAGTAAAAAATAGAGATTAATACAATCTTTAATATCTTAAATTTGGACTCGTTTTAATTTTGGTCTATTAAGTTTTAAATAATAGTTTTTTGTTCTTCAAACGTCATTTCATTTTAAAATTACAATTATATTTGGAATAAATGGAAGCATATTTTTTCAATTTTCGGTGAAATGTTTAAGAGCATAGTACCTCCAATCCTTATTATAAAGACATTTCAACCACCTTAGAAATTAGCAATTAGGTTATCTTCGAATTAAGAGTGAAACAATAAGTAAATAGCTTCTTTTCTTTTATTAATGTCATTTTTTAAAAAAAAAAGGTAAACTCATGGATTGGCAGGTTAGCTCGTGGAAGCGTCCAAGTTGGTCTGTTGGTGAGTTGGGTCAAAAAAAGCCTGCTTCAAAATGGATTGGCAAAATTATTACCAACTCCAACTTGCCACTATTTAATAGGTAGAGTATGACTAATGGAGGTTGGGTCTAGTGGAAGGAGTTAATCCCTCATAACATGGTAAATTAGGGTTTGAATCTCTATTAAGAGAAGTGTCTATATTTAGTGCCCGACAGTACCTTGAATATGATTGCTTCCAATAGAATGATTTATATGCTTAAATTAAAAAAAAAAAAAAAAAGGTTGGGCACGTGAGTTCAATCCATATTATCCCTTACAGTTTCCTCTGCTGACTGTGCTCTGTGAAGCCCATAAGTCCTGTGTTAATTTCACACATGATTATAAAATATAAATTGAAAGCAAGCTTCTGTTTCTCGCGCCTTTTACTTTAGATAACCCGTAGGGCATTGGCTTGTTTACCATTCATTTTTTCTTTGTTTACTGATCCGCTTATTATGTTTTAAGCAAAGAAACTAGAGTAATTAAATTCTGTTATCGAATGTTTAAACTGGTTACTATCTCTAGCATGGAGAAACATGTCATGGAGAACAAAAGAAGGAGGATTATGGAAGATTGTACTTGATGTTGGGTTTATCTTTCATTTTATTTTGTATTTTTCAATTTTGAATGGTAGCTTGTAGTTGATTGCTTCACTGAAATATTGGAAAATTATTCAAATTTGAATAGTGAATGGGAATTATTTTGTATTAGTTTATATCAACCTACACTGACACTACTAGGATTTAAGAAAGAGCCAAGGTAACTAGAGACCTAATATTTTAATTTATACTGGTCAGTAAAGCCAGAGAATAACATTACGTCATACATGTGGCAATTTAAATAAAAACATGAGAGGAATAACGTGACTTCATACATACAGCCATATATCCACCCAACTTCTCAGGCATGAAACAAAGAGGAAAAGACAAATATGGTACTCTACATACGTACGTAGGAATCGGAATCACATATGTATTAATAGGTTGCTTTGTTAGGTGTTTATGCTATGAGTTCTTTTCCTTTTTGTATTTTTTTTTAAACATTTCAGTCCTCGTTTTCATATCTTGCTCTCTACATTTGACTTCACTTATGCCATCCATCTTGTTGAGCTGAGAGAGAGAAAGGGAGATCTGTCATAAATCATTTTACACTAATTAAATTTCACCTCAAGTTTAGTTATTAACATGAAAGTCAGTTGTTTTGATACTTGTTGATTAAACTGGGCACAGCTTTTATTGTGGTATCTGCCTAGTGCCAAAAATATCACTATACCATAACGAAATTGATATTGATAGTACCTTCACATTATTGATAAGAGAGAAATATAGGAAAATAGGGTTCAGAGGATGTAAAACCAGGACTTGCATATTAATCTCATGGAACTGTACATATATACAATGAGGGCGTTTGGGTGTTGCAAATATCTGGGGTGTTGCGAGTATATATCTTGCCCCAGATTGCTAATCCCGCTATATATGGGTGGTATGTTAAAATAAATTAAAACATTAACAACATATCTAGAATATCGGAGCATATCAAAACTGATGGTCTCTTCTACATATCCCCTCAAGTTGGCGCATGTAGATTGACAATGCCCAACTTGCCAATGATTGTCCGTAACTTGCCTCCCGCAAGAGGTTTAGTAAAAACGTCGGCAAACAATGTTGTAGTGGAGTTCTTGATCGGTTTAATATCTTCGCTTTGCACTCATTCACGCACAAAATAACAATCCATTTCAACACGCTTTGTGCACTCATGGAAGACGGGGTTCACAGCAGAGTTGCGTGGTTGCCACAAAATAATGTTGTAGGTTTTAATTGCTTTTCTCCAAGTTCATGCAACAGCCATCTTATCCATGAGTTAACTGGCAATGTTTGCCATGGCACGATTCTCAGCCTCGACATAAGATCAGGACACCACGCTCCACCATTTAGACCCCCATGAGATAAGAATTTCCATCGTTAATTTGCGACGGCTTTGAGATGATACCAAAGGAATTTCTGTCACAAAGTGGAATTTTAAAAAAAAACAATTTAATTGTGACAGAAATTCCGTTACAAATCCATCTCTAATTCCATCATTAATTTGTGAAATAGCTTATTCCATTTTTGCAATGAATTAGGAATAAAAATTCCATCACTAATTTCCAAGATAGCCTATTCCATTTTTGAAATGGAATTGCAACCGATTTTCCGTCTCTAATTTGTGACAGCTAGTTTGTCACAAATTAACGACAGAATTCATGTCGCTAATCCGTCGCAAACTTAATTTTGGTTTTTTTAAAATAATGTTGTGACAAAATTTCCATCATAAACCCGTCTCTAATCTTTTTTTAATTTCTTCTTTCCAATTAAAATTTTTTTATTATATTGAATTTAACTGTAAGTTAACCTTAATAATGGTTAAAAAAACTGAAAGTGAAATTAAATGGATTGCAAATAATAACAAATTCAAACAAAATTATAAAATGATAGTAAGTTAACAACCACAAAATAACAAAAGTACTCAAGTAAAATGTATATGTGTCAAACAAACCACACAAATGTTTAATGTAGTCAAACAACCTAGTAAACTCCCTATCTTATGGTGTGCTATCATCGTGACAGCCCCAGAGAGATTTTGCTCAGGTGCTTCTATCCTAGTTAGAAACATATAGACCAATCAGATCAAAGGAAAAACACTTTTATACAGGTCTAGAGACACAAAATAGAACTTAATATGTGACAACAAAAATTCCAACATGAATTATAGGCTGTTTGTCACAATTGCTTGAACTTGCAAAAATATTAACACATAACATAAATGAAATCAGCATCTAAAATCTATATTAGCCCATTTGCATAATTAAAAATTTGCATAATGCAAAATACAACAGTATTTACACATGTACCTTTTTTGTCTGGTCTCCTCTTCCTTTTTTGTTAATTCTCCAGCTATATTGACACCACTCTGCTCCAAACTTGTCAATTGGTAATTATGGTCTCACAAAAATCGCAACAAGTAGGCCTGCTGCCAAAGAGTCATTGAGAAATTTCACATTTTAATGTTTAATTGAACTAAAGAATAAGTTCATGTGTGCAATATTGCAGAGGTAGGAATTACAACCAGACACTAGGTCCCAAAAAAAAAAGAAGTTTATGGTTCACTACTTTGCAAAATTAAAGTGCACAAGCATAAAGATAAGCAATACTCATGAGTGTTGATAGAATAAGAATATAACAAAGCAAAACGCTCAATTTGATAATTACCGAAAATGACTAAACCACACTACTAGATCACAAGACCAAAATGAAATATAGATACATGGTCTAGAAGTACACTTGAAAGAACATACAAATCATAATAACAAAAAATACTAGTGTATCACTTAACGTGGCCTTCATTTTCATGTGTGGCAGCGTAAAAACTCCACACATATGCCTTTTTACTACTACACAATTTATCTTTCACCAATACCAATTTAACATGTCAATACCTTTTCTCAAGCAGCCACATTATCAAATGCTCGAATGTAGAACTAAGAATGAGCACTCAATGGCTAGCACCGGTCATGCACTCAATAAAAATACTAGTAGATCAAGCACTTAGAGCATACTGAAATGGATTTTGAAGGCATATGCTCAGTCAAGTTTGAAGTTCAGAGAGAGAGAATGAGCACTCAATGGCTACCAACGCACCAACATATTTGGAATAAGAATTTTCAATTCAAAATCTGGCACAACTAGAAGAAGATTTGGCATATTTGGAAGAATTTTTTGGGCTCAAATATGGATAGTTACAAATTCCAGCCACAAATCAATTTAGCCCAAGAGTCAGTGAGTAGTTCAGCTGTGAAAAATTAAATCTTCTCCAGAACATATGCAACATATAACATACCAGATTTGAAGAAAAATAAGTATAATTCCAATCAGCAATGACTTATATGGCTCTTCAGTTATGTGGCTCTAACTAATGCATGAAATAGATCAAAGTTCAATTTCCTTACACCACAACAATGCAATCTTTAGCAATGAAAGCAACAGCAAGCAAATTGGCTATGGTTTGCAAAAATTCATTGAAAGATTGTGCCAGAACACCCAAAGAGTCAGCAATTGGATGTATGCAGTATGCAAAGTCAAGTACCGAGAAAATCCAGCAAAGAACTTGATGCAAATATCAATAAGAATTTCAGTGAATAAAGCTTCCCATAGATTCAATTGTTAAGCCAAAGAACAGCATTAATGCCCTCTCTATCAGCAATTCACAAGTGCACCACAAAGCAGCAACCAGAACAGCGAAAATGTACCATGAACTCACCCTTAAAAGGTTTAACAAGCTGCTACAGAAAAATTAGTTAAAGCCAATAATCTGAATATTCAATTGATCTTTAACTAAATTTTGATAGCTTGATGATTAAGTCCCAATCAATGATAGCAAAATGGTTCAAATTCAACAATAGTGCAGTCAAATTCTCAGCAAGACAAATTCACTATTGGATCCAAAAAAATTCATATATGAATTAACCCACATCAGATTGTAGTAACAGATTCAAGACAATAAACTTTTCTCAACAAAATTTCAAAAATGCAGCAAAGTTTCAGAGAATTAGAGAAAGAATTCAGTGGCAGCATTCAACTTGATGGTGAATTATCAATTAATGACAACAATCCAATTGTTACGACAGATTTCAAATGCACATGCACCCTTCAGATCAGCTTCTGCAATAAAACTTTCAGCAAAGCACACACAGTTATCATGAAACTTTCAAGGTTGATACCAGTCAGATTCACAGAAAACTAAACTTACTACATCAGCTACAAAATATCAACTAGCACAATAATCAAGTTTTGCAATGTAGGTCTAAAATTTCAGTAGCAAAAGAGTCCAAAATGTCAGCTTTTTAATTCCCAAATTCCTTGTCACAACATAAGTCAAGTGACAGCCAAATTCTCTTCAAACAGCTTACCCACCACAGAGCACGAAGAAATAATCAAGGCAGATTTATTTTTGGGTTTTTTTTTGAAGAAAATTCTAACAGAAAAGGGCAAATATTTCTGTTTTTTAGGAAAGGATTTGTGATTGAAAAAAAAATCTTGGAGAGTTCAACTGGAAACCCAAACTAAAATCACACGTCCCAGGTGGATTAAATGCCTCAATGGACTAGGATAGGCAATATTGATTTAAGAAACCCAAATCAGATTTCTTTACCAATCAAAATCAGTTTATGCATACCAATTGGGTAATGAACAGCAGCAAGAGTTCTGATGCACTAAAGATGCAAGATTCCAATATAATACACCATGACCATGTATGCCATTCATTCAACAATCCAAGTCACGAAAATGCACAGCAACTAATGTAGTTAAAATTTTGTAAAAGTAAGCTAGCCTGACCTTCTCGGCATGAGGATTGCACATATTCACGGAATCTTTCACGATGGCGACGACAAGGTTAACCAAACAAGATATCCGATTTTTGCAATCCTTCAACTGCTTCAGTTTTCTTTAATTTCGTCTTTATTTTTTCCTCTCTTTCTATTTTGTTATCTCCCTATCCTTTTCTGACCCTTTCGACACCCAAATAAGTAGATCTCTGACATAGATCACCATTGTCTCATCCGATTTTGTTGAATAATTTTGCTATCTATGGCGGCGCTCCAACCTGAAATTAACAGAGAAAACACAAACAGAAAGATTAACTTGCCATGACAAGGGTTGGGTGGAGTCGTGGAGACAATGAGAAGACTGGACGGCGGCGAATAAAAGGAACCTTGAGAAGAGGGTAGAAGACGAAGGGAACGGATATACTGCGATAGCGACGACAAACGAGCTTGAAGGAGCGGAGAAGAGAAGTGGAAGAAGGCGGCACCGATTTGAAGTAGGGGTTGAAGCTTCAGAGTTTAGATGACATCCTGTCGAATAAAAGGGCAAATGGGTTTTTTTTTTAATTTTGCCAAGTAAATTAAATGGAGGGAATAAAATGTTAAATGAGTTAAATGGAGGGAAGCTGTAAAATTTTTTGAGTGAAAATAAGTTTATCTTTGTATTAGAGGAGAATATGTGAATCTTTTGGAAGAATAATAGTTTCTTATTAGGAAAAAATAGAAAAAGAATAATCATAATTTCTCACATACTAAATAATATATTTATATTTTTATAAAAATAATATATTTAAATTTTCATTTTATAATATTTAAATTTAAAGACTAATTTCATGATGTAATCATAACAAGAAATATAACCTGAATAACTTGTATACTAGATAAGGGTTTGTAAACAACATATACAAGAGGAGTATTAAAGAGCATTAAATGTGATAATTCTACATTCTAAATTAACTCCTATGATTATGCCTAATTGCAGTAATCAAATCTTTTTTTTTTTTTTATTCATGATGCCCTTAGTTGGGCTAATCAAATCTAATTGTATCATATCTTAACATAGGTCAAAAAAATTAAAAGCTAGTCAGGAAACTTCTTAAATAGGAAAAGTAGAACTTCAATATAATAATTCAATAAAAACGAAATATTAATTTAATTTATCATGATATATCAAAAAATAAAAGAAATAAAACTTTCATTATCAATTCAACAGTAAACATTTAAAAATGATAAATTAATTCAGACCAAAAAATCGATAAATTAATCATCAATTCAAAATCAAATTAGTTGGATAGATTCTGATTCTTATTTCTTTATTCATTAAATATGTTTTAATTCATTTTTTACTAACTTATATTTAATTCATTAAATATGTTCTAATTATTACGTGTTTTTATATATTATTTGAAATTGTAGAATGCATTATTACAATTTGTCACAATTTTTATATTTTATAAATAAAGTCTTGTGCTTTGCATAAAACTCAAGTAAGTTGTACTGTTTATGCTTTATAAATTGTATCATGGGTTGTTAAGAATTTTAACGTTTATATATTAGTGTTCTTTGTTTCTATTTTATTTATGGATTTCATAACTTTTATTTCGTTAAAGAAATCATATTAGTAAAACTAATAAATGAGTGTATGAATAAATTGATTAGCATTCTAATAAATTTTTAAGAAATTAGTACTACTACTACTATCTAGTTATATTTTAAGTGCAATGAATAGTTATATTCAGAAAATTATTATATATATATATATATATATATTAATCTAAAGATTTTTCTTTTTAAAATTCATTAGTCACTAACCTTATTATTATTTGCTTTGGCCTATTGATTACCACACTGATCCTATTTATTTGCACTTGAAGAAACTAATGATAAAAAAGTTTTAAAAATTTAACAGTCAATTCATTTGGATATACATGCCTTTACATCCATTTGATGATTTGTGGTTTCTATTATATCTTTTTCCATTAGCATATTATTCATTATATCTTTCTTCATTTATTATGTTAATTTTTAAAAGAGATTACTTCATATATTATTTCCTTGTTTATTTAGCTAATGCAAAGTCACATGATGAATCCGTTTTAATGATATACGAATGTTTTTCCTAATAATTTATCTTCATGATGTCTCAATAAGTTTTAAATGATTATATTATCATTATTCTCTAAATGATGAAAATTTGAAATTTTCAAATTAGCGGTGCAAATAGTGACGGATTAGAGACAAGAATAATTATTAACAGATAATAGAGACGGAATTTAGAGACGGCATTTTTTCCGTCGCTAATTTTTGTCAAAAATATGGAATAAATTATCTACAAAATTAGTGACGGAATAGCAACGAAATTTAATGATGGAATTTGGTGATAGTTTTGAGATGGATTAGTGACAAAAATTAGAGACGGATTATTTTCCGTCACTAATCCATTCCTAAATGAATTAGTGATGAATTTATTAACGGTTTAGAGACGGAATTATCGCAATTCCATCTCTAATTCTCTATTTTTTTTTTAGTGGTTATTGATGTTAAAGTCAGTTGTTTCAATACTTGGTGATTAAACTAGGCACAACTTTTACCGTGGCATCTGCCTAGTGCAAAAATACTCACATCACACCGAATTTGATATTGATAGTTCCTTAACGTTATTGATAAATGAAAAAAACCAAGGTGCTTACGTTTCTAAAAGCTAATAAAGCATGGATGCAACTTATTATGTAAGAAGGAGTTTATGATAGCTTATTTTTAGATAATAATTGTTTATTATATAAATCAAGATAAAACTCATTTCATATACTTACTTCTATACCATAAATCACGATCTATAAATATTTATAAATCAAAAATAAATTATCTCAAATGATTTCATATAGCGTAATATATATATGTCCAAAAGTTATACAAAAGGCTTAGCTGTCATGACAGTTAAAAAGGGCATGGTTGCTGTCAATCTTAAATGGTGTGCTAATGATAACAACTGGCATGGGACGAAAGCTAGTTTTTCCAGGGTTGTTAAATCCAGACCGGACCGGTCGGTTTGGCTCGGGAACCGATGAACCAGTCCGGTTCCCGGTCTGGGTTGGTATTTTTAAAAAAAAAAATTAATTTTTCCTTTAGAATTTCATGCTATAAGTCTAAAATTTTCAATTTCTCACCGGTTTGGTCCCGGTTTAACCCACTGACCCTTAACCCAGTACTCCGACCGATTCAATGCCCGGTCCGAGTTTTAATACCTTGAGTTTTTCACGTATCTCTGCAAGTTATTGGAAGTATATTGGAATTAGATGTACATCTGGTCACATATGATTAAAACCTATTTAACTGTTTGAATTATATTAAGGATATTAGTTAGATTAATTAATATAATATAACCTTTTTCCCCCAAAACAGCCTTATAATTTTTCTTAGGGTTAAGGTGTTATTTTAATCTGGAAGTTTTCACCAAAGTATAATTTTGTCTTGAAAGTTTTTTGTGAGGCAATTTTTCTTTGGAAATGTTAAAAATTGAGCAATTTTGTCTTGGCCATTATTCCAATTAATTTTAACAATTAGTTAACCAAATACGCTAAGCTGACAGCTCACATGTCCCACGGAACTTGCATACAAATTGGAGATTCCAAAAGATCTTTGGGTCATATTTTGTCTAACTTAGGACATCAATGCAATTTTCCCATGCAAAAAAAGAGGGAGAGAGGGACGGGAAAAGATCATAAAAGCATTTAATGAATTAATTTAGATATTTTTAGGGCCCGTTTAGATTAGTGATAGTAGAAGGGACTTTTTTTAAATCTGACTTTTACAAATTTAAGATAAGACAAATATTAGATTGTAGATATAATTTATGTTTGTATTAATAGTGGTAGAAGTTGTTTTTTTTCAAACTGAAACTAGTTTAGATAATAATTTAAAGAGCAAGTTTAGATGAAAAATTACTGAAAATGACATGAATTTACAGAGTACTGGTATTCTATGTGTATAAAAAATTATCAAGTCATTCTTACCAATTAAATTTTTAATAAGAGAATTTTCCTTAATTTTTCCTCAAATTTATTATTTACCTTTTTACCTTTTGAATACATTTATAAATAAAAAATTATTGGGCTCATTAGAATAATTTTATGTTTTTTTATAGGTGTCATTTTCTCATTCCATGATGCACCTAAAAGCATCAATTCCTAGCTTTTGATGTACCGTGACTTTTGATGTAAAAGCACATTAACCTTCATCGGAAAGCCAAACGGTTATTAAGCATGTTTGTTTCAACTTATAAAAACTTATAAGTTGCTTTTTACGTAAATCGAGACACAACTCCTCTCACATACTTACTTCGTATACCGTAAATCACTATTAAAAAACAACTTATAAGCAATCGAATCGCTCAACCAAACATACCCAATATTTCCTTCATTGTGATTTTTTCCTTGCAATCGCACGGCTCAACAATCATACCGCTTTCCCAAACCGGCAGCAAGTAGTTTCGCTATTTGATCTTCTCTACGAGTAGCCATGTTACTGAAAAATAATAAATACAGTAATAAAGGTTGGACAATGGTCAATGGACAATCCAAGTGTCTGGCTTTTCCATGTTATGGGTCTTTATGGGCACTCGTCTTATCTTTTCTTCTCTCCTCCCCTTCCCGTGAGCACACAAGGGCAAACTATTTGAGTCAATTTTTTAGTCAAACATCACCTCTGAAAAAATCGTTCCGCATATCGCACTTCAAATATTTTTTCTTCATACAATTGCGTCAAGTTGAATTTTAAAAATTGTATTTGTGTTTTTTTAATTTTTAAAAATAAAAAGAACTTAGAAGAAACAAAAATAAAATCAATATAAATTACCAAGTGCGATCATATGACATGAAGTAAAATGGGAAAATTGAATTTAATATATCGTCAAAAAAATATTACTTAGATTGCATTTAAATAAGGAAGGTAAATTTTAGTAGAGAATATACAAATATATTTTAGAAGAAATGGTACAATTTTCCAAAAATTGATTTGAATTAGTTTTGGTACTTCAGTGATAGCAATTTTTACAGTAAAATTTGTGATCATATCTATTAAAAAACATACCCCCTTCCCTTCCCTTTTATAAAAAAAAATTCATTTTACCCTTAAAAATATTATGTTATTTTTTAAATTATGTGCGTGTGTGTATGAGTATGTGTGTTTGGAAGTATCGATTTTTATGTTAGACGATCAAAATAATCATGACAAACATGTATACATATACATATTGTAAATATTACAATTCTAGGTGAGGATTTTGACGTTAAAAGGGAAAAGGATAGCACCCAAAATCTTCTTTATATACTTTTTTATTACTTTAATTATTAAATAATAAATAAAATAAACATTATAAAATTGAGTTGATATTTTGATAGGAAGGGTACTTGAATTATTGGTTAAACATCATTTTTTGTTTGGAATATGCCATTTCAGCATTGTGCTTCCTTTTTTTATTCAACCCTTAATTCTCTGAAAATTCCGTACGAGTACAGAGTATTCACTCATTAAGAGAATTAAAGAGAATTCAAATCACATTAATAAAAATAGTTGTTCAAACTACAGAGAATCACCGAATATGTACCTCAAAGATTTTTGGCGGAGTACTTAAATAAATAAAAGGGTTAATATAATTTTTGGTCCCTGAAATTTGATCTAATTTTGGTTTTGGTCCCTTAAGTTTGAAATCTGTGGTTTTGGTCCCTGAAGTTTCACCCGATTTTGGTTTTGGTCCCTGAAGTTTGAAATCGATGGTTTTGATCCCTCAAGTTTGAAAAGGACTTGGCGACCCAATTAAAAAATCCGACCCGATCCAGAAAAAAACCAAGTCCTTTTCAAACTTGAGGGACCAAAACCAAAATCAGGTGAAACTTCAGGGACCAAAACCACCGATTTCAAACTTCAGAGATCAAAACCAAAATCGGGTGAAACTTCAGGGACTAAAACCACATATTTCAAACTTGAGGGACCAAAACCAAAATTGGATCAAACTTCAGGGACCAAAAGTTGTATTAACCTTAAATAAAATAAACAATAGTGTAGCCCCGCTCCAAAAACTAATGCCATCAAACAAGATTTAATGGTCTTGTGACTTTTACCTCATTGTCAAAATTCATTATTACTTTTACATCTATGAAAAACACTTAGTGTTGGACGCATTTTGAGCAAAAACCCATGTATATTTTTGTATCTTAACTTTTTTTATTTTAAAAAAAACTTCACACTCCCCCTCTCAATTCCTACTAATATTCCCCTATCTCTTCTCTCACCATGCCCTTCTTTCTCTTCCCCTCCCTCAGATCTCACCTACTTTTTCTGATCACAATGGTCACATTGTCCTCCTCTCCCTCCCTCCCTATTTTTTTATTCTCTCTCTTCTTATCTCCCTTCCTCACAGTCTTACCCCACAAATCCCACACACATAAGTCATAAGTGCAACTTACTAAACAAAATTCTAAATCTGGAGGATCAAGTTGAATAGCCTCCTTTGGTTATAGCTGCTGCAAAAGAAGAGGCTTGTGAAACTGAAGATGAAGATGAAGAAGAAGAGAATGAGGATGAGGATGAAAACCCACCCCCGACACTGCCTTTGACAGCGAAAAGTGAAGATCGAGGTTATGTTATTAGTTTTTAATTATGTTTTTACAGTGTGTTCAATGTTCTGTCTTTTTAATTATACTTTTATAGCATGTTTAGTGTTCTGGCTTTTTTTTTCAGTGTCACTATTATGGCTTGTTTCCCTTGTTGGTGATATGTCTTCTTATCCTCTATTAGTGTATCTTTAATATGATGAGGATGAAGAAGAATATGGGGATGAGGCTTTTGAAGATGAAGAGGAGGATTGATGAGAATGATGAGGCTATTTGGTTTAGTTTGTTTAGTGCTACCATGTCCTATGTGTATTGTCAGTTATATTAAGAGTTTAGAACTTGTGTGTGCGCTGTCAGTTATATTAAGGGTTTAAGATTTATGTGTGTACTATCTCTTATATTAAGAGCTTTAGACTTGTGTGTGCTCTATCAGTTATATTAAGAGTTTAAGACTATAAGGAGCGATTTGTCAGACACCTCAAGGCAGTGTCCATACACCCTCACCCCTCCACGACACAAAGATTCCTCAGGCAAGAGTTGCTGGTGAAGATCACCCTACCACTGCCAATGAAGAACAAGAAGAGGACCCTGATACCATGTTTTGATACCAACATTTTATATTTCAAAGTGCAGGACTAAAAATTAATTAATTTGAGATACTAAGTGGCAAAAATATTTCAGAATGCAGCATATAATTTAATCCAAATAAATAAGAATACATAAAAAAATTTTAAAAAAAATAAAAAAACGACCCTCACTCTAAATGCTTATCCCCAATTTTTGAATTGTCCACTATGCAGTCTTTTTCAATCTCGGTGAGATAATTTTTTTTCTTTTTGAAAATTCATTTATATTATTATAATAATAATTTATCTAATTATTCGTTGTTGTTTTCAGGAAAACATTGTTGGGTATGATGAGATGGAGGATCTAATAGATGAATTTAAACACCTTTAAACTATTGCAGCTGGTGAGGAAGAAAAATAGAGAGTGCAAATTAGCATGAATATTATGAAGCTGAATTGGGGTCATTGGGATCATTGGCGCTGTCCTGTGGGATACTGGTAGCTTAATCGTGCATGACAGGCTAGGAAGACCACACCGGCTAACAGTAAGAGTGGATAACGATGGGCAATATCGGTTCTTATTTCCTCCCAATACTGGCAGATAGATCTTAATGTTGAATAAAGACAGTTACGTAGGCAGTTGGCAAAGGTGGGAAATATGGCTCCCTAAGAAGTAATCTGTTAGACACTTCAAGGCCGTGTCTATATGCCCACACCCTTCCTGCGACCCCAAGATTCCTCAAGCATGAGTTGCCGGCAAAGATCGCCCTGCCGCTATGGACGAAGAAGAAGAAAAGAACCCTGATACCATGTTCTGATACCAACATTTAATACTGACTTATGATACAATGCACTTGAAAGGAGCTATGTACAAAGGAAGCACCTATCGTTAAAGAAGAACGTTAAAGCAAAATCAAATGCCTTAGAATAAGATAATGAAGTGTAGGAAAAATTTAAAAGAAAAATATATATTAGATCATCCTCTTTATCTTTTGAAGCCTCATCCCTATCCTTATCATCAATTCGGTTGGGATGCGGGCGCACCTACACTGTCCTTAAGGCCCCCAAATCACTTCTTCACAAACTGAAGCTCCAAATCATCACAATTAAACGCAATATCGTCGTTATCTAGCAGGATAGGCCAAGACACACCATATCCGACTAGTAGTGAAAAATGATACTGATTGTCCAGGGCAAGTCTTTCTTCTAAGTGTGCTGAAATCCCCATTTGTCGTATAGCACGTGGGTGTCTTCACAATTAAAAGCAATATCGTCGTTATCTAGTAGGATAGGCCAAGACACACCATATCCGACTGGTAGTGAAAAATGATACTGATTGTCCAGGGCAAGTATTTCTTCTAAGTGGTTAGAAAACCTATTTAGTATTTTTTTTTTGTGGCTAATTCAAATCACATTAATAAAAATAACTATATAAGACGGTTACTTTGTCTTTTCCTTTTAATTATAATTTTGATATTTTATTTTAAGGAGAGCCATAATGACAAATGCATGGACCTGTTGTTTTGCCTCCCAATATTAAGCTCTACACAACTTTTGCGGTACCATGTGAACTATTGCATGAAAATGGATAATGTTTAGAAAATCATTTTCTTCTCCTATTAAATATGGATGTTAATTAATTAGACTTTTTTTATCATGAGAAATTTATTTGGATAGGCATTTTGTATTTTGTATTAAAAATAATTGTATCTCAAACTCGTGCATGCTCTGATATTAAGTTCTGATACAAAGCTCTGATACCATATTCTAATACTAATGTCTGATACCGGCTTTTAATAGAATGCACTAGAAAAAAATATATTTTCAAAATTAGATTTTCAGATACCTAAGTAAAACAATCACATATTATGATGAAAAAATAGTTTGAACATAACCAAAATAAAATAGTAATGAGATACAACCCAAGGTAGCTAGGAACAAGTGACACGGGTAACAATAAGAATAAAGCATACAGAAATAGAAAGCATCAACTGAGGAGGAAATTACAAGACCTACACGAACCTCAGCCTAAAGGTTGATTCTTTAAAAGGATGGAATTGAGATTCGAACTCATACAAGCTTTGATACCACGTTCTATTACCAAGCTTTGATACCGTATATTGATACCAACCTCTGCACCAAACAAAGATCTAAGTTTGCAGTTGATTCTCAATGAGTATGAGAGCCCGCTCAAACCTAGTGATATTCACAGTACTACGAAAATAATTGTCGTCATCATCTAAACAAGATGGATTATAATTTCACAAACATACTTTCTTGATAAAAATTGTTTTTTGAACATCCAACACTTATCTTTATTCATCTCCCTCCAATACTGCTTGATGTTTTTTGAACATCCTCTTGTCTTTGTTGAATGTTAGACTTTAATAAAAATAATTAAAATAATAGAGCTTTTGTTCTTCTAACCTATTATAGCATTTCATCCCTATAAGAAAAGGGGACAATGAAACTATTCGTAGGGCAAATAAGACCTCACTTTTCTCACTTTAGGTTGTAGGAATTTAGTAAACGTATCACATTTTCATGCGGTGGCTAATCTATCATTAATTATTCAAAATATCAACAATGACATATTAAGAATGGTTAAGAAGAGTTTTCATTAGGTCATAATATAATATTTGTATGCACTTCATTTGTCTTACTCTATCATTCCATTTTCCTCTTCTTCAATCTTAATATGAAAGTGAGACTCAAACTCTTGCATGCTTTGATACCAACTTCTGATACAATACACTCAAAAAGGAATATATTTTCAAAATTAAATTTTCATATACATAAGCACAATAATCACATATTACGAAGAGAAAATAGTTTTAACATAATCAAAATGAACTAGTAATTATATATAACACATGACAGCTAGGAACAAATCACACGAGTAGGAACAGGAATAGAGCAGAAACGAATACAAAACCTCAACCCTGTGGAGAAAATGATGTGTCCCACACGTACCCCACCTAAAGGTAATTTATTTAAAAGGATGGAAGTGATATTCGAACTCGTGCAAGCTCTGATACCACATTCTGATACCAAGCTCTGATACCAAATACTAATACTGAATATTGTACCAGGCAAAGATTTGAATATGCAGCTGATTCTTAGTGAGTATGAGAGCACACTAAAACATTTGTACAGAGAACAAAGGATATTACAAAAGTTATATTGTAAAAATTAGAACCAACAGCCGCCAAAATAGCAACTAAAAAACTTAATAAATGTATCATTGGTATTCCATCTAGAATGCCTAAAAGTAATATCTCGTCAAGAAAGTAACTTCGGAGCTAATGCAACTTCTAGATTGAAGAAACATGTTAGTACAAGCTTATTACCATTCCAGTAATGACAAAAGAAATAGTCAACAACGAACCCATTATCTAGATTTTTTTTAGAGGGGATGGTATCAAACAACATAATTTTCTATCTTATGACTGAGCCATATTGATGGCTTTACATATTTCAAAGGTCTTAACAATTGTATACGATCTAAGAGAGGAACCTGCAAACTTACTCTGGGTTATAGTATACAAACCCAGGCTTCATATGTAAGGGGAAAAAAGGTAATCTTTAATGATAAATCAGAAAATAAAGGCAGAAAAGTGTGGATGGAGAAAGACTCAACTTGGTGCAGTGATGCTAAGGAGATTGAAATCTCCCATTCATTTCCGTAAGTTAACCTCCTAACATCACATCAAATTGAAATTAGAATTTCCAAAATAATCTATCATGTTGATAACCATCAAAAGATTAAGACCCTCTTACAAACCTGCAGGAATGAATTTGATTGGTCTATTTTTGGCTCATGAGGGGTGATGTTTTCCTTTCAAATTCTGCAACACTTTCTTTAAAGTGTATCATACAACAAAAGAATCCACATTTGTAACCTTAATATCGAAGGGTACATTTTATTAATATTTCAAGCAAAGAATAAAATGGTGAAAAAGATTATCAAAAGAGGAAAGTATTTTGGTGTGAGAAGGATTGAATTGACCATAAAACAATCTTAAGTTTATCAAACCAGTGCAAAATTCTAATACTAAATTCAAACTTTTGGCAGCTTTTTTCTCCTTAAAAACAATTGAGTAGTTCGGTTTCAAGACCAATAAATTCATTTTCAATCCAGGATACATTTATTCCACCTACCAGATTAAAAATTAGAGGTTGCAAGAAATTGCTAGAACAACATAATGCAAATTGATATAATGTAGAAAGAGATAGAATACCTATATCTGAGTATTGTTGAAGCACAAGGAGGTGGAGAAAGCAGTAGAGAGAGGTTTTCTTTCAAAAATGAGCTTGGGTTTGATGATCCTATGCATTTTCTTCTTTGGGATTTCTTAGAGGTGGTAGGGTTTTGAGAAGCAAAAGAAGCCGAAGACGAAGTAGAGAGAGGTGAGATGAATTGACCAAGGGGATGGGATTTGAATTTTGAAACCCTAGCCTAGAGAGCAGTAACTAAGAGAAATGAATAGTAAAATGAGTCTAAGCCAAGAATTAATGTACTTTTGGATTAGTTTTGGACTTACGAGGTAAGCATGGGGCATTATGCTATTCCTGTGTGTTCATTGAATTATCCACAAAAAGTCTGAAAAATATGAAAATAAAATAGGACCTGACAAAGAGCATCATGGTAATTTCCAATACTGTGTATGGTATACATCTTAGCCTAAAAATTTATCAGGTTATTCTCACCAATAAAAATTTCAATGAAGAATTTTTTCCCCAATTTTACTTATTTTTGGATAAAATATAATTAAGTATTTTTTATTCTTTTTATCATTCACTCTTTCACCACTAAATTATTTAAAAAGTATGACATTTAGATGTATTTTTAATTTTAGTACCGTAAATATTTTTTAGTATATATGGTGAAGTGTTTAAGGAGAGGAAGGCCGTTGACTTTTTTATTTGAGGGGCAAGCAGATGAGAGAAGGGCAACATTATCCTTTTCCACGTAAAACGACGTCGCCTCAGGTAAAGGAGAGGCATGGGACCGGAACAGCCATGGAGAGAAGCCATGCGCTTCTTCAATGTCGAATCTCACTCTTTTTCTCTCTCTGTGAACTACTGAGTCAAATCGATTACTGAGGGGAGTAAAGTTTGTTAAAGGTCCAAAATGTTGGACGGACTACTTGGGCGCGGCGGATTCTCCTCTAAATGGTTGCCTTGATGACCTTTTTATTTTTCTTAATTTATGTTCCTTCGCTGTGATAGTTCTTTTTCAGTTCAGTTTCCGATGAAGTTGGCGCGAAGGCACTCGAGAGTGTGGTTATGAAATGAATCTTTGAGTTTTTGTTGCTCTTCCTTTCTCTGGCAGCTAATCGTTGATCAAATTGATCAAGAGTCGGATTGATGTCATAAGGAGGAAGCGGAAGGTGACGGCGAAGTTTTTTAAGACTGACATCACTGATCTGCGGGCGACTGGTCTCGATATTAATGCTACGTAAGGGTATATGTGTTTTCACATATTCACGCGCATATTTTCCTTGGTAGTTAGTGTTGTTTCTAGATTCCATATGTGTTTGATTTGATTTTTCAATGGATATGATCTTGGGACGAATGCTCTTGATTTGAATCTCCACTGTATATCAACGTATATCACACATATTCAAACCCTAACTCCCCTAACTAATGACTAACTCACACCCTTTTTTATACAACATCATACCTCTAATGCTTCAATTGCTTTCATTCCATTTATAGTGGATGCCCTGAGGAATGCAGAGACGCTGTATCATCTCGAATGCCTGCTGCTGCAAGAGTTTCTGATCTTCCAGAGCTACGTGAGCCTAGACAAATATTTCAGGAGAGATATGGGAATTCCCTGGATTGCTATGTCAACCAAGAGGTAACTGTTCATGTTTTCATTTTTACTCATTCTACACATTCGACTTCTTCCTGGACCTGAACTGATGACTGATTATTGCTTACTAACAGTTCGCTGCAAGCTTGAATGTGAGGTCTTCTACACTGGATAAGAAGGATAGCTTTGATGCAGGAGATTGCATCAGAGTTTTCAATACAGTGGGACTCGAAGGCTTTTGAGGAGAGGATGTCCAAACTCTCTGCATTTGCACAGGTGTGATAGTCTGACGATTTCTACCTTGAAAATAATTTTTCCCTTCTTATTTTAATACTTCTGCACATTGTTTCTTGGTTCCCAAAAGACAATTCCTATTTGAAGATGTAGCTAAAACTGTTACCACTTCTAATTTTAAGACTTTTGCAGGACCACATACACAATTTACAAAACTAATTTAGCTCATAATAATAAATATCACATGGCAATGTCGGTGCCCTGAAAGGAGACAAGTATGATGATTTGTTGGAGCAAAGTCCAGTCTATCCTAGCATTGATGCTCTTGTCTCAGAGATGATGATTTAGATCCAGGCCACCTAATTATCGATTAAAGCAGCAAAACACGATAACCATGACCATGAAAAATGAGAGCTTACTGCGAAGAGGGACAGACGACACCAGAATGAGGATAGTATGCTTGAGCCAATTGTAAACGTTGGTTTGTCCCAGGATAAAAGGATGGAACAATTTGAAGATGGTTCTAATTGGAGAAGCAAAACTCCTCGTAGGGATGAAACACCGATTGTTAACCCCTATAACAACAGTCACATGCCACCTCCTTATGTTAAATCGAGATCTAAACAGAAGAACTGCAAAATTGGACCCAAATGTCAATTTTTCACAAGAAGATCAAGGCAACATCTCTTCGTACCGTTCACCACATGGGTTCCATTTATTTTTCTATGTAGTTGCTCGGTTTTAATTCAACTACTAGTCATATGCCGTGAGTTCAATTTATTTTTCCTTTTTCTTTAATGGCTGGACTAGTGTTTGTAACCAAAACTTGCATGCCCGTTGGCCACAACTTGAGGAAAAAAAAGTTGAGTGTAAAATAATTAAGGATGAAGGTGGAAAAATACACATCTACATATCGCGCATGCGCATCTGGCATCATATGTAATTATTGGGTGCAAAAATACTTATGATCTTTAAAAAGGGGGGAAAATGTCAACTTCGTTAATGAAAGCTAATGTTTGTTAATTTCAGGTTTTATGGGTCCACTTTAATAATTTTTAAATAATTATTTTAAGGGCGAAGGTGTAAAATTACCTATCTATATATCCTGCATGCAGTCTGGCATCATATACAATCCTTGGGGTGCAAAAATACCTATGATAATTAAAAAAATAGATAAAAGTGTCAACTTCGTTAATGAAGGCAAATGTCTATTAATTTTTGATTTTGTGAGCCCAACTTTAATAATTTTTAAATAATTATTTAAATTCTCTCACCCCCTTCTATCTTCTCGCACCCCTCTCCCCTCCCCCCCAAACCAGTGCCCCATCTTCACACTGGCAATGACTCTCTCCAGCCACCCACATAATCACCACCTTTGTACTACTCACTCCCTCCAAATGCCCTTCCATAGTCCATCATCGGAATTTTTCCCTTCATTAACGAAGTTAGAAATTAATGAATGTTTACCTTCATTAATGGAGCTGGCATTTTGTCATCTTTTTTAATGATCATGGGTGTTTTTGCACCCAACATTGTATATGGTGTTAGATTCACATGTGGGACATGTAGATTTATAGGTATTTTTACACCTTCGCCCTTAAAATAATTATTTAAAAACTATTAAAGTGAGGCCTACAAAACCATAAATTAACGGGCGTTTGCCTTCATTAACAAAGTTGGCATTTTTTCCCTCCTTTTTTAATAATCATTGGTACTTTTGCACTTAAAGATGGTACATATTGCCGGAAGCACATGTGGAATATATAGATGGATAATTTTGAACCTCACCCAATAATTAAATTAATTACCATCAATTTTTTAACAGTTGACTGTGATGTATATTTTGTTGTTGCAGCCTTGCAGTGAGGCTAATGCATTTTGAATCCGGATTCTTTCCCTGACATTCCCATCCTTTACCTCTCCCATACTCAAAACCGTATTGTTTATAGGGTGTAAATTGGGAGGATGTTTCACCCTTTTTTTTTAAAATAATATTGAAGCCCCTCAAGTATTTTTTTTTTTTAGTTGTACCTAATGTTCTCAAATATTTTTTTGTCCATTATGTAGTATAAAATAATTTTTTAGGAGCACCCAGTATCTAGTAAGATGCAATCTGAACTACTTTTTTACTAACACTTTGTATCTTAAATTTATTTTTATCGCATTTAGTGCCCTAAATTATTTTTCTACTTGCAACGAGAAGCCTCTAAAATGTTTTTCTAGTGACAATGAGCACCATAAATTTGGGATATTGAGTGTTGGATGCGTTAAAATTTAGTTTAAGATATGGAATGCTACTGGAAAAATACTTCAAGACGCAGTTTGTCAGATACTGGGTACTCCTGAAAAATTATTTTATACTACATAATGAACAAAAAAATATTTTATAACATTGGGTACAAAAAAAAATAATACTTGAGGGTTTCAATGTTATTTAAGAGGGGAAAAAAGGATGAAACACCGTTCCAATTTACAACCAAGATTACACCGTTTTGAATATGGGAGAGGTTAAGGATGGGAATGTCACGGACCTTGAAGGACTAGTAGGTCTTCTAGCTAACTCAGAAATCATAACAAAAGCATTTGCATTCCCAAGGACAGCCGGACCATTACCTACCCTTTTCAAGATTCGCAATTCGGTCTCTCTATCCCCCCTCTCTCTCCTCGGGTGAAAAAAAAAGCGTTTCTAGAATCAAAACCAAGATTTTAGAAAACTTTATCTAACCACTCTAATTTGAGTGTGTTTAGATTAGTTTTTGGAAAATAGTTTATGAAAAAAAAGTAATAAAAGTGATTTTAGAGAATAGATTCTGAATAGAATAAATTCTGAAAAACAAAAGTGATTTTGATAAAATAATAGTGTTTAAATATTATGATCAGAATTACTTTTTATATGGTCAAATTACTAAAAAGGACATTAGCTTGTATGATAATTACATATATATAAAGGATAAAATTATATTTTATGTATTATTTAACATTAAATTTCATAACAAATACCAAAGATGAAATAAATTTATCTTAAAAATTTAAAATTATAACATTAGTCAATTATGTAACATAAAAAAATAAATCAAACATATATATATATATATATATTAATAAATTGTATAATAAAAAATCATTTATAAATAGTAAGTATCTAACGAAAACACTATAGTTTCGATTATCCTTTGTACACTAAACACCCACAACAAGACACCCCTAATTTCTCTAAGCTCATCACAATATTTTGCTACATCCCAATAAAAAAAAATAATGAAAAAAACTATTCAAAAGGTGGATTTAAGATAAAATCATTATGCTATATCACTGTTAGCTTCTTTCTAGTTTTTTCTGTAACACCCTAAATTTTATATTCCCCACAAATATATTGTGGTTAATTGATAAATTTAATAAAATGGTGAATATTTAGAGTCAAAGTAATTAAATATTGAAAATTGAAAGTTGAATGGTGTTTTCAGTGAAATCGCCTCTGAGGTAGTAAGTTTGTCATGTGGTTTTGGAAGACCAAATGATGAGCAAAAATTATGAAATTTTACAGGGTGAAATTAGACATTCTAAGCTTTAATTTTATAGGTCATATGAATCAATTGAAGCTATATACAAAAATATATGAATTTTTGAAGTTAGCTCAGAAAATCTGGAAAGTTTCTAGAGCAGCAGTCAAAGATTGAAAATCGGGGAATAATTTGATCCCAGCTAGTAAAATTCCATATTTTTCCTTGAAACTAGACTCAATACGGGTTCCATAGCCTTTGGAATCACTCTAAAACGATATCTACAAATTTAGTTATGATTTTTCAAAGTTATGATAGAAAATCTGCCAGAATTGGCATTATTGCGAAAATTGAAAATAAAATGTGTTAGAAATTGATTAATGGAATTAAAATGCCAAGTGTCATGATTATATGAGGAGGGGATTAAATTATAATGGATTTGTATGAGCACATGTCAAATTGCATTAAAATAATGCTACATGGACAAATAATGATGAAATGGTATGCTACCTTAAGTGCAAGAATTGGTCTAGTTGGATGAGTAATGGTTTTGTTGGAGCAAGAGGAAGGGGGAGCACGTTTTTTTTAAAAGCTAACCAAGGGAGAAGGCTAGTTCAATGTTAAGGGAAGTCAAAGAGAGCAATTATGAAGGGAGTATGGGTGGAAGCATGGAGGGAAGCATGGTGGTTGGTAAGTGTCACCATGTCAACCATTGATGAAATCAATGGAGTAGAATGAATGAAGAAAAATTTATGAAGCCTCATCCTCTTTCTCTTGCCTTCATTTTCATCACTTGCAACAAGAAATAAGAGGGAGAAAAGCTTAAGGAAAGTTCAAGCCAAGAGAGAAGGAAGAAGAGAAGGATTAAGGTAAGTGGAGATTCTCAAGGTTTTTCCTTCTAATCTTCTATAAAACTCTTCTCGAATCTCTTCCTTTCTATAAACTCCATGGTTTAGCAGGCTTATCTTGAGATCAAGAAGAGGGGGAGGAGGTGCCTAAAGTGAGAGGATCTAAGAAGCCTAAGAAGTAACTACACCAAACTCAAATCTATACTTGCATGAAGTTGGTTTTGAAGTTTGTTGATAGTTTGGTGATTTTTGGTTGAGTTGTAAAATTGGAAAAGCTATAACCCTAAGGGGTTGTGCTGTCCAAATTTCTTTGAATTATGATTAAGAAGTTTTTAAATGAGTTAATAAATGATTAGAAGTGGAAAAGTACCAGTTTTGGAAGTTAAAACACAAAACTACATCTTTCCATTTTTCTTCAAGAATTTTGGCCAGCACTATTTCAGGGGGTAGGAGATGGATTTTTATGAAATAAATGGTTCCATTGGATTTAATGGGCAAAAATATGTGGGGTTACAGTTGGTCACTTTTTCAGAAAATGATGAAAAAGTATAATTACGAAAACGCCCATAAAACCCTAAATCGGGGCTGTCAAGGGTATTTTTCATAATGTGATAGTGAATTTGGTGATTTCGAGCCTAGAAATGGATTCCTTGGGCGAAAATATGTCAAGATAGCCCTAGTCAAAATTTTGGTAAAACGTGCCATCGGATTGGGTACGGCGGGGCTGAGTAGGGGTCCCGGGGGTATTTTGGTAAATTTTCACCATAGACTAATATAACCACAAGAAACACTATGAAAGAGTCTAAAATGATACTCGGATAGGTTATAACATATTTCTTGTACATTTAATATTTTAGGCCCGAGTCGGAGGGCGGACACGACACGTATTTCAAGACACATCTAAAAAGGGGTTTATAAAGTGTTGAGGTAAGAACATTAGCCTTCATACATCATGTCATAGTTATATGCTTGTGTGGATGCCAATGTTTGTAAATGTACTTTATTAATTTACATGAATTGCCTAGAGAAAGGCAATTAGTACCGGTGTGCACTTATACTGGGAGTTGGTGGAAGACCAATCGGTGTAGATTGTAAGGCTATGCCCTACTCATGTATACATGATGATGATGTGTTTATTGTTTATTAATTGGTGCATACCTTGGTGCATGTCATATTTACTTTTCACATTTTCTATGAACAATAGCATGTTTCTACTGAGATTCTTCATAATCTCACCCTATTTGTTTAAATAAACATTTCAGCGGGTGCCAGTGGGTCAAAAGGCAAAGGCATAGACGCTGGGAAGTAATTGACATGTGTCGCGAGGCAAGGACATGATCATGGTTATAATTAGTTTATGTTTAGATATTTTGGAGAATTATGTAAATATTAAGTTTCCACTGTATTTTCTGTATTTTGTTGATGAATGATGTGGGATTGTAAACGAATTTATTGTACTTTTCTGTATGCATATTGAATTCCGCCTTTATTACTCTTCGAATATTGAAATGGAAACTGGTGTTGACATCTTCCTTTCCCCTGTAATGAATAATAATGGCATACCAGAACTTAACCAGAGATTCCACAAACTGTATGCAAAAACCTTGTACACCTATAACATTGTGAAAGTACAATTCCATTTTCTAATGTGCAAATTCTCTAAAAGAAAACAAAAATGTCAAAATTGCTGGCTACATTCATTGCAAGTTCCAAATACAAACGAGAGTAGAATAAAAAGTAAAGATGCCTTCTAAAAATTATTTATCACATTTATTATTCTCTATTTCAAGTAGAGAGTTCTCAGGGAGCGAAAATGACGAAGAGGAAAGAGACGCAAAGAAGTTGAAGTGAAAAGATAAATTTGGCATATTTGTTTTAACGATTAGATTGCTTATAAGCTGTTTTTCATGTAAATCGAGACACAACTCCTCTTACATACTTACCTCGTATATCGTAAATCACGATTGAAAAACTGCTTTTAAGCATTTCAATCGCTAATCTAAACGAGCAGTTAAAAGAGTGTGTTCAGGGATAGAGGAAAGAGAAAATCACATGAAAATCATTCGGGGGAAGGGGGAAGGGGAAAAAATTCAGTTTCTTCAAAACCATGGTTTTAGACAAAAAATTTCTTCTAGGCAAAACTATAAATGGCTGCTTTCCTGCCAAAACGGGCTTCTCATCCTCCCCATTGTTTACTTAAGCCTTCTTCTTCTTTTAGACTTTTGCCGCCATAAATATCTTCTCTTAGCTGCAGGAGAACCAGGCACAGACAGAGACAAAGATGAAGGGCATGTCCAAAGCGATAATGGGTGCTACTCTGATCATGGTGGTGACCCTTGCGGTTGTTCTACTGACTGAGCTATACTGCTCTCTCTTGCTCGGACGCCGCCGCCATCTCAGAGCCTTCGCTGCTGCCTCGGCCTCCGCTGCCTCTGCCACCACAATCAGAACCAAAGCTTCACCTTCTTCACCCACCTCACACCCCCGGCACCATCTCTTCTTTAGCATTTAGTGGCGGTGGAGCAGCCTGACGCTGAAGAAAGATGACAATTGCTTTGTCTTTTTGCAGGCATGGCTTTGGTTCGTCTACCCAAGTTTTTATGGGGACCAAAATGAGAAGAAATGAAAGAAAGGTAAAAACTTCGATTCCACCAGTTACCCATTTCACATTTTAAAAACAGAAATATGCATATTGGATATTGCATGCTTGTTTCCGGGTTGTGGATGACCAAAAAACTTGTTTCTGTTAATGGGGTTGTAACTTGTAAGAGTGCACGTGAATTTGGAGGATGGGCCAGAAGAAAAATGTTGAAAATAGCAGATTTTGTTTCTTGTGATATTCATAGATCAAATTTAGCAACGATCTCTGTTTTTCAGGGACCTCGACTTCTGATTCCGATGCTCTCTTTATTGAAGCTTTTTTTTTAAAAAAAAAGAAGAAAAGGAACAAAAACTGTGTATTCTGCTCTTCGATGTGGACGATTCCAGCTGTCTGCTTCAACCCCATTAGGCGAGAAGAAGCTTTATTTCTCTCATCAACGCTGCCTGTTATGTTCAGTCATTGTTATGTCCTGTACTGTTCTGTTTATGGCTATGGAATCCTATTTTCACGAAATACAACAAGCAGGGAACGTATCATGATATCAATGTTCTTTTAATAAAAAAAAAAAATTACAATCAGTAATTCCGTCAGTAATAAGCTTTTTTTTTCTTTTTTGTAGTGTTAGGTTCTCACATTTTAATAGGATTACCAATATTAATGGAATTCATCTACCCCAAATTTTCATGTTGATTGTGGGAGTTATACTAAGTGGGTCATGCTTTGAAGCGTTGTTCCGGTGACATCTCAATGATTATACTCCGGTCTTAAATGGAGGACTTAGTTTGTAATATAAATTGTATTACAAACTAGATCCTCCGTTTAAGACTGGAGGTAATAGTATGTTGTGCTTTTGCTCCTATATAATCAACTGCTCCCTCCTTTAATATGCATCTATTTCTTCATGTTAGTTGATTAAATTTTCCAAACTTAGGAATACTTCATTTTTCACTAAACCAGGAATAGATAGGATTAATGTGTGCTTATGTTTGTGTTTTTGAAGAATTGAGTACTTGTGCGAATGTTGTTGTTGTTAGAATTGTTTGATGGAAATTGTGTACGTGCATTGAGCTCTTGATCTACTATGATCATGCTCCCTAGAAATCTCTCTAATGTTGTATGATTTTCGACAAGACACTTCATCATGGTCACTTTTATTCAGCAGTGAATGATACATGCCTTTTGGCTTTTATTGATACTTTGAACTTGTTACGCCGATAAAAAAAAAAAGATTCTTTGAACTTGTTACAATAGGCTTTAGATATTCCATTGCACTGTCCTCCTGAATGGTCCCTTCTTTGGCTATTCTGTTCTATATATATTTAGTCTCTATGTTTCACTTTTCACTAAACTGATGTGAATTGATGTTATTAACGTGCATACGTTTTCTTTAAAACAATTGTGATGGAAGGGTGTTGTGTGAATGTGGTTTTTGATGATGCGTTATTAGTGATAGAAAAACATGCACAGGTATATCTAAAAAAAAAGAAAAAGCGAGGTAGACCAACACAGCCCGACATAGTTGGTAGATAGTTGGAGATGTCCTAGTTTGAATTAGACTAATATCTAAGTGTTTGGCAACATCCCAAACCATGGTTTCAAACTATGGTTTGGGCAACCCGAGATTAAACTCCTCTTACACATTTACTTCGTAAGTCATAAAAACTATTAAAACAAGCTAATCCAAACACACACAATTTGTATGGAAAAAGTTTTGTTAGAAGAAGACTGACTATCGGTTGGGGATATTAGCATACCCTCTCGTTTCTAATAAAAAAAAATTAAGGAAAGAATGCGTGCTAGTAGTAAACATGGCCCTTGATGAGAAATCCATGGGCTTGTTTCTCATAGCATTGCAGTGGCCACCTGAAAGCTTATGCTACCTTAATCCTTTAATCCTTTCTTGGATGTCTGAGGCCCAATCATAGACAATCGGACATTGTATAATGGCCTAATGGGTAGACAAAGTTTTATGAGATATATTAACAGTCACATTTAAATTATTTATAACTTTTAAATTTAAAAAAAAATCACTTGTTTGACATTTTCAATTCCTTAGTGCTCACAGGTCGCTTCTTATAACTTCTGAATATTTTGTGGCGTAACCTTATACTGCATCTAGACCTTAATTTAATTTTAAGCATCTAATCAATATCAATATACCATTTTTTATTCTCATAATCATTTTATAAAATATTCACAAACAATATACCAACATAAATAATAAGTGGAAAGTAGTTATTTCTCGCCAAGTAAGAAGATAACAATATGTCACATGCTAATACCAACGATTCTCTATCAATCTACACAATTATATAATCACACATTAATAACTCATTGAGTTATTTGGGATAATTTTTTACAAATTTCTAGTTTTCAAATTAATAATTAATGAATGTTATTTTTAATATTATATATATATATATATATTAACCGAAATACTTCAACCATATATTTACTTATACAGTTAAAGTCTATACTCTCCAAGTAAAGAAAAATTCCGAAACCTCCTGCAGACCATAACTAATCACTTTAACACAAATTTCTATTTTCTCTAACAATTCAAATCACTCAATTAAGTCCTTGACAATTCCCAAATATCTTCCTTTAACAAAAATCCCAAAATTCTAAAAATCTAAAATTCTATTAAAATTCCAACCTTCAAATTTCAAACTTAAATCTCAAAACTAAACTATAAAAATGTAATAATACCTCCAAAAAAACCCAAATTAATCATTTAACTCAAATTAAATTGTTGAAAATATCATATGTACACACAGACACACACCAAAAACCCTAAACTTTTTAAATACAAATTACATTTTTAAATTCTTAAGGCAATCAATAAATAAATCTAAACCCATTGAACTTGATTATTAAAATAGCTCTATTATCCTATTATCATATTTTGTTAAAATTTAACACTTGCTCCAAACTCTAATATAAAAATTTACTCTAATCACTTCAAAAATATACTCATTAGAAAGAGCTAAATGAGTAGAATAATAATGATGAAGTGACTTTAGTAAATAGAAGTGATTTTACTTATCAAAAGGAACCCAAAAATTGCCCAGAGAGAAGAAGAAAACGTCGCACTGTGCACTCCATCTCTGATTTACTCTCTGGCCGGGAATTGACTGACTCGGGGGGAGGGGGTTTGAATTTAAAACCCATTTTGCATGAGCATTAGTATTTATTTTTTAAAACTATAATGGGCCAAGATACACTTGGGCGCATTTTATTCATATTTATTTTTCATCATTTACTCTTTTTCTAAAGCTTTTCTCCCCCTTATTTTTAATGGCCTTGGGCCTTTATTACTTTGTTTTATATCATTTATCACCCTTTTCTTTTAACATTTCCAATAACAACAACAACAACAATCCTATTCTATTTTTTTTTATTTTTTTTCTTATATTATCACAAATTATACTTTGGATAAATTCTCTTTATTTAATTAAATTTTTCCTAAAATTATTTAAATTTTAAAAATAAAAATTAGGATGATACATGTTACCTAGGGACAATTATAACTATTTATTCAACGGCATCCGTGCACGGACTATTTCATAAGATAGTATTTATTTGCTTAAAATCAAAATCTTATTAAAAGGTATAAGATTTTTTTTAAGAGGATATTACACATAACCCAATGAAGCATGTGAAAATTTTGAAAGAAGTAACAAAATATGTGTAGTTCAGAATACCTACAAATTACCTGTCTGTGTTAAATTTTTTAGGAAAACTTGCAGTCAAGTCCCAAACAAAATAAAATAAAAAAATGGTCCTTTAAAATTTCAAAATGAAAAAATGGTCCTAAGAACTTGTCAATTGTGTCCCTGATATTGTAAAAGACCCGCACCTGGAATTGTCAACTGGCCTATTTTTTCATTTTGAGATTTTAAGAGATCGTTTTTTCATTTTTCCTTTTATCTGGGATATGATTGTAATTGTCCCAATTTTTTATAAATGAGATAACTACTCAACTTATACTTCAAAAAATTATTTAGTGTTATAACAATAAATCAGCGGTTTTTTTAGTGTTATCACAACGTACGGAATTATTTAGGAGAAGTTCCTTATTAAAAAATTGTTTTGGACAAGTCTCGAACATTCTCAAATTTCGAATGAAAAATAGCAAACAAATATAATTTTTCCAATCAGAAAAATTGCAAAAATGTTTATAAATACTTTAAATGTAATTTTCAATCTAAAATTTATCCAGAGGTAAATTTGCAAGAGAAGAGTGAAGAGATAAGACATAGTGGCATGTTGGGGGGGACATGGAAAGAGCAGCAAAAGCATATACAAAAGGAAAGAAAAAAAAAAATTAAGATCATAATTACATTTCTCTGTGCAATTTGGTCTATAACAAGTTGACTTGAGTTTTGTGATTGAGTCTTCGCTTTTGCATAAATATAGGGTATGTTTGGTTGAGCGATTCTATTGCTTATAAGTTGCTTTTTAATAGTGATTTACGGTATACGAAGTAAGTATGTGAAAGGAGTTGTGTCTCGATTTACGTAAAAAATAACTTATAAGTTTTTATAAGTTGAAACAAACATGCTTATAGAAGGTGACGTTGTCGGGGCTATTGAACTTCATTGACGGTCTGTGGTCAAGCTGTGGGGATGAGAGGATTATAGTGTTCACAACCAATCACAAAGAGAAGATTGACCCTGGCATTGTTGCGTCCTGATCGTATGGATGTTCACATCCATATGTCAGATTGCACCCCTCCTGTGTCTAGGCAGCTTGCTTTTTGTTGGATTTTAGGTCCAAGTTCTCGAACTATTTGATTAGAATATAAGTAGTCTAATCAAATAAGAATATAATTAGTATTAATTGTAGATTGGAGAATAATTTAGTAATAATTATAGATTTGTTAATTAAGGAACAAATCACCATAATTAAGAAATTAATTGAGAATCAATTAATTGCTGTCTTGGAGGGTAAGAAGGAGTGCACACGTTTCCTAATTAGTGGCTTCCATAAACCACTATAAATAGGGTGTGCCTCCTCAATTACAATTCACCCTGTTATTAAGTTTTCTGGCAATTCTCTTCTCTCCTACCATCTTTCTGGTTCTGGTGATCTGCTGTGCAAATTACAATTAAGCTCTAGTAGTCTAATAATTGTGTGGGCACAATTATGGAGCATTAGAGCCTTGACCCGGATCCGAATATGGATTCGCCCCGGTACGCCAGTCCTCTCTCTCCTCTATCCTCCATATTTTTTCTTACACTTTTAATTACCTTCAACTTCAACAGCACCCTCTTTTCCAACAAATCAAAGAAGCCATCCTTGCCACCCACTAGACTCCTGCTCAAGTGGCCGAGGAGCTCTTGAAGATGAGGGGTAGTCATCTTCACTCTATCTTCAAGACTTTCTGCATTTTCTTGAACAAAAAAAGATCGAGAATGAAGAGCTTCAATCTAAAAAGGAGGCCTCAAGCAAGAAAAGAGCACATCTGGCTTGCGTCTTTATCACTATTCTCTCCCTTGCTTAGCAGAGCACACGTGCTCGTTCCTCAAGAATCCATCGAAGCAGATCAAAGACGTTCTCAAAGATTCGCATTTTTATATTGTAAAGTATTTGACTATTTGTTGCCAATTTTGTTTGCCGGCAAACTACACCAATCCCAGTAACTACAGTACCCACCAATTGCTTTTTTGAAATCCCGCTGATGCTTCTTGAAGTACAGTGGGTATCACATTCCCACTAATTAATGATGAGAACGTCATCAATTACTTCATTACTCCCTTGTCTATGCTTTTTTTTTTTTTGGTTTATGCAGATATTGATTAATGGATCTAAACTTACTTGTTTTTCACTGAATCGTGTATTATAAGTTTTTAAAAGTATAGTTGATGATCAATGATAGTTAAGTGATAGAAAGATAAGGTACGGCTTATGAAATATGTCACCATCAAAAGTTAATCCAATAGTATATTGTTAATATTTTATTATAATGGCATAATGCAACCAATATTACCTATTTTCTACTCTAATATTGAGCTGCAGTATGTGTACCTTGTCAGATAGGGATAGAGAGCAGTTATGAAATTCTTTGCAAAACATGTAATGAGGAAGCTAAAACTACATTGGAGGTAAACACTGATTTTTTCATCAAGAGCTTCTCCTTTTTGCAGTTGTCTTATGTTAATTATGTTCAGTTGTTTTCACAATTATACCAGACTTCTATTCTTCTCTTGGATTCCAAATTTCAAAGGCGTGTCTCAGAACGAAATTTCTGTTTTAATGAATATGCTTCTTTCATGTCTTGAGCTAGCCATGCCCAAAAAATGGTTGGTAATTAACAAAATGTTTTTAGGCTTTTCAAGTTTTTGGTGGTTTGAATGTATATGTGCTATAAATGCTAACTGGTCATTGGAGTTGAGTATGTTGCTTGATGGAATACGTATTTAGTTCAAAGTTCTCGATCTATCTAAAACCATGTTTAGGGACTTGAAATCGGCTCTGCACAATATATAGTGTCAACTATAATGGAATTGAAAAACAGACTTAATTCTTCTCCCCAAAAATTCTCAATATATGAGTTAATAGTTTACTTTTTATGTTTTGAAATTTGTTATTTCTGTACCAACATGCAACAAGCTGTTAATTAACGTAATATTTGTGCTCTTATTTTTGAAGTATGATATCATGTGAAACTAGGAGCATATTCATTGGCCAAAAAAGGAAAAAAGAAAAAAGAAAAGAAACTAGGAGCGTATTTTCTCTTTGATTCACGACTTTAATTTGTAGAAACTAACTTAACTACCAAATCATTTATCAAAATTTTACTCTCAATACACCACTCTTAATTAAAGGATCATATATTTATCAGGCATCTTGATATATGCTTTCTTGTGTTGGTGTTAAAACTTATTTTTACCTAATGTACACGTATCAAGGAAAACAATTAGATAGTTAATATCACAATTTTCTTAAAATTTTACCTTCGATCGATCATTATTTTCTTTTTTATGTTTGTAATGATTATGTAAGTGTTTGGATGGCGTTTAAGCTGTTTTTTAAGTAAATCGAGATAAAACTTCTCTCACATACTTATCTCGTATACCGTAAATCATAATTGAAAAGTTTCTTTTAAGCATTCCAATCACTATTTCAAACACATACTATGTTTTTCAGACAAGTAATTTTTTTATACAAGTTAGACAAGCAAGCATGTTGGATATATTTATGATGGTGCGGTCAAAACAAGGTCATTCGGCCCACATGGGCTCAAGCCCATAAACCATTTTACACCTACTTTTGGGTTTTTCTCAAGCACACTCCTAATTGACCTGCTCAGGTCAGGTTCAAAAGCCTGAATTTTTTTATCTTTTTAATTGTACATAATTATCATAATACATATATGAACTCTAAAAGATAAACAAAATTAAATAATTAAGGGACTAAATTAATTTATGGATTTTTAACTGAATATTACATATACGAAAATAAAATATAAACAAACAAGTCTTGTACTCCATCCAGCCCTTATTATAAGCTTTAAATAACTAGTTTGCTTTAATCAAGAAAACAGTTAAAATTAGTTAAAATGATAAATATGTATTATTTTTTTTCAATTATGCCCTTATGTGTAAAGAGGATAAGTAAGAGAGAATAAGTGCGATAAATACAGTTAACAAAGGGTGACGTTGGGAGAATACAATAGAGTTAAGCAATAAATTCGCCCTTGAAGCATACGTGAAGGAGCAATGTTACACTTGAAGGTTCTTTTGTCTCAATGTTGTCGCGGAAGTCTCAAAACGTAATAATATTCCCTTTCTTATTAACATAGTTACGTGTTTGACCGTTAACTTTTTTCTATTTGATTAAAAAGATACACATGGCAAACCACCTCATCGCCACCTCATCATCTAATCGACACCTCATAAATGAGGTGGCATGGCTGTGTATCTTTTTAGTCAAACAAAAAAAAAAGTTAATGGTCAAAATTAACTATTTTAACGGGAATGACAACATTACTACGTTTTGAGACTTTTAACTCAACATTGAGATAAAAAAAAATTTTCAAGATAACATTGCTTCTTCGTGTATATTTCCGAGGATTTACTACTTAACCCCATAATAAATGTTTAGACAAACATAAATTAAAGTTTATATTTTGAGATACATCCATTCACAAATTTAAAGTGTATAACAAAAGAAGAAAGGGAGTACATCTTAAAATCCAACCACCCCCACTAAGTGGAACTCTAGTACAAACTTGCCTTAGGAAAATGAAGCTTTGAAGTGATGACCTTATGATCAACTGAAGCTACCACCTTGTTATAAGCCCAACTTGTAAAAATTCTTTTATCCTAAATATAAGTTCACCCTAAAAATTATTAATGACCAATTTTCAATATTACCCACATTGAAAATGTAGGTGAAAGAAAATATATAGCATCTTTTTTTTTTGAAAATAATCAAATCTATTAAATAAAAATATTACACATCATGATTCTATATGGCATCTTTTTTCAATACTTATTATTAAATAAGAGAAAATTTAGAAAAATCAATCAATTTAAAACATATTAAATGTCTCGACTTCTATTTTTTAGTATATGAGATTTGGTCAAACTGGATTTATAATAAAGACAAAAGTGTTGTATGACATTGTCATAATTTACTCCCTTTGATCCTTTTTTTAGGAACAACTATCAAAATCACACATTTCAAAATGTTAGTTAAATTTAATTTAAAAAAATTATAAGATATGTATTTTCATCCAATTATACCTTTATTATTTATAAAGAGATCACATAAAAAATAATGAGTAAAAACTTATTGTAAAGAAATAATGAATGTCATATATTTAATGGAGTAAAAATGGAAATATTAGTTTAGATTTTTAGACAAAAAGGATTTATTTATTATATTTAGAACCACCCCTATTAGAAAAAATTTTTCTTATAAAAAGGACCAGAATGAGTACTCTTTGAAGTTTGAAGATCCTTTGGTTAAGAATGTGCTCCGTTAATATAAGACTGTAGGTTGAGGCATGGATCAAGCTAAGGTAAATGTGAGCTCAACCCATATTATCAACTCTAACTAAAGAAAACATTTTATGCAAAAAACAAAACATTAATTCCCTTAAAAAATGTTTAAGTTTCCTTAAGAATTGTGTCAGCCAAATAAGGGGGAGGGGAGCTTCCCTTAAAATAATTTAGAGCAAAATAAGAAAGTGGAGCAACTAGCAACTGCCCTCTTCTTCCCTCCCCTCCCCTAAAAAACCTCGTATGAAACCAAACACAACGTAAATATTCGGTAAAAAAAAACAATGTAACTAGTAAAATATTGGACCTTTAAAAAAGCGTCTTATAATATGAAATGAAATTACTAAGATTTAAGCAATTTTATTTTTAATTATAATGCTTTATAATAGCAACCATTGTGAATAAATTTTTTAGAAAAGTATACTTAATATTTTGCAAGGAGCAAAAAATCAGACTGGGCAATGAACCGGTTATGGAACAGGTTCAAGGGTTAATGGGTTAAATGAGGTTTAACAGTGGTCGGACCGACCATATTAAAATATTATAATTTTTAGTGGCAATATATATATATTGATATATTTTAAAACTTTTATAGATAAAAATAAAGATCTTTAGAAAGAATGTTTAAAATGTATTAGTATTAGTTATAATGCATATACTTATGCAATGATATTTCCTTTCTTATAATTATTATATCTTTTTAAATAATTTTTTAAATTATCTTCTTCATTTTTTTAGATTTTTTCTTTGTATACCTACTTTTCTCTTCATCTTGATCTTCAACCCTTCATTTTCCCCTAAAAAATAGAGCGAGATAATAATTAGAAGAATGAAAAAATGAAACCGATCCAACCAGTTGAACCACCGGTTTCCCAGGTTTTTACCGGTTCACGGCCCAATGGGTGAATCAAACTGGACCACTAACCGGTTACTGGTTCAACCGGCCGGTCCTGTGCGGTTTTTTGTTCAATGATATTTTGATATAATGTCATAGTTTTATTGGAGTATTAATTTCTTTTGCTGAGACTTCTCTGAAGTTTTACATCTTTAATTTAAAAATAAACCAAAACAATCAATATAAGAATGTTTATTAAAATTTAAAAATATTTTAAGATGGTAAATATTTTTTTCAGAATTATCATCATCATCATCATCATCAAAAGTTTTAAATTTTTAGTATAAAAATGTTTTAATAGTGAAAAAATTTCTCACATTCTAAAAATGCTTGAAATCAACTTTCAATCAAAAAACAAATATATTGATGTTTTTGGGCTAAAGCAAATGATTTAAAATACAAAAGTCAAGATTGAATTGAAATTGAAGTATTCTCCACCCGTCAACTTGTTATTTGTTTTTGGGCTAATCATGTTACTATCGATCTTAATAAATTCAACAAATAGTAACTCGCTGTCTTTTTCAATAAGAAGGGACAAGTCTTGGTTGAAATATTGAAATGTTCAAAAGCAATGATATATCAAGGGTGATTAATCAGACAGCACTTTGTAGTTTGAAATTATGGTATATTGGGGCAAAAACAAATAATAATCTCAATTATTACTTTTAGTCTTCAAGATGCTTAGAAGTGTTAAATAAGATAATATTACCTCTTATGATTAAAAATAAATATTAATAGTGGATCAACATTAATTTTTTAATAAAATTATCAATATGTTTTGAAATTTTTGGAGCGACATTAAATTTAAACAACTTTTAGAATAGCATTATTTCTCAACAAAAACTTCCCTAACAAATTCATATCTTAGTCCTAAAAAAAATATTATGTGTATATAATTGACGAGTTTGGGGCAGAGACAGTGAGTAATTTGGTATTGAGTAGAGATAAGATGGGTCCTCATTTAGTTCATCTGAAATATACAATTGGGGGCACTGGGGCAGGGACGCAGGGTAAAGGGTAATACTGTAATAGGTTAATTAAATATAAAAAAAACACTAAGGCTTTGCTTGGATTGAGGAAAAATGGAAGAGGAAAGAAAAGTGGAATCAAAAATAAAGGATGGAGAGAGTTTTTCCTTGTTTGGATAGGAAAGAAAATGGGGGGGAGAGAAAAAGTAAAGAAGAAAATGGTGTGAGTCCCATAGGTTTTTTCCTCCCAAAATTTCTCCCCAAAACTAGAGAGATGTGGAGAGAAAAGTATATGCCCAAAATTACCCCTGGATTTTACTTTGTTTTTTTTTTCTGTCTAAACCCCCCACCGCAACAGTGTTTTTTTTAATACCTTGCACCATATCTATTGAAACCCCTGATTCTTGTAATCGAAAAAAAAAACCACTTGATTCAACCAAAAAAAAAATCCTTCTCACCTTCACCACACATATATACAAAAATAAATAAATAAAATTTAAAAAATCTGTTTTATTAATTTCTGTTAAAATATTTTTTTTGGGGGAAAAAGTGTTTTAAATTTTTATATTACACTTTAACCCTTTCATTTTTATATTATTTTCACCAATCATTGATAATTTGGGATAATGTATAATTTATTTATTTGATTTTATTATATTTAATTTAAAAAAGTATCCACTTTTAATTTCTTACCTTAAAAAATAAAATTTTAAAAATAACATTTTATTTTGTTTCATTAAAATAAATCTTTATTATTTTAAATTATTGGATGATTTTAATATTAAAATGATTTTGTTTTTAAATATGATTATTTTAATATATTGGTAAGGATATTTTAGTCATCAAACATTTTTTCATTTTTCTTCTCCCAGTTTTCTCTCACTCATTTAAGTAAGAGGAGTGATAATACTTTCTCTCTATTTTTCTCTTCTCCTCATTTTCTCTCCTATTTTCTATCCTCCCAACTTTTCTTCCCATCTAAGGGTAACTGTGCAGCTTAAAAGTGTACCCATGTCATTTAAGCCCACCCATTTAAGCTACGGTTGGATCTTTTTTAAGCGGGCTCAAAATGACCCAATTACACCGGGTTGCGGGATTTCCGCCGTTATTTGAATGTAATGATCATCACCTTCAATCTTTATAATGGAGCAGGTGGCATAGTATGACCCACTTCTCACCCGTTATTATCTCTTTGGAATTTTTTTTTTTGGCCAATCTCTTTGGAATTAATTGATTTCTTACTCTTTTAAAAAAGAACATAATTGAAACAGGATGAAGAAGACAGCGAATGATAATCTTTTCTTTTTAAAAAAAAAATACAAAGGATAAGGATCAAATAATTATGGAATTGCGATGTCATTATCAAGGTCGGCCACCCATGTTGTCATTTTCTTGCATTGTGGATGAGGTTTGGGCTAAAGTTTTGCTCCAATATATATATCACTATCTATCTATCTTTCTTCCAATTAAATAAACAAAATACCTAATCATTCATTTTCATTATTCTACGCAATTCCACTAATTAACTTAGATCTGTTATGATCATCAAGAATCAAATTAAAATCATGTGGACGTACGCATGATCTAGATCTATCAGTATCACAAAGAAGGAAAACAAAAACAAGTTATGGTAAGAACAAAACAAGGTAGGTATGTAGATCATTCATGAGAGAACTCAATCAGAACACAGAACATAGATTTACATAACAGGGATAGATACAACTTTATAGTAGTAAAGAGATCACACAGCTAGATTAATCCCAAAGCTTTCTACCACAACGATAATTATAACAGAGGCGTGGTGATGAAAAAGAAGATTAAGTAGCAGAAGAAGGAGGAGAAACAGAAAGGGCATGCTTGTTGTGGCCAGGCATGGAATTGGAGCGTTTGATCCAAGGGGTTGAAGATGAGGAAGAAGACGACGATGAGCGATGAAAACGACATCGGAAGGAGCCTTCGTGGGTAGTCGGAGAACACAAGCAGTGGCTTTTCCCGCCGCCGTTGTCGCTCTTTGGGGAGGTTGAAACCACCAGCTTGGCATCTGCGGGCTGAGAGTGAGAAGCCATGGCGGTGCAGATTGCTACTCAGAGAGGAGGGAGGGAAGTAAGCAAAGGGCTAACAGTCTCACAGGGATATGAAATTGGGATCCCCACCCCAACATATATTTATATAGCGGAGGATGGCATGTGGGTTCCACCGATTAAAAATATCAACCAGGTGGCGCGCCTGCATTTGTTTTCCCTGTTTTCACGTCGCATAGCTTCTGCTTCCATCATTTTCTTTCTATATGCTGCATTGCTGCATGTGCTTTTTTTTCTTTTCTTTTTTTTCTTATACTGTTAAATTAAGATCTGAAAAATTTATGTTTAATATATTATAAAAATAATATATTATTGTGGTTTTTTTATAATAATAATATTATAAAACTATTATTATTATAAAAATATTATTTTTAAAATAAAAAAATAGTCTGATCAGTTGATATTTTAATCGAATGATTCAAAACAAGAAAATAAAAAGCATCTTAATCCAATAATCAGAGTGAAAAAAGAACACACAGCAGATGGGAAGGAAAAGGATAAAAGCAGGATCATACCGTTTCAAATATTTTGCGCTTTCAACGTTTATTTCTTTGGCCAATAATAAAATTTGTAATGTGAATTGTATTTATATTTAGTTAATAAGAAAAAAGACATTTACTAATCATTATCTTCAAAAAGAGAGAAGCCAACGTAAAGCTCCGATTATAGTGATTATCGCTGGTTTATAATAGCTTATTTTTATTTATAAATATATAAATCATGATTTATAATAATGAGATAAGTATATTAAAAAAGTTTTATTTCAGCTTATGTAAATATTAAAAAAAAAAAAAGAGTGATGTCAAACATCTCTCAGCGTTCCCATCTCTTTGCTACTGGAATTCGAAACCAAATGAATGAAGGATCATCCAGTAATTAGTCAATTTCTCAACCGAAATCAAAGCAATGACAATTCAATTTGACAAAATCACCATACATAGCAACGAAATTAATAATCATCCCAAACAAACAAACTACATAGTTACATAGGAACAAATGCAGAGAACTTAGAAGCCAAATCATGTTCCTGTACAAACATTCCCTTTGGAACAAAACATTTTTCGTCTTTTAAAGATTTACGCATCTATTAACTATAGGATTTTTTTTCTGAAAAGAGAATTTTAGAAATTCATTTCTGAGCATCACCTCTAAAGGGTATGCCATTTGATATCATCTACCTGATTCAAGTCCTAGATGTCCTTGCATATTGAATTTTAAGCAGCATTTGGAGTTCATAGTTCATTCATTTAGCGTGGGCTTAATGGCCATTTCTAAAAGCCTATATGTTTTTGCTTGGTCGAAAATCCTAATTAGATACAGAGAAATTAGAGGCAAAGCAAGATTTGATTTCAGGTCCCAAAGACAACATAGCAAGGAAACAATTTGTGGGCGTTAGCTTTTCAAGAAAGGAACAAAAATCTGGTTTTTGCGAAAAGGGGATCATTAGGTTAAGCAAGATATGCCCGACCTAATTTTAGAAATCTAACAATTTCTGTAAGGGGATCACAATTTCCATCCTTACAAGAGAGGGAGAGGGACAGGAGGAAGAGATAGAAGTTGAAGATATGGACCTGAAATGCCGACGTTGTAGTCGATCAGGACGGGGACCAAGAAGGAGGCTATGGCAGCGTCGAATTCGAACAATAGAAGTAGAGAAGTGCAAGAAGAAGGAGTTATCCCAATCAATTTGGGGATAGAGGGTTCATTGTTGTCCTCTTCCTCTCCAGCAAGCATCCATCCAACGTTTGTCTTCTTCTCAGCTAGTGAGGTTGAGGCGGAAGAGAGAAAGAGCGAAAAGAACAGTGAAAAAAGAAAGATTTGAGATTGACGAGAGACGAGAGATGAGAGATGAGAGATGAGAGATGAGAGCAGTGAAGGCAGTGAAGGATTTTTACAGCATTTGGAGATCCCTCTTTTGCTACCTACAGGGGAATCCGGTATTATGTAAATTTAAATCATTGATTTTTTTTTTGATAAAAAAAAAAAAAGATTTGTCTTTTTTTATATTTTGAGAGTATTTTTTTTAAGATTTTCCCTTTTTTTAATAAGAGGTTTAATATTTATTTTTATATTCTTTTAATTTTTTTTTTGTTTTTGTCATATAAAAACACTATTTTAATTGACAAATGATAGTAAAAATCTTAAACTGTGTTTGGTATAACGTTTTGGGGGAAATAAGTCCGTTTTCTATGGAAATAAGCCTGAATGAGTTGGAGTTTTTTTTTATGTTTGGTTCAGCGTTCTATATTTGCATCATGAGTAGAATAAACTACTTATTAAATAAGCTCCTCACTGCGTGTTCGTTTGGAATAGTTTATTTTTGGGCAATAAGTACTTCTAAATCGTGATTCAAGGTATACGAGATAAGTATGTGAGAGGAGTTTTATCTCGGCTTGCGTAATAAGGACTTATTGTCCAAAAATAAGTGTTTCCAAACACAGCCCGCGGCATCTTTTCTATTAAGTTACTTATTACGTAAGTCGAGATAAAACTCTTCTCACATACTTACCTCGTATACCGTAAATCATGATTTATAAGCACTTATTATCCAAAAATAAGCTCTCTAAAATTGCTCATCTAAACATAAATCACATTACAAAAACTGACTTTTCTATTAAGTCATTTTTAATAAGTCAGAATCATAATAAGTCATTTTTCCTACCGCTATCCCAAACACGTACTTAATAAATTTTCAATTATCAAAGGGTTATTTGTAACTTATCAAAGTTCAAGAGATTATTTGTAACTAGTCAAAGTTTAATAGGTTTTATGAAATTAGTAATTTACGTATGATATCACGTGTCTTTTGTTAATATGACGTGACAATTTTTGTTAAAAAGATAACAATCAGTTAATGGAAAAAGGTTAATAATAAAAAAATAAAAGGTTAAGGGTTATATAGCTTTGAAATATCAGGGGGGTTTTGTGTAACTGACCCCAAATTTAGGAAGATTTTGTATAATTTAACCAAAATTTAAATCAATTAAATCTTAAAAATAAACTGCCTCATTTAAATTCTAAAGATATGAAAACCAAACATCTTCCTTTCTACTAGTGCCCAGTTAGATAGAATGCCCCTTTAGTTTGATCTCTTTATTCATAGGATACCGCAAATCTCATTCTTTTTTCCAATAGCTAGGACAAATTAGTTTGGAGTTTGAACCCATCAGGTGATTATTCAAGTTGGCAAAGGATATCATTTTTATTCATAGGATACTGCAATTCTCATTCTTTTTTCCAATAGCCAGGACAAATTAGTTTGGAGTTTGAACCCATCAGGTGATTATTCAAGTGAGCAAAGGATATCATACTATTGCTTCTCATAATTCTCCAATTGTCATTGATACTTTTTGAGAAATTTCCTAGATCACTTTCTCTGCCAATGAAAGATTTGTTGCATGTATGAAAAATTCTCAATGAGGCTCTACTGGTTGTAGAAACTTTGATCGAACACCATCTTAATGTTAATGGTAGTTGCCCTTTTGGCTACTCATCTCTAGAAATATTGGATTATCTATTTGTTAACCGTCCATTTGTGAAAGTTGTTTGGTTTGGAGGCCTCTCTATTTCTCCTCCGGTAAATAATTTTGAAGACTTCAAGACTTGGCTGAAAACAATATTAATGAAATTATTTGAGAATGGTCAAGATCTAATGTTGATTAAAGTTTTTAAGCTTCTTTTTATTATATGGATGAAAAGGAATCTCATCATCCATAAAGGTCAAAAGGTTAGCCTTTTTTTTTTTTGTTCAAAAAAAGGTTAGCCTATTTCAGTTATCAAAGAAATTGAAACTGCCTCATCATTATGCTCCTTGGCCTTTTCTTCGGAATGTTCTCAGGATATTACAACTTCAGGGTTAATGGAAGTGACTCATATTTTGGATGAGATTGATTCTAATAGGTGGTGTGTTTTTATCAAGGAACGAAAAATCGGATCGGGCAATGAACCGGTCACAGTACAGGTTCAAGGGTTAATGGGTCAACCGGGGTCTAACCGGTAGTTGAACCGGTCATAACCGATCATATTAAAATATTATAATTTATTAGTGATAATATATATTAATATATTTTTAAACTTCTATAGATAAAAATAAAGATTTTTAGAAAAAAAAAATGTTTAAAATCTATTAGTATTAGTTATAATACCTATACTTATGTAAAGATATCTCATTTCCTATAATTATTATATCTTTTTAAATAATTTTTTTCATTCTTTTCTTCATTTTTTTAGATTTGTTCTTTCTTTATCTATTTTTCTCTTCAACTTTCCATTTTGCCCTCAAAAAACACAAAATAAAAATTTAGAAAATTTAAAAAAAGAAAGAAAGAAAGAAAGAAATCGGGTCAACCAGTTGTACCACCGATTTTACTGGTTTTAACCGGTTCTGACCGGTCCAACTAGTTCTGACCGGTTCAACCGGTCTGATCAGTTTACTGATCACACCGGATCGGACTAGGGACCGGTTCCCGGTTCAACCGATCGAACCGGCCAGTCCGATCCGATTTTTTGTACTCTGGTTTTTATGGAGAAATATAATTAAGGCTATACCAAATTGTGTCAATCTAGGATCTGTTTTCATGGGGAGGCTATACAATCAATTTTGTGGAAGAAATCAAATGGCCAATCATGTCCTATTATGATTGTAGAATCATGATGTATAATCGTTTTATTTAATGGATTTGATCATTAAAAAAAAAAGACCAAACCAACTATTGAGTCGGTGATTGAATCAATTGAGCCTCCGTGTCAAGATTTAATAGTTAGATTTTAAATTTAATCCTATGATTGATCAAACCATTAATACATTAAAATATTTTAAATAATACATATTTAAAATTAAAAATAATTATTTATAATAATATAAATGTATATTTAAATTTGAAGAAAAATAATATATGGTGAAAAAGAAAATATCCATCAAGACCCCATGATTTTCTAATGAAGTGTATATACTTGTTTTATAATTTTAAATTTCTAATTTTAAGTCCCTTCTGGGACATCCCATAAGTTCTAGTTTTAAATATACAATTTCTTTCTTTTTGATGCATTTTATATATACAATTTCTTACCTATCTGTTCATTTATTTTTCCCTTCTCGGTGCTTAACTTTTTGAGTATAGATTTGCCTTGAATCATTTCTTAACAACATGAATTAAGTTTTAGGAAAATGGTTGACAAGTAGAAAATATAAAAATATAAAAATTATGTGACTAAGTGTGTGTTTGCGATCACTTAATTTTAGAGAATAAGTTTTTATTACGCAAGCCGAGATAAAACTCCTCTTACATACTTACCTCGTATATCGTGAATCACGATTTATAAACACTTATTACTTTAAAATAAACTATTCCAAACGAGGACTAATGCAACTTACTTAACCGTCGATTTTACCAATTCATTGTTCACCATCAGTCCTCTAGATGATTGGTTTTGTCGCGCACACGTGTGTGTGTGTGTTAAATTAAAAAGGCAACCACTAATAGCACGATATTATAAGTGGGATTGAAACCGAGCTCTCCCACTAACGGAAAAACTCTTATGCCACGGTGGTTGTGTCACATACTGACACTAGGCATATAACTAATCTATAATCCCGTAGGTCAATTTATGTTAGTCCAATTTTCAAAAGACTATTAAATTCAATTTCAACTATAAGCACAGGTGCAATGTGATATATATATTGGAAGATGGGGAGAAAAATGATGAAGATAGACCTCCTCTTTTTATCTTTTCACTTAAATTTTGTGTCCAATTGGAGAGAATTGAAATGAACTTTGAAAAATAAATCTCATTATTTATAAAAAAAAATATAATTTTTTATTCCAAAAGAATTAGAAGCCTAATGATATTCCATCTCAACCTAATTATATGAGATTTTTTTTTTTCAGATGGCTTTTAATTTTTATCTCATTCATACATGGTAGGCTATTTTTTGGATTTTTTTCATCACTTATTATTCATATTTTAAAAATACCAAATTTTATAACAAATTTTGACATTCATATAAATTATAATATTTGAGTAACACTTGTTAACTAAATTAATTTACACATATTTTTTGTCAATGTCTTATCAAATTTAACAAAAAAAAACAATAAATAAAAATGAACAAACTCACAAGTCACAAGTCTAATAGTGTGTGTGGACGGCGGACAAAAGCAAGTGAATAAAAAAATTAACTTTATCTTATAATTAGGATACGAGGGAGTAACTTATTAGCTTAAAGATGAGAATGGTTTTGGAGGGGAAAGGAGAATCAAATCAAAAGAACATGGGCCACATGAAGTGATGAGGATAGGCACGTGGGAAGCATGTGACTTCCATTTGGTGCATTGCGCAGATGGCAAATTATTCCATATTCAATCACCAAATAAGGGTTTGTTTGGTTTGAGAGAGGGGGGGGGGGGGAAAGTGAAGGAAGGGAAATTTTTTTTGAGTTGAATTTAAAAAAATAAAAGTGAAGTTAAAGGTTTTTTTTATTGATTCTTTTTACTTTTTTATTTTACATCTTTTTTTCATTAAAATTTTATAATCCCACTTTTTCAATTTTTTTTTTCAATTCAACTCATAAAATTTTTTTTTGCCCTCCTATTCCCTCCAAATCTCTCATACCAAATAGATCATAATATAAGAGCTAGTTGAACTAGTTGGATTTGATCTAAAATATAAAATCTCAATATATTCTGTATTCTATATTTATTGCTCCATTTGGTCCATTTTAGTTTTTGCATTCAATATGCTTTTAATGAAGAGTTAAAAAAAAAATTCCTATTTATAAGTCACGTAGTTAAATGTTTTTATATTGAATGAACAATTTTATCTTTCATTTATTATTATATTGACTATTCTTAAGGAATATAGTGTATATTAAATAAGGATAAGGTTGAAAAGTTGTTAAACTTTAAAAATGAGTTGGTTTAATGTTTTTCTTGATTTTAATATAACATGTTGGAAGTGATTTAAAAATAAGATCATATAAGTAATTTAATGTTACACAGAAATATTTTAAAATAATCATTTCACATTTTGTTCAAATTAACTAACTTATTTTATTCCCTTAGTATATGAAAATTAGTTCATTTGCCATATTAATTTCACATTAAATAGTTTTATTAATGTTGCACCTAATTATTTTCATTAATAAAAAGATAAAAATGAAAAAAAGAGAGACAAATATGTCTTTAATATTTTAAAATAAAAAAAATTTTCCAAAAAATCAGAAACTTTAAAAAATAACAATAATTTTGAGTTTAACCAAGAATTGATTGAATTTCAATCTTGAATTTAAAGTAACATTAATGGAGCAATCAATCATGATGCTTCGTTAAGAACAAGGAATTGAGTTGCATTAGGTAAAGTGTCTTTCAGACATGCGACTAATTTTGTGGTGTTTTAAACAAACAGTGACAATGGATAAGAAGAATCTTGGAGTGTTTATAATTAATTACAAATGAGGGGGCAGACTTTAAGAAAAAAATAAATTTATGGGTTTTCCCAAAAAACCAAAATTTATGGGTATTGGATCAGCCGCCAACAAATCCTACTTATTAAAGATCCGATCCACTGACAAAGTGGGTCATTGGGCCCATTAATCAACCCACTATTCTAACCTTTTATATTTGGTAGTTAGCAATTTTTTTCCCCGTTAGAAAAAACTGAGGAAAAACTGAAAAAGTGTTATTCTTTATATTATTTTATGAAAAATGATAGAAAAATACTATTTAAAATAAAAAAAGTTTGGGATAACTTATTTTTTATTTATAAGTGCTTTTCACATAAGTTGAGACAAAACTTTTCTCACATACTTACCTAGTATACCATAAATAACAATTTAAAAGCACTTATAAACTTAAATTAAGCTATCCCAAACAAATAAATCTACTAAATTAGTAAAAGGACAAATAAGCAATATGGTAGGAATATGTGATTTTGAAGTTTGGATGTTGATATCTTGAGTATATGAATTAGCAACTTGAGCTCCCCAAGAAGTTGCTAATTACTATTATTAAATTGTTATTGCCTATACTCTAATTCTCAACACCCGAACTTCAAAATCCTAAATTCCTACTAGATTATCTATTTATCCTTTTGCAAATTTAGTAGACATTTTAGAGTTATTGTAGTTCAAACGATATTTTTCTATTATTTTCTCATGTTTTATGTTAATTATTAATTTTTTCCATCATAACTCTCACACCTATTATATCCTTTGTATAAGATCCAAACCCACAACCTTAAGTGTAAGAAAGTCTTCAGAAAATTGTTTGGTGTTATTTAGATTACAAGACCCGATCACTATTATTCATCTTGAATTTTAAACAACCGCACAAAACTTAATGTAAATTTAAAATTAAGGCAATCCAATGATCTACTTTCCTCATCAATGTGTGCCACCCAAGCCCCCATTTGCCTTTACAGTTGCCAATCATAAATTTAATAATAATAAAAAAGAAAATATACAGGAAACATATTTTTTTGCCAGAATACAGGAAAAGAAATTAATAAATTAATATACATTTTTTGACAAACAAGAAAGAAATATAATACTCTAACATTTTCATCAGATCAGTGAAGCATGCTGAATCAAACCGGTGACTTGTAATGTGTAGCGATTTAGCTTCGCAAACCACCAATCCACAGGTTTGAAAGGCAATGCTTTCCTCATACAATCTAAGATTGAAAATTTGAAATTATTCCCCCCACATCTTCTATTCTTGTATGTCATTTTGAAGGTTAAGGTGGGTCCGGTATTTTCCTATTGACTATTCTAAGTATCTAATGGTTTATCAAATATACTGAATTATTTTTTCAGGCGTCTCTAATATATTTTGTGATGCAATTTTACTTTTAAGGTATTAATTTTTTTAAGACAAAATTTTGCCCATAAAGTATTTTTTAAAAGCAATTTTAGCTTTGTCATTAACTCCCAAAATGTCTTTTAAGCGAACGTGCATTTAATATCCTAAAATATTTTTTCAACAACAACTTTAAAGTATCAGGGACACATGAAAAAATACTCACCACTACAAAAATTGTGATATATAACGGTTATTAACGGTCATACATCACGGTTATGAACCGTCATACATGCGAGGCTCTATAAAATCTTGGCATAGATAAATTATAGTTCCAGACTCTTATTTATTTTGGATCTATTATAACGGTTGAAATATGACACCCATTATGTATTGAGACGTGGTGAGGCTATGTTGTGCGTATGTTGTCAGAAAAAATAATGGTCTTAAGTAAATAACTATTATAAAACTCTGTAACATACATAACGATACTTTTAAAATAATAGTTATATAAAAGTTTAGCATACATAATGGTCGCTACATAGCAACCGTTATTTATTTGCTATAAAATACTAACGGCTTTAATGAAACAACCGTCATATATAGTGTATAAATATATAACGGTTCTTATTTAATAACCCTTAACTTTTGAGGCAATTTTTTTTTTTAAAAAAATGGGGATTCTACTTTTTCCCCTGCATGCAAAACGAAATTATACACAAATTTGTATATTAAAGAAACTCATATATTGACTACGGCAATGTAATTTGAGATGGATTAAGATATTCCCAACTTTATGGCTAGCTCAATGGAACTCCTTATTGTAAAGGGTTCAAGAGGTATGCGGCCTCAAGCAAAGAGTTTATAAAGAAAGAGGGGTTAGATCTATAGTACGCCACCTGCTCCTTCTCATTAAGAAGCATATGACATTCAATAGATCTAATCTCTCATTCTTTATCAAATCTTTCTTGAGGTTGCATACCCTTATCAATCACTTTATTTGTTAACAAAACAATAGACTATCAATGTTTAGAAGGATCAAGGATGTAGAACACTTGTTTAGCCTGAGAAACTAAAATGAAAGGCTCTTCTTTATAGTTTTCCTTTTTCAAATTCAATTGTATCAAGTCTATGTCATCAATTCTCGAGCTATGATTATTGTCAACCTACTTGCAACCAAAAATGAAAACCTGGAAAGCCTATATAATCAAACTTTCAGATGTGCTCAGTCACCCCAAAGTAGGTCAACTTCGCATAAATAGGATTTCTATCTTTGAAACTCGATATATGCATGGTGTTAGCTTCAAGAGTTGCACTACTATTTTGCATTTTGCTTTAATCATCTTGCTCTTTGGTGTAGAAAGTGAACTCATTGATGATGTAGCTTGCGTAAGACGTTACTTGATTGCTTGGACCGTATGCTAAAAACTTCAATTTGCTAGAAACTAATTTAGGATCAATTCTATACTTGCAAAGATCTTGATCTTTAAACCATGCCATAAAATATTTATTGTGTTGTTGAACACACTATCTTTCTCTTTTGTAGGGATTTTTATTATGAATTTGATGCATATGGTTGCGCATGTACTTATCAACCTCCTCATAGTTGTGCAGCACATATAGGTGTGCTTGCTCTAAATGTTGGTCTGAGATGGTTACAACTTTTTTGCCATGATCCCTTCCTCATCAATCCTTCTTACCTCATGCTGAGACATGTGAAGCCCAATATCGCATGCATGCTTTAAATATATGACAGAAAATTCAGCTACCTCTTCACAGATATAACATTCAACAATGCAACCCTTTGGACGACTTTGATTTTTTTATAAACCCTTTCATATCTTCATGAAACTTTCAACTAGGTACATCTACCTTAAATAGGCCATCCCACAAGTTATAACTCTCTAACTAAGTGAGTTATTAGGAGGATCATGATGTTAAATAACGTTGGAGGGAAATACATCTCAAACTTACACAATGTGTGTACAATTTGGTTTTGCCATCTCAATAATTTTTTAGGGTCTATCACTTTACTGCAAAAGTGACTTGAAGAAGAAAATTAACTTTGTGATTGTAGCTCACATATCATAAGGCAAGATACCCTGTATAGCCACCATAATCAAGTTCTCCATCAAGACATAGCAGTCATGAGATTTTAATCCCATCAATTTCCAAGTCCTTCACTAATACAAGTCTTCTGATGTTTGAAGAGTAACCCTCTGACACCTTGACTGAAGCAAGGAACTGACAAAAACTATTATTTTCTTCCTTTGATAGTGTGTGAGCCGTGGGATGAAGAAATATAAGGCTTCTCCTATCATTTGGTGCTAATTCTTCCCTTATTCCCATATCAACTATGTCTAGCCTAACATTTATGACATTTTTGTCTACCCTAGCATATGGAGTAATGTGCCAATAATACTTTTGCACACATTTTTCTCAATATGCACAATAACAAGAAAATGTCTCACATCAAGGGTCCTCTAATAAGGTAAGTCAAAGAAAATGGACCTATTCTTCCACCCACTTGTCCCAACATTCCTTGCAAAAGGTTTGCCAACAAGGCATTTCATATCTCTTAGCTTTTGGTATACCTATTCACTAGTTAAAGGAGGTGCCCTTCCATCTTCTAATTTCCTATTGAAATATTTCTTTTAAACACCGGTAAGGATGCTCCTGAAGTAGCCATCTTTGATGTCCCATTTAGGAATTCTTTATGCTATGCTTCAATCAAATTGAATGCGTACCCTATTCACAAATTGAACATCCAAGTTGGCATTTAATGCTATATCATGAGAAATTACCATATGTAGGAAAGTTATTGATAGTGCCAAATAACATGGCTCTCAAGTTAAACATTTCTTCCTCGTGAGCATCATGCACCATGACCCATCATTCCACAAGCTCTTCAAGTCTTCAATTAATGGAGCTAGGTAGACATCTATGTCATTTGTCACACCCTCATATTATTTTCACCTATTTCAGAGTATTTACGGAAAAAGATGCGTAGTTCGGTGGGCAACACAGGAATAACATAAATATACTGATATTATGTACATGATTATGGAAATTTCCCATAGGGGTTCGTACTTGATAATTACAATTAATATAGCCTTGCAGCGCTACGTGGGTGTCTAAACCTGTCCCAGTGAAACGGAGACATCTTCTCGTCTTCGTTCCACCACTGTAATCCCCTTCGTACGGTTTTCTTTATTGCTCTCAGCATAGCTTATGTCTTCGTCTGTCTAAATTGTTGGTAGGGGAGGGTGAGATTCTGGGGAATCTCAGTAGGAAAATAATACCAATATGCATTCAAGATAAGTGCTTAATGCATGACATGCTTGCATTATATAACTCATATTCACACAATGACATATCTGCATGCTTGATGTTTCAAACAACATATGTATGGCCATAGTATAAACAGAAACAGAGCTTCAATTATTCATATACATTTCACATAATCAAGCAAAGCAATAACATGCATCAATACACTAGCACAAATATCAAATACATGCAGGAGAGGTAAGTTCCCTACCTTAATCGTCTTTTCCTGATCCTCGAATAATGTGCCTTGATTTGCGTGCCAATCCCTCAAGTTCTCTACTCATTCCTAAAATGTCAAAATGTACAGTTTAGACACTTCTATAGTGTTTCTGGGGGTTATATGAGTCTATATTGAAAAATGACAGAAATGCCCCCGGGACCTTGGCCCCGCCATACCCGGTCCAACCGCACTTTTCTCAAAATTTTAACCTGGGCTATTCTGATATACTTTCATCGAAGGAATCCAATTTTTTACCTTGATTTTCTCAAATTCCAGTCCTAATTATGAATTTATCCCTGGCAGCCCCTATGTGAAGGTTTTAAGGTTATTTTTGTTATTTCACTTTCTCTGGCTTTTCTCACTTCGCACCCAACATAAACCCTACACAATTTTCCATTCTAAATACAATGGAATTATCAAAAACACCAAAATCCATTCCAAACATAGCCCAAAACAAATATGAACGAAATTCTATAAAAATTGGAGAAAATGGAGTTTTATTATTTCAATCCATAAAACACTTCCTTATCACCTTTAATCACTTGTTTACTACTTAATCACATTCTAAACATGATTAGACTAAATTTGGGCAGCACCTCCCTTAGGTTCATCACTTTCCAAATTTACAAATTCAACCAACCAACACCAAACCAATCACATTCTACACAATTTACCTTGGTTTGCTTCACTCTCTCTCTAAAAACCATCCTCCCTTTCTCCCCTAAACGTTGAGATTTTGCTTGCTACACTATGTTTTCCATGAAGATCAAAAGGTTAGAGGAGCTATTTAACAAAAAGGGAAACTTAATCACAAGATCTACAAGACTTACATTTGGATTTTGCTCCTTCTTCTCTCTAGCTTTCCTAAGCTTCTTCTTGAAGCCTCTCTCTCTCTTTTTCTCTATGTTTGGTCTTGCAATGAGAATGAGAAAGATGAAGCATTAGCTTCATAAATATCTTCCTATTTTTACTCAATTTACTTTACTTCCAAAATTAAGTTTTATGACCTCACCTTGTACTTTGATCTTATTCCTCTATGACTTGCGTCATACACTCCCATTGAAATTGAATCAACCCCTTCATCTCCTTAAGCCCATTTTCACGCTACTTTGGGTTCTTCAATTAACAATTGGCTTTTCAACTATTATCTCATTTCTTTGTTCAACATAATATATTTTATTGCAATTTAAACATGTACTCCAACTTTAGCAATTATAATTTAATCTCTTGGCTTAAGATGATGCCACTTGATATATTTATCTTCCAAGTAAATATTTCCCTTCTCCCAACACCATTTGATTTCATCAATGCACCATAATGTGACACTTGTCATCACCCATACCTCATTCATATCATGACACACTTACTCCATTAGGCTTCCCATTGGTTTTGAACTAACTTCCTCCTTCTTGCTCTTCTAACCAAATGAGTGCTCTTCCAACTAGACCAAACTTACACTCAAGGTAATTCCAACCTTACACTCAAGATAATCCTTACCATCATCAATCATGATTGCTATGTTCATATAGCATTATTTTAATGCAATTGAACATGTGCTCATCTTCATAAATCATAATCTAATCCCCTCTTCATATGATCATGATACTAGGCATCTTTAATTCCATTAATCAATTGCTAACACATTTTATTTTCAATTTTAGAAATAATGCCAATTCTGGCATATTTTCTGTCCTAACTTTGAAAAATCATAACTAATTTTGTAGACATCGTTTCAAAGCGATTCCAACGGCTATGGAACCCTATTGAATCTAGTTTAAAGGAAAAATATGGAATTTTACTAGCTGGAATCATATTATTCCCAAATTTTCAATCTTTGACCGCTGCTCCAGAAACTTTTTCATATTTTTCGGGCTAACTTCAAAAATTCATATCTTTTTGTACATAGCTTCAATTGATTTGTACATATCTTTTTGTACATAGCTTGAGATATCTACTTTCATCCAGTAAAATTTCATAATTTTTTCTCATCATTTAGTCTTCCAAAACCACATGACAAACTCACTATCTTGCAGGCGATTTCATTGAAAACACTATTCAACTTTCAATTTTCAATATTTAATTCCTTTGGCCTTAAATATTCACCATTTCATTGAATATATAAAATAATCACAATATACTCTTGGTGAATAAAATTTGGGGTGTTACATCATTCCTGGGTTGCTTGGGCCCTGAGATTAGTATGAACAATATGGAGTACTAGCGCTTCATGCAGAGCCATGGAAGAAGATTATATATAAACAATAGACTAAATTATACAAAACCCTCTTGAACTTTGGGTCAGTTTCATATAACCCTCCTGACATTTCAAAGTTTAAATTTAACCCCTTCTGACCTTTCATTTTTTAACTATTAACCCCTTACTGTTAAGTGACCGTTATCTTTTTAACGGAAATTGTTGAGTCATATTATGAAATGACACGCGGCATCCTATATAAATTACTAATTGCATAAAACTACCTGAACTTTAAATAGTTGCGGATAACTCCCCTGAACTTTGATCAGTTACAAATAATTCCTTTGACATTTCAAAATTTAAATTTGACTCCCTCAAAATTTTGATTTATAATATTAAAACTTAAGTTGATATTTTTATCATTTTAATAAATTTATTAAGTTTTTTTTACTATCATTTGTCAATTAGAATAGTTTTCTGATATGGCAAAAACAAAAAAATTAGAAGAATAATATTTAAAAAATATAAAAATAAAATATCATCATTTGTATAACATTTACTTATTTTCTTAGGATAATTAAGCATTGATAGTATTATAATATCATCATTTGTATTAAATATATTATTAGGATGATTGATCATTAATAGTTTAAATATTTTGTTTATGTCAAAGGATAGCTTATGGCAACATTAATTTTTTTTAGTAATGCATATTTTTTCATAAATCAAAGGTTCGACATGTATTTTTATATTTTTCTAAATATTATTCTTCTTGTTTTTGCCATATACAAAAAAAATAATAGTATTTTAATTGATAAATGATAGCAAAAATCTTAATAAATTTATGAAAATGATAAAAAGTATATGCATGTGATTTAATATTATAAATCAAAATTTTAGGAGAGTCAAATATAAATTTTGAAATGTTAGGGGGTTATTTGTAACTGATTAAAGTTTGCCGGGGGGTGTTCTTTGCAACTGTTCAAAGTTTAGAGGATTCTTTGTAACTATTCAAAGTTCAGGGGGGTTTTATAAAATTAGTAATTTACACAAGATGCCACGTAGGATGCCACATATCATCTCATAATCTGACGTGGCATTTTCCGTTAGAAAGATAACGGCCACTTATCGACAGATGATTAATAGTTAAAAAATGAAAGGTTAGGGGGGGTTAAATTTAAACTTTGAAATATTAAGGAGGTTATATGCAACTGACCTAAAGTTTAAAAGGGTTTTGCATAATTTAGCCTAAACAATATTATCGTCCATGTATTGTGGGTAATGCCTTGCATCCCAATCGGGTTTATCTCATTAGTAGCCAATGTAAGGCGTAGGTTCCTATCATCTATAACGAATTTGAGGTGGTTCATATCAAACTTCTTCTACTATGGAGAATTAGCAGGATGTCAAAGCATGCCATCATTTGTCTTTTCATCTGCATGCCACCTCAAAGTTTTTATATCATCAGGATTGCTATACAAGCGTTTAAATCTTGGTATAATGAGTAAATACCATAATGCCTTATTCAGGCTCTTCTCGTTCTGTTGGTAGCGTGGCTCCTCACACATGGGACAACGTGTTAGTAATGTATATTCATTCCTGAACAAGACACAATCGTTGGGGCAAACATATATCTTCTCGTAGCTAAGGTTTTGTAAGTTTTAATTTATGTTTATTAAGTTACAACCGTTAAGTATGTTGGCTTTTTGGAATCATGGTAAAGGAATACTTTACGGTTATTAATTAATAACCATGAAGTATGAAGTTGTTTTGCTTAGCTTATTTTTTTAAAAAATATTTTAAAAATACAATAGTGGTGTTCAGTCATCACCACCACTATTGCCCTCCTCTTCTTCATCCTCTTCATTCTCATCATTGGAGGAAGGAGATGAAGTGTCTTACTGCAAGTCGTATGCAACTTCATGTTCAACCTATTGGCGTATGCCGTGAGATGCCTTGTGTGATGATAAAGGCCTGCCAATAGCTACATCAGAGCCTTCATTTCAGGAGGAGGTGGAGGAGGAGGAGAAGGAGGTGGTAGCAGAGGAGGAGCTCCTTGGGATGTTAACATGATGGAGAGAAGGAGGAGATCGATAAAGAATAGTAGTAAGAATCATAAGGAATATGTGAGTTTAAATAGAGATCTAATGAATGTTACGAAGGGTTATGACTTATGAAGGTTCAACGACGTTACATAGGGTTATGACCAATGAACTAGTACTTGGGGAAGCCAGATCATTTGAAAGTATTATATGACGGTTGTGTTCTGAAGATTGTTATGTTTTTTCTTCACTGATATACGAGGTTGGAAGTTGAATCATTTGTAAGTGTTACATGACAATTGTTTCGAAAGAATTGTTACAAAATAAATGACAATTATTATCTACAACCGTTATTTTTGTGTTTTCGAGAATTCCACCTCGCAATACATGATGATAAGCATAATTAACTATATATTATGTTTAAGCGTTATATATCTTTGTACGACATTCGCCTCGACATACATGACATTTATTAGTTGTAACTATTATATATTAGGCATTATAAAAGTCCAAATCTGTAGTAGTGACTCTAGGGTATTAGATGAACGACAAAATACTTTAAGATGTTGGACGCATATGAGAAAATATTTCAAAGTGCTAGATAAACTAAAAAATACTTTAGCATGCAAGATGTACCAAAGAAAATATTGCAGAGTGTTGGATGCAGTTTAACCTTTATTTTAATATATAATTATTTTAAAATGAAAGTATTCTTGAATTCAATATCAAATCAAGTAAATTCTCAAAATACCAAAAAAATGGGGTTTTTTTAATTTGATAATTACATTCTTATAAAAAAAATATATAATTTTTTAAATTTTCAAATAAAATTGATTGATATATGAATTTTTCGACATAACCATTCACTATATAAAATGAAATAAGATAAACTAATTTAAATTGGTCTTTGTACTAAAATATTTCATCTCTTATATTTTATAGCCAGAGAAAAAAATTTATATCTCGAATAAGTAGCAGGGTTGGTTTTTGGCCATGGTTAACTACATATTTGGATTAGCTTTTGAGAATAATTTTACGATTTATGAAATAAATATGTGAAAGGAGTTTTATCTCAGCTTACGGAAAAGAGTTTATGAAAATATGGTTTTATGGTTTGCCAAACATAAACTAAATGAAATGACTGTGATGTTATTGGAAAAGGGAAACATTTTAAAATACAGACTAAACTGATTGGTTCAAACATTTTTAAATATGAATAATTTGCATGCATTTTGATACACTTGTTACATCTATTATTCACGAGTAACAGACGCATTAAATTTTCTTCTTATAATATAATATGTACTTTTACTTGTTGCACCTTATTACTTAAATGAAAATTTTCCTTCACATAAAAAAAACATAGATAATCATCCAATTTCATCATTGATGAATCAATATACGAAATTATAACTTCAGTTATTTTTGTAAAAGAAATTGTTAATAAATAAATTATAACTACCTTCGCAAATGTTGTTTGAGTCATCAGGCCAGTTGTAATTCTAGTGAGTTCTAGAGATCATCGAACTAATCTGAACATTTTTTTATTAAAAATTAAGCTAAAATATACATTTGGTGATTTATATTTGTATCATATTATATTTTAATTCTTCAGTTTTTAAAATGTATTTTGGTCTTTCAATCTTAACCCCATTAGATTTATTTAACAGAAATTGCTAACTTAATAAACTTAAATGATGATTGTGTAATTAAACACTGAAAGAGCATGCTTATCTTTTAATTCTTTCATTTATTTATATTTTAAAATAAAAATAACTGTGAAAAAAAGGCAATAACGCACCTTTGCATCTTCTTCCACAACGCATCTGCTCCTCCATCCCAAACCAATCCTCCCATTTCTCCTTGACCTATAGCCACTGGATTCTGCGGACGACGTGCAAGGGTGAGAGTAGGGAACAAACTAATTGTACTTGCTCTGATCCTAAATATAAGACAGAGTTATTTTTTTTTTTACAGATATTAATAAAATTAATTAAATTACTTTAAAGTATTTATATTTATCTTTTTTTCTTCAAACTATTTTACCTAACTTATAAACTAATATATAATCTAATGATATATAACATATGATATATGATATGATTAAGTAACTTATTTAAATTCCTTAATCTTTCAAAAAAGAGTCAATTGTCTTGTATTTATGACAGGAGGGAGGGAGTATATATAAAAAGAAAAAATATCGCACTTCTGCTACTCAGCTGCTACAAATTGTGATGTACTTTCAAGATTCTGTTTTCAGGAAGTTTTTTAGTGCGATGAGGAGAGGCCAGGTAAAATGGGCATTTGTTTTCTCTCAGTTTTGTAGGGTACTATTGTTTATGGGGAAAAAAAAGGAAAACTAAACTCTGAGCCATTGAATTACAAGTTAAATATAGAGCATAAGATGCAGATTTTGGGAAGGTTTTGATATGAGCAATAATGAACCAATGTCTATGGGCCTAAAAGGAGTTTTTTGGATTGTAGGTGTCTTATTTTATTATTTATGGAATATTGGATAATTTATCTAGGTTTTCTTTTACCGTTGTTGTTGTTGGTGCTGCAATATGTTTTTAAGACTTATTGTCTGTTTGAATTAGCGATATAAGCTACTTTTTAAATATGATTTATGATGTATAAAATAAGTATGTGGGAAGAATTTTGTCTTAATTTGAATAAACATACTTTTTGAACGTCAATCCAAACAAACCCTTACTGGACGGGTTCTAATTTGTAGGGTTGAGGTGCATGGTGCAAGTATGAGTCCCACGGATAAAACTTAGACCAATTGCCATTCTATTTTAATTTTAATTTTAAAAATTTTAATTTACACAATTTAAAATATAAAATATTATGTTAAAAAGATTAAAATGTAAGCATGCTCTGTCAGCATTTAATTGCTCAGTCATCAATTAAGTTTGTTGAGTTAGTAATTTTCGTTAAATAAAACTAACTGTGTTAAGATTGAAAAACCGAAAATGCATTTTATAAACTTAAAAAACTAAAATGAAAATAATTCAAGAAAAAAGGACTAAATGCATACTTTAGCTTAAAAATTATTTTCACAGTTTGAAATTTATTATTTTTGTTTTATAATTTTAAACATTAATAATAATGTTTCAATAATTTAATCTTTAATTTAATTCAATTTAAATTTTGGTGGACAAAATTGAATTTCTATATATTATTAAAATATAAGAACGAAAAAAAACATAATTATAATATAAAAACCTGAAATGGTATTCTTAGTTTCCTAATTTTAAATTGAATACTTTGTGTATGAGTGGTTGCATCGAGCAATAGATATTATAACAGAATTTGAAATGTTAAGAGTTGATTTAATACCAATGAAAACAGGCACAAAAACAAATTAAATTGTAAATTGTTTGGAAGTTTGAGGGCCAAAAATTTTTGTTTTCACTTTAATACAATATATTCATTTTAATTTTAGAAATTAAATCAAAATACTAACAAAATTCTATCATAATAGTTGCCAAGCAAGAACACAATAAGTCAATAATCACATATGGTTTCAATATTTTTTTTAAAAAAAATAAAGGGCTAAGATGCATCCAACACTCCCTGAAGTATATCTTCTAGTGACACTCAGTATCTTAAATTAATTTGTGGTTCATACCTTGACACTGTTTGCAAAAGAAGGGTAGAGAAAATTTATATGAGATGGATTTAAAAAAATTGGAAAAGTGTTGTCATAAAAATTTTAATAAAGGGAAAAAAATTTAAAAAAATTAATTAAAAGATTTTAACCCTATTTATCTAATTTTTTAAAATCCAACTAAAAAAACTTCACTTCCCTCTCCTTCCGTCATACTAAACAGCCCCTAAAGGTTTTTTTTTTTTGCTCTAAGAGTATTTTTCTTAGTAGCAATTATGACCCGAAACTTATGATACTGAGCGCTATTGAGAAAAAATTAAAATACTAAATAAACCACAAATTAGTTTGGGCTATTGAGTTCTAGTAAAAAAAGTACTTCTCGTAAAATATATAACTCAAGTCAAAAATAAATAACACCGTCAGGACAATATAGACCATAACTGAAGTTTCAAGTTGAAGGGGGTGTCCATATGTATAATGGATTTATTATTTTCTTATTAAAGGTGAAGGAATATAATATGACACAACACAAGACTACAGCTAAAAAGAATTGAAAATAGCATACTTACCAGTCCAACTTCCAAAACTACCATTCTTCTCTCCCATTTTAAAATTATCATCTCTCTCCCAATTTCAGTCTTACAAACTTGTCAATCACATCTCTTTGTGTGGCTCCCCAGAAACAGTCCTTGCGTCGCTGGCATCATCTTCATCATCGCCATTTCGATCTTCTTTCCCTCTCTTATATATACAGCCTCCTCTCTTAGACTCTCATCAAGACTTTGTCTGTGATCAGCAATGGCTAGGGGCAGAAGCAAGAGTTTGCAGGCCAAACTGGTGGGTACGTCTTCCCTTTCTTCATTTCATATTTCCGTTCATATGTTGATCTTGACCAAGACTCCTATATACATGATGTACACGATTTAATTTGGAGAAATTCAAACAGAATGAGATTTCTGTAGTACGATGATTCTGGACATAGCCAATTTCTGATCAAAGTTAATCTGATTTGGTACTAGGGAATCAGTTTTCTGTGTGTCACAAACTAAATCATATATATATATATATATCTGCATAATAATTTGGCTGCAGGTACTTCTTGGGCACATGGGAACAGGGAAAACCAGTTTGGTTCTGAGATTTGTGAAGGGGCAATTTTCTGAGTACCAGGTAATTTTAATTAATGTTGTATATATGTGATGGAATTTGGTATATACGTATATATACACAGATGTTTTAATAATGATTGATTGTGGAATAGGAATCAACAATAGGAGCAGCATTCTTCACACAAGTGTTGTCTCTGAATGAGAGCACTGTGAAGTTTGATATATGGGACACAGCAGGCCAAGAACGATACCACAGTTTGGCTCCTATGTATTATCGTGGTGCTGCTGCTGCTATTGTTGTCTATGACATCACCAGCATGGTATCTTCTTCATTCTTTCTTTCTTTTTTTCACCTAGCAAGATAAACCTTGTTGTTGTGGTATATGATATTATTTGGCATCATAGTATTATTGGATTATATTAGAGTATTGTTTGATCTAATCAGGATAACTCCCCCATATGATTTTCGTCTTTTTTGTTTGTTTGTTTATAATGTTCAAATTTTCGACCTATATGGTTGAGTCCCTTTTCACTCAATCTAACAATGCAATTGTTGTTTGTTGGCAAAAATAAAAAAAGGGCTATTGTTGTTTAAATGGAACCAACCATCATGATTATGGGCTCGTTTGGGATAGCTTATTTTTAAGTAATAAGTGCTTATAAATCATGATTTAACGAGGTAAGTATGTGAGAGGAGTTTTATCTCGATTTACATAATAAATGCTTATTGACCCCCAATAAACAATACCAAACACACATATCTATCTTCAATTCTATAAATTGTAGTTGTAGTGTGGAACAAGAACTAGGATCCTCATTTAATGGCCTTTCACAATCATCATGTTAGTTTTGAGCATTTAAGGCCATTTAGAATTTAATGATTATTTTTGTACAATTTTGAATATCAAAATTATAAGAAACTACCATCTGTTAAACATGAATTTGGACCCCCTTAGTTTGCAATTCTCTCAAGTTGTTGCAAGTTTAAATTCTAGCTATTTGATTTATCTGAATTGTTAATTTGTTCCTTTCTTCCTGGGCTGATGCAATACCTATTTCTTTGCTATACTGTATAGATTATTTTTTTCATGCTTAAATCATGGGGATGAAATGAATTACTAGAATTTAGAATTAAGGAAAATTGAGAAAATTTCAAATTAAGATGATCCAAATTCATATCACCACATCCTTTTTCCTGCTCTGCTTTCTCTTCTTTGAAGCTTAGTAATTTTTCCTTTTTCCCCACATAGATTAACCGATTACTCAATCAAACTGTGTCCAAACGAAATACCAAAATATAGTTAGCTAAGATTTGTTTAACGCATAAAATAAATGAAAAGAATCACTAGAACATTATTCTATAGAAAAAACTGGTATTGTATCTCATTAAAAAGATAGAAATAAACCGTCTAGCATAGTTGGCACTTAACTTGGTTCCTTAAGCATCTAGTTAGGTGTTTAATCCTTGACAGTATGTATGGAGAGTGTTTCATGGTTGAATACCCTAGGCCTAAAAAAAGGGATAGAAATAAATAAAACAACAACAACAACAACTTGATGGATATTATAAAAAACTAAAGAGAATGTGGATTTCATTTTCTTGTCTATACAAATAATAATAATAATAATAATAATAATAATAATAATAATAATAATAAAATAATAAACAGAGTGCTTTTATTCAAAACGCCCGGTGATCTTAAACCAATTTTGCTCTTCAACATAATTACTAGGGGTAAGGACTATAACTTGTTTCCAATACTTAGCAGTTTGATCAAACCATGCTTCCACAGTTTCCGAATCTTTATGTCAAATGGCCTATTCTCCGTAGTCGGAATAAGTGAGTAAATTCCCTTCCCTTAGAACAATACTTGAGAGTTTCCAACCTCACGTGGTTCAAATGATGCTTTAAAGTTAGTAGGGACAATTCATGCTCACTAACAAGTTCAATGGTTAAAATATGTGAAGACATAATATCTAAATCAATCAACTATATATAATAAAAATATACCATCTCTTGTTCTTCATATAAAATCTCATTTGCAGTGCAATTTATGTTATAAAGAAAATCTTATATTAAGGATTGAATGTAATATAAAGTTTGAATCGCCTTAATGAGTTTGTGGCTCCACCACTAATGATAGTTTCTATTCTAGCTAGTTTAATACCTACTTGATCATGTTCTTAGAACAAAGTATAAACAAACACTTGAGGATCTTTGAATGCTTTATTCTTTTGGATATTTTGGACTTCTATTGGAAGATACATTCCCTCACAAGGGATTGGGATATTAATTTCGATTTTGTGTAGAGATACCCAGAATATGAAACTTGATTGGTTATATTCATTTTTTGTCATTCATTGATCCTCGTTTAGGCTGAAAAAGGTTCATGAAAGTTAGATAATTATAGTACTAATGGAGCTGTAGTTTAGGTTTTTTAAAAAAAAAAAAAAATTTACTCAAGTAGGCAGCAAAAATTTGAATGAGTTGGGTCTTCAAGGCCTACTACAAATAGGGTAGGCTTTATGGGTCAGAGCTTTACCTCCCGTGGTCACGCATTCATAAGGGATAGAGAATGGGTGTAGTTTAGTTATCCTAAATATAACATTTCCTATCATAAATATAAGATCGAAGTGATTTTTTTGGATATATTAAAAAAATAATTAAATTATTTTAAAGTATTTATATTTATCATTTTTTTGCCAAACTATTTTGTCTAACTTACAAACTGATATATAATCTAATAATACATAACATATGATATAATTAAGTGACTTATTTAGTTTCCTTAATCTTTCTAAAAAAGTCAATTGCATTTTATATTTAGGACCAGAGGGAGTATCTCAATCCACATTCTTTTAGATTTATAATTCTTTCTCTATAGTATCGTTCTTTATTACACATAAAAAAGGAAGTTTTCATCCGGAATAGTTACAATGCAAATTATTAGAAAGAGAATTATATGTAAACTAACACATATTTGTTATAAATAACTAGCTAATTTTTTTAATAATAATAAATTCATTGTATGGTTCTTATATTAAGAACAAGAGGAAGTATTACTCGTTAGTGAGATTTGAAATCATATCTTTGCACAAATTCTTGGTCGGATCAATATTTTATTATTTTTTGGTTGTATAGTATTGCTATTGTTGTTGTTGTTTTTTTTTTTTTTGGGTGAAATATTACTGTTGCTGCTGCTTTCTATTAGGAAAAAAGCGGTAACTAATATTGATGCATCGCAGGATTCATTCATACGAGCCAAGAAATGGGTTCAGGAAGTGCAAAGACAAGGTAACTTGAGTGCAAAGACAAGGTAACATGTACAATAATATGGTATTAATGGGACACTGTACTAAGCCTGGTAAATCACATTTCAGGAAATCAAAGTATGATAATATTTTTGGTGGCTAACAAGGCAGATTTGGAAGACAAGAGAGAAGTGTTATCTGAGGTATTTCTCTCCCTCCCTCTACACACACATATATAATATAAAACTTATTTAACTAATTTGATTAGATTAAAGAAATTAGGTAAGTTAATTAATTATAATAAATATGACATTTTTTTCGAAATCATCTTGCTTAATTCTCTCTTCTATTTAGAGAGTCAATAGGAGTAATTTGGGACAAAATTGATATATAGGAAATATGTCTTATATTATGAGCCTAAAGAACAGCCCAATCCAATTAAATCCTATATTAACAACAGGAGGAATATGATTTTGTTCTATGTAACAAACTGTTTAATATTTGATACTATCTCCGGTTCTAAATATAGGACATAGTTTGTAGTGCAAATTGCATTATAAACTATGTCCTATATTTAGGACCGGAGGGAGTACTATTCAGCTTCAAGTTTGATTATGTAATCGGATAAAACATGGTGTGGCAGGATGGTGAGCAATATGCCAAAGAAAACGGGATGACTTTCATGGAAACTTCAGCTAAAACTGCTCACAATGTCAACGAGCTCTTCTATGAAATAGGTAACTAACTCATTGCTCACCCTTCTATATTGTTTTGCGTGGATTTTGAAAATTTTAAAAGAAGTACAATTTTAACAAAATTTGAGAGTTTATATTAATTTTTTAACTTCTATATTTTCAATTGAATTCAAGGAAAAATCCATTAAAATTTACTCCAATCCTCTGTCTTCCCCCTTCAACTGCTTAAACAAGTGCCATGTACTTTACATAGTTTATAAAAATGAGCTAAAATGTTCTTGACTACATAGTAAGGATTTTCACAGACTCCATAATCTTTTCAGTGCTTGATAAATAAGCTAAATAACTAATTTATACATATTTAAAAAATTAATTAAATTAGTTATTTGAAAATGTTCATTTTCCTAAAATACCATATTTGATCATTTACACTGGAGTTATCTCTTGATATGAACTTTTAATATGCACAATCAATAGTGAGAATTTGGGGAAAAATTAAAAATTTCAAAGAAAATTGATTGATATCTTATATTTATTATCGAGATAAATATCGTAACCAACTCCTATATTTAGAATCTAATGGAGTATATCTTATGAAATGCTATTGATTTGTTTTTATTACACAACCATGAGATTGGTTGGGAAAATTGGAAATGTAAATCAGATGAGTTGTGTGACATTTTGCAGCAAAGAGATTGGCAAAAGCTAACCCTTCTCGTCAAACTGGGATCAAGCTGCATAGCAGACCTCAACAACAAAATAGGAGATTCTTTTGTTGTGGTTGATCACTTCTTATTTTTCTGGCTTTTTCCTTAATCCCCTTTCAAGTGTTTTCTCAGTTGTCATATGTCTAATACACTCCACAATTAAAACTCACTTGGGGACTACTTGGCGCATCTCACAGAAGCAAAATTCCACATGGTCCTCTTCCTCAGTCCAATCAAATACCATCAACATTTGTTTGTTTTTTTTTCCCATTTTATGTACAAAGATTATTGTGCAGTCTGAAATATGGTTGTGGAGAGTATTTCTTCTCTTTCATCAAAACCTAGTTCCAATTTGTGTGGCTTTGTAAGGGGTTTACTTGCTTTATTGTATGATGGTAATTTTTTCAAGTAAAAGAACATTGATATCATGATATGTCCAATGTCCTCTCTCACACTCTCTCTCTCTCTCGATGTATGTTTCACGAAAATAGGATTCCATAGCCATAAACAGGACAGGGCAGGACATAACAATGACTGAACATAACAGGCAGAGTTAATGCGAGAAATAAAGCTTCTTCTTGCCTAATGGGGTCGAGGCAGACAGCTGGAATCGTCCACATCGAAGAATAGAATACAGTTTTTGTTCTTTTTTTTTTAAAAGGCTTCAATACTGAGAGCATTGGAATCAGAAGTCGAGGTCCCTAAAAAACAGAGATCATTACTAATTTGATGTATGAACATCACAAGAAACAAAATCTTTCCCATTGTCATCATTTTTCTTCTTGCCCATCCTCCAAAATTCACGTGCACTCTTACAAGTTACAACCCCAATAACAGAAACAAGTTTTTTGGTCATCCACAACCTGGAAACAAGAAGAATGCAATATCCAATGCGCATTTCTATTTTTAAAATGTGTAATGGGCAAGTGGTGAGAATCAAAGTTCTTACCTTTCTTTCCATTTTTTCCTTTTGGGTCCCCAGAAGAAAAAGAATGAAAAGTAAGGAAAAAACTTGGGTAGACGAGCCAAAGTCATGCCTGCAAAAAGACAAAGCAATTGTCATCTTTCTTCAGCGTCAGGCTGCTCCACTGCCACTTTTTTTCTTCCCACATACCAGTACTATGTGTGATCATGTTGCCCCAACAAATCTCACAGCATCTCTGCCTTCAATTTGTGCAACAACTTTCTCATTTCTCACCATAGAATTAAAAAAAAAACAAAAATGGAGTACTCAGCTGAGTGTTTTGGAGGGAAAAGAAAAAGGTTGTGACACAATCTTGGCCTTCACAAAAGTATCCACACAACAAAGGAAAATCCAAAAGAAAAGGGTTTTGATGGGCTAACTTAACCGTTTAATTGAATCACCATGAAGGAGAAGTACATGGGGTGACAGATGATGTGGATGATGAGAGACCATTGTTACTGTGAGATTCACTCCCTGAATTACCCAATGAGGTTTTTGCATCTTTGAGAGAAACAGAGGATGCCTCTGCAGGGAGCTTCTTCAAGGGAGAAAGAGGAGGTGTATTACATGAAGGTGAAACCAGAGCTGCCTCATCTTCACCAGAAGAACCAATTGTATCCAGGCGAGAAGGTGAAGTGTGTGGTGTTTGGAATGGAGTATCTGATCCACTACTTCCCTTGCTTTCATCGTCATTCTCATAAATGGGATTTGAAATGTACACAAGGTGGTCCCCACAAATAGCCTCCTTGCTGGTATCATCACTGCCTTGAACTGAATCATGCAATTCTTGAATTGGCTGTGGTGGAGAAGAAGCAGAGAGAAGTCCAAGGTGACGTGGGCTTGTTATCAAATCTCGGGTCTGGATTTGAATAGCCTGATGATGAAGCTCAACAAGCTGTTTCTTTGCCACAGTTAGCTCTTCTTTGGAAGAAACCAGAGGGAAAAGGAAGTTTCTTGGAGCTTGGAGGACTCCTTGAGCATAAATGCTAGTGAAGAGAGGAGGAGGAGGAGGAGGATGTTGCCGGGGTTGCGAGGTGGGTAAAGAAGGTGAAGCATTGATTCTGATTGTTGTGGCCGCGGCGGCAGTGGAGGTGGAGGCGGCGGCAGTGGAGTTGGTGGCAGCGGCAGAGGCTCTGAGATGGCGTCTGCGGCGGAGCAAGAGAGAGCAGTAGAGCTCAGTTAGTAGAACAAGGATAAGGCCTAGAACAACCGCAAGGGTCACCACCATGATCAAAGTGGCACCCATTATCACTTTGGACGTGCCCTTCATCTTTGTCTCTGTCTCTGTCTCTGTCTGGTTCTTCTGCAGCAAAGAGAAGATATTTTTGGCGGTAAAAGTCTAAAAGAAGAAGGCTTACGTAACATTGGGGAGGACGAGCAGCCCGTTTTGGCGGGAAAACAGCCATTTAGGTTAAAACATAGAGAGGATAGAGACCAACTTGCGAATCTTGAAGAGGGCAGGTAATGGTCCTACTGTCCTTGGAAATGCAAAGGCTTTTGTTATGATTTCTGAATAAGCTAGGAGGAGTCCAATCCTTCAAGGTCAGACCTGTCACCACTCTTCAAATTTATTAGCCTAGCATAATTACCTTTATAAGCGAAAGGACCTACCTTTAAGTCTAACCGCTCTGCAAGGCGGCAACAAAAGAATATGCATCACAGTAAACCGTAAAACAAAATTCCAACGCAGCACGGTAAGAACCAATGACAGCAATTAATTAATTATTTTACACTCAACTTTTATCCTCAAGTTGTGGACAATGGGCAAGCCAGTTTTGGTTACAAACAATAGTACAACCATTAAAGAAAAAAGAAAAATAAAGTGAACTGAGATGGAATTGGCATATAACTTGTAGTTGAATTAAAACCGAGCAACTACATAGAGCTACAGCCTACAGAGTAGTCGACAAGTTTACTATTGAAATTGAAGCAACCCCCAAGCCATGCAATCTTTAATTCAACGACAGTAGACACCAAAATGAGATAAAGGTTGAAAAATCAAAACGCCTTATCAATACAGGCAAAGAAGCTTTTCCAACCACCCTTTTTTCCATTGCTCTTTCTTTCATCTTCCCCTCAACGCCGCAAACCTAGCAGCCAAATCATCATAGTCAGGTAATTTGGGGTGCACATGCCGAGCTGCACTTGGTCCATCTGGCTGAAATGAAGCAGCTCGAGCAAATTCTTTGTTTTCTTTTGCAACTTCTGTTTCCTCTCGAGGAAGAGAAACTGATCGTGGTGGAACAGCATTTGTCTTTGGTGATTCATCATTCCTTGAAGATTCTCGTGCTGAGTTATCCATTTGGGGTGCATGACGACTTCTACTCTTTCTCCTCCATTTTTCAGGCAAGATGGATGGTTTTTTACTGTAATGGAGCAGTAATTTATCCATTATCCTTTCCTCTTCATGACTTCGATCACGCTCATCGTCAAACAAGAGTTGCAGGCCACGTCTTGGATCATCTCGTCTCTTGCTCCTCAATTTTCTTGGCACGATTCTACTATATTCTGCGCTGGCATCATACTGAGTAGAATTGGCATCATGGGGACTAGAACGTGACTTTGAGTGCTTACGCCTTGAAGATTTTGATTTAGACACAGGAACTTCAGTAGCCAATTCCTTTTCTGAATCTAACTGCGTCCTCTCTGATGCAATAGCCATATCAGGCTTGCCATGTGGTGAAGGATATGTAGAGTTGTTGCCTTGGTCTTCTTGTGAAAAGTCGACGTTGGATCCAATTTTGCGGTTCTTCTGTTTAGATCTGGATTTAACATAAGGAGGTGGCATGTGACTATTGTTATAGGGGCTAACAATCGGTGTTTCATCCCTATGAGGAGTTCTGCTTCCCCAATTAGAACCATCTTCAAATTGTTCCATCCTTTTATCCTGGGGCACACCACCTTTTACAATTGGCTTAAGCATACTATCCTTGTTATGGCGTCGTCTGTCCCTCTTAGCAGTAACCTCTTGTTTTCCATGGTCATGGTTATCACGTTTTAGAATGTCTGCGTCACAACCATTTTGCTGCTTCAATCCATATTTAGGAGGCTTGGATCTAGAGTGAGGATCATCATCGTCTCTTTTTGAGACAATAGCATCATTGCCAGGATAGACTGGACTTTGCTCCGACAAATCATCATACTTGTCTCCTTTCAGGGCACCGACATTGCCATGTGATGATTTATTATTATGGGTCAAATTAGTTTTGTAAATTCTGAGGTCCTGCATGAGTCGTAAATAAGAAGTGGTAACAATTTTAGCTACATTTTCAAATAGGAATTGTCTTTTGGGAACCAAGAAACTATGTGGAGAAGTTTTAAAATAAGGAAAAAACTATTTAAGGTAGAAATCGTCAGACTATCACACCTGTGCAAATGCAGAGGGTTTGGACATCCTCTCCTCAAAAGCCTTCGAGTCCCACTGTATTGAAAACTCTGATGCAATCTCCTGCATCAAGCTAACCTTCTTCTCCAATGTAGAAGACCTCACATTCAAGTTTGCAGCGAACTGTTAATAAGCAATAATCAGTCATCAGTTCAGGTCCAGGAAGAAGTCAGATATGTAGAATTTGAGTAAAGATGAAAACATGAACAATTACCTCTTGGTTGACATAGCAATCCAGGGAATTCCCATATCTCTCCTGAAATATTTGCCTAAGCTCACGTAGCTCTGGAAGATCAGAAAATCTTGCAGCAGCAAGCATTAGAGATGATACAGCCTCTCTGCATTCCTCAGGGCATCCACTGTAAATGAAATGAAAACAATTGAAGGGTGTAAAATATTCCAGTCAGAGGTATGATGTTATATAAGTAAAAGGGTATGAGTTAGTCACTAGTTAGGGAAGTTAGTTGAGTCAGTTGTGGGTTACTGTGTGTATAAATAAGAGGATATAGGGTTTGAATATGTGTAATATATGTTGATATACAGTAGAGGTTCAGTTTGGCATCTTTATAGCTATCCCTCGTCCCTGTCTCCTATCTCCCTCTGCCCCATTCTCTCTCCTCTTCTCTGATTCCCTTCTTCTCTCTTCTTCCCTCCTCTTTCCCAGCCTTTCCCTATTCTTTTCTTAATTATACATCGTATGAGAAAAGGTTGAAATGGTTGGCCACCCTATTCGCACATCAAGCATTAACCTAGACACTCAAGATAGCAGTTCAATCATGTAAATTTGAGCTTTGAGATTCCCATTCAAAGAACTAATCACTAAGAGGCCTGCTTATGACATCAAAACATCAGGTGACACCTGAATCTGATCAGTGTTTCAATACCAAAATTATTACAAAAAAATCACACTGCAAAATCATTTTAACTAAAGAATATGAAGCCACTAAGCATAGAAAGACTACACCCCCGCAGCAATATTCAGCTAGAAACTTATAAAATCTGACCATGCATTCGTGTGTTCATTTATGGCGCAGTATTGGAGACGGAAGTAGTTTGGTACAACATGACAAAATGCCATACGTTGTACTCTGAAAATTAGGTAAGGAACACATTATAAGAGTAGAAGAGAACCGAAACAGGGTGAACAATTAATAGCATTGACACTTGAAAGCTAGCTTGTTTCAGAATATCACACCAAAAAACAGATGGCTGGGCCCGGTTATTGAATACAAAACAATATTCTTCTGTGTATTTGCGCCCATGTACATGTGGAGTTCAATTTTGCCTATTCTTTAATCCTGCCAAGGATCTGTATAGATAAATTTCTCTCTGGGTTATGTGATCACGTTGCAGTATGAGCAATAATACTAGAGACAAGAAGTCCAGCAGATGTACTTGATCAGCCACGATTTAAATTAAATAAAGGGAAAAAATGTCGAAACAAAAAAGAGAAACTAGTGAGAGAAATATCCATACCTCAGTTTCTGCATCACCGGAAGGTGCTTCATTACAAAGTCACAAGATTGCTCAATGAAATCATAACAAGAAGAAACCGTCTGCTCAACTATAAGTCCATCAGCCTGTTTCACCGCCTCGCAAGAAGGATAAAGCTTCATTAGAGCAGCATAATAAGGAACCATTCTATAAAACAACAGAATATATCGATTTTTCGAATACTTCATCGGCTTATCCACATAAATCAAAACGCAAATAGTTAAACTCCCAACTCAAGTTCCTTCGTAAATTTCCTCTTCATTAATTTCAATTTTCATATAAGCCAAGCATGTGTAACAAGTTAACAACACATACGACTATAATCAGAAAGCAGCCGTTAATTACTGCTAGTCCGGCAGGTCCGAATATAAAAGCTCCTCCACTGTAGAACTACACAAATTAGAACATATGGAAGATTGAAACCAAGAGCATTCATCCCAAGATCGTGTCCATTGAAGAAGCAAATCAAACACAGGGAATCCAGAAACAACACTAACAACGAAAATACGCGCATGAGCATATATATGAAAATATACATACCCTTCCGTAGGCATTAATATCGAGACCAGTCGCCAGCAGATCAGCGATGTCTTTCTTAAAAAACTTCTCCGTCGCCTTCCGCTTCCTCCTTATGACATCGATCCGACTCTTGATCAATTTGATCAACGACTTGCTGCCAGAAAAACGAAAAACTCAAAAACTCATTTCATAACCACATTCTTGAATTCCTTCGAGCCAACTTCATCAGAAACTGAACTCAACCAGAACTATAACAGCAAAGAAACATAAATTCGGGGAAAAAAAACAGAGAAAAAGATCATAAAGGCAACCATTTAGCGACAAATCCACCACGCCCAAGTAGTCCGTCCAACATTCTGGACCTCTGACAGACTTTACTACCCTCAGTGATCAAATTCACTCAGTAGTCACTCAGAAAGAGAGAGAACGATTCGACATTGACGACGGCAACTACGAGAGCTACAGGACATGAGCTCTCTGTAAAGAATGGGAGGAGGTGGTGGGGGTTGAAAAAGAGAAATGGAATATTTTGTTTTGTTTTTTAAAAAATGAGTAATGAAAAAGTGTTTCGAAATGGGTAATGGATGTGAAGGCGCTTCAATGGGTTACTTAAGAGCTTTTGGAAAAATACGCCGAACATTGACACACCCGCGCAATCTCAGCCAGGATAGTGCCTTGGGGTTTTATACTTTTACTACAAGACTTGAGAGCGAAGACAAAAGTGAGAATTAGATAATTTTTAAGGGGTAATATGGGGATAACAGAAAAGGGTAATAATGGTGATATGCGAATGGAAGTTTGTGATTTGGAGCAAAGGGGTTGGAGGGGTCAAGTGGATTCAACGACTTGAAGGTGATAGTGGCCATCAAGGGATGAGCTGGACAGCAAATGAAGGCGACGCAGACAAGGATTTCAACCAAATGCATTTTAGGTTTTTGAATCCCTAAAGACTGACATTTAGGGCTGAGCCAGCCCAACACCGTGTTAGGTGTGTGTGGCCTGGCGCCAGAAATTTTAATCAACTTAAAAATATCAAAATAACTTTATTTATTAAAAAAATATAATTACTTGATGAAAACTAAATGAATTATCAAAAATGCATAATTGATACTCTAAATTTATACTACCCGATGTCTTAAATATAAAATTTCATTTGTAGTGTAGTTTTCATTACAAACAATATATTATATCAAGAACCAGACGTAATATTAAGTTTAAATTTATTCACTTAATTTTATAAAGCATTTGTTAATGTTCGTTTGGAATAGCTTATTTTTTGGTAATAAGTGCTTATAAATCGTGATTCACGGTATACGAGGTAAGTATATGAGAGAAATTTTATCTCGGCTTGCGTAATAAGGACTTATTGTCCAAAAATAAGCTCAACCAAACACACACTTAATGTCGGCATTAAGTCTTTTAATACTAACATCATTAGTCTCAAATAGTAATTTCTTATATCAATATTTATTAATTGAATTTAACATGTTTTGTCAATATTTAATACTTTAATGTCGGCATTTTTTGTTCACGACGTGAAAGTTAAAGAACGAAACAAATATTTTATAAAATTAAGAGACTAAAATAAAAATCTTATTAGAAGTTAGTGGTGATGTTTATGAATAACTAATGAATAGAAATATACTTTTGCTCTCAATAAATCATATGGTTGTCAAGTGGTGTGGTTAAAGGAATACAGCTATGTATGACAAGGAAGAACATTAGTTAGGCCAATGTTGAGACTTATGAGAACAAATAGGGGAGTATTTTCCTTTTGGGGCCACTCACATTAAATTGGAGCATATAATAATGTTTGATCTTTGATGATGGATTTGTTTCACAAATCAAGAAAAAAAATGAAATTCAAAGGATTGTTGTGTTAGGTATATTAGTTAAACTGGTGGTTCTAAACCAGAAAATGTGGATTCGAGGAGAGAAAAGGTGAAATATTAACTTCAGTAGTTGAATGTGTCACCAAGAATATATTATATTGCTTGTTTGAGAAGTACGTTCATGTAAGTTGAGACAAAACTTCTCTCACATATTTATCTTATATACCGTAAATCACATTATAAAAGTAACTTCTACCGCTAACTCAAATGGGCACTATCCCACTAGATGGATTTGAATATTGCCCATTCTTAACAACTGTAATGGCAATTGCAACTTAGAAGTGCACCAATTTAAATTTCAATTTCAATTTGTTTGCATAATTTTGTGATTTCTTGAGGATTTCAATCTTAGAATTTTTATTCGCATTTTACTTTATTCTTATTATCTCGGCAAGTAGCATCAAATGACATGGGTTTTGGTTGATTGATCCTCTAAGACTCATCAAGGATTAATCACAGTTTTATCCCCTAGATGGTAGGAACTTTCATTTAGCTCCGTATAGAGTTTGTTGGATTTTATTCTGATCTGTTATCATTTTCTGTATTAAAATTTGTCATTAAATGCTCTTCATTTCTTTAATTGTTTTTGAATTTTTTTGTTATTAAACCCCTTCCTTATTACTTTATAGTCCCTCTAGTCCTTTTCTTTTTGGTACATAAGAAGAGGTTATTGCTTAGAAAAATAAAAAACTAACTAGAAGAGCCTATTGGGGAATTTAATCCCATATGATTGTGGTCGACCAAGGTCCGGAGATCAGATGGACACACATCCAAAAAGATGGAGCTTGATAACCCTTTTTGGGCTAAAGCATTAGCAACTTTGTTTTGTTCCATAAGCAACTTTTTTTGATTGCGTAAAATAGATTATCAGTTAAAATTAGATGAAAGAAATAAATGTGTCAAAAATGCCATGTTTCTTTTAAATATGCTTCTATTTATGAAAAGAGTATAGGAGAGAGAATGAGCAAAAAATATGAGAAGGAATGTGTAATAAATAATTAAATGAAAGAAAATTAATGGTAAATTATAAATATATTATTTAATAGGGGTAGAAAAGAAAAAAATAGTTTAAATTTTGAGATATAAAAAAAATTGTTTATATTAAAGATCAACCCTAAAAAAAAAATATTTATAAAACAAAACGGAGGGAGTAATAAATCAACTTTAAAATAAGTTCAATCTCATTTAAATAAATAGGGCTTATATAAGTAAGATTTATGGATCACTAAATATGATATACTTTTTATTTCAAATAATTTTTTTGTACAATTTTACCCCAACTATATTTGGATGGAGGGAACAGGTGGGGGCAAAATACCGTGACTGAATACTAGAAAAGAAAAGTTTCAAAATGGTAAAAATAATCTACTATTTTTGGAGTTTTCCCCTAGTATTTCTCACTCGCTGATTTTCTTCTTATCCAAAGATAGAGTTAAAGTATTTTTCCCAATAAAAGCACCTTATACTTGAGCTACTGAGTGTCACTAAAAAAACATTTAATGGTACTCTATGTATAAGAAATTATTTTAGGATATCGGATGTTAATACAAGTTATAACCAAATGATGATGTCCAGATATTTCATATTTCATGAAGCTACTAGTTAGCGATCTAGAGGAAAGTTGCTCTCAAACATTTAGCATGGAAGGAAGAACCTAGATTTTCTGTATTCTTCCATAAGAATTGAATCTAAGGGAACACACACTTTCTGTCTCAAACACATTTCTTGTTGCATAACAACATAAACAGAATTTAGATTGTGACAATATGTGAATTAAAAAATACTTCTCCGATCCGTTCCTAGTTATAAATCACTTTCAACATGTTTCGCTAGAATTAAAAAAACCTTTAAATCTAATTAATTTTGTTTTAAAATTTAATGATTTTTAAATTTTACTTTTATTTAATATACGCTCTATATCAAGAGTACAGAATTTACAAAATAATAAATTATTAGTAAATTTAAATTTTAAAAAAAAAACACACACACGCTCTCTCTCTTATTGAAGTGCCAAAGGTCTTGCCACCCAGACAACGTGGGGAAGGCTCTCTACTAAATAATGTTGCGTTAAAAATAAAATGGGGAGGAACGGATAATTCTGCAAGCTACAGAGACAATATTATTATAATCAATCATCAACGACAACAAAGGAAGGGAGTCTGACTAAGGAAGTGAAGAATGAAACATTGGAGCATGTAGTCGGCCTTTGAAGATTAAGGAATCTGATGCTTCAACTTCCTTCCATCGCCACATGTTAAAGTTAAACTAACATCTCAACACCTTTGAAAATCATACTGTAATAAATAAAAAGGCAAGTGGCCTTCACATGACTTCCCTTCTCAACTTGAAACATCATCTCAACCTCTATTCATTGTTGTGACTTGTGAACTTCATCCTCCATTTAGATGAAAAGAAAAGTTGAAAGAGAGAAAAGAAAACTTTAAAAAAAAAAGATATTATCATCCCTCCACTTTGAATGAACGAGAGAAAACAAGAAAGAAAGAAAATGAGAAAATATTTAAGTGATTGAAACACCTTACTCTTTTGTTAAAATATATAATGTTTAAAATCAAATTAAATATCATTATAAAAAATATATTAACATTAACTTCATCAAAAAATATAAAATCAAATTATTTGTTAAGGATATATTTTCATATTATTATACTTTAAAATTAAATAATTTAAAAAAATGTTATTTTTCCACCAACCACATGTAAAGATGTTGTGGTACATGTAATTAGCAGTTGGTTATATAAACTGCATCCATTTCAGTTGGTGGAAAAAATAATAATAAATTGGTAGAAGGGTTTATTTTGCCTTCTTTGTTTATGGCTTTATCTAAATCAACGCACAATACATGGGAAGCACTTTATGCAATAAGGTATCCTATGCAGAAACGCAGAGTGTCGATGTGGCCTTTCTTCTCATTTTCTCTCCAGGAAATTTAAATCTTAAGCATAAAAATGAGGTATGTCATAGAAAGTATTTAAACATAATTAATAATAATAGAATACAAACTCAGAATAATAGAGAAAAAAGAAATCTGAATATTATTCTCTTCTGTTTTTCATTTATTGGATATTGTCACAATACAAGACTATAGAGCATCTAGTAGAGATTATAATTTGGGCCTTGACTGTGTGATATAGGCCTTCATTGGTGTTAGGCTTTGACTTCTGCTAACATCCCCCGTGAGTCTAAAGGGACATGCTGAATGTTTAGACTCGTTCTTAACCAAAGAAATCGATTTGTGACTAGAGGCTTCATAAGAATGTCAACCAGTTGATCTTTAGAAGAAACTATGGCAATGTGTAGGGTCTTTACTGCAACTCTTTCCTGTACAAAATGATAGTCCAATGCTATGTGTTTGGTTAAGGAGTGGATCGGAAGAAATTAAAGGAATAGTTGCAAGGTATGTGGCTCCTAAGTTATCATAGTAGCGCATACGTACTGTTGGAAGAGTGATATGTAGCTCACCGAGATTTTGAATCCAGATGAGTTTGCTGATGGCATTGGCAACAGACTTATATTTTGACTTAGTGCTTGAATGAGAAACAGTGGGTTGTTTCTTTAAACTCCAAGAGATGACATTAGGACCAAAGAAAACAACAAAACCGCCAGTGGAACGAAAGTCAAATTGGACACCCACCCCAGTCTGCATCAGAGTAGGCTTCAAGTTCCTCAGGAGATAAATATGAGGTAGTAGAAAATAACTTCAAGCTGTTGAACCGACAATTTGAAGACCGAGATGAGAAGTACCACATAAGTACCCAAGCATTCGTTCGACGACAGTCCAATGTTGTTCTTTGGGGGCATGTATAAATTGACAGTAAACGATAGATCAAGGAAAATGAAGGATAGATATTGCAAGCTCCCAACAATGCAACGGTAGAGTGTGGGATTAGCAAAATCAGGTCCTGTGGCACTAAGTTTAGAATTGACTGCCATTCGAGAGGACATAGAGTAAGCATTAAGCATGTGTGCTTTGGTTAGGAGATAAAAGATATACTTTCGCTGGTATAAGAGAATGCCACCAGCGGTTTTGTGTACCTCAGCACCAAGAAAGTAAGTGAGAGGACCCAAGTCTTTAACAGGGAATGAATGGCCCAGAGTACAGATTAAACCACTGACAAGATGTTCAGAGGAACCAGTTATGATAATGTCATCAACATAAATAAGCACAAAGACTTGATACTGACCATTGAGTAAGAAGAATCTGATTTGGAAGCGGTGAAACTCAGTTGTGGAAGACGAAAGCTGAGACACGAGAACCATGCTCAGGGAGCCTGTTTAAGGCCATAGAGAGAGCGATGCAATTTACAAACATAATTTGGGTGAACCACTTGATAAAATCGGGATTTGGAGATCCATCAAGAAGTTTACGTGGAGGTTGAGGATTAGAACCACCAATGAAGTAGAAATATCGTTGGCTATAGAGATAATGTTTGATTTGAGCCTTCCAGACCAGATAGTTCTATGGGTTTAATTTGACTAAGATACAGTGGGAGGCATTTGAGGGAAACGATGGTGGAGTTGGTGTGGTGATGGTGCCGGAGATTGTTGAGGACGGGTGAGATGGGTTTTTAGTGGTAGAGGAAGTGTGGGAGGGGCTTTGAGATGGATCTGTCATTTTTGACTTCTAGGGCTCTCATATCATAATAGAATACAAACTCAGCATAAAAGTCTCAAGCAGGACAAATTAGTATTGCAAGGCTGCTTGAAATCTCAAAGTTACTAATGCATTCCCACCATTTCCTATGGTAAGGGAATTTCGAGAGACTTTTTTTCCCAGATAAAATAGTCGGTAATAGAAAGAGAAAATTGAGAATTTCCTGTGAATCAGCAAATTAACTAATTAACGTAAAATTCTCCGGCGGAAAAGAAAAAGCTAGAAGAGCTGCAACCGTATAAGCGAATAATACATGAATCTAATGTAACAGTGGATAACAAATAATTAGAAAACAAAAATTTAACAGAAACAAGTCATGAAGGAGATAAGGAGGTTGAAGAGGACATTTTCTTGATCAAGCATCTCATGGCGAACCATTCGGAGAAGACTGAGGTTCTGAGGAAGAAGACGATTGTAATAGAGAATGGTGGAGATGAAGAAGGCGGGTTCAAGAACCAGAGAAGTTATAAGCCTCACCAACGACATCAGCATCCAAGTTCTCACAGACTCCACCAAAACCTACAAACCTTAACAAATTTGTAACCTAAATTATACACAAAACCCATGAAATCCAAAAGCAGAGAAAAAAGAGGGAGAGCATGGGACGTACCATGGAATGAATCTGGCCCTTTAATTTGGGTTTGGGGGAAGCAAGGAAGGAAGAGATATTATGGGTTTGTGTCTTCTAAATGTAGCAATTTGAAGTACCGCCCTTTCATACCTAACTTTCAGATTCAACGCTCACATTTGGACTCCTAAGAGAAATTTGATGAAGAAACAGAATGGCTCGTTTCACTTGTCCAAGTCCAACGCAAATGAGCCAGTCCATTTCTCTTCTTTTTATTATTTTTTTTTTCAAAAAGTCACATTTAGTTCTTTAACTTCATCTAATGTCTTAATTTGGTTTTTTAATTTTATAAAGTATCTTTTAAATCCTCTAACCCTAACATTATTTCTTTTAAATAATATTTTTTTAAACAATCATTATTATTTTAAAAATTAAAATTAATATGTCTCAAATGCTTTATTAACATTTTAAATTTTTTTGTTAACATTAAGGTTAAATGATTGAAAAGACCCTTTATAAAATTAAGAGACCAAAATAAAATCTCATATAAAGTTAAAAGACTGACGATGTATTTTTAGCATTTATATTCTTTTAAAAATCTCCCTACACACTTCATGTGGTGTGTCTATATATGTTTTGTATATATGTATATATCGCAAAGATTTTGAACAGGGCAAAGTATTTTTTAAAACCATGATTAATTTTTTTAATTATCTACACATTATAATATATTTTCATGTATAGACTTTTACCACCACCCTTTTTCTAACCAAATTCCTATCACCCTTACATACATAATTTTAAATTTTTAGAGGGGCATGACATAGATGAGATTGAAGAAGACAAAACAGAAGTTAAGACCCTGTTTTTTCTATAATTGATATTAACATTATTTTTTATAATTATTTGATATGTTATTATATTAATAAACTATTTTAATAAAAAAAATCAAATAGAATGACTAGTAAATAACACAAAATCTCCCAACTTTTTATTAGGGAGAATCCCTGAAAAAGAACTTGAAAATTGAGAAATAACGGATCAGGTATTTTCTAAGAAAAAAGTTAGGAACTGCTCATCACGTTTTGATATTTTCTAATCAACTCTCAATAAAAAAATTGATATGTTATTTCCTAATTTTCAAGTTCTTTTTGAAGAGATTCTCCCTTTTAATTACTTAGCATGTGAAGTTAAAAGACTAATGATGATGCATTTTAGCATTTCTATTTCTTTTAAAAAAATCTCCCCACTTTTTTAGATTGAGAAAAAAAAATCTCCCTATTTCACTTCACGGGGAGTGTCTATTTACAAAGATTTCGTACAGTGTAAAATATTTTTTAAAAACCACGAATGCAATTTTTTTAATTATTCACACATGTTATAACATATTTTCATGTATAGACCTTTTAATTTCCATCACTACTCTTTTTTGACCAAGTTCCATCACCTTTAGTACAAAACTTTTTGTATTTCGAAAGGCAATACATAATTTTGAATATTTAGAGAGACATGACAAAGATGAGGTTCAAGAAGGGGAATAGAACAAAAGAAGTTAAAAAGACTCTAAAAAGAACTACATAACCTATGATTACCCCTTTGATCCACGACCTAATGGCTTTTTGAGCAAAATAACATATACAATAAAAGACTCGACTTATAGTTATTGAGACTCATCATGTTTAAGGAAGCATTACATATTCTACATTATGAAAACTAAAAAGAAAAATTCATTTGACAAAATACCTGAAATAGTGTTTTCAATATATGATAAAATATGTTTCATCTTTAATTTAAACTTTTGTGCAATGAGCAAATGAAAACAAAAGCTATATGCATAGCTAGGAAATCATATGTCAACTATTACTTCATATAGCTATATGGCAAAGTTTCACACTTTTACTAGAGGCATGTATGGTTAGGATCAATAATGAATTAATACTTTCTGGATCTTCATTGTGGATATTACCTATAAATTCATGTGAGTAATTAGTACAACTAATTAAATGATGTTTTAATCACTATTGGAAAAATCACTTTTAAGACTGGTTTAAAAAGATATTTTAGACCGGTTCTTGATCCGGTCTTGATACAACCAGTCTAAAAAGTATGCTACTTTTTAGACCGGTTATAGAACCAGTCTTAAATAAAATTTTTGAGACCGGTTATTATAAAACCGGTCTAAAAATAAATATTTTTAGACTGGTTATCAGATGAACCATTCTAACAGGTTCAAATTTTAGACCGGTTTTCTGAGAAACCGGTCTAAAAATTTGAAATTTTAAGACCGATTTTATACAAAACCGGTCTTAAAAGTATTAATTTTTAGACCGGTTTTTAAGAAAACCGGTCTAAAATTGCAACTTTTTAGACTGGTTCTCTCCAAAACCGATCTTAAATGTATTTTTCAGATCGGTTTTGGATAGAACCTGTCTTAAAAGTTGAATTTTTTTTTAAATTTTCATTTAAAAGATATACCCAGCAAGTCATTTCCCCTGTTAAAACATTTCACTCAGCAAGCAGCAGCCAATTCAACGACATTGAAATAAATCTTCTTCTCTTACAGATTATATAACTAACATCTTAATGACATGTGAGAGACTCAAAACTCATTGGAACATATTAAAACTCAACTCCCTTGTGCTTAAACAGTACTGGCCGAAACAGAAGCAAGGAAAACAACCATGAATCATAAACTCACAATCATAGATAGAATTATAATGCAAGGAAATCATACAACCATGACAATGATGTTTTGACCAAGTTTCTTATCTTTTCACTTACATACATACATCAAAGATTAAATTACATTAATGACAATGCTATTATTCATTAGGGCCAAAATACTTTATACACACTCTTCTCAGGCTAATGATTACTAGCAGGCCTGGCTTCGGAGAATCTATACTAAGACGTACACCTCATATCCTTCATTTTCCTGTGACGACAAAAAAAAAGTAGTTATATATATACACCAATAACAATATACATAACTCAAATATAGTTCATGATAATTATTTTAGCTAACTAACCTTTAATGTAGTTTTATAAAGGGATATCCTCCCATATCCCTTCATGATGATCGTTTCTTGTGCCGTGTTCATTGTCTGGTTCATCTTCTTTGTTCAATTCTTGTAAACCCCTAGAAAAAGAAGGAGTCTCAAGCAGATCATTCATTGAATGACTTTCCTGATTAATATCAACGACCCTTTTTCCTTGGAGAGCTACAGACCACATTTTATTTGCCTGATCAGTAAAATAGAACATATGTTTCGCTTGATATGCCATAATAAAAGGTTCATCTCTAAAACATCTACTATTCAAATCAACCAATTTAAATCCCAACTGATCAATCATCACACCATTGTTGACATCAACCCACTTGCATTTGAAAATAGGAAGTTTAACTTTAACATAATCAACCACCCAAATATCTTCAATCACCCCATAATAAGGTATTACTGCCAATCTAGGATTTTTATCTTTTGAACTAGAGAAGTGCATAGATTCAGCCACTAACATAACCCCACTGTTTTGGACTGTGCTCCTATCATCAAGGGACTTCGTGTAAAGCGTATAACCATTGATCACAAATAAAGTCCAACTTATGACATCAGCCTCAGGACCACGTGCTAACCATTTAATTGTATCAGAAACACATTCTTCGCCATCAACCTTTTGTTTGAACTTATGTGCAAAAGTTTTGTTATGCTCCCTAATTAACCTTTGTTCATTCATTCAACTATTTTCTTTCCGTACAATTTCTTTATGAGCATTAATGTAATCTTGAACTTCATCAACATTATTCAAGATGTATAAGTGAACTTATTGCAATTCATCAGGATCCATACTCTTTACTGAAGCCGCGCGTCTACCGCCTTCTTCATCATGACGTTCAGGAAGTCCAATGTGTTCTACATTTGACAAGTAATCTTGACAAAACTCCATGGCTTCTTTAAAAACATATTTATGAACAATAGATGCTTCAAGCCGGTTAGGGTTCTTCACATACCCTTTTAGGATTTTCATAGTTCTTTCAATTAGGTACATCCATCATAAATAGATAGGGCCACACAACATGATCTCCATGACTAGATGAACAATTAGATGTACCATGATATCAAAAAAAAGAAGGAAGAAAAAGCTTCTCAAGCTGGCACAAGATCAGATATCCTTCATTTTCCAGTTCATCCAATTTTTCTATCTCAATGAATTTACTACAAATAGCATTGAAGAAGAAACAAAGTCTAGTCAAAATATGTTGAAGATCATATTCGGCAATGCCTCGAATAGCTACTAGGAGCCAGTTGTTGCATCAAGACATGACAATCATGAGACTTTAGCCCACTAACTTCAAGTCTTTCATCAACACAAGCTTCCTAACATTTGAAGAATACCCTGAAGGAACTTTGATGCTATGTAAACAGTCAAAAAAGCTTCTTTTCTCATCCTTAGACAAAGTGTGAACAGCTGGAGGACAAAAAGTTCTTTTACCATATGACTTTGGATGCAAGTCTTCTCGTATCCCCATTTCTTGCAAATCTAATCTTACCTTCACACCATCCTTAGAACTACCTTGTATGTTAAGCAGTGTCCCAACAATACTATCACAAACGTTTTTCTCCACATACATGAAATCAATACAGTGTCCCACATCAAGCTTCGGCCAATATGGAAGATTGAAGAAGACATACCTCTTTTTCCATTTATTTTTCTTATTACTATTCTTTATAGTATTACCAAAGATAACATTCATATTTTTCACCTTTTCATAAACTTGCTCCCCAGTCAATGCCTTTGGAGCATCTTCAAACTCTTGTCCACCAAAAAAGCTTTCTTTAATCTGCGATACGGGTGGCCTCATCTAAGAAATCTCCTATTGCCAAGATACACTATCTTTCTTCCATGTGGAAGTTGATGGTAGCATGTTCCTTCTTCACAAATCGGACATGCTTTATGGCCATTAACACTATAGCCTGACAAGTTTCCATATGCAAGGAAGTCATTTATAGTACAAAAGATCATGGCTCATATTTTAAAAACCTCCTTTTTGTTCGCGTTAAAAACATCAACACCTTCGTCCCACTACTCTTTCAAGTCTTCGATCAAGGGTTCCAGGTAAACATCTATGTCATTTTCAGGTTGTTTTGGTCCCAAAATCAACATAGATAACATGATGTACTTTTGTTTCATACATAACAGAGGGGATAAAGATGTAAATTACCAACAGAACATGCCATAAACTATGTATACTGCTCAGGCTACCAAAAGGATTCATGCCATCCGTGCTTAACCCAAGCCTAAGGTTCCTAGGCTCTTTACCGAAGGCAGGAAATAATTGATCGATTTTCTTCCATTGAGAAGAATCTGCCGGATGTCGAAGCTTTCCATCGGATATCCTCTCATCCACATGCCATCTCAAATTTCTTACATCGTTTTCATTAGCAAACAAGCGCTTGAACCTTGGTATGATTGGAAGGTACCACAATGCTTTTGCAGGAGCGTTATTTGATTTGTACCTCAGGGTTTCACATATTGGACACTGTTGTTCCTCTTCATGCTCTTTTCTATACAATATACAATCATTAGGGCATGCATGGATCTTTTTATACTTCATCCCTGGTGGACACAATATTTTCTTAGCATCATAGTATTAAGAAGGCAACACATTATCATCTGTAAGCATGTTCTTAAAAGCCTCAAGCGTTTGTGAAAAACTCTTGTCGCTCCATCCATGCCGTGCTTTCAAGCTTACCAATTTCAATACTACTTTCAACAATTGGTACTTTTTACACCTCGGGTACAACGGCGTCTCAGCATCACTACACATATTACCATATGCATGTGATTGCTCAAAAGTCTCTTCTCATACATCACAAATAATATCCTCTATCCGATCATCCGTATCCGTGTCATTATCATCAAAGTTTACTCCCCCTGTTGAGATGAACTTGGCATTTCTAATTCCTCACCATGCTATACCCACACTGTATAACTCTTACAAAATCCTTCACAAATTAAATGTATTTATATATCTGTAGTACTTAGTCGCTTCTCATTCAAACATACTACACAAGGGCAATAAAACTTCCCACTACCATCATCGGCATTTCTACTAGCGAAGTCTAAAAAACCCCTCACCCTATTATCATATGCAACACTCGTTTGTTTAGCGTTTATCCAACTATGATCCATATATATCTCAACACTTTTAGCACCCTATATCCAACAACAAAAGGATAAACAAAAAAACAATGACAATAGAGTTTTAGATATTTCAACGAAATTAACAGACACCATTTGAAACTAGTATTATTTTAACAAACCAATAATACTGACAATAATCAAACAACCGCACTAAATTAAAACAGAACATAGAGTGGTATTAATCCAAGCCAAATATCACAGGGATGTAATTAAAACTCAGAGCATATATCTGACAAGAATGTGCAGATTTAATTTTTTCCATATTACGTTTAAGTGCTCAAAGCAAAACCAAGAAACATTTTTTCATAGAACATTATTAATTATTGAACAACGTACAACTAAATAACAGATCGAACACTAACCTGATTGAAGACCAAGGAGTGAGCTTCAACCCAAAGTCATGGTGGCGTCAACTGAGGATAAAATGAAGTCCTCAAATTCATGGCACTAATAAAGGGAAGTCAAGTCAGAGGAGAATGGTCACTGCGAAGAAGACTAATGATAATCAAAGAACAACAACGATGAACACAGCAACAGCAGCGGTAATGACGGAGGAGAGTTGAGCAAATGAGGGATGGGACGCCATGGACGAGTTCAGAACAAGTACGGACAGAGCTCACAGAGAAATGGCAAAAAGAGAAGAAAGGGTTTATAGAGCACGCGATCTGGGCGCCGGAGTAAAAATACGGGCGAAAAATCTTATCTTTAAGACCAGTTTTTATTAAAAACCAGTCTTAAAAGAGTGAAATTTCACATTTAAGACCGGTTTTATTTATAATCGGTCTAAATAAATTTTTTAAGACCCGTTTTTTTAAAAACCGGTCTTAAAAGTTCAATATAATTACAAAACTTCCACCGCGCAAATTTTTAAGACCTTATCCACCACAACCAGTCTAAATATGGCTGTCTAAAAAGGGTTTTTTCCAGTAGTGAATTAAGAAGAATTACTATATCAAGACAGCTTGATGGCTTCAGAATGCTACATGTATCATTAACTCATCATCAAGAAGAATACAATAAGTCGTGTTCTTTGTGGAGATTGTTCCAAGGAAGCATGGACTAAGGATAAGTGCTTTAACAAAAAGTAAAGTTTGCTATCTGTGATACAATATACTTTGCTGAGAGTCTGAAACAAGTTGAAGATAACATTATTATTTGATTCTTTTTCTTTGTATTAATAATGATACTTTGTTTTTGCTTGGATGCTGACTTATGTAAGATTGGTGTATACTTGCAGGGATGGCTAAATGTAAGACCCCGCCTTACATACCACTTATTACCGTTATTAATCAAAGTAGCAATTGTGCAGTTTGGTGGGCACACAGGAATAATATAAATATAGTGATAATATGTACATGATTACAAAAATTTCCCATAAAGGTTCGTACATAATAATTGCAAATAGGGTAGATGCATAGGGCTACTAGAGTGTCTAAACACGTCCCAGTGAAACGGAGACATCTCCCTATCTTTGTTCCACCACTGCAATCCTCTCGTGTAGTTCTCTTCTCTGATCTCTGCATACCTTCTATATTCACCTGTCTTAATTGTTGGTAGGGGAGGGTGAGATTCGGGAGAATCTCAGTAGGAAAATAGTGACCTCAATGCATGCAAGACATATGCTATATGCATGACATATTAGCTTTAACTAGATGCATATCCTATATGAAATTTCTATATGCTCAATGTTTCATCCAACAAAACTATGACCACAGTATAAACAAAAATAGAGCTTCATTATTCAAATATGATCCACATAATCAAGTCAAGCAATCACATACATCACTACACAAGTAGAGATATCAAAACATGCAAATAAGGTAAGTCCTATACCTATGGTCTTTGAGTCCTTCTCTTGTACCTTTCTATCAGTCCAAAATTCTGTGTCCGGCTCGAGTTACTGTCCGATCCTAAATTTTCACATATACAAGAATTATGTTAAAACTCATTCATGTACTACTTTAGTCACTGCCATAGTGTTTCTAGTACTTTTCCTAAAATTTTGACTTAGGCTATTCTGATATATTTTTATCCAAAGAATCCATTTCCGGCCTCAGAATTACCAAATTCACTATCAAAAGACAGAAATGCCCTTGGCATCCCCTAATCTAGGGTTTCATAGACGTTTTAGTCATTATGCTTTTTAGGGCTTTTCTGGAAAAGTGTTCAACTATAACCCCAACTAATTTTCCCTCTTGAACACAATGGAATCATCATGACATCAAAAATCCAACTCTAAACCCCTGAACTAGAGTTGGCCGAATCCCAAGATTCTTTCAAAAAATTGGGGTTTTTCAATTCTGACTCCACAGACTTACTCCTTTATACTCCTAATCACTTTATTAACTATTTAATTACATTATAACTACCATTTACACCCAATTTTGGAAGTATAACATCAAGGGTTCAACGTTTCTCAAATTTTACAACAACAAAAAATTAACTAGAAATTCACCGATTAAATCAACTACATCAATCAAAACAACCAAAGATTGAAGCTTATGAAGTTACCTTTAGCTCCTTCTTGTTGTTCTCTTGTTGGCCGAAACCCTAGCCTCTCAAACTTTAAAATTTTTGCTTCAACAACCTTGAATCACATAGAAGAGAAGCTTAGGAGAAGGATTACATACGTTAGGAGCTAATTTATCAAAGAAATCATTTACCTTTGCATGTTTTCTCCTTCCTTCTCTCTAGAAATCAAGCAAGCTCTCTCTCTCTCTCTCTCTCTCTGTGTCTTGGACACTCAAAACTGACTAAAATGAAGGGAAAGAGGAAGAGATATAGTTTTTGTAATTATCCCTTATTTTCTCTAATTATTTAATTTCCAAAATCCCCATTTTCGGATTTATTGAAAATTCTAGCAGATTTTATGTCCAAACTTTGAAAAATAATAAATAAATTTGTAGACATCGTATTAGAGTGATTCTAAAGGCTATAGAACCCTTATTGAGTCTAGTTTCAAAAAAAATAGCTTTTAGCTAGCTTGAAGGACAAAATTCCTAGAATTTAAGTTTCTGGATGTTGTTCTAGGAAATCCATAGTTTTTCTGAGCTAACTTCAAAAATCCATAACTTTTTTCATATAGCTCCAAAAATTACCCATTAACTATCAAATTAAAGTTTATGATGTCTACTTTCACCTAGTAAAATTTCACAATTTTTTATCATCACTTGGTCATCCAAAATGACATGACAAAATCACTGCCTCACTGGAATTTTTCACTAGCAGCATAATCACATTCTCCAAACTTCACCCTTCCATTTCATTAAATGTCACAAATGTTTACAAGGAATATTGGAGAATAAAATTTGGGGTGTTACAGTTCTCCTCCACTAAAATAAATTTCGTCCTCAAAATTTACTACATCATATAATATCATCAATACCTTGGGGAATTCCTTTTTATCACCTAATATATCTCTTTTATATGCCGGCTCATCAAGCATGCAACACAATCATATTGTAATGCAATATTACAATAACACTATATTCAGTTCATTCGAAAATGCATTCCATACCTCAGTCCTTTGACTCGGTAGTGTACCCTCATGATACGTAATTTAGTAATTCATTGTATCTCTACACTACTATAATTCAGTGTTCCTTTACGGCACTAATTCAATAATTCAATATACCTTTACGGCACTATAATTCAATAATTCAGTTTGGTCGGATATGTTCAGAGTCAACTATTGTTGCAACCCCTACTCGTTCCATACCTCAGCTAGGCTCAAGACCACCAACTGGGCATATCGGCATACCTGTAAGCACTATATTCGGTCATATTTGATGTACTCGTAGGCACTATGTTCAGTCATGTTTGGTGTACCCGTAGGCACATATTCGGTGTACTCGTAGGCACTATGTTCAGTCATGTTCTGTGTACCCATAGGCACCATGTTCAGTGTACCCGTAGGTATTATATATCAGTATCAGTAGGAGTGTTCTATCTCTACCCAACTTCTAGGTTCATCAGGAAATCAAAATTTTTGCTTTAACAACCTTGAATTACATAGAGGAGAAGCTTAGGAGAAGGATTACACACGTTAAGAGCTAATTTACCAAAGAAATCACTTACCTTTGCAAGTTTTCTCCTTCCTTCTCTCTAGAAATCAAGCAAGCTCTCTCTCTCTGACACTCAAAATTGACGAAAATGAAGGGAAAGAGGAAGAGAAATAGCTTTTGTAATTATCACTTATTTTCTCTAATTATTTAATTTCCAAAATCCCCATTTTAGGATTTATTGGAAATTTTGACAGATTTTCTGCCCAAATTTTGAAAAAGCATAACTAAATTTATAGACATCATATTGGAGTGATTCTAAAGGTTATAGAACCTTATTGAGTCTAGTTTCAAGGAAACATATAGCCTTTAACCAACTGGAAGTATACAATTCCCAGAATTTAAGTTTTTGGATGCTGTTCTAGGAAATCCACAGTTTTTCTGGGCTAATTTAAAAAATCCATAACTTTTTACATACAGCTCTAAAAATTACCCATTACTATCAAATTAAAGCTTAGGATGTTTACTTTCACCCTGTAAAATTTCACAATTTTTAATCATCATTTGGTCATCCAAAATAGCATGACAAAATCACTGCCTCACCGGAAGTTTTCACTGGCAGCATAATTGTATTCTCTAAACTCCACCCTTCCATTTCATTAAATGCCATAAATGTTTACAAGGCATATTAAGGAATAAAATTTGGGGTGTTACAGCTGTGCTGACTAGCTTTATCCCTACTACAAGGGTACTTAGGGATTGAAAATATAAGGAGACAAGGTGTATTCGTAGAGCACTACTATGTTTTACAGTTGATGGTTTTTACTTCCCATTTTTCTTTGATTGTATTTTATTGGCTTTTCGAGTGTGTAACATTATTTGTTTGATTTTTATTTCATTGTAAGTCTGATAATGCTCAACAAGTATGGTTAAAAAGATTTACTGAATAATTAAAATTTATTTCTCAATTGAAACTAAATGTGGGAGGGTAACCTGGTGAGTGTGTGCATTCATTGTTATAACGTTTTAGTAATAAGGGTTTTCTTGCAAATACCAAATGAAGTGTATCACCTTCTTTTTTACTTAAAAATGTTTATGCAGTCATTCTGTGTTCTTTGTTTAGAGATTTTGTCACTGTCCATAATTTCAAATTCTACACATACATAGATATTGTCAGTAGTATAAATAAAATCGGTTGACCTCTATAGACATATAAGTAAGAGTTGGTGACAATAAGGGGGGAACATTCGCCAAATTTATTCTCTTCTATAACAAGGCTTATTACATTACTCTTGTAGTCTTATAAGCACCTTGTTAAATTGTAGGCATTATCAATACCATTAATTGAATTGCATATTCCATTTTGTGCCTCTAGTGACTTAATATTAAGAAAAGTATAATGGCAATTAGCAAATGCTCTCTCTCCCCCCCCTCCATTATCCTCTTGCCGGATAAAACTTCCTTCATGCATGTTTCCTTTTTCATCGGAAAGTGTATTCATAATTCATAGACCAAAACTAACACATCTAAAAGCTCCTGAAAGACTCTAAAAAGAACTACACAATCCATCACTACCCCTTTGATACACAACCTAGCTAGTTTCTTTTTTAGCAAAATACCATCACAGTAAAAGACTCGACCTATAGTTAGAGACTCGTGCTTCTAGAATTACTGAAAAGGATAATGGCAATTAGCAAATGCTCTCTCTCTCTCTTTCATGAATTATGATCATCTAGCTCAGCCATTCACTAGCCCCCACTACTCTCTTACTTTTCTACTCTGGCTTCTCCTCCAACAATTTTGACCATTCAATTCCATATTTTTTATTTATGAATGAATTACTCATTGATTGACAAAATCTATCCACTTCTTATATTTATAAACTTCCATAAAAAATATATAAATAAAAATGTCAAATACGATGCTGCCCCTGCTCACATGCTCTTTATGACCTTATTAGACTATGTTTAATAAACAAACCATCCAAGACTCGATAGAGGATTGACTGATCATTTCTCGTTGTTTGTTTGGGAGTGCCTTGTTTAGTTGCAATGTAACTTTTCTAAAATAAAAATTGTACTCACTAATTTGTTTAAAAAAATAGTCATCAAAGATTAATCCAATAGGAAAATTGGGGATAAATCTCCATTTGACAAATTAATTGGAAATGGGACCTAAAGCATTTCAGTCCTTGAGTGTACTAAGTGTGAGGGAGAAAATGACCTAATTACCCTTTAAAAAAATCCATCTTGAGAAATATCCATAGTTCAGGGAAGGACATCACTCTCCACTATAGAAGCCAATGGAAAGTAAAGGGAAGAAAAAGGTTAAATTCCAAGTTGTATTTCAAATTTAGCAATAAATTTAAAAAGAATTCAATTAGCAATATAACAAAAAGCTTTTAGCACGTAAGTTTGTCCTTTATGTCAAAAACTTTTAGAATGCGAGGATATTGAGCGAATCAAGCCAAGTTCAAATTCCGAGCTTAAAACAAAACACATATATATCCGTCTGCTTAGAAACCCTCATCAACTCCCCCTTCGCCAACTCCCCCTTCTTCTTTAATGACGTCGTTTTGAGACCCAGAGGCTTCTTCACCTTGTTTCTCCCAACGTTTTGTAGCATAGTTGAACCCATCATCTCCGATCGACCAGGCTAAAAAATTGAACCCCCTCCACACAACCCCAAGAGATCATTGCAGCCACCACCATAGTTAATCACACAATCAAAGCCACCAACTATCTAGTTTCTTTAGATTTCCATTCCTAATTGTTGCCCTGTTAATTTTCTTCTTTAGTTAACCTTTTCAATGGATATGTAATTCTTTGTTTTTACATTTTATTTCTTCATGCCACTAACAGAGGAAACAAACCATATCAGTAAAACATAATTTAAAAAGATAGAACACTAAACACACAATAAAGACATAATTAAAGGATAAAGGTAATTAGCAAATGCGTTCTCTCTTTCTCTCTCGTTCATGAGTTATGATCATCTTCCTCAGCCATTCACCAGCCCCCACTCCTCTTTTGCTTTTATACTCAATTAAGATAGATAGATATGTGTGTGTTTGCTAGATGTGGTAAAAGATAATACCATATTAACGATAATCACTCTACCATTAAAAGACAACGGCTCAGAAACACTAATAATATATATTTTGTTACCAACCTCTTAAGTCTTAAACTTTTAATATAACTGACAGAGCACACACAAGTTGAAGCTCTTAATATAAGAGACAACACACACACATGTCTTAAACTTTTAATATAACCGATAGCACATATACAAGTCTCAAACTCTTAATCGCCGGCAGTAGGACCCTCTTCTTCTTCTTCTTCTTCGTTAGCAGCAGGATCCTCTTCCTCATCTTCTTCTTTGGCAGCAGCAAGGAGATCTCCACTGGCAACTCTAGCCTGAGAAATCCTAGTGTCGCAAGAGGGGTGAGGACGAATGGACACTGCCTGATGTGTCCAGTACATTGCTCCTTAAGGAGCCATATTTCTCATCTTTGCATGCTGCCTTCATAACCATCTTGATTCAGCATTGTATCCAACTATTACGATTGGCAGCAAATGAGAACCGATAACGTCCATTGTCTCCCACTCTTACCCTTAACTGGGTTGATCCACCATTAAAAGGTAGCGGCTCAAAAACACTAATAATATATATTTTGTTGCCCGCCTCTTAAATCTTAAACTCTTAATATAACTAACAGGGCACACACAAGTCTGAAGCTCTTAATATAAGAGACAACACACACACAAGTCTTAAACTCTTAATATAACTGACAGCACACACAAGTCTCAAACTCTTAATCATCGATAGCAGGATCCTCTTCTTCTTCTTCATTAATAGCAGCAGGGCGATCTTTGCCAGCAACTCCAACCTGAGGAATCCTAGTATCACAGGAGGGGTGAGGGCGTATGGACACTACCCTAAAGTGTCTAGATATTTCTCCTTAAGGAGCCATATTTCCCACTTTTGCTTACTTCCTTTGTAATTGTCTTGATTGAGCATTGTGATCCAACCGTTAGCATTAGCAGGAAATGAGAACCAATAATGTCCATCGTCACCCACTCTTACTGTTAACTGGTATGGTCAACCATTAAAAGACAGTGGCTCATAAATACTAATAATATATATTTTGTCGCCCATCTTTTAAGTCTTAAACTCTTAATATAACTGATAGAGCACACACAAGTCTGAAGCTCTTAATATAAGAGACAACACACATAAGTCTTAAACTCTTAATATTAGAGTGCCCTCTAATATTCACTGATTGCATGCATGGGGTCCTCCTGAATGAAAGGCACAAGTTTTAAGGACCTTAAATAAATAACTAACTAAAATTAGGGTAATTGGGTCAAAGGATTCGGTTAAACAATCACATGGAACATTCAAAGTATCACTTGTACCGTTGTACCTTGAAGCTTTTCAGCATTGTATTTTTTTAAATAATTTTTTATGGAAAAATGCATCGCCCTCAAAGTCAGTCTCCTCCATTGCCCTTTTTTCTATGCTCCGGTGTGTAGGTTGTAATATCCTGATTTGTGATTAGGGCTGATAACTCTGATAATCATTGAGATTAGTGTAATTAAGCACTTTTGGGAAATTTATGTAATATGAATTTGGTGTACCTATGTGGGGTATTTAAGATCAAGGGTTGTGATTCCTTAACCATGGGTCGGAATCCTATGCTTTGCGGTTGTGTGAGCTCTTTGAGAGAGTGTGTATATTTGGACATGTGGCTTAAGGTGGACCATTGGATGAAGCACTAGAGGACAAAAATCACTTTTTCCTCCCTTCTCTCTCCAATTCGATGGAGTGTGTGTAGGCAAAGGGAGAAGCTTCTTCATCATCATTGCTCCATCTTTCTCATTTTCTCTCTCTACTTCCTCCATTGTTTCGCTGGACAAGCAAGAAAGAGGGGAAGAAAAGTTTGATCTTTGGTAAGAAATACTCCTCCTTTGTTCCAATCCTCTTCTCTAAAGATATGTGTCTCATTGAGAGCTACATTGTGATGATTGTAGAGCCTTGAATGGTGTTGATTGGGTCATTGGCTGAAATTAGAAGTTGAGGAATCAAGGTTCTGAACTGGGCAAAGAGAAGAGGTAGGCATTTAGAGCATTTTGGTATATTGTTTGTGATTTTTGGCTAAATTTGGTAAAATCTGGAAAATTTGCCCTAATTATGCCAAATGTTGAAAATGTGGATTTTAAGGTGTTTGATAGTGGAAATGGTTTAATGTTGAGTTATTTGATTGTTAGATATAATCTGGAATGATGGAAATGTGTTAAAGGAAATTTGGGTATTGTGTATCTTAGAGACCTTAGTGAAAGATTGTGGTCAAATTGGTTTTTGGAGTGTTTTTTAAAAAGTTGCCAAGGTGTTCTCTAGTTAGTGCTTAGAGTGTATGAGCATTGTGGAGAGTTTGGGAACCTTTGGGGTGAGGATTTGACCATCTGGTGTTTTCTGGTTTTACTGCGTTTCTGGGTCTCTGATGCACATCACTCGAGCACGGGATGATCATGCTCGAGTCATGGGAGAGTTTTTCCCTGTTCTGCTTCGAGTTCTTCTGGGTTCTTATGAATAATGCTCGAGTGCATCGCTTTGTGCTCAAGTGAGCGAAGAACATGCTCGAGTGAGCATGGTCTGCTCGAGTGATGGTGTGAGTTCAGAGTGAAGGGTTTCTTTCGGGTCTTCACTTGCTGATGGATGCCACGAGTGTGCTCTGACACTCGCGAGCATAGCCTTCTCACCCGAGCACTGGGGATCATGCTCGAGTGAGATTGTGCTTCAGGTGGGAGTTGTGCTTTCGGATTCTCACTCGCGAGTAAGGTGCTCGAGTGTGTTTTCTCACTCGCGGGTGTGAGGTGTGTGCTCGAGTGCATGTGGTTGTGCTCGAGTGATCTGGGTCTTGGAGAGCTTTGTGTGCTCTCGGGTCCTCACTTCCTGAACTTCACTCGCAGGTGCTCGAGTGAGGCATTTGGCCTTGTGCTCGAGTGAGGTTCAGCGTGCTCGAGTGAGCCAGTTCCTGAAAGTTTCCTTGTGCTCTCGGGTGCTCACTCGTAGTCTCACTCTCTCTTGTGCTCGAGTGATGTCCGTACTGTGCTCGAGTGAGAGCATCTATGCTCGAGTGAAACAGTCAAAAATCAGTGTTTTGCCTTCTAGTAAGGGGTCTTTTGGGTAGTGTCTTCCAACCCTTTAGGCATATGTTTAGGCCTCTAATAGTCACCTAAAGAGTCCTAAATGATAACCAACTTAGAGTATTATTGAAATATACATATGGATAAGAGATTGATTGGTTGTCCCTAATTGATATAGGATTTGACATCTGTCGTCCTCGTGAGGCTAAGGTGCCAGAGCCAGTCAGGAAGGATACAGGTAGTGACTCTTTCTTTATACCTTGTGTGATACATTGTATGTATATTATGTCATTGTTTGAAATGGATATCGTATGCTGCAAGTGTTGTGAAAACTGCGGAAGCACCGCTATACCAATAGTCCCTGAGTCGCTAATAACGGTTCGGGTGAAGGTCGTATGCCTTCCCGGCGGTAAAAGGGGATGAGGTTAGGGTGTCATGTATGTGCCTATGTGAAATTATGGAAGCACCACTATGCCAATAGTCCCTGAGTCGCTAACAACGGTTCGGGTGAAGGTCGTATGCCTTCCCAGCGGTAAAAGGGGATGAGGTTAGGGTGTGTTATATGTGATTGTGAAGGCCGACGGGCCATTTGTGAAAGCCGAAAGGCTATATTTGAGTCGTGTGGCTACTTGTATGCACTGCCACGCCAATAGTCCCTGAGTCGCTAACAACGGTTCGGGTAAAGGTCGTATGCCTTCCCAGCGGTAAAAGGGGATGAGGGTGGAGTGACATGTGTTGCTGTATGAGATGATTGGTGTGCATATTCTGTGATTGCATGTGGTATGAAATTGTTGTTACTACTGGGATTCTTTAGAATCTCACCCCTTCCATATGACTAACCTTTTCAGACAGGGCGAGTGGCTCGAAAGGGAAGCGGACAACCAGGAGTAGTTAGGCTTACTCCGAGATCTAAGTGGTAGTTGGTTATCATAGTTTTAGAGTTGGGGTTATCAAGTGTACATAAGAATGTAAATGATTATTTTGGTTATGTAATCCCCATTTTGGGAACTTGTAAACCCATTATATATATATGAAGTAACCCGGGGTTTAGCCGGGATTTAGTTTCCGCACTTTGATATTGTTTATGTGATTTGATCGCTCTGGTAATTATATCCGCCTGTGAATGTGAGACCAATAATAAGTATGTTTTGGAACTGATTTCAAAATACCCCGTCTCTTGGATGTGGGACTATGAATTGTTATTTCATCTTATTGGTCTCTATTTCACTTAAATTTTGTAATTCGGATGTATTTACGGTAAGGGGGTTACATAGGTATCACTCTTATCCTATTTATAAGTAATTTTTTACTAAAAAATTTGGTCCTATTTATAAGTCCAGTTTCAGGATAGGGTAGTAAATGTGTTTTGTACTTTTTTACCCCTATTAATTGCAATAAATAAAAAAAAAATTTATTCATGTTGACTTTTGAAACCAATCATAAATATGGGCAAAATTGAAAATTTAGACCATAGTTAATGAGTTAACTAACTCTCCTTAGTATATGAGAATTAATTAAAAATAATTTATAAATAGGATCAGAATGATATATAATATTATATGTCTAAAATTTGATAATGATTTAAAAAAATTTTGGGCAACCACACACGGTGTATGTTACAAGAAAGCTGAAAATGTTTTTAGAACCAGACCAGTTCGGCAGTTGAACGGCAAAGAGAACATATCAACTCTCAGTTTTAGGCTGCCTAATTGATTGAGCCGCTCAAAGCCGGGATTTCAGCCGGTATCCAGAATAAAGCAAGGAACCGGAGCAAGTTGTGGAGAGCCGGACCGGCATCAACTAAAAGCAACATCAAGAGTGAGAGAAAGAAAGATACAAAGACGTAGAGAGAGAGAGAGAGAGCCAAGCAATATGCCTGTGTCTTTCCTCTGTCTTTTTCCAGAGCAAGTTGGTGACTTGCAGAAGGAGGAGATATTTTTGAATTGGAAAAGATGAAGAAGAAAGGAAGATGCAAGCATTGGCTATATTAGAGAAAGTGGAAAACCATTGTCTTTCATTTTGTTCTCTCACTCTTCTCTAGTTTTCATGATCGTCCTTCATAGTCGAGAAGAAGTCAAGAAAAAAAGTGTCTGCAACTTTGTTCTAGTGAAAAGAAATGAACAAGAAGGACTATGAGGTCAAGAGAGAGGTAAAATAAGCCCGTGAACATGTTTTGGCATTGCTAGCTAATAATTCCTTTTTTCCAAACAAATTAAGACGTAAACATTAAATACCTTATAGATCTTCTTTAATAAAAGTTTATATAATATTACTGTTGGTCCTAAATATAAGATAAAATTCACTTTTTTAAAGAGATTAAGAAAGTTAAATAAGTTACTTAATCATATCATATGTTATATATCCTTATATTATACATTAGTTTATTAGTCAAATTAATTAGTTTGGAGAAAAAAATAAAAATATAAATACTCTAAAATAATTTAATTAGCTTATTTAATTTCTCCAAAAAAATCAACTTTGTCTTATAATTAGGACCGGAGGAAGTATTTTATAATTAGCTATTGTGTATTTAAGATGGCAAAAAAAAACTACTACCTCCGGTCCTAAATATAGGACGTAGTTTGTAGTGCAAATTGCACTACAAACTATGTCCTATATTTAGGACCAGAGGAGTATAATTTATTTAAATTAATTTCTTATACATTTACCTTTATTTAATTGTTATTAAAAATTATAATATATATGCATATAATTTTTATTAAATTTTTTTTATTATTATGTCATTGGCCGGACGGGACAATTTGACCGATTTAATTATTTGAATCATAATCTGTTGACTTTTGCAGTTCGATATCCAGTCGAATTTTTAAAACATTTGAAAGATATTCAACGCTTGATTCTCTTAAAAATACATACAAGTACTCACTTTTTACAAGAAGACGAATGAATTCAAATCACATTAACAAAAACAACCGTCTGAACTCGAGAGAATCACCAAATATACGTACTTCAAAGTTTTTGGGCAGCGTACTTGAATAAACATTATGGGTGGTTGGTTTTGAAACATTATGTGGACTTGAATATTGGTGAGAAAACCTATTTAGTAATTTATTAAATAAATATTATATATATATATATATCAATCATTGCCCACATTTTTATTTTTAAATAAAAATATGGATATTATTTGGTAATTTGAGGATCCATCTCCCCTCCTTGGCTCCTCCTATCCATTGCCTCTCCCATACCCCAAAACTATTGAGGGTAAATGGGAGGGAGCTTCACCTTTTTTTCTCTTTTTCTGTAAAATAAGATTCAGGCCTTGAAGTATTTTTTTTAGTAGTAGTGAATATTGTAAAATAAATTTTTATACACTATATAGCAAAAATAATTTTTCAGTGGTATCCAATATTTGGCAAGCGGTTCCCTAAACTATTTTAGTTGTAACGAGCAACCTCTAAACCCTAAACCGCACCCAACACCCTAAATTATTTTCCTAGTTGTAACAAACAGGCTCTAAAATGTTTTTCTAGATGTAATGAGCAATCTAAATTTAGGATACTAAGAGTTGGATGCGCTCAAATTTAGTTTGTGATATGGAATGTTGTTGAAAAAAATACTTCAGGATGCAGCTTGTCAGATACTGGGTGCTACTTAAAAATTATTTTATGCTACATGTGCACAAAAACAATATTTTAGAATACTAGGCGCTACCGGAAAAAAAATACTTCAGGGTCTTAGATCTTATTTTATCAAAAAACAAAAAAGGTGAAGTTCCCCCTCCCATTTAACCCAAAACGGTGTAGTTTTGGAGTATGGGAGAGGGAAAGGATAAGAGGCGCTAAAGAGGGGAGTTGGACTCAATAATTTGTATTATAACGGATATGTTATTGAAACTTTCAACTGATATCAACAATAATTTGAATGACAAATATTTTAATTCTAATCCTCCCTTTAAAAATAGTTCCCCTTCCTTTTAATATATTTTACCCCTAAAACATTCAAAGAATCAAAAAATTCACACACAAGAACTTTGGTTTTATAAACAAATTGAAATAAAATAAAGTTTTACCTCAATCAAATCCCAATGACTTTGTTGGTGCCACAATCCTTGATTGGTATGTCTCCAAAAACGTAAAAGCAGCACCCGTTGTAGAAGAAAATAAGAACAGGAAAGCAAAATCAAACAACATAGCATAAGATCATGAAGTATAAAAGAAATTTAATAGAACCCAGATCTGGAACCAGGAACAAGGACGGCTACAATAGAAGATAAAGGAGTCACCGGTGGTCGGAGAAATTAAAGAGTTGAGAGAGAGACACAGAGAGAGGAAACTGAGGACGAAGGGAGGGCCACAATCCTAGGTATATTTATAAAAGGACGAAGGGGTGAAGCCTAAACAGAGAAGGAGTCGAGGGCCGGTGCGAAGGTGCTGGGGAATGAGGGGCCGCCGGTGAGGGTGGCGGGGGAGGAGAAGAGGGGCTATGAGTAGAGCCAGGAATTCGGGCCGGCATGTTTAGGCCCGAGCCCTTTAAGGGCCAGGCTTATGATTTAAAGGCTAAAAAGAGAAGCGGGCCTAAAAGGACCGGCCCTGTAGGGCGGGCCCTGCAGCCCTGAGGGCCGGCCCTTTTAAGCCTGTTTAATATTTTTAAAAAAAATAAATTAATAAATATAATATCATTATATCAAATTATCAATATGAGAGACACCTAAGTACCTAATAGAGTATCAATAACAGGCAAACACTTATTAATTAGTTTGATTTATTTTATTTTCTACAATGATTTATTAATTTAAACTTTAAAAAATAGACTAATTTGGACATTAGATGATTATTTTAACTAAAAATTTATGAGTTTTAAAAATAATGTATCTCAATTTAAAGCAAAATAATAAATAAATTGTAAAACTTGAAAAAGAAATTTTTTTGAATTAAAATGAGTTTAAGCCCGTTTAAGCCCGAGCCAGTGAAGGGCCAGTCCTGTAGGGCCGAGGGCCTAAAAAATATTGTACTTTTTAGTAAATGGGCCTTAACGGGCCGGCCCGTTTAGGCCCGAGCCCGTGAAGGGCCGGCCTGTAACCCCCCGCCGTAATTATATCCGAAATACACAATTAAAGTGAAATAGAGACCAATAATAAACAAATAACATTTACTAACCCATCACATGACGGGGTTTTCACAATTACCTTTCGAAATCATTTATAAACTTGGTCTCATAATCACTTTTCGAATACAATTACTACGCGGAATATCACATTCATAATAAATCAAAGTACACAACAATAATCCCGGCAATCCCGAGTTCCATACATTAACTCAAAGCCTCATAGGGCATATTCGCCCCTACAAGCCCTCATATGGGGATTACACAAATTCTTCTCAAATACACATCCATATCATACAAATAACCCCTACTATAATGATAACCAACTACCGAATCTTTAACTCGAAGGGAGTCCTCATCGCCCTTGTCTGCTTACTCCATCATCATTCTACTACCCTGTCTGAAAGGTTAGTAGGGGACGGTGAGATTCTAGAGAATCTCAGTAGGAAAACAATATCAATATACATGTATGATAGATGTTTAATGCATGACATGCTTGCATCACACAACTCATGATAACACAATGACAATTTGCAAGCTCAATGCTTCGAACAATATACCTATGGCCATAGCATAAATTGAAACATAGCTTCAAATTACACATAATTATGCAAAGCTAAGACATGCACCAACACACTAACACATATATCAAATATAAGCAGAAGAGATATGTTCCCTACACTCTTTCCACGTAAGCTCCAGCTCCGGCTGCTCACGATCAGGGCGAACACCAAACCCTATAACCAAACAAGGACATAGGGTTAATCCCTTTCTCAATTTCTTAACTCTCAAACACTTAAGTTGGTTATCATTCACGACCTTTAGGTGGCTAATCAAAGCCTAAACATATGCCTAAAGGCTTGGGAAAGGTTATACCAAGAACCACCTTTAAAAGCATAAAATACTGATTTTTGGGGGGTGGGTCGCGGCCCAAAACTGCCCAGAAACTCTCAGAAACATTTGGGCTGTGGCCCATAATTCACTGGCTGCGGCCCAAAACTGCCCAGAAAGGCTCAGAAACATTTGGGCTGCGGCCCAAAATCTGCTGGCCACGGCCCAGAAAATCCAGTTTCTTGGCTGAACTTCCAAAAATCATAACTAATTCCACAAAAATTTAAATGAGGTGATCCCAAAGCCAAATGAAAGGTATTCAAGTCCTCTACACAGGAAAAATATTGGCCAATACTGGAAATTACCACATAAATACAGAATTCCCAAACATTCAAGACTGTCCCAAAACAGAATCCATTTTCGACCTCAAACTTTGGACAGCTATAACTCCCAGTTCCAAAAACGAAATGGCACAAATTATATGTCCATTTTGAAGCTTGGGATGTGAAATTCAAGATTAGAAAGTTTCAGAATTTTTTAACATCATTTGCCCATTCAAAACGGCAACACAAACAGACTGCCCAGACAGAATTCTCACTGGACAGAATTTCCAGTTTTGCAACATTGTGTCCAATCCAATTCAAACCAATTCCAATGATTAAATACCACAACATGACACCATTTTCAACACAAAACAACATCCAATTCCACCATTCACATTCCACACGAAAATACCATAAAATCAGGGCAAAATTCACAATTCACCATACTTAACCAAAAGTCACAAAACTTAGATCAAAAGGAAGCAAATGCTCACCTCTTCCTCTTTCCCAAACCAATTTCTTGATTCTCCATCTTTCCAAATTTCCTCAAGCCATCAAACACCTCCAATCAAGAATCTAAAACCATAGAGATGAAGCTCTCATCAACATGATCAAGATTAGTGAAGAGGTTTTAACCATTAGAGGCCATTACACAAGCCAAAACTCACCTTGTTTCTTTCTCTTTCCTCCCCCCAAGCTTGCGTCCATGGAGAGTAGAGAGAGAGAGAAAATGATGAGATAATGAAGAAGGAAGGTCAGTTTTTGGCCACTAAAAGCCTCATTAGGCTGACCAAAAAGGAAGAGGAGAGAGGGAAATGAGTTGACAAATTGACCAAGATCTATGGCTCACAACTTGCCATGTGTCAACATCATGCTCCATCAACCATGAGTTCATATAGGCACATGCACATTGGATTCCACCCTTTGATCTCAACACAAATCAATCCTAACTATTGATCTTGAAGTTACCAATGAGTTTCCTTTTCGGTAACCGATCAACTGGTCGGTAACTTTACCGTTTTGCCCCTGATTATGGCGATTCCTCTTGAATCACCACCAAATACATTTTCTCATTCATTTACACCATATTATGCGCCCTACCTCTATTTTAAGTCAATTTAGAGGTTAATCCATAATCGAACTTAAATACAGGATTTTGGCGCTGCTCACAGCACATACGAATCACATTGGGTGCCGAATCACACCATAATCTCCAAAAGGGTTTATTTATCACTAATGACATCAACTTTTGGAGTCATTATATCTTAATCTCAATTTGGGATCTTGCTAAATCAGGGCTTAGCAGTCCACTAATCTCAGGCTTATTCTCTAGCCTCAAGTCTCAAAATTCAGGGTATTACAGGCCCGTATTCCCGGCTCTAGCTATGAGGAGTAAAAGAAGAGGGACGCCGGAGATAGTGATGATAAAAGGAGGAGTGAGGATCGGATGGGATGAGAGAGAATGCACCCAAGAATTTGTCGTGATATGTGAGATAGTGAAACTGTAAAAGATAATGGGGTATTGCGGTCATATTGCCACATCATGTTGACCTTTTTTTTTAGGGAAAATTCCTTAAAAATACTGTCAAAATAAGGAAATTTTGATTCAGTACTGTGAAATTCCGAAATCCCAATTCATTGCTGTGTCATTCTTGGAAATTATATCAGATGGATGTATCTAATGTTTTTCTGCAGGGAGACCTACATGAAGAGGTCTATATGAATATACCTCAGGGGTTTAAGAGTAAGGGGGAGCACATGGTATGCAAGCTAAATAAATCTCTTTATGGACTTAAGCAAGCATCACAGCAGTAGAATCTAAAACTGTCTCAAACCTTTATAGAAGGAGGGTTTAAGAAGAGTAAAAATGACTATTCACTGTTTACTTTGCATTGCAATGATGGTATTGTGTTGATTCTAGTTTAAGTAGATGACATGTTGATTACAGGAAGTTCAGAAAATGGAATAATGTATGCTAAGAACTTGCTGCATAAAAACTTCAAAATTAAGGATTTAGGACAAATGAAATATTTCTTGGGTATTGAAGTAAACATGTCTGAAATTGGTATAGTGTTGTCCCAAAGAAAATATGTCCTGGATCTTTTATCTGAAATAGGGTTGAGTGGTTGCAGGCCTCTAAATGTACCAATGGCGTAGAATCTAAAACTTATGCCATTTCGAAAGGACAAAGATAAGAAACAATATCTGTTGGTCAACCCCGATAGATACAAACGATTGATAGGTAAATTGATTTACTTAACAATAACTCGCCCTGATATATATTTTTGTGTCTAGACGCTTAGTCAATTCATGCAAATGCCAACCAAGGCACACATGGCAGCGGTGCACAACGTGGTACGCTACTTAAAAGGCACTCCTGGTTTGGGAATTATGCTAAGTTCGAGAGGTAGCTTGCAACTTGAGTGCTACTGTGATGCTGATTGGGCATCTTGTGGAATCACTAGAAGGTCAGTGACTGGTTATGTGCTGAAGCTCAGAGGAACAGTAGTCATGTGGAAAATAAAGAAACAAAGTACTGTCTCCAAGTCTTCAGCTGAAGCTGAATATAGGGCGCTTAGTATGGCTACTTTAGAGATTACTTGGGCAAGAGGTTTATTGCTTGATCTGAATGTGACACTCTCTAGACCTGTTTCTGTGTACTGTGATAGTGTAGTGGCTATTCACATTGCTTTGAATCCTGTGTTCTATGAGAGGACTAAACATATTGAAGTGGATTGCCATTTCGTTCATGAAAAATGGCAACGAGGTGAAATAGACCTTATACATGTTAGATCGAAAGAACAACAAGCTGATATATTGACAAAAGCTGTTTCTAGAGATATTCAACAAAAGTTGCTATGCAAGTTAGGGTCTATGAACATGTTTTCATCCCCTACTTGAGGGGGAGTGTTAGAAGGGTCAACTTGTAATTATTATTGGTTAAACTATTATGTTTATTATAGGGTGTGATTGTAATTTGGTGTATTGTTGTATCTCTCGGTATAGCAATAGTTTCAGGAACTCTATAAATATTAGAGTGATGGACCATACTAGTGTGTGGATGTAAATTCTATTTTTGGCAAGTAATAAATGAGAAGGCTTTTTTCTCTAAAGGGTTGGGTCTATTAGGGTCCAGTTAGTCAACACATCTAATTCCGATATACTTTCAATAACTTGCAAATATATATGTGAAAAACAAGCTCTTTTTCTTTTTTGGTGACACAAGGGCCTAGCCCCAGAAATTACACAATGACACTACGAGGATAGATTGGAAGGGAGGAAACTCCCTCGTATACTTTTGACGGGCATTTAGGGCTTATCCCATTGACGCCTGAAACTGCCTAGATATTGAGCCACAGACCCTGGGTTATGTGGCACTCCATCAATCTTCCTTTCTCCATGACATATGTGTTTAACAAGGAATGAAATGCCACATCAGGCAATGAACTAGTTGCAATACAAGTTCAAGGGTTAATGAGTCAACCAGGGTCTAAACGGAGGTCGGATTGAATATATTTAAATATTATAATTTAATTGACAAAAAAAAATAACAATATTAACCATCAAGTGGGAATATAAAATAAATATTAAATGATAATAAAAATAATTGGTAATATATATTAATATATTTTTAAACTTCTATAAATAAAAATGAATATCTTTAGAAAAAAAGTGCTTAAAATCTGATATACTTATGCAATGATATCTAACCTATTAATTAGCATAAGCAAATCAACGCATGAATTTTGGGATTGGATTTTAAATTTCAATACTTTTCCCAATATTATGATATCTAACTAATTAATTATTATTATTATCTAAGGCAAATTAGCCTATGGATTATGGGATTGAATTTTAAATTTTAAATTTCAAATACAATTCCTAATGTGTAAACCAGTTAGACCACCTAAACCACCGGTTTTCCCGATTTTGTACCGGTTCAAACCCGTTCGATGTTCTGTTAGACCAAGAACTAAACCAAATCGAACAACTGACCAGTTCACCGATTTTCAGGTCCGACTAGCCGGTCCTGTCTAATTTTTTGTTCACTGGTGTTTAACCATGATAGAGACAATAACCAGTTTAAACATTTGATAACAGAATTTAATCACCCCGGTTTCTTTGTTAAAAAATAATAAGTGAATCATTAAACAAAGAAAAGATGAATAATAAACAAGCCGAGGCCCTATGGGTTATAATCATGTTTGAAATTAACATATGGCTTATGGGCTTCATAGAGCGGAGGGAGAAGATAATATGGGTTGAACTCGCTCGGCTAACTTATTAAATAGTGGCAAGTTGAGGTAACCTATATATATAAATCCTACCTTCCTATACTCTTTATAAGTGCACTATTTTTCAAATGGTAAGCTATGTAACCACTAGTAAAAAATTATTTCCTGCATTGTGGAATATGTATACAATTAATGTTTAATTTCAGCTTTAACTGTGTACACATATACTTTTCATAAGATTCTCAAAAGTTAATGGAGGTTCTGGTGAAGGGACAAAAAGAAAAGAAATCAATATAACATATAAATCTCTTCCACCAAGCCAACTCCTTATGCGGCTTATCCATCGGCTATAGACTCATTTCACTGTTCACAAGCTAATACCACATACTTCGGGCTACGTGTAAGCCGTTTGCAGATGAAAGTGACTTTCTCCTTAACTGGCGTCCCTGCTCAATTCAAATTTCAAGTTTAAAACTCCCCGCCTAAAATGTCTTTCTTCATTGCTATATAACCCATGATCGTCGTTCTCTTTATATTCAGTTGCTTGGCTGTTTCTCTCTTCAACATACCAAGAAAAATCGTCCAGATATGTCTCCACTTTAGGTATGTAACAACTGACGCTTTTTTACATCATTCATTCCCTCCTCTGTTTTTCACTCCCGTTTTAAGCAATCGTCGTTCTCTGTATATTCAGTTGCTTGGGTGCTGTTTATCTCCTCCACATCCAAGCAAACATCGTCCAGATATGTCTCCTCTTTAGGTATGTGCCAACTGATGTTGTTTTAAATCATTCATTCCCTCCTCTGTTTTTCACTCCCATTTTAAGCAATGTTACATCCTCTGTTTTTCACTCCAGTTTATGTATACCGTTAGCCTTCATGTCTTTCACGTCCGTTTGTTCTCACTTTACATTTTCCTTTTTCTATGCATGGTAAACTGAACATAAGAGATAGCTGTGCGTCGTGCATCAAGGGAAGAAATGTAGTTTTACCATGTTTGTCACTCGACGGAAGTATACTGCACTGCTGCGTGAAGTCTGGATAGTGGTGTACTCCAAAGACCGAAGTCAAGCGGTTCTCAGATTGTGGGCTTCTTTAGTCTGGAAACTGATAGAGAAATTGTTATTTCTAACCAGGAATGTAAAACGATATCTTGTGTACAAGCAAGTAGTTTCATACGTAGGGGTTGGAGAATCAACTCCCTTTACTGCTTTATAACCTATGATCGCATTCCCAAAATATTATTGCTGGGGTGCTGTTTCAAAACATTGTTTCTTTCCTCGACAGACCAAGTGAAGTCGGACCCTCCTCCCTCTCCTCTTCAGGTGAGATTCAACTAACGGCCATTTAGCATTTCGTTTTCTTCCTCCTACTGTATGAAACTGAACCTTCCACTATTTCACTCCCATTTTTTCTCACTTTCATAATGTGGTCATTTTGTGACGAAGATCTTGAATGTTGTCCGACGGGTGTGTCCTTCACTGATTTGCAGTCTGGAGAGTAGCCCTCCCAATACTGAAGTTCAGTGGATGAAGTTTCAACAAATACTCACGGGCTGAGGCACATGCGATGCCCTGCACATATCCTCCATTCCAAAAGAAATTTCCTTTTCATGAAAGATGTTCAGAGGTCAGGGAAAAGCAGAGTGACAGTTTAACATGAAAGAGGCAACTGCGAAGGCAATAAATAGTAATGGAGTCATTAAGTGCAGGAATCAAGTAGTAAAATTTCTTTTTCCTTTTGTTCAAATTTGAACAAAAAGAAAAAGAAATTATTTATATTCAAGGAGCCATTGTCTTCTCCATCGCTGTGGAATTTTTTGAGTCATTGAAAACAACATCAGGTGGTGCATTTTAATAACTGTCATTTTAATAACATCAGGTGGTGCATTTTAATAACTGTGCATTTTAAACAACATCAGGTAAGATCATTAAGATCCTTATCATCGAAAATGCCCTGATCTGTCATTTTTTTTTATTATCCTATGTTTTCATTCTTCTCTTTCTGCGTATATATATATATTCTATTTCTAATTATACCAAGTGAAAGCTTTTTTCATTTTGCCCTCCTTTTTATTTTCCTTGGGTTCGCTTTGAAAGAGAAGAATGAAAACGTTTGTGTCTGTTTCTATTTATACCAGCTTCCACTTATTTCAGTGGAAGTTGTTTTCTCAACTGGAATAGAGAGAAAATAATTTCAGATGTATAACACGGGGGAGCACCATCTCATCAATTGATCCACTGAAATAAGTGTGTTGCTTGACTATATTTTCTTGAACAAATTCTGACAGTGGAAGCTATTATTGTTGTGATTGAGGCGTTCAACAAGAGAAGAAGATGTCATTTGTGGTAAATTATCCATTGAAATAGGTGTGTTTCTAGATTATATTTTATGCCTCAGTACATTTCCCAAATTCAGATAAGTCAAAATTTAACATCTTGATGAAGCATGAGATCAAGTTGTTACTATGTTTCCATATATAATTGTTATAACCAACATTTTTGCAGTTAATAATGAGTGTAATTGTTAAAATATCAAATATTAAAAAATTCATCAAGAATAAGCTCTCCGTGCAACGCACAGGTAGCACATGCTTGTTGTGCATAATATGAAAGCTGCAGAGTTGTCCATGCAGATGTGGTGATATCAGTATTGGAATATTTTTCATTTTTTTTATTAAAAATAGACAGACTTATGCAAAAGCTGTAATAATAAGTTCACGAAAAAGGAATTCTTTTATAATGAGGAAATAGATATTTTTAAAAAAATAGTTTCCAAAATTTCACAAAAATGGAATGGCTTGAGATGAGAAAATAAGAAATTAGTGTGGTCTAACTCCAAATTAAATGATCTTGACAATACACAGTTGAAAAATAGTTTGAGTCACGGGTTGAGCATGATATTTGGTCAAAGCTATTATTTCACGTATCATCTTCATATTTTTCTAAAGTGATCATCAGACTTTTTTTTTTTTACTTCCGCTGAAATAATGTTATTTTTATATATTATTTTATGCCTATAAATTATTTAATCAACAAATCGAAATCAATGGTGAAGCGTATATATAGAAATGTAACGCAAAGGAAACAGTTCTATATATTTCCACTTATAATATTTGGTCAAGCAAACTTAAATTCAGACTAATCAAGTTGATTATAATATTACTTGTGAATTTTGAAACTTGATGACCTTACAGTTTGAAATGCGGTCCCAAAAATTGGATTAAATTCAGTTGAGGATGGTGTTAGAGTGAATCAAATCTGAAACTTCATGGGAGTTTGAATTCTCTTTATTTTAATTTTAGACAACTTTTTTTTGGATCAATATATATATCTTTCATAAATAACATCTTACAATTCAAAACATCTTTTTTATTGGCCTCATCCATAAACATCTCATTTTAAATATAACAAAAGACTAAAGTATATTTTTAGTCCTTTAAATTTATATGAAATATCATTTTAGTCCCTTAAGTTTATAAATTATATTTTTAGTACTTAAGTTTTAACACCATAAATGTTACTGTTAGAATTTGAAGGATTAAAATAAAGAGCAAACAAGAACCTCTAGAATATTATTGAAACCTTAATGCTTAATTTTTAGTACAAGTAATTGAGTAAGAGTCTTTATAGAGGCAAACCCATATTAATCTTAGAATCCAATCTAATCTAATCTAATCTAACTTGAATAAATCTAATCAAATAAAAATATCAACATAAGATATATAATATTTCAACATGAGAATATACAAGATATTAATATAAGATATAATAATATCTTAACGCCCCCTTCAAACTCAAAATCATCTTGAGTTTGTCAACTAAAAATTGGAACAAGTGTCAATATGGACATAACAAAAACTTCATTGAGTTTATCTGGATGGGACTAGACAGCAAAAACAACCTGGCCGAGCAAGCGTCGATCTAGAGGAACAGGAACGACGTCGAACTGATATGTATGGAACCAAACGATCTTCAGGTCTAGGCAGAATCAAACAGTCTAAAAATCTGGGCAACACCAGATGGTCAAAAGATCTAGGTAAAACCAGATGGTCAAAGCTTTGGGATGAAACCATGTACTCTCCAAGGAACGGAAGATCCAGGCAGAACCATATAGTCAAAATATCTTAGAGGAACCATATGGTCAAGAGATCTTAATAGAGTTCTCGGATGGAACCATGCACTCTCTAAGGAATGGATCTACAGATATGAACGGAGCTTTGGGACAGAACCATACACTCTCCAAGAACGGATCCAAGATGGAACCAGATAGTTTGCAAAGGGTAAAACACATGCATAGCCCACTTCGCACCGGACGGAGGCATGTAACCAAAGTTAGGAACTTTTTCACAGGCTGAGATGACCAAGAGAACTGACAAAGAATTTTTGGATTGAGGATAAGCAACTATTACCAATAAGAGGAAGGTTTTTGAGTGTTCAATTGGTGGGGCTAAGTTTGCTTCAAGTCATGACCAATCTCAACACTTAAGGAGGTTCAACAACTACGAGCGAGAAGGAATGGACGTCCTTCATTCTTCTTGTACTTCTTTCTCTTCTTCCTTTTCCTTTATACTATGTTAGAATTTAAAGGATTGAAGTAGAGAGGAAACAAGAACCTCTGGAATATTATTGAAACGTTAATGCTTAATTCTTAGTACTAGCAACTGAGCAAGAGCCTTTATATAGACAAACATAGACTAATCCTAGAGTCTAATCTAATCTAACAGGAATAAATATAATCAAATAATAATATTAATATAAGATATATAATATCTCAGTTGAGAATATACTAGATATTAATATAAGATATAATAATATCTTAATAATTACTAATGGAAAATGGCGACTAAGTAAAATTAAGTGATGACTGTTCCAATGGTGACGAAGCAAGCTTTCATTTTTTTCTTTAACATACATAGTAACAGGTTCATCTTCTTTTTGTTCTAATAATAATTGGAGTTTGTACTGCTGCAACGAGGTGATCTAATTGATTACGAGGAATATATGGAGAGGGGTACGATAATTGATTAGTTCATCTATTGCATGAATAGCTACAGAGAAGTTGATGTGTCAAATGATCCCAAGTTTGATCATATTGAACTCCGAGAAGCAAAAGTAATGCCCGTGAATTTAATCTTTTTCCCACCCTTCTTCCGTTACGTTGAACCTAAAATGGTTTTTCTGATGTTGTTCTCTTCCATTTTTTGGGAAGTAATTTTCTTCACATAATTTTCATGAAGCATCTGTAAGCCAATCATGAACAAACCAAGGCCGACCAAGAAGGCGTTTATATTATAAAATTATAAAAAATATTAATAATTAATTTCTTGTTTGGTGTTAAGCGGCGGAGATTCATGGAGGAAGAAGGTTTTTGGCGGAAGGAGAGAAGGGTTTCCCATGAAAATGAATTAAAAACTAACCTTTTTCAGTTTTTCTACAACTATTATTTTAATGGTTAAGATGCAAATTTAATAACGAAGTTTTGTTTGAGGGGTGTCTGATACAAATATATTTTGGAAAGAGTAAAATAACAATGAACAATTAAAAATGGTGTAAATTTAACAAAACCGTTAAATTTAACCTAATGGCGTTTAATTATAAGAGAGAAAAAATTCTAATGACATTAGGTCAAATTTAACGGTTTTGTTAAATTTGTATCATTTTAAATTATTCATTCTTACATTTATCCCTTCCAAAACATATAAATTTGTTTTTTGGTTACAAGAACCTTTCTTTTTGATAATACAGTAGAAGATAAGCTTTTGAGCTTCGCATTGGGTTCTATTTTAAGGCCAATCAAAAGAGATACAATTGGGCCAGACTCCTTATTCTGGCCCGTTGGATTAGTTTCGGCCTCAGCTCTCGTTCACCTGTCCTTACTCCATGATCCGAGGTTCATATCCGTCTGAGAGGGCAGCATCCAAACATAGAGCCAGCTGTTGATTTCTTTTTTTTTTTTTTTTGCCGTCAGCTGTTGATTTCACTCTCTTCTCCGTTGTCCACTTGCCCGTATAAAGCTTCCTTCATGCATGTTTTCTTTTTCATGGGAAAGTGTACACATAATTCACAGACCAAAACTAACACATCTAAAAAACTCAAAAACGAACTACACAATCCAACACTACCCCTTTGATCCACGACCTAGTGGCTTTTTGAGCAAAATACCATACACAGTAAAAGAAATTAGCAGAATGTTATACTGTGTCAATAATTTAATTTAGTTTGGTCAAATATATTTATAAAATTAAAACACACACACACACACACACATATATATATATAAATAAAAATATCAAATACGATACAGCCCCTGCTCACATGCTCCTTGTGACCTTATTAAAGTATGTTTAATAAACAAACCATCTAAGACTAAATAGAGGATTGTCTAATCGTTTCTCGTTGTTTGTTGAGAGTGCCTTGTTTAGTTGCAATGTAAATTTTCTAAAATAAAAATTGTACTCACTAATTTGTTTTTAAAAAAATAATCATCAAAGATTAATCCAATGGGAAAATCAGGGATAAATCCCCATTTGACAAATTAATTGGAAATGGGACATGAAGCATTTAAGTCCTTGAGTGTAATAACTAATTAAGTGTGGGGGAGAAATGACCAAATTACCCTTTAAAAAATCCATCCTGAAAAATATCCATAGTTCAGGGAAGGACATCCTCTATAATGGAAGCCAATAGAAAGTAAAGGGAATAAAAACGTTAAACTCTAGGTTGTATTTCAAATTTAGGAATAAATTTAAAAAGAATTCAATTGAAAAAATCCATCTTCTCCCAACATTTTGTAGCACAGTTGAACCCATATTCTCCGATCGACCAGGCCAAAAATTTTGAATCCCCCTCCATACAACCCCAAAAGATAATTGTAGCCACAGCCATAGTTAATAACACAATCGAAGCCACGAACTATCTAGTTTCTTTAGATTTCCATACTTAATTGTTGCCCTGTTATTTTTCTTCTTTAGTTAACATTTTCCATGGTTATGTAATTCTTTGTTTTAACACTTTATTTCTTCATGTTATTGAATGATATCTCATTTCCAACGCTATCAACTTTGGCTGATAATATACCATATTAAAGATATACTAACAGAGGATAAAACATGCCACTAATAGAGGAAACAAACCATATCAGTAAAATATGATTTAAAAAGACAGAACACTAAACACATTGTAAAAACATAATTAAACCCTGGTCAAAAGTAATGTCGGGGTGAATTTTCCTCCTCATTCTCATCAATCCTCCTCTTCATCTTCAGAAACCTCATCCCCATCTTCTTCTTCATCCTCACCATTGGCATCCTCAGTGGGTGGGTTTTTCTCTTCATACTATTCATCTTCTTCATCGGTAGTAGAATCCTCTTCTTCATTTTCTTCTTTGTTGGTAACAAGATCCTTTTCTTCTTCTTCTTCTTCTTCTTCTTCTTCTTCTTCTTCTTCGTTAGTAGCAGCAGAGCGAACTTTGTCGGCAACTCCAGCCTGAGGAATCCTGGTGTCGTGGGAGGGGTGAGGGTGTATGGACATTGCCTTGAAGTGTCTGACTTATCGCTCCCTTAGGAGTCATATTTCCCACCTTTGCTAGCTACCTTCATAATCGTCTTGATTTAGCATTGTGATCCAACAGCCAATATTGATAGGAAATAAGAACCGATAGCGTCCCTTGTTACCCACTCTTACTGTTAATTGGTGTGGTCTTCCCTGCTTGTTATGCAGGATTAAGCTACCAGCATTCCTAGCGCAGTGCCAAAGACCACAGTTGACTCTTCGGGCAGCTTGAAGGTAATTAAACCTTCAGACTCCTGTTGTGAATCCTTGGACCTATCTCCAAATATTTGCACCACATGTTCACTATTTTTATCCACTACCATTTGCTCTAACTTCCCAACAATTTTCAGATGTTTAAATTTTATCGATTAGGTCCTCCATATCTTCATACTCAGCCACGTTTTCTTAAAAACAATAACGGATAATTAGATAAATTATTATTATTATAATAATATAAACAAATTTTCAAAAAAAAAAATTATCTCACCGAAGATAGAGAAAGACCGCACAATAGGCAATCCCAAATACTTCGTGTCCGTTTGGATTAGCGGTGGAGAAGTGACTTTTTTTGCCATCTAACTTTTAGAAAAGTAAGGTAGGATTAAAAGTGAAAATGTAAATGTGATTTATGTTTGGATTAGCGGTGGAAGAAGTGACTTTTTTCCTAATCTTGAACCTGTTTGGATTAGAGTTTGAAAAGCTCGTTTAGATGTAAAATAACTGAAAAAGGCATGGATGTTATTGAATACTACATATACATTTATATATATATATATATATATATATATTATCTGTATATATTTTGATAATTGAAGTTAAAATTAAAATTTGATAAAGTACAAAAAATTCAATTATTATTGGAAAAAAAAGGAAAATACACTAAAGGACTTAATTAAAAATATATAAAATTATATTTAAATTAAAATTCATACATAAGAAAGTATCAATAAAGGTAAATTAAGAAAATATTTATAAATATAAAAAATATATCTTATATTTAGAACCAATATCAACTTTTTAAATATATCCTATATAAGAGTAGAACAAAACATAAAAGTAATTTAAATCAAAAAATTTTAATTTATTTTTTAAAAAAAAGAGTTGATAATCTATTTATATTTCATATTACTCATTTTAAACTATCAAAATGTGTTTCTGAAAAATAAACATGGACTAAGCGTGAAAAAAAGGCAACAATTGTATTTATAAAAAACAAAAAAACAAAAGGCATCGGTTGTGGGACCCATGCTCAGTCTTCTCTTTCTCCTAATTGCCACACATTGAATACCTGTACCGCGCGGGAAAGAAGGGAAAAGTGAAATTCTTGAGCTTCTGGAAAAAGTTACAGTGGGATTATAAGTACAGAAACCTCCACCGCTCCCCAAACATTTTAAATATTCTCCACTGCGTTTTTCTTAAGGTACCGTATGTTTGGAAAGCTTGACCGCTTTCCCAAACAGGCTCGAAGTATGAAAGTTGTGTATCGCTTTTCGATGGTTGAGGTCTCCATAGGATGAGCGCATCTTCTCTCCTCTCCTCCCCTTCACGTGAATACAAAAGGACAAATTATTTGAATCAATTATTCAGTCAAATATCACCTCTGAAAAATCGTCCCGCATATCGTACTTCAAAGATTTTTCCTTCGGAGTTTAAGCAAAATCCAGTTATTTCCACTGTCAAACATTAAACAATACGAACATCTATCCATTCGGATATTTTTTGTTTCACAGTCAACACGTGCCACTGATATGAACAATAAATTTAATGGCAAATATTCTATTCCTCTCATAAAAGTCAAAAATGGTTACCCTCCTTTTTAATATTTTTTAACTCTTAAAACTTTTTTTCTTCTTTTAAAAAATATTATATATATATATATATATTTAAAATATATTTTTCTTATGATTGACTCCTAAAAAAACTTGTATTACACTTATAAATCCCTATATGAAATTTCATTTGATTAGGTCCTCCATATCTTCATACTCAGCCACGTTTTCTTGAAAACAATAACGGATAATTAGATAAATTATTATTATTATTATAATATAAATAAATTTTCAAAAAAAAAAATTATCTCACCGGAGATAGAGAAAGACCGCACAATAGACAATCCCAAATACGAAGTGTGAAAGTTAGCACAATGAAAACGGCACCGTTTTTAAGCACCGTGAAAGTTGTGTCTTGCTTTTCGATGGTTGAGGTTTCCATAGGATGAGCGCTCTCATCTTCTCTTCTCTCTCCCCTTCACGTGAATGCAAAAGGACAAACTATTTAAATCAAATTTTTTTTTTTTTGCCGTTAAAACTATTTAAATCAATTATTCAGTCAAATATCACCTCTGAAAAATCGTCCCGCATATCGTACTTCAAAGATTTTTCCTTCGGAGTTTAAGCAAAATATTTCCACTGACAAACATTAAACAATACGAACATCGATCCATTGGGATATTTTTTGTTTCACAGTCAACACGTGCCACTGATATGAACAATAAATTTAATGACAAATATTCTATTCCTCTCTTAAAAGTTAAAAATGGTTACCCTCCTTTTTAATATTTTTTAACTCTTAAAACTTTTTTTTCTTTTAAAAAATATTATATATATATTAAAAATATATTTTTCTTATGATTGACTCCTAAAAAAACTTGTATTACACATATAAATCCCTATATGAAATTTCATTTGACTGCTTTAAAATTATGTTATTTTTTAAACCTTACATACATGTATAAGTGAATTTTAGACCATTAATGAAATTTCTTTCAACCGCCTACATTTACATAAATGTTATTTTTCCTTTGGGGGAAAAAGTTATTTTTCCTATTCAAAGTTGTCTTTTTGGGATAAGGTTATTAAAATTTTTTATCCCATCCTACCCAAAGTATTTGTCATATACTAAATTGTTGCCAATTTTCCATACCTTCATACAATTGCGTCAAGTTGAATTCTAAAAATCGTATTTATGATTTTTTATTTTTAAAAATAAAAATAATTTAAAATAAATAAAAATAAAATCAATATAAATTACCAAGTCGGATCATATGACATGAAGTAAAATGGGAAAATTGAATTTAATATAGGGAGAATTGCTGAAAAATATTTTGGAAGCAAATTAATTACTGATTGCTATCAAGCGTGCCAGTGATCTTTCGTGTGTGCAAGCGATCTTTCGTTTTGTGCAAATCATTTTCCGTGTGTGCAAAAGTCTTCCATATAAATGTGCATGCAATCTTCCATTATGTGCAATGATAGCATTCAGCAATTAATTTGCTAAAAAGGTATTTATCAGCAATTCTCCCTTTAATATATTGTCAAAAAAATATTACTTAAATTGGTATTAAATAAGGAAAGTAAATTTTAGTTGAGCATATAAAATATTGTAGAAGAAATGGCACAATTTTCCCAATATTGATTTGAATTAGTACGAGAAAGAGGACTCATCGATCCGAACTAACACATCTGAAAACTCTTGAAAAACTCTAAAAAGAACTAGACAATCTATGACTGTGTGTGTCTGAATTAGTTTTTGGAGAATAGTTTTTATAATTTTCGAGATAAATATGTGAGAAAAATTTTGTCTCAACTTACGGAAAAATGTTTCTAAAACCGTAGTTTCAATGTTACCAAAACACTCACCCCTTTGAACCATGACCTAGTGACTTTTTGAGCAAAATACCATACACAGTGTATTTGGTATTGCTTATTGGGAGCCAATAAGCACTTATTATGTAAGTCGAAATAAAACTCCTCACACATACTTATCTCGTATACTGTAAATAACGATTTATAAGCACTTATTATCTAAAAATAAACTATCACAAACGAACATTAAAAGACTCGACCTATAGTTATTGAGAGACAATTAGTAAATGCTCTCTCTCTCTCTCTAGTTCATGAATTATGATCATTTTCCTCAGCCATTCACCAGCCTCACGTCCCTTTTGCTTTTCCTCCAACAACTTTTGCAAATCACAATTAAGATAGATAGATATGTGTGTGTTTGCTAAATGAGGTAAAAGATAAAACCATATTAACGATAATCACTCTATCATTAAAAGATAGCTGCACTGAAACACTTATAATATATATTTTGTTGCGAACCTCTTAAATCTTAAACTCTTAATATAAGAGACAGCACGCACAAGTCTTAAACTCTTAATATAAGTGACATCACACACAAAAGTCTTAACCTCTTGATATAATTGACAGCATACACAAATTTTAAATTCTTAATATAATTGACAATAAACACAAGACAGGGTAAACACTAAACAAACTAAACCCCAGTTAAAAGCAGTGTTAGGGGTGGGTTTTCCTCATCATTCTCATCAATCTTCCTCTTCCTCTTCGGAAGTCTCATCCCCGTCTTCTTCTTTATCCTCATCATATTAAAGATATACTAACAATGAATAAGAAGACATATCACTAATAGGGGAAACAAACCATATCAGTAACACTAAATTAAAAACATAAAAAGACAAATACTTTGTCAAAAAATATTATTAAAGCTGAAATTTAAATAAATAAAATAAATTTTATTTGAGCATATAAAAAGTATATTTTTGAAGCAAATGGCACAATTTTTGAAAAAAAGTATTTGAATTAATTTTGGCTTTCCAGTGATAGCAATTTTTATAGTAAATTTTTGGCTAAAGTATGCATTTGATATTTTAAGTTTACATTAATTTTAACTTTAGTCCCTTAAGCTTATAAAGTACTTCATCTAGTCCTTAACACGTACTACCTCCGATCCTAAATATAGGACATAGTGTATACTATGTCCTATATTTAGGACCGAAGGGAGTATTATTTAATATAGTTAACGTAGTAATCAGTTTAATAGAAACATGGAATCAAATGAGTTGTTCTCACGTGAAATAATGATAAACATTAGTTACCAAACAACCAGATGCATCGAAATTAAGCCACATAAAAAGTAACACAACTAATAATGAGCCCATTCGGATTGGTGCTGGTAGAAGTGATTTTTTTTTAATCTAACTCTTACAAACTTAAGTTAAGATAAACATCAAATTATAAATGTGATTTATGTTTGAATTAGCTGTAGTAGAAATTGCTCTTTTTTTTTTTTTAACTGCAACTTATTTGAATGATTTCTAAAAAACAAGTTTAGATGAAAAATTACTAAAAGTAACGTGAATCTTATTAATATATATATTTATATATATATATATATATATATATCTTATATGTATATTTTGTGATACTTTTAAGGAGAAAATTATAATTATAATTAGAAAAAAAATTAAGATAGTTAATTATTATTAGAAAAAACTTGAAACTACTAAAATACTTCATTATAATAAATATGAAAATAATTAAATGTTGGGAAAATTTTGAAAATCCCTTGATAGATATATTTAATACACATGTATATTTAAATTTTGGCATAAAAAATATATATTACTACATCCAGTCCTTAATGTATAACCTAGTTGATTATAATATAATTTGAAGGAAAAAATTTATCATCTTTAATAATCTCTATGGTATATATAATTTCTCTCTTCTCTCTTTTCTTTTGTTTTTATACCCTTCTCCTCTTTGTTTACTGCAATGCAACCACATTTTCTTTTGTTTTTATAGCCCCCCGTCCTCTCTTTTGCTTGCTGTGATGCAATCGTGTAAGCCATAAGTCACTAAAAGTGGCTTCCACTCTATCATAACTTATGAGATGGGAGGACTTAAATTTTAAAGCCATCCCAAAGAGGTCAAAAATCACCCCATCTTACTTTATGTGTTTGCAGTACGTTTGAGCCCTCAAGCCGCTAACCCACATAGGCTAAACATTATCGGCAGTAAATTCACTAACCATAATTGGAAAACAAATTCACCCACAAATACAGTTGGTTTTATAAGCAACTTGAAATAAAATAAATATTTACCTCTTGAGATGAATCATAATATCCTTTGTGAAATCCCAATGACTTTGTTGGTGCCAGAATCCTTAATTGGTATGTCTCCAGAAACGCATAATTAGCAGCCCTGGCTGCAGAAGAAAATAAGAACAAAAAAGAAAAATATCATAATATAAGATAATGAATTATAAGAGAAATTTAAGAAAAAATATATATTAGGATACCCAGAAAACAATTGAGGAAGTAAAGGAGAGGAGAAAGAGGAGAGGAGAGTATATGAGATTTTAGAAGAGGATCCAGTCTCATTACGCTCGACTCTCCTCAAAACCTTTCAGCCTCAATATTTAGGGCGAGATTTGCAAATTGCAATCCGATAATAAGAATTAGGGTAAAGTGTAAAAATGCCAATATATTATTCTCAAAACAGCATCATAACTTTTATTTAAATGCAAAGCTCCCTTAGAATTTATGAAAAAGGAGCATAAATATAAGTACTTTCGCTGCTTTTTGTTGAGTGGGCCCACGATGTTAATATTGAATCATTATTTTGGAAAAAGCTGCACACTCTCCCTCCATCCTCACCAACCTCCCTAGGCACGCCGCCGAATTCTCAACTCTCCCTCTCCCCAGCTCCACTCCAACTCCATTGATAGAAGTGAGGAACGGAAAGTTGTTCAAATATTCCTAAACTTTTTACTGACATTTCGTCAGAGTTGCAAAGTATGGATGTTTCTTTTTAAGAAAAAAAAATGAATCATATTTTCGGGGACAAGATTAAAATCCGAAACAAAATTCATCTCACACCTCTATCTCAAAGTTCAAGAGTAGCATTCTGGAAAATATCTTCGGAAATTGAAAGCTTTCATAAACAGATCCAAAGATCTTCGGAAAAAAATTTCCCTTACAGCGTCCAGGATAGAATCATATCACACAAATAGTTAAGAGATATTAATAAAGCGCAATTGGTAAAGCCTCGAATAAAAGGTTTCAAGGATGTTAAGAAAAGATGGGTAGATCGTAGAGAAACAGAAAATTCTTGACAGAATTTCAACCTTGCCTATTTGATCCACCAATTTCGTAAGCAAACTCAACTACGAATAAGAAACAACCTAACGATTCGTACAGTTTCCGCAAAAGTATATAAATACACATTTAAACGGACGAAAAGGTTGGAACAACAATTACGTTTCCGTTCGAAATAATCCGACTCTCTACACAATTCTTTCAACTCCGAAAGCATATGGATATTTTCAAACACAAGCCTCGACTGTAACCAAAGAAAAGAACACAAACCTAAAGAATCATGACAGGAAAAGATCGGAAGAGAACAACACACCTTGGGGTTTGGTTTGCAGAGTTTTCTCCGGTAGTGAAATAATTGTAATGTGAAGAAATTTCGAGGCTCGGGGTTTCTTTTATAACGAAATAAGGTGAAGAAATTTCGAGGCTCACGGGCGCTGCAATGCGGTGTTTATCCAATAATATTATCACACGTGTACAAATGAAATGGCTTTAGGCGACATTGACCCGGCAACGCTTGGAACCAAACAGATCGAAGATCTTTTGATGTACCACCAGGTTCCAATCTCTCGTCCACCGGCACAACGGTGACGGCGGAGAAAACTGGAAATCTGACCACCTTCGTTCTCCGCGTACCACCGTGGGAATTTCCCAATCAATGAGCCATCCTTGCCTGTTAGTCCCTTCCTTCCATGACCAACGGAAAATAAAAAAAGAAAAATAGTCCCTTCCATGAGGTTCATAATACTCCTCCAGTATTATTTATAAACAATTTTTTCTTTGATCGTATAAAATGAACAAGTAGTTAAAAGTAATAAGTGTATAAAAAAATGACATGTTTTTTTTATATATACTCTTATTTATGAAAAGAGTATAAGAGAAAAAATAGATAAAAAGTATAAAAGATAATGAGTATAAAATATGAGAAAGAATGATTATTTAATAAAAGTAAAATAAGAAAAAAAAACTTATATTTTCAGACAAAAAGTGAAAATTGTTTATAAAAATAACAAACACATAAATAAGAAAGTTACTTATAAATAAAATCAGAGGGAGTATCATTATATTTTATATTTGAAAAATCCCTAAAAGGAGAACTTGCCTAAATATTTTTTTTTTAGGGAAAATTCCAAAAAACTACATTAGAAATATCAAAAGGATAATTCAGTACATTGAAAATGGAAAAGGATAGATCAGGCGGTATCAAACGAGCAGATGAATCTGGGATTTTGAAATCTCGGACAAATGATAAAAATGCCCTTTAGCCCTCAGTCGGAATAACAACATATGAGTTGTTAATAGCGAGATCGATGATGTTATTGGCCCTGGAACTTTTTATTTATGAAAGAAGAAATTGGAGTTGTTAATTTCGAATCCAGAGTTGTTAATTAAGAGATGTGTGTTGTTATTGGCCCTGAAACTTGTTAAGTGTGAAAGAAGAAAATAGAGTTGTTAATACCGAATATGGAGTTGTTAATGGCAAGATCGGTGGTGTTATTGGCCTTGAAACTTGTGAATTATAAAAGAAGAATTGAAGTTGTTAATGATGAATCCGGAGTTGTTAATTACGAGGATCATGTTGTTATTCTGAAGTGGGGGATGGAGAGCTGAAAGGCATTTTCATCATTTAGCCGAGATTTCAAAATCCCAGATTCCTCTGCTCGCCTAACACCACCTGATCTATTCTTTTCCATTTTCAATATACTGAATTGCCCTTTTTGATATTTTCAATATAATTTTTTAGAATTTCCCTTATTTTTTACTAGCTGTTACATATTTTGCCATTTGGAAATCACTGCCTATATAAAACTTATCAGAACTTCAGAAGGTAGGATACCACGGCCTAGTGACATTGGATGTTATTGAAAGATAATGGCATTGACCTTTTTTTTTGGTCAAAATCTGCAAAATTAAATGCGTCCAACTTCATATGAGATCTCATTTTTCTTTGTGCGTATTGCATTTAATAATGCATGGGACGAATGGAAGCAAAATGGTATAATGCATAAAGAATGCAAATAAAGTAGATACAATTTGTTTTTTTTTATACTCTCTCATGTCTTTAATATAAGATATATTTAGGGAGCTGATCTTAGTCCTAAATATAAGAAATAATTTTTCATTATTTAATTATCAATATTTTTCTAATTTACTCCTATTGATTCTCAGTCAATAATAATCAAAGAGGAGAAGGAATGAAGTAATTAGGGAAGATGGTTCTGATATTTTAGAAAATGCATATCATATAACTAATTTAATTAATTTTTTTAATATAATCAAATGAAATAAATATATCTTATATTAATTATAAGAGAGAATAATATATTTATGACATTTATAACTTTTGTGTGTTTGGACGTGCAGGGAAAAAAAAGCACTTTTTGTATTAAAAGCATGGTTTCAAGGGAAAAGTATCCAGATAAGGGTTAACTATGTTGATTCCCATTAATTCTTTTATGTGGGCGCCATATATGCATTGAGTGTTCGGTGTTGATATTGGATTGGTACTACCAGGTGGAACATTGCCTCTGTAATGGAAAATGCTGTTATAGATGACATGAAAAAGGAAAACATGTTACGTAATTGTCTAATGTTTGATACGCATTGAAATGGAAAATATTTTTAAATAATAACAGTTAATTTATGCTTGTTTAAGAAAACGGTGGAAAAGTATATTTACGTAAGTCGAGATAAACCTAAACTAAAAACAAATCCGATCGATTTAGGACTAGAAATAGTATATATTACAAACAAGAGTTAGTGTAAAAATAAAACAACCCACTCATCCAATCCTTAATATAAGACATGTTTAGGAAGTTTATCTTAGCCCTAAATATAAAACATAGTTTTCATATTTGTCAAACTTTTTCTAATTTATCCCTATTGATGCTCGTTCGACAATAATCAAGAAGGAAAGGGAATGAGAAAATTAAACTAGATAACTAGGGTATTTTAGAAAATTCATGTCATATTAATTAACTCAATTAACTTCCTTAATCTAATCAAATTAAATAAATATATCTTATCTTAAAGATCGAACCAGTATTTTAAAAAGGTATCTGGGTAGCTAAGAACACAGTATGCAGTAAGTTAATAATGTTGTTGCCGTAGTAGTCTCTACGTTTTATTTCAATCCATGAGAGTTTCCTCTGCTCTGATGGCCTTTATAGTGCAAGCTCCTTGTCATAGCAAAAAGCTCCAAGTAAAATGGATGTTGTATTGTTTATGTTGCCAGTTTTCCTTTCTACCGCACTGGCAATTATTTTTGAACAAAGAAGCACACATGTATGTATGTGTATATATATATATATATATGAATGAGTCAGGTAAACAGATGAAGAGGGCTTGTGGGTCGTTGTGATGATGAGTCACTAATCAGCAAGGATTATTCTTTCCAACGTTAAAAGCAGATGAATTAGAGAATACAAATTTAAAGTTTTCTTCAATAGCCATCATTTTTAGTTTAAATTTTTTTGTTTCCTTCATAGACGTGAGATTCTATGTTGTACACTGATTCATAACATGTGATTCCTCTGTACTTGAGATTCTGCAACACTCATAATTTCTTCAACTACCCTTCCTATCATCATTATATCAAACACACACACTCATTCATTTGCAATCCCCTTATTAATTAGGGTTATATATGATAAATACAATTGTGTCGTAAAATTTATATTGAGCATTTTAATTGCATTTTGTTTATTCAATTACACTGAGTGTATTTTTTAGAGTATTTACAATATGGGAATTTGAAAGTTCTGTGTGTTGTAGTGTGTGTTTGGAAAAGCTTATTTTTGTCCAAAACGTGCTTATAATTCGTGATTCACGGTATACGAGGTAAGTATGTGAGATGAGTTTTTTCTCGGCTTGCGTAATAAGTCCGTTTTTACTGTGCAAAAAGCTTAAACAAACACGCACGTATTCTGTTAAGGTAGTAGAGCTAGGGTTTATGATCAATGCTTGGAGAAAGAAATGTAATTGCAACTTCACTTAGAGTGTTCGACCAAAATGATCTTGACATGTTTATTTTTGTTAAATACTTGAAGACTTTGCAATGACACGAAAAACTTAAACAAACTTTCTTAATAAAAAAAGAAGATGAAAGAACTAAAGAATAAAAAAAAGAAAAGAAAAACACAATTTAGATAATTGACATGTTAGAGTAAATTTAATACTGATTTAATTTATTGGGCTTGTTACACTGTAATTTCTTGAGAGAATTATTATAATTAAGGTCCAAGAAAAGAATTTAATTACTACTTGCTCTTTTCCTATATATATTATATAAAGTCCTTTTGACTAAATTATGATATTAAAAAATAGTTAAAATTAGTTGAAAATAATAAATATATAATAATACATTTTTTTTCAAATAAATCCTGAGTCATGGGCCCTGTCTATACGCCCTGGGTTATTGATCTAGTCCCCCTTAGGATGCTGGCGCTGATGCCCCTAGTGTTGCCGCCGAATCCGCTGCCCCTAATTACTCTGTGTCCCTGTCGGTCTACATCTACGTCTACCTCTTTTCTTTCTGACCTCTTAATATGGCAATTGGCAACACTCGATATGTAGAAATAAATTTGTATAGAGCATGAGATGTGTATTAATTTTTTGAAAATAGTTAAATCCATGACTGAAAGTTTAATTTTCACGTTAAGGCTTAAGTTAATTAGGGAACGAAATGGATACTTTCAAATTTATTAATTTTAGTTAAACAAATATTTTATAATAACGGTAGCTCCTCTAACCATGACATTTTAGTTTAGTTTAATATCATGCAAAAGTAACGAAAAATTGTTATATATATATATATATATATATTATTATAGAAATTGAATTTTTTGTGTCAATATCATTTCTAGAGGCATCAATATGTTACACACAAGCCACACGACTCATGCCTTAGCGAACATATATTTGGGTTACCATGAGAAAGGATTCTGATAGGATATTTTTTTGAATAAAAATCTGAGCCGTTCAACTCATCGACGGCCTATAAAATGACACGCATTTCATTTCATCAGAGCCTATTTATTGTGGTCTTTACATCACAATGAGTGGAGGTTGTTAAAAAAGTATATGTGATAAGAGAGAAGATTGATAGAATTCAGAGAAAGGATTATAGAATTTCTAGAGAGAAGTTAAAGAGAAATTTTCATTCAGTTCAACTGAAACAATCGATTACATGCTTTTATATAGAGTCAGAAATCTAACCCTGGTTGCCTGACCATGATTATATTTAACTCCGGTTACATGACCATGGTTACTTTATATCTTCTTTATGTTCTTGTCTTCTTTTGCTTTTGTTTTGTGTTAAATCTTCTTTTCTTCTTTATGTCAAGTTGACTGGAAGAGTAAAATGAGTCAATGGACATCCACATATTTAATATTCATAACACTCCCCCTTGGATGTCCATTATAAATGTGCCTCATTAAAAACTTTAACTAGAAAAAACCCAGTGGGATAAAAACCTAGCCAAAGAAAAGAGTACATCATTCATTGATACACCATCAAGTGCTGCCTCATTAAAAACTTTTCTAGGAAAACCCAGTGGGACAAAACCTAGATAAGGGAAAAAGAGTACAGCGTGTATCGACTCCCCCTCTTGATAATATCAGTTGAAATCTTTGAATCTCCGAAGACCAATATCATGAACAAGTTTTTCAAAGATTGTACCTGGGAGTGACTTGGTGAATAAATTTGCTAGAGTTTCACTTGAACTGATTTGCTGGATATCTATTTCACCATCCTTTTGAAGGTCGCGAGTGAAGAAAAATTTTGGTGAAATATGCTTCGTTCTATCGCCTTTGATATAGCCTTCTTTAAATTGAGCGATACATGCAGCATTATCCTCATAGAGGATTGTTGGGATCATTTTGCCGGAAGATAAATGACAAGTTGTACGTATATGATATATTACTGACCTCAACCACATACATTCTCGACTTGCTTCATGTATTGCTAGAACTTCTGTATGATTAGATGATGTAGTTGACATAGTTTGTTTCATAGATCGCCATGAAATAGCTGCACCTCCACATGTAAATAAATAGCCCATTTGTGATTTATCATCATGTGAATCAGACAAAAATCCGGTATCTGCATAACCAACCAGTTCATGCTTGGATACATTTGAGTAGTATAACCCCATGTCTGTAGTACCTCTGAGATAACGAAGAATATGCTTTATTCCATTCCAATGCCTTTGTGTTGGTGAAGAACTATATCTTGCTAATAAATTAATAGTAAATGATATATCAGGACGTGTGTGATTAGCAAGATACATTAATGCTCCAATAACACTAAGATATGGTACTTCTGGACCAAGTAGTTCTTCATCACCTTCTTCACTGATTTCTCGGGGTCGAAATAGGTCTTTATCCACCTTCAAAGATCTTACAATCATTGGGGTACATAATGGATGAGATTTATCCATGTAAAATCGCTCTAGGACCTTCTTTGTATAAGTTTCTTGATATACAAAGATCCCTTTCTTGAAGTACTCAATCTGTAATCCAAGACAGAATTTTGTTCTTCCCAAGTACTTCATTTCAAATTCTTTCTTCGAACAATTAATTACCTTTTGAAGCTCTTCAGGAGTTCCAATGATGTTGATATCATCAACATAAATAACAATTATAGCAAACTCACTATTAGATCTTTTCATAAAGATGCATGGGCATATCAGATCATTTTTGTATCTTTCTTTCAACAAATATTCATTAAGGCGATTATACCACATGCGCCCTGATTGCTTCAGGCCATACAGGAACTTATTTAACTTAACTAAGTATTATTCTCGAGAACTTGAATTGGATGCTTTTGGCATCTTAAGTCCTTCAGGGACTTTCATATAAATATCATTATCAAGTGATCCATATAAATAGGCAGTCACAACATCCATTAGATGTAAATCAAATCCTGCATCTACTGCTAGATTAATTAAATAACGAAAAGTAGTCACATCCACTACTGGTGAATACGTTTCTTCAAAATCAATATCAGGTGTTTGTGTAAAACCTTGGGCTACTAGACGTGCCTTATATCTAGTTATTTTGCCCTTTTCATTTCTTTTTCGTACAAAGACCCATTTACATCCAACTGGTTTTACATTTTCAGATGTAAGGACTACAGGTCTAAATACTTTTCGTTTTGCCAATGATTTTAATTCTGCATTAATGACATCTTTCCATAGGGGGCCAATCTTTTCTTTGTTGGCTCTCACTAATGGATTTCGGCTCATGATCCTCATTATCATTCATTACATCATATGTTATACGATAAGTAAAGATGTCATCAACGTTAACTTCATTTCTATCTCATCGGATTCCATTCATAACATAATTTATTGAGATCTCATTATTTTCACATATATCAGGTACCTGGGTCTCTTCTGGGACTACAACATTCTCTTCTGGAGATAACATCTCTTCAGGAGATGGCTCTTCTGGATCTACTAATTTTTCTTCATAATTCTCAACTTGACCATCTATATTCTTTACTCCTTTTCTTTTTCGAGGATTTTTATCTTTGGAACCGATGGACCTGCCACGCTTCGGGCGTGCTTTAGATTCATTCATAGCAGGTTGTCCTTCAGGGACATCAATTTTAATAGGAGCATTAGTAGCTGGGATATGTGACTTTGTCACTTTCTTTGGGTCAGTAAATGCTTCTGGTATTTGATTAGCTAAATTTTGTAAATGAATTATCTTTTGAACTTCAAGTTCACATTGTTTTGTACGAGGATCAAAATGAGCCAATGATAATTCATTCCAACCAATTTCTTTACCCAGCTGCTTGTTTTCTCCCCCTAATGTTGGGAAAAATGATTCATCAAAATGACAATCGGCAAATCGCGCCGTAAATAAATCTTCTGTGGATGGTTCTAAACATTTTATAATTGATGGAGATTCATACCCAACATATATTCCCATCTTTCTTTAAGGACCCATCTTGGTGCATTGTGGCAGTGCTACAAGCACATATACCGCACACCCGAAAATTCTTATATGGGAAATATTAGGTTCCTGACCAAAAACCATTTGTAAGGGGGAAATCTTTAAATAACTTGTTGGCCTAATGCGAAATAACATTACTGCATACAAAATGGCATGGCCCCAAACAGAAATTGATAGATTAGATTTCATAAGTAAAGGTCTTGCAATTAGTTGCAACCTTTTAATCAATGATTCTGTAAGTCCATTTTGCGTGTGAACATAAGCTACAGGATGTTCAACATCAATTCCAAGGGACATACAATATTCATTAAAAGCTTGTGATATAAATTTACCAGCATTATTAAGACGTATTTTCTTGATAGGATAATCATGGTAATGTGCTCTTAATCTAATCAATTGAGCAAGTAATCTCGCAAACACCAGGTTGCGATAAGATAATAAGCAAACATGCGACCATTTAGTTGATGCATCAATTAAAATCATATAGTACCTAAATGGTCCACATGGTGGGTGTATTGACTCACAAATATCTCCTTGTATCCGTTCTAGAAATGTGAGAGACTCACTTTCTATTTTGCTTGGTGAGGGGCGAATAATTAACTTTCCCTTGGAACATGCAGCATATGAGAAATCATAGAATTGTGGTATTTGTTTACACTTCAGGGTATGTCCACATGAATTCCCAATTATTTGTCACATCATAATTGAACCGGGATGGCCTAACCGGTCATGCCAAACAATAAATTCATTGATAAACTTCTGGTTTACATTATCAAACTGCTGGTTTGAATTGGCAAACTTTTGGTTTGCATTAGTGAACTTCTGGTTCTCAATAGTATGTGTTTCAATTGTGCTTATACATGTGTAATACAAACCAGAAGAAAAAATAGGAAAACTTTCTAATATGCATTTTGTCAACCCCCGTTTCCATTTCGATAATCAAAGAGTAATAAAGACGGAATTTAATGGGCAAAAAGAAAAGTACAATTATACTGATAAAAATATTCGTTTACAATCCCAACATCGTTCGTTTACAATTCCGATATTGTTCATCGGCGGAAACAGAAAATACAGCGGAAGTATTAATATTTACAAATTATCCAAAATACTAAGGCATATACTAAAGCATAACCACATTCATATCCTTGCCTCGAGACACGTGCCACTCACTTTTCAGCGTCAACGTCTTTGTCCTTTGACCCACTGGTACCCACTGAGGTATTTGTATAAAATAGGGTGAGATTCCGAAGAATCTCCGTAGAGACATAATATCGTTCATAGAAAATGCGAAAAGTAAATATGTCATGCGCCAAAGTATGCACAAATTAATGAACAATATAAACACATCATCGTCATGTATACATGAGTAGGGCCCAGCCCCACAATCTACACCGGTTGGACTTCTACCAACTCCCAGTGTAAGTGCACCTCTGGCACTAACAGCCTCTCTCTAGGCAAATCACGTTATTAATAAAGTGCATTTACAAAACAATTGCATCCACACAATCACATAACTTATGGCATAGTGTATGAAGGATAATGTCCCTACCTCAAAGCTTTATAATCCTCTTTTAAATATGCCTCGAAGAACGTGTCATATCCGGCCTCCAAATCGGTCCTAAAATATTAAATGTACCAGAAATAGGTCAAAACCTATCCAAGTATCATTTTAGACTCTTCCATAATGTTTATTGTGGTTATATTAGTCTATGGTGAAAATTTACAAAAATGACCCCGGGAACCCGGCCCCGCCCCGCCCCGCCGTACCCGGCCCGATGGCACGTTTTTCCAAAATTTTGACTAAGGCTATTCTGACTTATTTTCGCCCAAGGAATCCATTTCCGGGCTCGAAATCACCAAATTCACTGTCAAATTACGAAAATACCCTTGACAACCCCTATTTAGGGATTTCAGTGGCGTTTTCGTAATTATGCTTTTTCGGCTTCTACCGAAAAAGTGCCCAACTGTAACCCCACCTATTTTTGCCCAATGAGTCCAATGGAACCATTTATTTCATGAAAATCTAACTCCTACTACCAGATCTGGTCTGGCCGAAATATTGGTCAAAAATTGGAAAAATGGAGTTTTGTGTTTTAGCTTCTAAAACTTGTACTTTTCCACTTCTAATCCTTGATCAACTCACTTAAACACTTCTTAACCATGATTTAAAGGATTTTGGGCAGCATAACCCCTTAGGATTATGGCTTTTCCAATTTTACAATTTAACCAAAAATCACATAAATCAAACAACAATCACCAACAACAACTTCAATACACAAAGAAGTTGAGATTTTGGAGATTACCTCTTGATCCTTAGTGTTTCTCTCTCTAGAACGTCCTCTCTCTCCCCTCAACCTTGAGATTAGCTTGCTAACATGGTGATCCATAGAGAAAAAGAGATTAGAGAAGCTATTATGCAAGAGAGGAAGCTTTGAACACAAGAACAACAATACCTACCTTAGACTTCTTCCTCCTTGAGCTCTCCTCTTCTCTCTATCTCTCAAGCTTTCTCTCTTCCTCTTTCCCTTGTGCCTTGAACGAAATGTGTGTATGAAGGGAAAGAGAAGATATTTTATTAAACTTGTCATCTTTCTTCCTAGCCCTTGATTTCATCTATGGTTGAGATTGCAACACCTTTCATGTACACCATCATTCCATTTTTGTGTACACTCAACCTTGCCATGCTTCCCTTTTGTGTACACCATCATTCTATTTTATTAAACTTGTCATCTTTCTTCCTAGCCCTTGATTTCATCTATGGTTGAGATTGCAACACCTTTCATGTACACCATCATTCCATTTTTGTGTACACTCAACCTTGCCATGCTTCCCTTTTGTGTACACTCAACCTCAATTATCATTTCCTTCTCCCTTGGTTAGTCAAAAACGTGCTCCCTCTTATGCTCAAACTAAATCAAGTGTTCCTTCCATTTACTCAAGTCAATTGGTGCAAAAGTTGGCCACCTAACCTTATGACATAAGTAAGGACTTATGACACAACAATTATCTCCATCATCTTTCATGTGGTGTTGACACTTGGCCTCATTGGATTTTGACACTTGTCTTCTCCTCCTTCATCCCTAAATTTCTCAAATAATTAAGAGAAAAAGGAAGATTACTTTATTTCTCAAATTTTCGGAATAATGCCAATTCTGGCAGATTTTCTGCCTTAACTTTGAAAAATCATAACTAATTTTGTAGACATCGTTTCGAGGCGATTCCAAAGCCTATGAAACCCTCATTGAGTCTAGTTTCAAGGAAAAATATGGAATTTTACTGGAAATGATCATCTCATTCCCAGATTTTACATCTTTGATCGCTGCTCCAGAAATTAGTCAATTTCGCTGGGCAAACTTCAAAAATTCATATCTTTTTGTCTATAGCTTCAATTGAGTCATATGACCCATCAAATTAAAGCTTAGGATGTCTAATTTTACCCTATAAAATTTCATAATTTTTGGTCATCATTTGATCTTCCAAAACTATATGACAATCTCACTGCCTCGCAGGCGATTTCACTGAAAACACTATTCAACCTTCAATTTTCAATATTTAATTCTTTTGGCCTTAAATATTCACCATTTCATTGAATATATATAATAATTACAATATATTCTTGGTGAATAAAATTTGGGATGTTACACATTTTCTACCAGCAACTATATTTGTAATGACAAGATATTTCTGATTATTTTTAGTTGTTGTTTCTAAATGATATCCATTTCTGCGGATATATTTGAAACTCAGTAAGTTTCTTTTAGACTTGGTAGAATAAAATGCATTATCAATGCATAATTTTGTTCCTTCAGGTAACAAAATATTAGCTCTTCCGAAGCCTTCAATTAAATTTATACTACCAGATATAGTTTGAACATTGGCTTCTCGTATTACCAGGAAAGAAAAATATTTATCATGTCTGAGTATAGTGTGGGTTGTTACACTATTAACGAGACATAAATCCTAAGGATTGATACCAATAGGATTCATTCTTCATAAAAACATAAATAAAATTAATACATATGATAGAAATAACTTTAAATAAAATATAACAATTAAAATTATATTAAGAAATCTGAAACATCCAAATAGTTATTATCTATATCGCCATACTCAGAATTCTCGTCCTGATCAACATGATTAACTTCAACATTTGATCTTTTACCAGTATTTTTAATTGATTCTTGGTAAAGATCAACTAGGTGCCTTGGTGTACGACAGGTACGAGACCAATGGCCCTTTCCACTACATCGATAGCATGGATTATCAGCATATTTGTTATGTCTACTGCTTTCCCCTTTTTGGTTTTTATCACTCTTTTCCCACTTCTGGTAGGAATTTAAACCTCCATGATATCGACCACAACCACGCCCACGGCTGTAGCCACGCCCACGCCCACGTCCATATCCACGGCCACGGCCACAATAAAATTCATTAGTTACTACATTCATTTCAGGGAATGGAGTTGAGCCTGTTGGACGGGATTTATGATTTTTCAATAAAAGTTCATTATTTTGTTCAACTACAAGGAGACAAGAAATTAACTCAGAATATTTCTTGAAACCTTTTTCACGATATTGCTGCTGCAAGAGCAAATTGGATGCATGAAATGTGGAGAATGTCTTTTCTAACATATCATCATCAGTAACATTTTCTCCACATAATTTCAATTTAGAAGTAATTCTGAACATAGCTGAGTTATATTCGCTTATAGTTTTAAAATCTTGCAAACACAAATGCATTCAGTCAAAATGAGCTTTTGGAAGAATGATCATCTTCTAGTGATCATACATTTCTTTCAAATTGTTCCAAATGACAAGTGGGTCAATTACTGTCAAATATTCAGTTTTTAAATCCTCATGTAAATGGTGGCGAAGAAAAATCATGGATCTGGCTTTATCTTGGTTGGATGCCTTATTCTCTTCTTTAATCGTGTCTTCCAGACTTTTGGCATTCAGGTGAATTTCCGCATCCAACTTCCAAGATAAATAATTTTTTCCGGTAATATCAAGAGCCACAATTTCAAGTTTTGCTAGATTTACCATTATTCAAACTAATTAAAGAAATAAATGAAAATAATTAAAATATGAAATGTAAATATGTAATATAATAACTGTAAATTTATAAAGACAATAAATAATTCATAAGGCAAAATAAGAAAATTAAAACATGTATGGCTTCGGGCCATTTAATCTCATGACTTCAGGCCATGTATAGCTTCAGGCCATTTAATCTCAAGATGAGGAATTAACTATTATCTTCAGGATAAAAGTTGTACATGACTTCTGGCCGTACAATAAGATAAAAGATGAAAAATATATATAACTTCTGGCCATATAATAAGATGAAAAATGTATATAACTTCTGGCCATATAATAGAAAATCAAATGGATATGGCTTCTGGCCAAATTATAAGAAATTAAAACATTATAACTTCTGGTCATAATTTCAAGAATCAGATGTATATGGCTTTTGGCCATAATAATAATAATATAAAAGAACTTGACAATATATATAAATGATATAAAAATAATGACTATCTCCAATCTTAACCATGGAACCCGATGTTATATAACAATCGGTAAAAGTATATCTCTAATCCCATATAGTGGCTCAGATTATCCCAGATCTATAAAATAAAACAAGATATATATAATCATTAAAGAAACCATAAGAATATCATACCTTCTTTTAGAGCTTCGTGCTGATAACGTGTTATAAAAGTATATGTGATAAGAGAGAAGATTGATAGAATTCAGAGAAAGGATTATAGAATTTCTAGAGAGAAGTTAGAGAGAAGTTCAACTGAAACAATCGATTACAGGCCTTTATATAGAGTCAGAAATCTAACCCTGGTTGTCTCACCATGGTTATATTTAATTCCGGTTACATGACCATGGTTACTTTATATCTTCTTTATGTCCTTGTCTTCTTTTGGTTTTACTTTGTGTCAAATCTTCTTTTCTTCTTTATGTCAAGTTGACTGGAAGAGTAATATGAGTCAATGGACATCCACATATTTAATATTCATAACAGAGGTCAGCTTTTTCATATTTATTGCTTATTAGCTTGCAGTTTCCCTTTTGGGAAAAAGACAGAAAAATACCATTTGAATTTCAAAATCCCGCTGACAAGAATGATAATGGGATTGGCAAGAATGGTAATGAGATTGACAACGCAAATATTTATCAAATGACTAATTTAGGATTTTGAAGTTCAAATGGTATTTTTCTGTCTTTTTCCCTTCCCTTTTCATGTTACTCTTATAGTGACAGAGGAAAAGTGCAACAAAGGTTTACATTCCAGAGGCAATATTTCAGTACTGATACTGATAGCGTGTTGTTGTAAAAGCAAAATGAGTACATTTCAATGGGTGAATGATTATTATTTACATTCACTTTTCAGAAAATATGAACTTTGTGATTACCCACAAAATCTCTCCCCAGAGATATTGAAGCTTTACAAATGTTGTTAAGTGTTGTGATGTCAAATAGTGGAAATTTAAGTTGCCAACATTTTCAAAAGTTTTTCACTTGACTTTTTCCTGTTCTATGTCTTTCGTTAAGGCATAAAAATCTGTTCCTTTTGAATATATGCGGTTAATTAGAGGATCGGATCGGATCAACAAGCTAAAAGGTCGGTGCAATTTCGCTTCATACTACTCAAACTGTATACACCATTTTCTTATTATATTACTCCCTCCGGTCCTAAATATAGGACATAGTTTGTAGTGCAATTTACACTACAAACTATGTCCTATATTTAGGACCGGAGGTAGTATTTTTCTTTCAATTAGTTTGCAATGCCTACATGTTCTTTTTTTTAAAAAAAAAAAGAAAATGATTTCAAATACCGTTGATGCATATGCTTTTTAGAACTATTCAATTTTCCAACATTGAATGAGGTATAAACAAATCAAACTTATGAATTGATCAGTTTATTATATTATATATTTTTATGCCTGTTTGAGTATTTTATTTAATCTTTGCTATTTATCGATTTTCTTATTAATTTTAAGTGCAGAAAATGATCATTGATCTTAAAAACAATGTGCGTGTTTGTTTCAACGTTTGAGGATGAAAACGGGTTTCAACAGTGCAACAAACAGACTTGAACAATGAAACTGCTAAAATGGGTGTTTGTTTTAACGATTGGATTTAAGGTGAAAAAAGTCATAAGCCTCAAAATGAAGTTTATTGGAGCTTATGTGCCTGTGTGTGTATAAAAAAATATTGATAGGAGTATTTTCATATTTTTGGGATCAATAAGGTACTCAGAATCACTTCTAATCACAAAACTTTTTTTATGAAAAATGTTCTAAATAATTTTCTCTTTCTTTAGATAGTAATCTTCAATACTTTGGGATAAGAGTTTAGGCAAGTTTTGAGTTTTGTTAATATATGACTGCAGAAATGTAGAGAATAATTAATAATTAATTTTGATCAGTTTAGATTTATTATTTAGTTGTTTTATGATTTTATAATCATTTTTTTATAAACATGTCATAAATTAATTTCTATATAGTGTTTTTATCCATTAAATTTAGTTTAAATAATTTATTTGGATTATTGGAGGTATTATTGAGGTTTTAATCGATTTATTTTGTTAGATCTTAAGTTATATGAAAATATGAGTTAGGATTTAATATTTAAATTAGAGTTTGATATAATTTACAAAATTTAAGCTTGAGGTGCACAATAGAAAAGACTTTTGGAGTGTACCAATTTAAATTAGAGTTTGATATAATTTTATTTAAAATTGTACCATTGCCAAATTTTTAAATTTAATTTTTGAAAAAATTGTGAAAAAATCCCTTCGTGTATATATATTTTCCCTTATCCCATTTGGTAATTAAATTGCCAATGAGAGCTTTTTTCACAATTATCCCTTCATTTTTTCTCATTTTTCATGATTTTTACAATTTTTTATCTTAAATAATACATAAGTCACTTATACAAAAATTAAATCAAACATTATTCACTTTTATATAATATATATGAAACTAAGACCAAAGAACAACAAACTGGATCGGTCAATGAACCGGTCACGGAACAGGTTTAAGGGTTAATGGTTCAACCGGGGTGGAACCGATGATCAAACCGGTAGTCGAACCGGTCATATTAAAATATTATAATTTATTAGTAACAATATATATATTAATATATTCTTAAATTTCTATAGATAAAATCAATTGATTATATTAGATTTGATTACTTTTATCATATAAAATTAATTGACTAAAATATTATATATTATATGTATATAATATATAATATTTTTTCTTTTATTCTTTTTATTTTTTAAATTTTTATAGCCTTGAGATTAAAATTTGTTCTTATAATTTAGTAAAATATTATAGATTGTATGTATATCGGTCTAAATCTATGGCTTTCTTTCTTTTTCAGCTTTTTTTTGAACCGAATATCTCATATTAAAATATTATGAACCGGTCACGGAATAGGTTTAAGGGTTAATGGTTCAACCGGGGTAGAACCGATGATCAAACTGGTAGTCGAACCGGTCATATTAAAATATTACAATTTATTAGTAACAATATATATATTAATATATTCTTAAATTTTTATAGATAAAATCAATTGATTATATTAGATTTGATTACTTTTATCATATAAAATTAATTGACTAAAATATTATATATTATATGTATATAATATATAATATTTTTTCTTTTATTCTTTTTATTTTTTAAATTTTTATAGCCTTGAGATTAAAATTTGTTCTTATAATTTAGTAAAATATTATAGATTGTATGTATATTGGTCTAAATCTATGGTTTTCTTTCTTTTTCAGCTTTTTTTTTAACCGAATATCTCATTTTTCAAAAAAAAAAAAAAAGAGCAAACCGGTTGAACCAGTGACCCACCGATTTTGGACCGGTTCGACCGGTTTCTACCGATTCGACCTCCCACCTCTCTGAAACAGCAAACCGGACCGGACTGAGGACCGGTTCAACGGTTTTCTGGTCGGACCGGCCCGTCCGGTCCGGTTTTTCACTCCATGACTAAGACAGATTTTTATGTGAAGAGTGTGTAAAGATCAATTTTATGCCTTTTGTCGTGTATTTTTTGGTAAGGTCTTCATTGGTTTGAAGATTACAATTATCGGACCCAATTATGTCTTTGGAGAAAAGAAAGATTTGAGAGTGATGAGTGTGCAAAGAACTGTTATCTGGATGCGTTAGTGGCATCAAAATTTTGAGTATGTGTCTTGTGGTAACACTGTCGTCATTGGATGGTTTGGATCAATTTATCACCAAGAATGCTATTTTAACAAATGCAGATATATTTTCAGGTCTCATTTGGCAATTAAGTTGCCAATGAGTTCTTTTTCCACAATTAATCCTTCATTTTTTATAATTTTTTCAATTTTTTTCTCTTAATTAATACAAAAGTTACTTATACAAAAGTCAAATCAAACATCATTCACTTTTACATAAGTTATTTATCTAATCGCTAATTCAAACACTTATCATTTTACCCAATCTAACTTTTTTTCCAATCTTAAAATTCGATAAATTTAAATAAAAATAAGTTACTTATTCAATCACCAAAACAAACACACCAATAACAATTGCACCAAATGTGTTGGCTGGCAAACAGCCACAGAGCGCGATATGATAGATTGTTGAACACGTACAGGTCTTAAGACTAACTAGTCAACACCACAGTTATGATGCGATTGCATTGTTAAGTTTTTGGGTGAAAAACAAGTAAGAAAGTTAACAAATACCCCTTCCGATTCTAAATAAAAGATAAAATTAGTTTTTTCGGAGATGTTAAAAAGCTAACTGAATTATTTTAAAATATTTATATTTATCGTTTTCTTTCCAACTATTTTGCCTAATATAAACTGATATATAATCTAATGATATATAATATAAGATATGATTAAATGATTTATTTAACTTCCTTAATCTCTCAAACAAAAATCAACTTTAAATTATATTTAGAATCGAAGGAGTAATAAAGATTAAATAAAATACAATAAAAATAACGAAGTAATTAACATTAACTGGAGACTAATGACAGCTCAGTGGAGTATTGAATAGAAGTTAGTTCTCCCATAATATTTCTTTTTTTCTTTTTGAAAGAACATGTCTGAGGACTCCTCCAATAATGAACTTCAAGGTCCTGCATTCGAACTTAATTAATAACCTGATCGATTGAAAATTTGTTGGGGATAGCTTATTTTTTAGCAATAAGTGTTTATAAATCATGATTTACGATATACGAGGTAAGTATGTGAGAGGAGTTTTATCTCGAATTACGTAATAAGTATTGACCCCCCAATAAGCAATATCAAACACACACTGAATTCAAGATCTTGAAGCTTGGGACGTGGCAACCATGCATATATATGATGAGGGATAGTGCCGGATGAATCTATTTTTTGAAAACCATAACTTAATCCTAATCCTTTTTGACAATTACTGCAACACTCTTCTAGTTTTACACCAAATTGTCGGATCTTAGAGCTTCAAAAGGAAGTGGCAGAAACAATTAATTATCTCAAGGGGAACGATGACAATGCAATGATGGTTTATGATAGCTTCGGGATTGTGAATAGGGTAACCGTGATGCTCAACAAAATATTTATAGGTTTAAGTTTCTAATGTATCTTGCACTAATTAATCTAAAATGTTGGGTGACACTCACTTTGAAAGAGATATATATAGAGGTCGAACTTTGATTATCCTGTGGACATTATTTAAGGTTGGAATATATTAGTCAATCCTTAATGGATTAGAGCCCACTACTACAAAAAATCAAATCTGTGGCGCTTATAATTGCATTAGCTGTGGCGCTTGCGAAATGCCACATATCTTAACGCTACTAAAAAAAGCTGTGGCGCTTGGAAGCGCCACAACTATTTAAATTTTTTTTTTTAAATAGCCTCCTGTGGCGCCTGACCAACCAGGCGCCACAGAAGGCCTTTTTTTTTTTTTTTTTTACGTTTTCTTTTTCTTTTCTTTCTTGTGGCCCTTTTTTTTGCTTCCTGATTGTGAAGCTTTATTTTATAATGAGTTGCTTTCATGTTTATCATCTCTCAAATTTTCAATCTTTCTATTTTATATTTCAACCTATTATATATATATATATATATATATAATTTTCACATTTAAAATTCAAGTTCCCCAACAATAATTTTCTTACACAACAATATATTTATTGTCATTTCCTCAACAATAATGTTCTTACATTAATACTCTCCAAAGCTAACATAAAAAATATCACAATACAAGAACTTGATATGTGAACACAGTACATCAACAACTGATTAAGTAAATTAAAAGATTACTAAAAAAATTTAAACAAAGCAAGCTAGAATGAAACAATCTTCTTCTTACGTTGGTGACGCTAGCTTGAGTGACGAGGATGAGCAAATGTGAGCTGTGGAGTGGAGTAGGGATCAACTGTAGTGGGGTTCAAAAGAGGAAGAGAGACAGAGAGTATGAAGAAAAGGGAACAACTAGGAACAAAAGTGGGGACAGACGAAACAAAATGGAAAAAGGGACAAGAGAATTTAATGAAGAAGACGAGTGTGTGTTTTTGTTGTGCAAGAGAAAGTGATATCTTTTACGGGGGAGAGGCGTCAACATGAGCTAAGGAAGAGGGAATAAAAAGGAAAAAGGGAGGGAAAAGATAAAAAGTAAAGTTAAAGGAGGGAAATCTGATTGGCGGGAGAGTTGAAAAAATTCATTATTCAGCCAATTGTGACACTTCTTTAAAGAAGTGCCACAGCTGCCCCTTTTTTTTTCTATTTAATTTTTTTTTTAGGACCCAATTGTGGCGCCTGGCAAGGCAAGCGCCACCTTTGGGTGTGACCAGCTGTGGTGCCTGGTCCACCAGGCGCCACAGCTGGTGGGGACAATTGTGGCGCCTGGCAAGGCAGGCGCCACAATTGGCCAGCTGTGGCGCCTGGTGGACCAGGCGCCACAGCTGGTCCCAAAAATTAAAAAAAAAATTAAAAAAAAAAAATGGGCAGCTGTGGCACTTCTTTAAAGAAGTGCCACAAAATATGCGCCACCTTTCAATCTTTTTGTAGTAGTGGCCTAAACTCAATTTAAGATGGGCAATCATAGAAAAATACGGGTTATAAAAAGAGATATCCTTGTGGTTTAAAAATTATATTTATTGCCATATAACAGTATATTTAAGGGTTATATCTATTCCTATGTGACTGTATGTACACTATATATATAAGGTGTGGAATCAAAGGATGAGGCTAGTTAGAATATAATACACAAAAAAAATTGCTCTTCTCCCTCTAAAAAAATTATTTCATAAGAATGTTCTCTTATCTTTTTCTCTATGATGTATTTGTTGTGTAACGTGATTGAGATATGCATCGATACTTTGGTTTCGTATAGATATTTCAGCGAGTCAATTGGATTCCAGCCACGCCTAAAATTCTTACATTTTCAAAGTTGAAATTTGAGGGCATTAGTACTATGCCCCTTTTCCGACCGCAATGTTTTTCCGGCTCCTCATGATGTTGCCACTGCTCATTATATTACCGGCTTTCATGATGATGATCCCGGTTCATCATCGGTGGCATCATCATCGTCGTCATCATCATCATGGACTTAATTATTATAAGGCAGAGGCGGCATTGTAGAGGCCTCAAGTTTTGAGTTTGTAAATAATATCTTGTACAACCAAAGTTTCACCAATATCCTTTCCATTATGAGTCTCTACTAACATCTCAAACAAGTCAGTTCCAGTAAAAATAGAGCAATCTCTAGTTTTTATGTAATTGTATTAGGGTCACTCTATTGAGAGCCCCTAATTTCTCATATACAGTATAAACTATTATTTCACTGTCATCATTCCTCTTGAGATTTGGTGAGGTTGTGGAGTATGGAGGTCCTCTGGCTTGCTTGGTGAATTCTATTAAATTTCTGTGTCTCTTTTTATTATGTTTTTTTTTAATGATTCTTTAAGTATTTTATTAATCTTATTTGTTTTTAAGTGCAGAAAATGGTAATTAAAGTTACTAACAATCACAATTTTATTGAGCTGGGAAATCAGGCCGAACCCGTCGGGCCAGCCTATTTAGGCTCGAGCCTATCAAGAATTGGACTTATGATTTAGAGCCTATAGAAAGAGGAGGGCCTAAACGGGCCGACCTTATAGGGCCGCGAACTTAAACTAGCCAGTTTAGACCCGTTTAATTTTTTTTATAAATGTATATATTATTGCACCACACTGTTACATGGTGATATGTGATATGTATAAATTACTTATTTCAACATGTTTCGCTAGAATAAGAAACCTTTAAATATAATTAATTTTGATTTAAAATTTAATGACATTTAAAATCTATTTTTATTTAATATACACTCCATATCAATAGTACAGAATTTACAAAATAAGAAATTATTAGTAACTTTTTTTTAAACAAGCCATGCTCTCTCTTGTTGAACGGCCAAAGGTCTTGCCACCCAGACAACGTGGGGAAGGCTCTACTAAATAATGTTGGGTTAAAAATAAAATGGGGAGGGAATGGATAATTCTGCAAGACACAGACACAATATTATTATAATCAATCATCAACGACAACAAAAGAAGGGAGTCTGACGAAGGATGTGAAGAATGAAACATTGGAGAATGTAGTCTGATTAAGGAATCTGATTCTTCAACTTCGTTCCATCGCGACATGTTAATGTTAAACTAACATTACAACACCTTTGAAAATCATAATGTAATATCTCTCGGTCCTAATTATAAGACAAAGTTGATTTTTTTTTGGAGAAATTAAAGAAGCTAATTAAATTAATTTAGAGTATTTTTATTTTTTTCTTCAAATTAATTAGTTTAATTAATAAATTAATATATAATCTAAAAATACATAACATATAACATGATAAAGTAACTTATTTAGCTTCCTTAATTTCTCTAAAAAATATTAAATTTGTCTTATATTTAAGACCGGAGGTATTAAATAGAAATGCAAGTTGCCTTCACATGACTTGCCTTCTCAACTTGAAACATCATCTCAACCTCCATTCATTGTTGTGACTTGTGAACTTCACCCTATTTAAAAGGGAGAGAAAAGAAAACTTAAAAAAAGAAAAGAAAAGAAAGATATTATCATCCCTCCACTTTGAATGAACGAGAGAAAACAAGAAAGAAAGAAAGAAAATGAGAAAATATTTAAGTGATTGAAACACCTTACTCTTTTGTTAAAATATATAATGTTTAAAATCAAATTAAATATCACTATAAAAAATATATTAACATTAACTTCATCAAAAAATATAAAATCAAATTATTTGTTAAGGATATATTTTCATGTTATTATACTTTAAAATCAAATAATTAAAAAATATGTTATTTTTCCATCAACCACATGTAAAGATGTTGTGATACATGTAATTAGCAGGTGGTTATATAAACAGCATCCATTTCAGTTGATGAAAAAATTAAAAATGAAAAATTGGTAGAAGAGTTTATTTTGCCTTCTTTGTTTATGGCTTTATCTAAATCAACGCGCAATACGTGGGAAGAAGTTTATGTAATAAGGGATCCTATGCAGAAACGCAGAGTGCCGATGTGCCTTTTCTTCTCATTTTCTCTCCAGGAAATTTAAATCTTAAGAATAAAAATTAGGTATGTTATAGAAAGTATTTAAACATAATTAATAATAATAGAATACAAACTCAGAATAATAAAGAAAAATGAAATCTAAATATTATTCTCTTCAGTTTTTCATTGATTGGATATGGTCACAATACAAGACTACAGAGTATCTAGTAGAGATTATAAGTTGGGCCTTGAATGTGTGATATGGGCCTTCATTGGTGTTGGGCTTTGACTTGTGCTAACATCCTTCGTGAATCTAAAGGGACAGGCTGAACGTTTAGACTCGTTCTTAACCAGAGAAATCGATTTGGGCTAGTTGATCTTTAGAAGAAACTATGGCAATGTGTGGGGTCTTCACTGCAACTCTTTCCTGTACAAAATGATAGTCCAATGCTATGTGTTTTGGCTAAGGAGTGGAAGAAAGGAATGGCTGCAAGGTATGTGGCTCCTAAGTTATCATATTGGAAGAGTGATATGTAGCTCACTGAGGAGATTTTGAATCCAGATGAGTTTGCTAAAAGCATTGGCAATGGACTTATATTTTGACTCAGTGCTTGAAAAAGAAACAGAGAGTTGTTTATCTGAACTCCAAGAGATGACATTAGGACCAAAGAAACCAACAAAACCGGCAGTGGAACGAAAGTCAAATTGGACACCCACCCCAGTCTGCATCATAGTAGGCTTCAAGTTCCTCAGGAGATAAATATTAGGTAGCAGAAAATAACTTCAAGCTGTTGGACTGACAATGTGAAGACCGAGATGAGAAGTACCACATAAGTATCCAAGCATTCGTTCCACGGCTGTCCAATGTTGTTCTTTGGGGACATGCATAAATTGACACACACAATTGACAGTAAACAATAGATTAGGGCGAATGAAGGTAGACATTGCAAGCTCCCAACAATGATACGGTAGAGTGTGGGATTAGCAAAATCAAGTCCTGTGGCAATAAGTTTAGAATTGAATGCCGTTGGAGAGGACATAGAGGAAGCATTAAGCATGTGTGCTTTGGTTAGGAGATCAAAGATATACTTTCGCTGGTATAAGAGAATGCCATCAGCGGTTTTGTGTACCTCAACACCAAGAAAGTAAGTGAGAGGACCCAAGTCTTTAACAGGGAATGAATGGCCCAGAGTGCAGATTAAACCACTGACAACATGTTCAGAGGAACCAGTTATGATAATGTCATCAACATAAATAAGCACAAAGATTTGATACTGACCATTGAGTAAGAAGAATCTGATTTGGAAGCGGTGAAACTCAGTTGTAGAAGACAAAAGCTGAGGCACCAGAACCACGCTCACGGAGCCTGTTTAAGGCCATAGAGAGAGCGATGCAATTTACATACATAATTTGGGAGAACCTCTTGATAAAATCGGGATTTGGAGATCCATCAAGAAGTTACGTGGAGGTTGAGGATTAGAACTAGCAATGAAGGAGAAATATCGTTGGCCATAGAGATATGTTTGATTTGAGCCTTCCAGACCAGATAGTTCTCTAGGTTTAATTTGACTGAAATAAAGTGGGAGGCATTTGAGGGAAACGATGGTGGAGTTGGTGTGGTGATGGTGCTGGAGGTGGTTGAGGACAGGTGAGATGAGTTTTTAGTGGTAGAGGAAGTGTGGGAGGGGCTGAGATGGATCTGTCATTTCTGACGGCTAGGGCTATGATATCATGATAGAATACAAACTCAGAATGATAGGGAAAGGAGAAATCTAAAAATTATCCTCTTCTCTTCTGTTTTTATTGATTGGATATTGTCAGTATATCTAGAGCCGGTAATATGGGTCCAATCTGCCAGCTCAACCCGGAAGCCCGCAGGTTTTGATGGGTTAGGGTTGGGAAATTCCCAACTAGCAAAAGTGCGGGCCTGTGCGCATAACCCGCGGGTTGATGCGGGCTAGCCCTCAAGTTGGCAGGTTGACCCGCAAAATTTTTTATTTTTTATTTACATATAATAATTTTGCAAAACTTATAAGTTTTTCACTTTTATCTTGGTACCTCCCAATCCAAAGAGAAAAAATTTTAGCTTCTTCCCTTATTCTTTAAACAAAATTATTATATCTTAGTTGCTTGAGGATGAGTTTATGTTTTGTTTATAAACTTTAACAAATTTGATAATTTTATCTCTTAAATTGTAGATTATGTTTTTAAATTTTTATAAGAGAACTGATTGATACTAGGAAGGTAAATTTAATTACTCATATATATGTGTCTCATATTTTCAATCCTTTTTAAAAAATATAAATTTTTTTTTCATAAAAAAGATGATGGCCCGTGGGCTGGCCCGCAACCCGCACACTGTGGGTTAAGATTGGCATTTTGCAAGCCCGCACCGCGAGGGCCGCTGGTTGGTGCGGGCTAGCCCACAACCCGCTGGCTGGCCCATATTCCCAACTATAAGTTTATCACATATTTATAATACAAGAGCATATAGTATCTAGTAGAGATTATAAGCTGGGCCTTGAATGTGTAGTATGGGTCTTCATTGGTGTTGGGCTTTGATTTGTGCTAGCAAATAAAGACTAGTAAAATATTTAAATTTAATTTCTTATTGAGGGCATTTTACATATGAATAATTCCTAGAATGAGCGGCCATTCCATCTTAATCTCAATATGGAATGACAACTGTGGTAGGTTAGATTTGTTGTAATGAATTATAAGAAAATTGAAGGAGGATTTTTAATGATAACGAAGATGACTAATTTTTCTTATAGTAACTATAAGATATCTGGCCCAAAAAACTATAATAATGTTTTGTGGGAATTGATTATAGTGATCAGGTTGGAATTGATTGTAGTGCTTGGAAAAAAAACTATAAGATATCATATTATGTTCTTAGCGTAACTATAGGATGGAATTGATTATAGTGATCGGAATAACATAGGATATATAGAAAACAGTGTGTGTGTGCATTCCTTCAATTCCCCTTGAGCTATAATTATTTTATGGGAAAATTATACTCAAGTCTTAAAGAGGACAAATTAATATTGTAAGGCTGCCTGAAATCTTAAAGTTACTAATACATTCCCACCATTTTCTATGGTAAGGGAATTTCGAGGGACTTTTTTTTCCCAAACAAAATAGTCGGTAATAGAAAGAGAAAATTAAGAATTTCCTGTGAATGAGCTAATTAACGTAAAATTTTCTGGCCGAAAAGAAAAAGCTAGAAGAGCTGCAACTGTATAAGCGAATCATAGCCAGAAAAGAAAAAGCTAGAAGAGCTGCAACCGTATAAGCGAATAATACAGGAATCTAATTTAATAGTGGATAACAAATAATTAGAAAACAAAAATTTAACAGAAACAAGTCATGAAGGAGATAAGGAGGTTGAAGAGGAAATTTTCTTGATCAAGCATCTCATGGCGAACCATTTGGAAAAGAGTGAGGTTCTGAGGAAGAAGACGACTGTAATAGAGAATGGTGGAGATGGAGGAGGCAGGCTCAAGAACCAGAGAAGTTATAAGCCTCACCAACGACATCAACATCCAAGTTCTCACAGACTGCACCAAAACCAACAAACCTTAACAAATTTGTAACCTGAATTATACACAAAACCCATGAAGTCCAAGAGCAGAGAAAAAGAGGGAGAGAATGGGGCGTACCATGAAATGAATCTGGCCCTCTGATTTGGGTTTGGGTGAAGCAAGGAAGGAAGAGATATTATGGGTTTGTGTTTTCTAAATGTAGCAATTTGAAGTAACGCACTTTCGTACCTAACTTTCAGATTCAACTCTCCCATTTGGACTCCTAAGTGAAACATGCACGTTTCACTTGTCCAAGTCCAACGCAAATGAGCCAATCCATTTCTCTTCTTTTTATTTTTATTTTTCAAAAAGTCACATTTAGTTCTTTAACTTCATCTAATGTCTTAATTTGGTTCCTTAATTTTACAAAGTATCTTTTAAATCCTCTAACCCTAACATTATTTCTTTTAAATAATATTTTTTTAAACAATCATTATTATTTTGAAAATTAAAATTAATATGTCTCAAATGCTTTATTAACATTTTAAATTTTTTGTTAACATTAAGGTCAAATGATTGAAAAGACCCTTTATAAAATTAAGAGACAAAAATAAAATCTCATGTGAAGTTAAAAGACTGATGATGTATTTCTAGCATTTATATTCTTTTAAAAATCTCCCTACTTCACTTCATGTGGTGTGTCTATATATGTTTTGTATATATGTATATATCGCAAAGATTTCGAACAGTGCAAAGTTTTGTTTAAAACCATGAATAATTTTTTTAATTATCTACACGTTATAATATATTTTCATGTATAGACTTTTACCATCACCCTTTTTCTAACCAAATTCCTATCACCCTTACAGAACTTTTTGTATTTTAAAAGGAAATACATAATTTTAAATTTTTAGAGGGACATGACAAAGATGAGATTGAAGAAGGCGAACAAAACAGAAGTTAAGGCCCTGTTTTTTATATATTTGATATTAACATTATTTTTGATAATTATTTAATATGTTATTATATTAATAAACTATTTTAATAAAAAAAAATCAAATAGAATGACCAGTAAATAACACAAAATCTCCCTACTTTTAATTATTTAGTATGTGAAGTGAAAAGACTAATGATGATGCATTTTAGCATTTCTATTTCTTTTAAAAAAATGTCCTTGCTTTTTTCGATTGAGGAAAAAAAAAAGGGAAGATCCCTATTAAATACCATTTAAAATAGCAAAACCCATAAAAATCCTTTATAACATCTAAAAGACAGAAAATGGATGTGGGATGTATAAGGGATATTGAAGTTTAATGCTAAAGACCAAAATGCCCTTCAATTCTTTTACTCACACTCACGCGGGATGACTCCAGACCACAGGAAGGCTCAAAGTTCTCTCCTAGAAGGGTCACATTGGGTGGTAGAAGGTTCATCGTCGTCCCCAAATCAGGAAGCATGGGTGCCGGGTGGAAGCCGTCGCGGAGTCATACATTCACTGGTGGGGGAGTATTTCATGTTGATCAAGTTCAATGTCTTGTTTTATGTAACCATTTTTACTCCTCAAATCCTAGGTTACCTTTTTTAGTTTAACTTTTGTAGATTTTGTTTTGGGTTTTTGAAGCATAAAAAAGCTGGGTACTTGTTCAAATAGTGTTGGACTTTGGGTCCAAGTCTGCCCTTGATGGGTCGAACTATTTGATTAAGGGCAGAAGTTGCCTTATCAAATAATTAATCAGTCAACATAAGATTGTTGCTTGGTAAATAAGTTGGCATTAATTGTGGGATTGGCAATTAATTGTGGGATTATGATTGAGAAACAAATCTCCTTGATTGAGAATCAATCGAATTAAATCACCAACTTGGAGAGCAAGAAAAGGGTATACACACTGCCTAATTAGTGGTCACTCTGATCACTATAAATAGGGTGTGCCTCTAGCATTGCAAACCACCCCTGCCATTAAGCTTTCTGGCAATCCCTTCTTATCTACCATCTTCTTGTTCTAGTGCACTGCTGTGCAAACCCTGATTAGGCTCTTGTAGTTTAATCCTTGCGTGGGCCCCAAACCCGGATCCGACTTTACTGGTACGCGCTTCTACTCTACTGCTTAATCTGGTTTATATTTCCTTCAAATAGGAATAAGTAATTCACACGAGAGACACAGAGAGGATGTTGCTGTCATGAAGAATCTGGTGTTTTGTAAATTCCATTACTGTACTTGGCATTTCCATTATTACTCTTGTTAATGGTGATAGTTGATGTAATTAAAGTAGACATGAAGGAACACCTTCTTTTGAGTTCATGACTTATATGCATTAGGTGTAGGTTGAATGAGTAATGTTAAATTGTCATTTGAATCCTTTACTTGATAGTTGTTGTGATGAACATTTGTGGTTTTTGTTAATGTCAAAACAGAACTTGTCATTCCCGTTACCATTATTGTCAAAACCAATAAAAACTTTGTCATTCCCATTAGTGAACTTGTCAAAGACCAGCCCTTTGAGGCTAACATTGTCAAAGTTGGTGAGACTAATTTGTCATTCCCATTATGATTCTCATCAAAATCATTAAAAACTTTATTATTTACATTAGTTAATTTATCAGCGTGCAGCCCTTTTGGGCCAACACTTTCACATGTTTGGTGAGGATATGTTGTCATTCCATTATCATTCTCGTCAAACCCATTAAAGACTTTGTCATTCCCATTAGAGAACCTGCCAAAGAACAGCCCTTTTGGGCCAACACTCTCAAAGTTGGTGAGACTAATTTGTGATTTCCATTATGAATCTCATCAAAACCATTAAAAACTATTATTTATATTAGTTAACTTGTCAGCGTGCAGCCTTTTTGGGCCAACATTTTCATAGGTTTGGTGAGAATATGTTGTCATTCCCGTTACCATTCTCATCAAACCCATTAAAGACTTTGTCATTTTCATCAGAGAACTTGTCAGAGACCAGGCCTTTTGGGCCAATACTCTCAAAGTTGGTGAGACTAATTTGTCATTTCCATTATGATTCTCATCAAAACTATTAAAAACTTTGGTATTTTCATTATGATTCTTGTCATCGTCCAACCATTTTGGGCCAACACTTTCACACGTTTGGTGAGAATATATTGTCATTCTCATTATCAATATCGTCAAACCCATTATAAACTTTATCATTCCCATTAGTGAACTTGTTAGAGTCCACCCCTTTTGAGCCAACACTTTAACATACAAGATTTGTTGATTTACTTGCTTCCTGTACAATAAAAGTGTAGAATAGCATACTATTGGAATAAAGGGACTATTGTTTTAGTAAATTAACATACACACTAATAGTACATCACAAAAGGCCACTGCTATGAATCAATATACAAGATCGGTGACCAAAATAACAACTTTACTATGTCACCCAAAATGCAATGCTTGGTTACTAAGTTAGACAACAGGTGTTAATCTCTTTACAAAAGTGTTGAATGCTAAAAAAATAATTGTTTGAGGAAGACCAAAAAGTTACATTAAGAACAGAATTATGTTAGTGTTATCCTCTTGCTCTAGGTCATTTATGAAGTCCGTAGTCTCAATGCATCATCCCTCTTGCTATTCATTTCTTTCGCCTATACACCCAAACCTCATCCTCACCATACTTGAAGATTATAGACCTGGCTTCCAATTATTCAGCCAAATTAACATATGGACGCCACAGTTTCGCCTATATGACACAGTGACATTAAAAACAAACACTAATATTATAATGTAGTATCAGAATTCAGAAAATATTCTTCATTTTAGGTTAGTTTCAATAAAGAAAAAGGCATAAGCCTTAATGTTTCTGGAGCAGGTTTAACAGATTCGATTGCTGATTTTCAATTTGAATAAGTTGTTCACAAATCATAGAACAATCCTCAACATCTTGAGGATTATCACAAACTTCATTTGCGCAATTGAGCTTAACATCTAAGTCAGGATTGTCATCATTATAAATTACAACCAGCCCATAATGAAGACCCAGAAAAATCAAGGGATGAGATCAAGCAGGTTGTCTTCAAGATGTCTGATGAGAACTATATGAATTGGGTGGTCCAAAATCTGGCTACTTCATTTTTCTTCATCCGACTACCAACAAAGAAAATTATTACTGTTACAAATTAACTTATCAGGAAACTTCTCTAGAAAAAGGAAAGGATGGTCCTTAATGTATGAGTTTTTTTTATAGGAGTTCAAATCCAGACAATAGATGTCCAGTTGAATCAAGCATTAAGTTATATGTAATCCTATTAAATCACAAGTTAACAAGCATTGCCATTTAAATCGAAGTAGAATTCTATTCAGTTTCTTTATGTTTTTTCCTTGCTCTCTTCAAGATAAAACTTTCTAGCGTGAAAAGCTAGAATGTAACCAACCATACATCACAAGCATGCTTACAAGAGAACTAATCTGCAATATTGTGGATGCTTAATTCCACACTACACATGAATAAGAAGCTTAAACATGGAAGTTACAAAAGTTATAACTACAAGGGCCTACACATAAGCACGAATGGCAATTTTCTCAATTCAAGGAGTCAACAGCTACAATTTCCACTAGAACAAAAGGGTAATTTATTCGACTATAATGATATGGAAAATTTACAATATATCATATATATTCAAAGAATTCAAGCAGTTTAATCACCAAATTGTACCTAGGCTGACTGTAAGGGCAACCTCAATCACCATTCAAGTCTCTCTTTGTTTCCACATTTCATTTTCGAGAATCATAATGGGAATGACAAATTAGTCTCACCAACTTTGAGAGTGTTGGCCCAAAAGGGCTGGTCTCTGACAAGTTCACTAATAAAAATGACAAAATTTTTATTGGTTTTGACGATAATGGTAACAGGAATGACAAGTTCTGTTCTGACATTAACAAAAACCACAAATGTTCATCATATCAACTATCAAGTAAAGGGTTCAAATGACAATTTAACATTACTCATTCAACCTACACCCAATGCATATAAGTCATGAACCCAAAAGAAGGTGTTCCTTCATGTATACTTTAATTACATCAATTGTCACCATTAACAAGAGTAATAATGGAAATGACAAGTGCAATAATGGAATTTACGAAACACTAGATTCTTCATGACAGCAACATCCTCTCTGTCTCTCGGACGAATTACTTATTCCTATTTGAACAAGTACCTAGCTTTTTTGTGCTTCAACAACCCAAAAAAAATCCATAAAAGTTAAACTAAAATAGGAACCTAGGATTTGAGGAGTAAAAAATGTTTCACAGAACAAGACATTAAGCTTGATCAAATTGAAATACTCCCCCAACAGTGAATGTATGACATCGCGAAGGCTTCCACCTGGCACCCACGCTTCTCGATTTGGGGACGACGATGAGCCTTCTACCACCTAATGTGACCCTTCTAGGAGAGAACCCCGAGCCTTCCTGAGGTCTGGAGTTGTCCCGCATGAGTGTGTGAGTAAAAGAGTTGAAGGGTATTTTGGTCTTCGGCATTAAACTGCAATATCCCTGATACATCCCACATCCCTTTTCTGTCTTTTAGATGTTATAAAGGACTTTTGTGGGTTTTACTATTTTAAATGGTATTTAAATGGGATTTTCCCAAAAAAAATCTCCTTATTTCAGTTCACGGGGTGTATGTCTATTGCAAAGATTTTGTACAGTGTAAGATATTTCTAAAAAACCATGAATGCAATTTTCTTAATTATTCACACAATGTTAAAACATATTTTCATGTGTAGACTTTTTCCATCACCCTTTTTTGACCAAATTCCATCACCTTCAGTACCAAACTTTTTTGTATTTCAAAAAGCAATACATAATTTTGAATATTTAGAGAGACATGACAAATATAAGGTTCAAGAAGGGGAATATAACTATTGGGAATTAGGCTTGGTCCACCTTTGATGGATTAGGCCCAAACCCATTAGCTTTGGGACCAAATAAAATACCTAAATATATGTGGGGTATTAGTTGGTAATATTCCCTAAGTGTTTAAAATTAAAATCAAGTGGGAACAGTTTCCTAAAAGTTTTGGTGGGAACAGTTGTGATCGAACGTGGCTTCATGTTCTGCAGTATAATGGGACATATTCTCCCCAGAAGAAAAATAGATTTTGAAAACAAAACTCTCTCTCTCTCCTTTTCTCTTGTTGAATTTGCTGTGTAAGATAGCTGAAGCCTTGGTGATCTAGTTCGTGTGGATACCGTAAGAGTTCGAAACAATACTTCATGTACACCCAAAACCCTACAAGAACAAAGAAGTTAAAAAGACTCTAAAAATAACTACACAATCCATGACTAACCCTGTGATCTAAGGCCTAGTGGCTTTTTGAGCAAAATAACATACATAGTAAAAGACTCAACCTATAGTTATTGAGACTCATCATGTTTAAGGAAACATTACATATTTGACATTATGAAAGCCAAAAAGAAAAATTCATTTAACAAAATAGCTAAAATAGTGTTTTCAATATATGATAAATCATGTGTTAGCTTTAATTTAATCTTTTGTGCAATGAATGAATGAAAGCAAAAGCTATATGCATAGTTAGGAAATCATATCACAACTATTTTTTCAGATTGCTATATGGCAAAGTTTCACACTTTTGCTCGCGGCATAATGCTTTCCCCCCTCCTGATAACTAAGGCATGCATGGTCATGATCAATTATGAAGTAATACTTCTTGGATCTTCATCACGAACATCACCTATAAATTCATGTGAGTAATTAGGACAACTAATTAAATGATGTTTTAATTAAGAACAATTACTATAGTAGTACAACATGATGGCTTCAGATTGTTACATCATCATTAACACTTCATCAAGAAGAATACGATAAGGCGTGTTCTTTGTGGAGATCGTTCCAAGAAACCATGGACTAAGAATAAATGCTTTGAAAAAAAGTAAAGTTTGCTATCAGTGATACAATATGCTCTGCTGAAAGTTTGGAACAAGTTGAAAGGTACCATCTTTACTTGGTTTTTTTTCTTTGTATTAAGAATGATATTTTGTTTTTGCTTGCATGCTGACTTATGTAAGACTGGTATACACTTCTAGGGATGGCTGTGCTGACTAACTTTGTCCCTACTACAAGGGTACTTGGGGTTGAAAATATAAGGGGACAAGGCGTGTTCGTAGAGCATTGCTATGTTTTAAAGTTGATGTTTTTTACTTCCTATTTTTCTTTGATTGTATTTTACTGGCTTTTGGAGTGTGTAAACATTATTTATTTGATTATTATTTCATTGTAAGTTTGATGATGCTCAACAAGTATGGTTAAAGATTTACTAAATAATTGAAAGTTATTTCTTAGTTGAAACTAAATGTGGGAGAGTAACATGGTGACTGTATGCATTCATTGTTATATCATTTTAGTAATAAGCATTTTCTTATAAATACAAAATGAAGTGTATCACCTTCTGGTGACTTAATATTAAGAAAAGGATAATGACAATTGGCAAATGCTCTCTCTCTCTCTCTCTCTTCCATTGTCCTCTTGCCCGTATAAAGCTTCCTTCATGCATGTTTGCTTTTTCATGGAAAAGTGTATTCATAATGCACAGACCAAAACTAACACATCTGAAAGCTCCTGATAGACTCTAAAAAGAACTACATAATCCATCACTACCCCTTTGATCCACAACCTAGCTAGTTTCTTTTTGAGCAAAATACCATCACAGTAAAAGACTTGACCTATAGTTATTGAGAGTCGTGCTTGTAGAATTACTAAAAAGGATAACGGCAATTAGCAAATGCTCTCTCTCTCTCTCTCTCATGAATTATGATCATCTCTTTCAGCCATTCACCAGCCCGCACTCCTGTCTTTCTTTTCTACTCTGGCTTCTCCTTCAACAATTTTGACCAGTCAATTCCATATTTTTTTTATTTATGAATGAATTACTCATTGATTGACAAAATCTATCCACTTCTTATATTTATAAACTTCCATAAAAAAATATAAATAAAAATGTCAAATATGATATTGCCCCTGTTCACATGCTCCTTATGACCTTATTAAACTATGTTTAATAAACAAACCATCCAAGACTGAATAGAGGATTGTTTGATCGTTTCTCGTTGTTTGTTTGGGAGTGCCTTGTTTAGTTGCAATGTAACTTATCTAAAATAAAAATTGTACTTACTAATTTTTTTTAAAAAAATAGTCATCAAAGATTAATCCAATTTGAAAATTGGGGATAAATCCCCATTTGACAAATTAATTGGAAATGGGACCTAAAGCATTTAAGTCCTTGAGTGTAATAATTAATAAGTGTGAGGGAGAAAATGACCTAATTACCCTTTAAAAAAATCCATCTTGAGAAATATCCATAGTTCACGGAAGGACATCGCTCTCCACTGTGGAAGCCAATAGAAAGTAAAGGGAATAAAAAGGTTAAATTCCAGGTTGTATTTCAAATTCAGGAATAAATTTAAAAAGAATTCAATTAGCAATATAACAAAAAGCTTTTTGAACGTAAGTTTGTCCTTTATGTCAGAAACTTTTAGGATGTGAGGATGTTGAGCAAATCAAGCCAAGTTCAAATTCCGAGCTTAAAACAAAACACATATATATCCGTCTGCTTAAAAACCCTTATCAACTCCCCCTTCGCCAACTCGCCCTTCTTCTTTGATGACGTCGTTTTGAGACCCAGCGCCTTCTTCACCTTGTTTCTCCCAGCGTTTTGTAGCATACGTTGAACCCATCTTCTCCTATCGACTAGACCAAAAAATTGAATCCCCCTCTACACAACCCCAAGAGATCATTGCAGCCACCGCCATAGTTAATCACACAATCGAAGCCACCAACTATCTAGTTTCTTTAGATTTCCATTCCTAATTATTGCCCTGTTAATTTTCTTCTTTAGTTAACCTTTTCAATGGATATGTAATTCTTTGTTTTAACATTTTATTTCTTCATGCCACTAACAGAGGAAACAAATCATATCAGTAAAACATAATTTAAAAAGACAGAACACTAAACACACTATAAAGATATAATTAAAGGATAAAGGCAATTAACAAATGCTCTCTCTCTCTCTCTTTCTCTCATTCATGAATTTTGATATCTTCCTTAGCCATTCACCAGCCCCTACTCCTCTTTTGCTTTTATACTCAATTAAGATATGTGTGTGTTTGCTAGATGTGGTAAAAGATAATACCATGCTAATGATAATCACTCTACCATTAAAAGACAGTATCTCAGAAACACTAATAATATATATTTTATTACCAACCTCTCAAGTCTTAAACTCTTAATATAACTGACAGAGCACACACAATTCTGAAGCTCTTAATATAAGAGACAACACACACACAAGGCTTAAACTCTTAATATAATTGATAGCACACATACAAGTCTCAAACTTTTAATCGTCAGTAGTAGGGTCCTCTTCTTCTTCTCGTCGGCAGCAAGATCCTCTTCTTCATCTTCTTCGTTGGTAGCAACAAGGCGATCTTCACTGGCAACTCTAGCCTGAGGAATCCTGGTGTCATAGGAAGGATGAGAGTGTATGGACACTGCTTGAAGTGTCCAACATATTTCTTCTTAAGGAGCCATATTTCCCACCTTTTCATACTGCCTTTGTATCCAACCATTAGCATTGGCAGGAAATGAGAACCGAAAACGTCTATTGTCACCTACTCTTACTGTTAACTGGGTTGGCCTACCTTTAAAAGGTAGCGGCTTATAAACACTAATAATATATATTTTGTTGCCCACCTCTTAAATCTTAAACTCTTAATATATATGATAGAGCACACACAAGTCTGAAGCTCTTAATATAAGAGATAGCACATACACACAAGTCTTAAACTCTTAATCTTTGATAGCAGGATCCTCTTCTTTTTCATCGGCAACAGGATTCTCCTCTTCATCTTCTTCTTTGTCGGCAGCAGCAGGGCGATCTTCACCGGCAACTCCAACCTGAGGAATCTTACTGTCACAGGAGGGGTGAGGGCTTATAGACACTACCCTGAAGTGTCCGACATATGTCTCCTTAAGGAGCCATATTTCCCACCTTTGCCTACTGCCTTCGTAATTGTCTTGATTCAGCATTGTGATCCAACCGTTAGCATTGGCAGGAAATGAGAACCAATAATGTCTATCGTCACCCATTCTTACTGTTAACTGGTATGGTCAACCATTAAAAGACAGTGGCTCAAAACACTAATAATATATATTTTGTTACCCACCTTTTAAGTCTTAAACTCTTAATATAACTGACAGAGCACACACAAGTCTGAAGCTTTTAATATAAGAGATGACACACACAAGTCTTAAACTCTTAATATTAGAGTGACCTCTAATATTCACCGATTGCATGCATGGGGTCCTCTTGAATGAAAGGCACAAGTTTTGAGGATCTTAAATAAATAAATAACTAAAATTAGGGCAATTGAGTCAAAGGATTCAGTTAAACAATCACATGGAACATTCAAAGTATCACTTGTACCTTGAAGATTTTTAGTGTTTTCCTTTTTTTTAATAATTTTTTATGGAAAAATGCATCACCCTCAAAGTCAGAGTCTCCTCCATTGCTCTTTTTTCTATGCTTCGGTGTGTAAGTATTACTCTTGCCCTATTTATAAATTCTTTTCTATTAAAAAATTTGGTTCTACTTATAAGTCCAGTTTCAGGATAGTAAATGAGTTTTTAACTTTTTTACCTCTATTAACTATAACAAACAAAAAGAATTTCCATTAAAAAGAAATGAAGAAGGACTAAAAGGCTAGGAGAGAGAAAAAGTAAGCCCGTGAACACATTTTGGTGTTGCTAGCTAATAATTCATTTTTTTATCTCAAAATCTCTTTATAGTTTTTAGGGAAAATGTCGATTAAATACCATTTGAAATTGCAAAACCCTAAAAAGTCTATTAACATTTTAAAAAGACATAATGGTACCAAGTAAGAAATTAGGTTTTTCAAGTTTTGACACTTTTACCATTTTACCCCTCAAATTGTTTTTTTTAAAATAACAGTGGTGCCCCTGTCAGATCACCACCTCTGGCCGGCCGCTGGAGCGCCGGCAGGCCCTCGACGGCAAGAGCTACAGCCGCCGACGGCAGGAGCTCCAGCCGGTGGAGCTTTTTTGGTGGGAAGGGATGCTTTTGTTTTTTGAAAAAACTTACTTGAGAATGGCAAGGGGTGGGATCAAACCCATCCCATCCCTTTAGCAAAGAAGCATGGTGGCCATTGGGCCACCACAACCCCTTTAATATATATATATATATATATATACTTTATTAAATATGTATAATATAAAATAAAGGCGTAGTAGCTTTGACAAAGTCAGTAATGGTTTTGACAAATTCAGTAATGGAAATAACAAAATTCGTAATAGTATTGACTAAACTGTTTGCTGATGAACCTTGACTTGCATGTTTTCATCAGCATTTTTGCACAAAACGCTTTTGTCAAAACCATTATAATTTTTGTCAAAATCATTACTAAACTTGTCAATCTCATTACTGAATTTGTTAAAATCATTTTATTTATATAATGAATGTTTTCATAATGGGATTGTCTAAACCATTACAATTCTTGTCAATTATGGGATTTACAAGTTTAGCAATGATTTTGACAAGAATTGTAATGGTTTTGACAAAATCATTTGCTGATGAATCTTGACTTACATGTTTTCATCAGTATTTTTACACAAAACGCTTTTGTCAAAACCATTATAATTCTTATCAAAATAATTACTAAACTTGTCATTTCCATTACTGATTTTGTCAACCATAATCTGCTAACTTTTCCAGTTTGATGTATAGTCCTGCCTTTAAAACATTTGAAAGCCTTTAAAACATTTGAAAGATATTCAACGCTTGATTCTCTGACAATTACAATTACATACGAGTACTCACTTTTTAAGAGAAGACGAGTGAATTCAAATCACATTAACAAAAACAACTATTTGGACTCGAGAATCACCAAATATATGTACTTCAAAGATTTTGGGAACGTACTTAAATAAACATTATGGGTGGTTGAGGATACATTATGGGGACTTGAATATTGATGAGAAAACCTATTTAATAATTTATTAAAGAAACATTATTTATAAATACATCAATAATTTCCCACATTTTTATTTTTAAATATGTTATTGAAACTTTCAACTGATATCAACAATAATTTGAATGACAGATATTCTAATTCTAATCCTCCCTTAAAAAACAGTTCCCCTCCTTTTAATATATTTTACCCCTAAAACAATTCAAAGAATCAAAGAATTCACGCGTACGATCTTTGGTTTTATAAATAAATTGAAATAAAATAAACATTTACCTTTATCAAATCCCAATGACTTTGTTGGTGCCACAATCCTTGATTGGTATGTCTCCAGAAACGTAAAAGCAGCCCCCGTTGTAGAAGAAAATAAGAACAGGAAAGCAAAATCCAACAACACAGCATAAGATAACGAAGTATACAAAAAATTTAATAGAACCCAGATCTAGAACCAGGAACAAGGATGGCTGCAATAGAGGATGAAGGAGTCACCGGTGGTTGGAGAAATTAAAAAGTTGAGAGAGAGAAAGACAGAGGAAATTGAGGACCAAGGGATGACCATAATCCCATGTATATTTATAAAAGGACGAAGGGGTGAAGCCTAAACAGAGAAGGGGGCGATGGCCGGTGCGACGGTGGTGGGGAATGAGGGGCCGCTGGTGAGGGTGGCGGGGGAGGATAAGAGGGGCTATGAGGAGGAAAAGAAGAGGTACGCCGGAGAAAGTGATGATAAAGGAGGAGTGAGGATTAGATGAGATGGGAGAGAATGCACCCAAGAATTTGTTGTGATATGTGAGATAGTGAAAGATAATGGTATTGCCACACCATGCTGACCTTTTTATTATTATTTTTTTCAAAATCTGCAAATTAAATGCGCCCAACTTCATATGCGATCACCTTTATGCATATTGCATTCAATATTGCAGGGGACGAATGGAAGCAAAAATGGTCTAATGCATAAAGAAAGCACGTAAAGTAGATACAATTTATTATTAGATACTTTTTCATGTGCTTAATATAAGACATATTTAGAAAACTAATATTGATTCTTAATATAAGACATATATAATCTTTCATATTTAATTATTAATATTTTTCTAATTTACTCTTATTGATACTCATTCAACAAAAATCAAAGAGGAAAAGGAATGAGGGAATTAAGGAAGATGGCTCAGGGTGTTTTAGAAAATATATATCATGTTAACTAACTTAATTAACTTTTTTAATCAAATCAAATGAGGTAAATTCGTCTTATATTAAGGATGAGAGAAAGGAATATATTTAAGACATTTGTAACTTTTGTGCGTTTGGATGTACAGGAAAAAAAAGCACTTTTTGTATTTAAAAACATTGTTTCAAAGGAAAAATCTCCAGATAAGGGTTAATTATGTTGAATTCCCATTAATTCCTTTAGGGGAGCGCCATAAATGGATTGAGTGTTCAGTGTTGATATTGGATTGGTACTACCATGTGAACCATTGCCTCTCTAATATAAAATCCTGTTTTACTTTTCCACCGCCACAATAAAGATGACATGAGAAAGGAAATAGTGTTCACCGAATACTAACATTGTACTTTATGGGGTCTATTTGGGTTAGCGATGGTAAAAGTGACTTTTTTTTTTTAATTTGATTTTTATAGGATAAAAGTCAGATTGTAAACATGATTTGTGTTTGGATTGGCGGTGGCAGAAATGAGTTTTTTTTTTGAAAAGCCAGATTTTTGAGCTTTTTCTCAAAAGCTGCTTTTGAAAAAAAAAAAACCCAATTGTCGAAATGCTAACCCAAACACCCAAATTTTCAAAAACCTAGAAACCACCGTGATTTTTTAAAAAAAACCCGTTTAGGACGACAGAACGCCATACCAAACAAATACTAACTTATTAAATGGTGGCAGGTTGAGTTAACTTGCCAATCTCCAAGTTTGCCCCTTTTTTTGAAAAAAGAAATTGACATTAAGAAAAAAGAAGTTATTGACTTAATGTTCTAGTCTTAATTTAAATATAGCCTAATTACAAATTTTTTTTAGATACATATATTAGTCAAGCTAGCTTGGATAGTTCATACAGCCAAACATATTACACATCAAAAGATTGCATATAGTCGTTCCTTATGATCGGAATACACCTAGAATGGGGGATCGGTAAGACAACCAGACATTGAACTAAGTTCTGAGCATCCTTTGCCAAGTAATCAGCACACCAGATTGTATCTCTTGGTGTATAGATGTTCAACATCCCATTCAGAGTAAAGCAAATCCCTAACTGCATTAATCTCTAATATGAGTGGATGATGTAGACCACTATCTTGCATAATCAAATGATACGCCTGAGAGAATCTGTGTAAGCAACAACTCTCTGGAATCCATATTGTTTAGATAGTTGGAGGCCTTGGGATAAGGCCATAAGCTTAGCAATAGTTGGTTGTACAAATCCAAGTCTTTGCTGAAAACCGAGAACCCACTTGCCTCTATGATCCAAAACAAGTCCTCCACATGCTGCATTGCGGTGATCATCAACTGAGCCATCAGTATCTAGACGAACATATCCTTCTTGTGGCAATCTCTAGGAATGATCTTCTCCAGCATTATAGCAAAAAATACGATGCTTCAAGTTGTTCGAGACAGTAGACTCCATGATCTATTACAGGCCACCATGAATAAGTTCGTTCGATTGAGCTCAAACTCCTTCCATGACGCCCTTACATCTATTCTTCCATAAAAGCCAGCAGATGATACTGAATATTTGGACCCATGGCAACTGATGAAAATAAGGCTTCCCCAACGAAAGTGAAAAATTGTCCTTGAGCCATACCTGCAAATTAGATCGAAAAAAACTAAAACGAGAGTTAGGGGCAATGAAATGTAACCACACTGATCTCGCCATCTCATAGTCATGAAGAATGTGTATAATGGTTTATGGTTGATGACACTGAAAAGGACACTCCTTACTAATTAGTAAAGCTCTCATAGCTCTAAGTGAGTTAGTAGGTAGCCTCTCATGAATAATCTACTAGAAGAACATCTTCACTTTCTCCAGAACAGGAAGTTTCCACGCTTTCTTCCATAGTGCCGAGCAATTCCTATCCCGTTGAGTAGAAATGTAATTATAAGCAGTACGGACACTAAATTTGCCATCCGAAGCTCTTCTCCAGCAGAAGGGATCATCTCCAGTTTCATATGGAGGAGGAACCTGAACTATAAGACTAACCACCCAGTCTGGGATAAACTCCCTCCATTGTGAAATGTTCCACTCCCCATTCAGTAATACAAAGTCCCTTACTTTAGCACATGGATTTAAACAAAAAAAATTATGATCAACAAACTGAATCAGGGGTTCAGCAAGCAGGGTTCAAAAATCCCACCAGACATTGTCTATAGTTCAACTACGCAAATTTCTACCAATTCCACTATAAAAAGTGTACCAAATAGCAATAATACTATGTCACACACTAAAGGAGTTGGCCTTTTTACACACCATGGGATAGTCGCTATCGCTACACCCATACTTCTCCTTTAAACAATAAACCCAAAGGGCTTCTGGTTGAGTTAAGAGACCCCAACAAAGTTTCATGATGAAAGAAATGTTTTGTTTCTTAAGATCTCAAACACCTAAGCCACCCTCCTCTTTAGGTTGTTTGATTTGGTCTCAAGAAATAAAATGCATCTTTTGACCTTGGTGACATTAATTCCATATGAAATTACGGCTGATCTTCTCCAACTCCTCCAGGATGCCTTGGGGAAGTAGTATGGTTTGCATGTGATAGCTCGGCAAGGCTGACAATACCGCTTTAACCAATACTGTCCCGCCTGCCATGGTTAGATATCGTCCCTTCCATCTTTTCAATCTCTTTTTCGATTGCTGGATGATGGGCAAATAAACAGCTTTAGTAATCCTATGATGTAGCAAAGGTATACCAAGATATTTGCCAAGAACACCGGTAATCCCCACCCCCAAAGAATGACTTAGCTCAAGCGCCCTATTAAAATGAACATTGCGGGAAAAGAATGCTTTAGAATTGGTCAGGTTGATTTGGTGTCCTGAGACTTGACAAAAGGCTCGCATAGTATCTCGCATCAGATCAATCTGGTCTGTGGTAACCTCCCCAAACAGGAGAAGATCATCTGTAAAGAAAAGATGTGATATTGGAGGAGTATGGCTATAAAACCGAAGACCCTTCCAGTGACCTTCCCTGACTTCCTTGTTGATTAATTGACTCAGGCGCTCCATACAAAGCACAAATAAATAGGGGCTTAAGGGTCACCCTGACAAACTCCCTGAGTAGGCCTAAAATTCGGAGACTCTGAGCCATTCTAAAGAATCTTCATGGACACCAAGGAGGTACAGGCCATGATGAGGTGAACCAGTTTATCTCGTATCCCAACACAAGCAAGGGTGGATTGTAAAAACTTCCAATCGAGATGATCGTAAGCTTTCTCCATGTCAACCTTGATTACGACCACTCCTCTTTTCCATCGCCTACTAAGCATAGTGTGGATTGCTTCTTGAGCAATGATAACATTATCACTACTCTGACAGCCTACTATGAAACCACATTGTTAGGGTTGGATCAAGTACTGCATCACCTTCTTCATTCTCTCAGCAATAATTTTAGTAATAACCTTAAAGATGACATTGCAAAGAGAGATAGGGTGAAAGTCTTTTAAGTCATGGGATTATCAACTTTTGGAATAAGAACAATGTTAGTATAGTTGATATCCTTAACCTTCTCAGGTTGATGCCAAATTTCTTGCACAAGAGCACACACCTTATCCCCAATGTGGGCCCATTGGGTGTGAAAGAAATATGCCTGAAGACCATCTGGGCCAAGAGTTTTGAGAGCGCCCATCAAAAAAGTAGTTTTTTATTTCAATATCTTCCACTTCTTTGTGAATTAGGACATCATCATTGGGGTGTAAGGGGGAAAATTGGCATACCAATGTGTAGAGTCAGGGACCTTGTGATCCTTAGTATACACATCGGTAAAGAACTTGGCAGCCATGTCTCTTAATTTATCCAAATTAGTAACCCAATTTCCTTCGTCATCTTGAAGGGCTTTAATATATTACTTTTTCCGTTTAATCAATTTGGGTTAAGGAACCACCCACTATGACATGTTCTCTACGGCCCACATGATTTTTGGAGAGCCCATTACGGTCTTTTCCAACTTCCTGGCCGAGCACGAGTTTTTCCCTATGAGATTGGGCCTTCCCCCTTGTCCTAGCCCATCATGCAAAGAAGGCCCCACTCCATTTTTTTTGTTCTTTTCCTTGCCCATTTCCTTAGGCACGTTTTTTCCCTTATGTCTACCTCCTCCATGGCCTGGGGGCTTTCGAAAGTTTGAATCCCCGCCCACGTCATCATCATCATCACAACCGACCTGCTCCTCTGCCCCATGGTATCCCGTCACCATACTGTCAGCTGCCCTTAGGTCGGCTAGAATTTAGAAGTGTGAGGTTCCTCTGCCAGTCTTCAGATTGTGGCCGTACCGCGTCTCAGGTGCAGGATTCTTCTCTGTCTTGAACCTCTTCTCCAATCTAATGCTGCTCATCTTTTTCGTCGCATTCCCCGACTGTGGCTTCCTTCCTGAAAAAAGCGACCGGCGTGTATTCCCCACAAGCATCCAATCCCCAAAAATTTCATCAGTGCTGGCTTTAATTGGTGGTGGCGTGGGCTGAATCCTCAGTGGTACACTGGGCTAATCTTGCCCTGAAGCCGGTTGCGTGGTATCCCGATATGCTCAGGGGTAATGGTCCTTGGGGTGGCCATAGCGACCACAAGAAAAACAGATGAGACCCAGCCCTTCGTACTCCACCTGGTAGACCGAATTGGCTATAATTACTCTTGAGACAAGCTTCTTCTGGAGGTCAAGCTCTACACAAATCCTTGCATACTTGCCTCTCTCAATTTTTGCAGACTCAAAGGCAGTGGTAAATGGGGTAAGCATATCTACTTTCATTATTCCTCCAATGTAATTACCCAATCTGGTAATAAATTCCTTGTTGTAGCATTGTATTGGGATATTGGGTATTCTAACCCAAGTGATAATTCGTCCAAGTGGATTATTATGAGGGTCAAAATGAGGAGACCATTTTTGCACCAAGATTGTGTGTTGTTGCACCACCCATGGCCCCCATATAAGACTTGTTGATACTGCTGTCCCCACCCCTCTTTTTGAGGTAAACGAACCAGAAAGTAATTGTTGGGTATATCCATAAGATCAAAATGAGGAGTACGCCATATACGGCTGAGGTATGCCTTTAGAGTGTAAACATTGTATATTTTGCCTAAGACGGTTAGGATCAATGCAGCATTCCAGGGGCGACACCAAGTATTGTATTCCTCTGCTGTAACAAGAACAACCAGGTAAATCTGCATAAGAGCCCTCACTTCCTCAGAAAGTTCTGGTAAATCCCATTCCATATTAATAGTGTCAGACAAAAGATCCTCTTCTTCTATACACTCACCTCCATTGGCAATGCCATTAAAACTAAGAAGGGAATCTTTGTAAGAAATAGAATTTGCCTGAGGCATTTGTCGATGGGAATCTTCATGCTCAATGGAGACATCAATCACTGAAGAAGGTTTATCAGACATAGCAGTGTCCATGGTAATGCGAGAAGAATTATTTTTCATCTTTTTATTGCTACCACTGGCTAGGACATCGGAAGGCGGGTCCGATGGAAGTTTCCGAAGGTTCTGGTCATCCATGTTGGATGAAGGAAGGAAGGAAGCACACGATTCAAGAGATAATAGACCTTTCACCGCAACTCAGAGCAACAGATGTCGCTGATTTCACTGAAACCACGGAAATGGCTTCTAAATAACATAGCCTAATTACTAAGGTGGTCGAAATGTCTTTATAGTACAGACTAGAGGTACTATGCTCTTAAACATTTCATCAACAAATAGAAAACTATACTTTTATTTATTTCAAGTAAAATTGTAGGACCAATTTTTAAATGGAATAATGTTTGAGGGACTAAAACCTATTATTTAAAAACCATGGTAAGTGTGCAATTATGAAAATTCATGTTCCAAAATTCATGTCATTTCCTTGTCTTATATATATAAATCCTACCTTCTGATACTCTTTATAAGTGCACTATTTTTCAAATGGTAAGGTATGTGACCACTAGTAAAAAATCATTGCCTGCATTGTGGAATATGTATACAATTAATGTGTAATTTCAGCTTTATCTGTGTATACATATACTTTTCATAAGATTCTCAAAAGTTGAAGGAGGTTCTGGTGAAGGGACAAAAAGAAAAGAAATTGTGCAAAATATGAAAGCTGTAGAGTTATCCATGCAAATATGGTCAATAAAACAAACAAAAGAAAGAGTTGTCCATGCAGATATGGTGATATCAGGATTGGAATTTTTTTTATTTTTTTATTAAAAATAGACAGACTTATGCAAAAGTTGCAGTAATAAGTTCATGAAAAGGAATGCTTTTATAACGAGGAAATAGATCTTTTAAAAAAAATAAAAAATTGTTTCCAAAATTTCACAAAAATGGAATGGCTTGAGAAGAGAAAATAAGAAAGTAGTTTGAGGATGATGTCAGAGTGAATCAGATCTGAAACTTCATGGGAGTTTCAATCTTTATTTTAATTTTAGACATTCTTTATTTGGACCAATATATCTTTTATAAATAACATCTTACAATTCAAAACATCTTTTTTCTTGGCCTCATCCATGAACATCTCATTCTAAATATAACAAAAGGCTAAAGCATACTTTTGATCCTTTAAATTTATATAAGATATCGTTTTAGTCCCTTAAGTTTATAAAGTGCATTTTTAGTTCTTAAAGTTTAACACCGTAAATGTTATTGTTAGAATTTGAAGGATTGAAATAAAGAGGAAACAAGAACCTCTAGAATATTGTTGAAACCTTAATGCTTAATCTTTAGTAGAAGCAATTGAGCAAGAGCCTTTATATAGACAAATACAAACTAATCCTAGAATCTAATCTAATCTAACTTGAATAAATCTAATCAAATAATAATATCAACATAATTTATATATAATATCTCAATATGAGAATATACAAGATATTAATATAAGATATAATAACATATTAAAACCCTGTTCAAACTCAAGATCATCTCGAGTTTCTCAACTAAAAAATGGAAGCGACAACCGGAAGAAGCAGCTACAATAGTAGGTGGACTAAAAGTAACATCTTGGAGCAAGTGTTGATATGGACGGAATAGAAATGACGTTGAGTTTATCTGGATAGAACCAGACAACAAAAACAACTTGGAGCAAGTGTCAATCTAGAGGAACAGGAACAACATCAAACTGATCTGTATGGAACCAAACAGTCTTTGGGTCTAGGTGGAACCAGATGATGGTCTTCAGGTCTAGGCGGAACCAAACAACCTAAAGATCTGGGCAGCACCATATGGTCAAAAGATCCAGGCAGAACCAGATGGTCAAACAATTTGGACAAAGCTCTAGGATGAAACCATATCCTCTCCAGGGAACAAAAGATCTAGGTGGAACCATATGGTCTTGGCAGAACCAAATGGTCAAAAGATCTGACCAGAGTTATGGGATGGAACCATACACTCTCCAGGGAATGGGTCTATGGATCTAGACGAAGCTCTGGGACAGAATCATACATTCTCCAAGAACGGATCTGGGATGGAACCAGATAGTTTGCAAAGGAAAAAACACATGCATAGCCCACTATGCATTGGAGGAAGGCACATAACCAGAGTCAGAAACTTTTTCATAGGCTGAGATGATAGAGAGAACGACCGACAAAGAATTTTTTAGTTGAGGATAAGCCAGTCTTACCAATAAGAGGAAGGTTTTTGAGTGTTCAATTGGTGGGGCTGAGTTTGCTTCAAGTCATGGCTATTCTCAACACTCAAGGAGGTACAACAACTATGAGTAAGAAGGAATGGACGTTCTCTATTCTTCTTGTACTTCTTCCTCCTCCTCCTCCTCCTCCTCTATACTATGTTAGAATTTGAAAGATTGGAGTAGAGAGGAAACAAAAACATCTAGAATATTATTGAAACATTAATGCTTAATTCTTAGTACAAGCAACTGGCAAGAACCTTTGTATAGACAAACCTAGACTAATCCTAGAGTCTAACCTAATCTAACATGATTAAATATAATCAAATAATAATGTCAATATAAGATATATAATATCTCAGTTGAGAATATACCATATATTAAGATAAGATATAATAATATCTTAATAGTTACTAATGAAAAATGCTAACTAAGTAAAATCACTACTATAAAATATGAATTTAGTTACACTAATCTTATGGCACTTCTTCAAACAAGCATCGTAAGAGACTTTTTCTTTTTTTTAAAAAAAACATCCATGTGATAGCTATTTCGCTTGACTAGGAAAGGGCCATGGTTGCCTAATACATTGTATGGTGCTTACCTGAGAAAGCACCTTACAAGGGGTTACTTCTAAAAAAAAAAACTCCCTTTGTGGGCAATTGCTATACAAGGGAATAGTAAATGTAAAATTGGATATTGCCTTGAGTGGTGTTGGGCTGCCAATCGCCATTCAAGGCAATGGTGCAATTTTTTTTAAAAATAAATTCCTTATGTACATGCCTGTATTTTTTTTAATAAATCCTTTGTACATACAAGCATCGGAGGAGACTTCTATTTTTTTGAAACAAAATACATGTGGCAACTATGACGCTTTTCTGGTTAAGCGCCATAACTGTCCATGTATTTTTAAAAAAAAATAAGAGAAAGTTTGTTGGGAAAGTAACAAAGATTCATTACCATGATAGATGCTTCAAAGGCTAACTTTTTATTTTGTCCTTCTTTAGTTACATACAGAATAATAGAAATTCCGTAAGTGACAAAACTCCATTACCATGATAGATACTTCCTTGGGAAAGTTTGTCTGTACTAAGAAACAAAAACTAAATTTAAGAATTGGTTTAGAGGTCAAAACTTAGAGATAAATCATGTAATATCCTGATTTGTAATTAGGGCTAATGATTCTGATAATTATTGTAATTATCTTGATTAAGCACTATTATGATCTATGTAATATGGATTTGGAATAAATACATGTGGTAATTAAGATCAATGGTTGTGATTCCTTGACCGTGGGCCGGAATCCTATGTGTTGTGATTTGGTGAGCTCTTTGAGAAAAAGTGTAGATGGTGACAAGTGGCATAATGGAGGCCCTTGGATATGACACTAAGAGACAAAATACCACTTTCCTCTCTCTTCTCTCTCATTTCGGTGGTGTGTGTGTGTGCTAGGGGAGGAAGTGACATTTCATCATCATCTTCTCCCTCTACCATATTCTCTCTCTTCCATTCCTCCATTTTCGCTGAATCAAGCTTGGAGAGAGAAAGGAAAAGCTTTAATCTTTGGTAAGAAATGCTTCTCCTTTACTCCAATCCTCTTCTCTAATATTGTTCATCTCAATGAGAGCTACATTGTGATGATTGTAGAGCCTTGGATGGTGTTGATTGGGATTTTGGCCGAAATAGAAAGTTGAGAAATCAAGGTTCTGAATTGAGCAAAGAGAAGAGGTAGGTATTTTGATCATGTTGATATATTGTTTGTGAATTGTGGATAAGTTGGGAAAAATCTGGAAATTTGCCCTAATTTGCACCAAATGTGGATTTTAGGAGTTTCATTGTGTTTGCTGTTAAAAATGAGTTAATGTTAAGTTATTTGATTAGTGGAAATAACCTGGAATGATGGAAATGTGTTAAGGGAAATTTGGAGAATGTGTGTCATTGAGACCTTAATGAATGATTGTGGTCAAATGGGTTTTTGGAGTGTTTATGAAGTTGCCATTGTGTTCCCTAAGTAGTGCCAAGTATGTGTGAGCTTTTGGTAGAGTTTGGGAACCTTTGGGAGTGAATTTGACCATCTGGTGTTTCTGGTTTTTGGCTGCGTTTCTGGGTCTCTGATGAACATCACTCGAGCACAGGATGATCATGCTCGAGTGATGGGAGAGTTTTTCCCTGTTCTGCTTCGAGTGCGCCTGGGTTTCATGGGCAATGCTCGAGCACATCGCTTTGTGCTCGAGTGAGCGAAGAACATGCTCGAGTGAGCATGGTCTGCTTGAGTGATAGTGGGAGTTCAGAGTGAAGGGTTTCTTTCAGGTCTTCACTTGCTGGTGGATGCCACGAGTGTGCTCTGACACTCGCAAGCATAGCCTTCTCACCCGAGCACTGGGGGTCGTGCTCGAGTGAGGTTGTGCTTCAGGTGGGAGTTGTGCTTGCGGGTGGTCACTCGTGGGTAAGGTGCTCGGGTGTGCCTTCTCACTCGCGGGTGTGAGGTGTGTGCTCGAGTGCAAATGGCTGTGCTCGAGTGATCCTGGTCTTGGAGAGCGATGTGTGCTCTCGGGTCCTTACTTCCTGAGCTTCTCTCGCAGGTGCTCGAGTGAGGCATTTGTCCTTGTGCTTGAGTGAGGATCAGCGTGCTCGAGTGAGCCAGTGCTCGAGGGTTTCCTTGTGCTCTCGGGTGCTCACTCACAGTCTCACTCTCTCTTGTGCTCGAGAGATGTCCGTACTTGTGCTCGAGTGAGAGCATCTGTGCTCGAGTGAGATGACCAAAAATCTGTGTTTTGCCTTCGAGTAAGGGGTCTTTTGGGTAGTGTCTTCCAACCCTTTAGGCATATGTTTAGGCCTCTAATAGTCACCTAAAGAGTCCTAAATGATAACCAACATAGAGTATTATTGAAATATACATATGGATAAGAAATTGATTGGTTGTCCCAAATTGATATAGGATTTGACATCTGTCGTCCTCGTGAGGCTAAGGTGCCAGAGCCAGTCAGGAACGATACAGGCAGTGACTCTTTCTTTATACCTTGTGTGATACATTGTATGTATATTATGTCATTGTTTGAAATGGATTTCGCATGCTGCAAGTATTGTGAAAACTTGTGTGGAAGCACCGCTTTACCAATAGTCCCTGAGTCGCTAGCAACGGTTCGGGTGAAGGTCGTATGCCTTCCCGGCGGTAAAAGGGGATGAGGTTAGGGTGTGATATATGTGTATATGTGGGCCGAAAGGCTAATTGTGAGCCGAAAGGCTATTTGTGAAGGCCGACTGGCCATTTGTGAAAGCTGAAAGGCTATATTTGAGCCGTGTGGCTATTTGTATGCACTGCCACGCCAATAGTCCCTGAGTCGCTAACAACGGTTCGGGTAAAGGTCGTATGCCTTCCCGGCGGTAAAAGGGGATGAGGGTGGAGTGACTTGTGTTGCTGTATGAAATGATTGGTGTGCATATTCTGTGATTGCATGTGGTATGAAATTGTTGTTACTACTGGGATTCTTTAGAATCTCACCCCTTCCATATGACTAATCTTTTCAGACAGGGCAAGTGGCTCGAAAGGGAAGCGGACAACTAGGAGTAGTTAGGCTTACTCCGAAATCTAAGTGGTAGTTGGTTATCATAGTTTTGGATGTGGGATTGACAAGTGTACTTAAGAATGTAAATGATTATTTTGGTTATGTAATCCCCATATTTGGGAAATCTTAAACCCAAGTTATTTATGTAAGTAACCCGGGGTTTGCCGGGATTTTGGTTTCCGCACTCTGATATTGTTTATGTGATTTGATCGCTCTGGTAATTATATCCGCACGTGAATGTGAGGCCAGGATTAAGTATGCTTTAGAAATGATTTTGAAATACCCCATCTTGGGATGAGGGATTATGAATTGTTATTTTGTCTTATTGGTCTCTATTTCACTTAAATTTTGTAATCCGGATGAAATTACGGTGAGGGGGTTACAAATCACCCCTATTAAAAAATATTTTAATATTTTTTAATAAAAGGCCTTGGACAGCGTTTCATAAAGTCCAAGGCCTACCATGGACGGCGCTTGGTTTACCAAGCATCGTCCAAGGCTCAGCGTATTCAAGGCACCAGGCACCATTCAAGGCACATTTTTGTGCCTAGTATTTTGAATATAGGCATTTTTTTTAAATTGATTAGCTATGACGCTTTGATAAAAAGTGTGGCAACTACTCCCACTTTGTATGGCGCTTGTATATAAAGCGCCATACAAGGTGCTATTTAATTTTCACAACCCGTCGTTCTCATTTTAATTTTCATCTTCCTCCGTTCCCTCTAGCTCCCTCATTTCCCAGAACCCCATTGCAATATAAAGCTTCCTCTCCCATGTGTTTTTTTCCTGTCTAGGCCTCCTTCAAAAACTCCCTTGCATGTAAGTGTTTTTTTAAAACATTTGGTTCACGTTTTCATTTCTAGTTAAAATATGTCATAATCTTATATGTGTGCTCATAATTTTTTTTTCCAGGTATTTATTTAAAGTGTCAACTCTATCTTCTTGAACTTCCTATACATTGTAAGTTTTTAAATTTTTGAGCTTACAAATATAGTAATACTTAATTTAATCCTCCATAGAAGTAACGTGTGTAACCCCCTTCGCAATTATATCTGAAATACGCGATTAAAATGAAAGAGACCAATAATAATCAAATGACATATACTAACCCATCATATGACGGGGTTTTCACGAATACTTTTTGAAATCATTTATAAACTTGGTCTCATATTCACATTTCGAATACAATTACTACGCGAAGATAAATCACATTCATATAAATATCAGAGTGCACAACTTAATCATCCCGGCAATCCCGGGTACATACCTTCGCTAAAGATACACAGGGTACAATTGCCCATTACAGTTCTTCAAATGGGGATTACACAATCTCATCTCGGAGGAGTCCTAGCCGCTCCCTCCATGAGCCACTTGCCCTGTCTAAATTGTTGGTAGGGGAGAGTGAGATTCGAGAGAATCTCAGTAGGAAACAGATACCATAATGCATGCATGATAGATGCTATGTGTATGACATGTTAGCTTTATCTAGATGCATGCCCCATAATGATATTTCCGCATGCTCAATGTTTCATGTAACAAAACTATGGCCACAGCAAAACAGAAACAGAGCTTCATTTATTCAAATATGCTCTACACAATCAAGTAAAGCAATCACATACATCACTACACAAGCAAAACTATCAAATACATGCAAGTAAGGTAAGTCCCCTACCTCCAGTCTTTTCTCCTCGATTTGCGTGCCAGCAACTCGGGGCTTTACATTCGATCCTACAATGTCAAATATACCATTTAGACACTTCCATAGTGTTTCTGGGGGTTACATGAGGCTATATTGAAAATTTACTAAAATACCCCCGGGGACCCGGCCCAGCCCCGCCGTACCCGGTCCGGCTGTACTTTTCTTGAAATTTTGACATGGGCTATTCTGACATATTTTCGCCCAAGGAATCCATTTCCGGACTCAGAATTATCAAATTCAATGTCAAATTACGAAATTGCCCTTGGCAGCCCTACTTTTAGGGTTTTAGGGGCGTTTCCATAATTATGCTTTCTCGGCCTTTTTCGAAAAAGTGCCCAACTGTAACCCCACCTAATTTTCCCTCCTGAACTCAATGGAATCATCAAATCATTGAAAATCCAACTCTAAGACCCATTTATAGCCTAGACCGAAATATATGGGTTTTCTAGGGAAAATCAGGGTTTTCCGGTTTCGGCTCCGTAAACACGTTCCTTTCTACTCCTAACCACTTTATTGACTATTCCATTAGGTTAGAACTACGATTTAGTATCAATTTGGGCAGCATAACAGCCCCACAAACCCATTTTCCATTTTTAGAACCAAAGACAATCCGGCGAAATTTCACCGATTAAATTGTCTATAACAGCCAGAATAGTCAATATGCAAGAGTTTGGATGTTACCTCAAGCTCCCACTAGCTTTTCCTTGTCTTGGCTGAAACCCTAGCCCCTTTTAAACAGTAAAATTAAGCTTCAAATACCTTAATCCATGTAGAAGAGAAGCTTAGGAAAAGGATTATACGCGTTAGGTACGATTTCACCGAAGAAATCGACCTACCTCCCGAGTTTTCTCCTTCCTTCTCCCTATTTTCTCCAAGGTCTCTCTCTCACATTTTGTATCTGAAATGGCGTCGGTTTGGAGGAAGGAAGATGAATAAAAAGTGTTTTAACATTAGGATGATGTCATGTTTTATTATGCTGATGTCATAAATTCCATTTTCGGATTTTCTGTCCAAACTTTGCAAAATCATAACTAATTCTAGAAAAATTGAAATGAGGTGATTCCAAATCCAAATGAAAGGTATTTAAGTCCTCTTCATTGGAAAAATATTTACCAATACTAGAAATCACCACACAATCCCAGAATTACACAAATGTCATCACTGCCCCAAAACAGAGTCCATTTTCGACCTCAAACTTTGGACAGTCATATATCCCAGTTCCCAAAACGAAATGGAACAAATTATATGTCCATTTTGAATCTTGGGATGTGAACTTTAAGACTGGAAATTTTCATAATTTTCTGACATCATTTGCCTAGTCAAAACATCCACACGAGAAGACTGGCCATACAGAATTCACACTGGACAGCATTTCCAGTTTTGCAACCAATGTGTCCAATTCAATTTAAATCAATTCCAATGATTAAATACCACAACATGACACCATTTCCATCACAATACCCCATTCAATTCTTCCCTCTATTCTAAGTCAATTTGGATGTTGATCCACAATTGAACTCAAATACAGGGTTTTGGCGTTGCTTATAACACAAGTGACTGCAATCCACTTTATATTCTCTAAAAGGGTTCATTAATCACTAACCATGTCCACTTTTGTAGTCATTAACCCCTAATCACAATTTGGGATCTTGCTAAACCAGGGCTTAGCAATCCATTAATCTCAGGCTTATTCTCTAACCTCGAGTCTCAAAATTCGGGGTATTACAACGTGTATGGCTCAAGTTTAAGCAACTTAAATACTGGAGTTTTTTATGCTTAACACATGAAGATACAATATTGTAAAAGATACGTGCTATGTTATTTCATTTTTCTGTGGATTGTATTGTAAATTGCTGTGAATTTTGAATTGTAAATAGAGGTTTCCATCAGGAAAATAAAATAATTGTGAAAAACTATTTAAAAAAAAAAGACTTCCTACAATGCTTCTCCAGAAAAAGTGCCATTGGAAGCCAATGGCCCTTCCCATTGACTTCCAATGACACTTTCCTGGAGAAGCGTCATTGGAAGTGCCACCTTCCTATGGCATTTCCCCATGAAAGCGCCATATCTTTATATGTAAAAAAAATTTTAAATAATCAAGCTATGACATTTCTATATATTCAAGAAGCGCCGTAGTTTGTTTTAATGATATTGGAAGGTACGGTGTTTCCTAAGCACCATATTGTTCTTTAAATTAAGCGTCACAATTTGTGTTTTTTATAGTAGTGAATTAAGGGGTGACTATTTCAATGTTGACAAAGCAAGCTTTCAATTTTTTCTTTGATATACATAGTAATAGGTTCATCTTCCTTTTGTTCTAATAATAATTGGAGTTTTTACTGCTGCAACGAGGTGATCTAATTGACTACAGGGAATATATGGAGAGGGGTCCAATAATCGATTAGTTCATCTATTGCATGAATAGTTACAGAGAAGTTGCTATGTCAAATGATCCCAAGTTTGATCATATTGACCTCCGAGAAGCAAAAGTAATGCCCGTGAATTTAATCTTTTTTTCTTCCATTGAATCTAAAATGGCTTTTCTATTGTTGTTCTCTTCCATTTTTTGGGAAGTAATTTTCTTCACATATTTTTCATGAAGCTTCTGTAAGCCAGTCATGCCCAAACCAAGGCCAATCAAGAAGGCATTGATATTATGATATTATAAAAATATTAATAATTAATTTCTTGTTTGGTGTTAAGCGGTGGTGATTCATGGAGGAAGAAGGTTTTTGGCGGAAGGAGAGAAGGGTTTCCCATGAAAATGAATTAAAAACTAAGCTTTTTCTACAACTATTATTTTAATTAAAATCTTTTTTTTAGGCATAGCACAATCACCATTTAACTTTGTTTAGTCAACATTTTTTGTTAGTAACACTAACAGTGTTAAATTTTAAGGATTAAAAATACACTTTATAAACTGAAGAGACTAAAATGATACCTCGTATAATTAAAAGACTAAAAGTATATTTTAGCACATAATAAATATTGTGCTTTACGCGATTCCTTATTTATTTTGAATTTTGAGAAGATAACTTTTCCAAATTAGAACTTTGGGGGAAAAAAGGTTCTTCAAAGGTTTTAATTTCTTATAGGTATCTTTTTGTGATCAATTCTTGCTTATGTATTTAAAGAGCACTTACAAAAATACTCCTTCGATCTTTAATATAAAACATATTTGAGGAGTTGATCTTAATCCAAAACATAAGATATAGTTTTCATATTTGTCAATCTTTTCGTAATTACCCTTATTAGTGCTCTTTCAACAATAATCAAGGAGAAAAGGGAATATAATGAAGGAATTAGGAAAGTTAACTAGAATGTTTCAAAAAATATATGTTATATTAACTAACATAACTAATTTCCTCAATCTAATCAAATTATGTAAATATATCTTATATTAATCACCGGAGGAGTGCTTACATATCATCCATTACAATTACATGTGAAAATTAGAACATACCCCCTTTACTTATATAAAAGGATCACTTTACCACTAGAGCAATGCACCAATATGCAATTCTTATGTAAGGGAAGGAAAACATCCATTGTGATCACTGGCTTCCTCGTACCACGCTGAGAAAACCTCACGATTTTTTCTCTTTGTGCATACATAACATGTTCTTATTATTGACTTGGAGATGGGGAGAGATGACGAGAAACAAAGGTTTGTAGCCAATGTTAACGTTGTTGAGATATTATCAACCGGAAAATGAGTCAGGAGACACATATAGATGCCTCTAAAAACGATATTGAGATTTGAGATACCTAAAACTAAAAGTAATCAATTTTAAAATAATATATATGTAACAAATATTCATCACTTTTTTGATAATATTTAATTAAAAAATAACTTTGAAATTTTAAATTCAATTAATATCATCATAATCTCCATGATAAGTGATAACAGAGGGAAAATACATAACGAAAGTACGACACACTTCTCTTCAGGATCAGATTTTTTTTAATTAATCTATCAGTATCTGCACATGCAACAGTTGGGTGGTTGAGGAAATATACCCAACGGAGACATGTTCGTTTTACCAAAGGATCCATGTACCTCCTGTATAGCCTGACTTTCAATCGAATCCAATTATTAAATCCCAATTTTCTTACAATCTTACCGGCTTTCACATCACTAACCCTTGTTTCTAACAGGATGATAATTTGAATATCCTCACCCCAGAATAAATCTCTGACTCTACCAAGAATCAACTTGGACGCCAGACCACGACAATTCCAAGACACCCCCTTCCCCTATTCCAACTTAAATCGCACTGCCCTCAAAGCCAGACGTCCAGTGAGTGCTCCTTTTTCTATTCTCGTGGGGTGTGTATGTACATAAATATAAATTAAAAGTAAATAAAACCACTAACAATTTTAAAATAAATATTTTAAATGGTTTATAACATATTAATTTTAAATAAAAATAACAATATCAAAGATAAATACAAAATCAATTTTTCTCCTTTGGAGGAGAGAGAGCTTCTCTCTATAGGCAGTGGTTCTACTACTGCTCATGTTTCACGTTCATGCTAATTTCCTGGCTTTATCCTCAACTCTGTTACCTTGGGTGGTTTCTTGATTTTGTTTTCTGCAGTTTCATTCTATTCTGGTTTATCTCTATGGCCTTTCCTTGGCAGTGTTTATCCTTGGGATCCAGATATCTCAATTGGTGATCTTTCTTTTTCCTACTTTACGGCATGGATCCAAATCTTTGGTCTCCCAATGGAATTTTATAATTTGGATGTAGCTTGCTCCTCGGTTTGGCACCCTTATACAAACTGATTTTTCATCTTCAACGGTTTTTGGTGGTTTTCGTTTTAAAGTTAAGTGCTCTCTCAAGTCCTTCCATCCGGATCTTTCCAACGTCCTCCTTCCCTCTGGTAAGCCACTTCGTCTCTCTTTTCTCCTAGAGCATGCTTCTTCGTTATGCTTTGGTTGTGGTGAGATTGGTCTCCGTCGGTCTGTTCGGGGATGCCATGTTAACAATGTGTGGGGCCACGCTCCTCTCATATTTGCCGCCATAGACGTCCTTTGGGCTTTCTAATCCCACCAACTTGGATCATCTCAATTCTTTCAAGGTCTCTGCTTCGGTCACATCTACACCCAGTTGTTCTGGTTTAACCAAGCCTCCACACATTCTTTTCCTACCTGTTCTCTTAAACGGAAAAGGTCCGACCTGCTCTCTTATTAGGTTAAACGAACGAGACTGGTTACCACAACTTTTAAGGCATTAATGGTGTGTCATTTGAATCGATTTGATGGGTGTTCATCTTATGATGACACTCTTTGGTTTCCTTTGCGTATGTGTCGTCCGGTGCTTTCTCCCACCTTGCTTCCGATGCAATTTCCTCACACCATTTTTTGCCACTACTCTTTCCCTACAGTGCTTCGTGGTGCTCGTTTTTTTTCTCTATCCACTGGCCGGCATCGAGTTCTTTTAAATTGTTTCATACGCTACTCTGTATATTCTTAATCTTCTTTGGTGGCTCGGTTTAGGCGATGCTTGGAGCTTCTCTGTTCTACTAAATCCATCAGCTCCCAGGTCATGAATCATAGGAATTTCTCTTTCTTTTCTGAGGATGTCTTTTACTCATTCCTTCATCGTTGGAGGATTGCTGGACGGATGATTCTTCGAATCACTGCTGGTGATATCTTTTTCTTCCTCAATCTATCTCTTGGTGAACATGTTCCCCATCGATTACTTGGTTTGATGCACCATATGAATGGTTCCGATGGTTATATAGCTTACTACGTATTCATGGATTCTAGGAGCCTCGATGGCAATTACTTATGCATGTGAGATGGTTACTTTGTTGTGTTTTCGCCTGTATACTTCATTGAGCATTTCAGGGAGCTTATCCCTCACTTGCCCATCTCTTATCCTACTGAGCTTGATAAGTCTCTGTTAATTCATAATCGTGCTAATTCTACTTATATGAGAATCAAAGCTATGATTGGCAAAGAAGCTTTGGACTTTGCTCATGAACTCTCCACTTTTGGTGTCTCGGGCTCACTCAATCATCGCCGTCCTAATTTTGTGGAGCTTGCTTATGCGGGTTCGTGGTGGCCGCCACCGTAGCCGTGGGTCTTCTCTTCCAAACGCCATGGTCCCCGATGTATGTCCCCTACTTCCTTCGATCTGGGTTCGTGTGAAACTTCTGCCAAAAAGTTTCGCCTCGAATCTGCATAAGCATAGGCTTCATACCCTCCCACGGAATGGGCAGTGCCGTTCGAGGGTTGTGCTTCTACAGGCTACCCTGTTTTTCTTCTCTTCTAGCAGTATGGCTTTTGGTCTGGTTTCCCTGCATCATGCATAGTTTCGGATTTCCTCAAGTTTCTCTTCTCCCTCCGGTGTTTGATGAACCCTCTGCTTTCTGCGATCGATGGAGTTTTTCATCTTTCACCTCTCTCTTCCTACGGGAAGTTTTGAACCTTGTTGGTTCATCTGGGTGGCCCATGTCCTTTGGGAGACATGTTGCCGGTCCTTCTCTGGGTTCATCTTCCTCCGACTGTGGACTTGGCGCTGCTTGACGTCCGCCTTTCGTTTGATGCATGGTTCATGCCTACTGTGTTTGTTTTTTATTTCTGGTTGTAGTCTTTTTTTTTTTTTTTGATACTTGGTTGTAGTCTTTTTATTTCACGTGCTTTCCTTTTGCTGTATCTGTATGCGTTTCTTTTTAAGCTGTTTGTTTTTTCTTTTTTCTTGGGCTGGTCCATGCTGAGGCTCTTTTGTAAGCTGGCCCAGGTTATGTTGTAACCTTTTTATCTTGTTTGTTAATGGACTTGTCTTTTATTAAAAAATAAAAATAAAAATAAAAATGACAATATTATTTAGTAATTTGTATTATAACGGATATGTTGTTGAAACTTATGACTGATATCAACAATAATTGAAAGATAAATATTCTAGGGAATAATAAAGAAAAAAATTTAAAAATAGGAATAGATAAATTTTTTTTTTCAAATATTCGAATCATCCCTTAAAAAATAGTTCCCCTCCTTTTAATATTTTTTCGTAAAGAGATATTATTTATATATTAATAATGAATATATTTTTATTATAATTTAAAAATAAAAATATGTCCAATTATTATTAATTTATAGGCCATAGGCATCAGGCAATCCTACATATATATATATATATATAGGGGCACAGTGCTTAAATGAAATTACAAACAATTTCAGGGGTAAGATGTAAATTTAACGATGATGTTTTATTAAATATGCATCTAACACAATTAAATTTTATTAAATGTAAAATTACACACAAATATTTTTAAATAGAAAAAAATAACAAAACCATTAACCCATGCTAAATATTTGTTACTTAGTTTTTGTGGGACCCATGCTGTCTTCTCTCTCTTGTATACCTCAACTTTCTCATTCTCACCGGTCACCACCACCCCCCCTCTCTCTTTCTCTTCACTTAGGTGAAGATCAGGAGCCTTTGGAAAGAGATGTAAGGCATGTTTGTTTGGGCGTTATGATTGCTTATAAGTTGCTTTTTACGTAAATCGAGATACAACTCCTCTCACATACTTACTTCGTATACCATAAATCACTATTGAAAAGTTACTTATAAACAATCGAATCGTTAAAACAAACATGCCCGTAAGCTTTGATTCGATTGAAAGTGAGAGAGACCAAAACAAGAGGAATCAATGGGGAAACACAAGAGATTGTTTCTTGTTTTTTTGCTATTCGGACTTCTTCTCTATGTTCTTATTCTTGGTCATCTTCTCAAATTCGAGCTCCACCTTTTGATATGCTTTAACCTTGGTTTCCTAGGCGGCTGTGGATTTTGTCGTTTTGTTCTTGGCACCGCCTTCTTTCAGAATAATACTCGAGGATTTTTTTGCTGGAAATTGAAGTTGCTTTGGTGGAGCCTTTTGACGTGGCATTTAGCGTCTTGTTCTTGGTGGTGGAATTGAGCTTCTTCACCACAATATCGGCGAGGACGTTGGGTATGGTTTTGGATGATGAATCGGAACCAACTTTGGCAAGCTTGGTTTGATTTTTGGAGGATAGGTTGGATTTGATGGTGTTGGTCTGTTAGAGGGTGTGCACAAAGAGAGAGAAGAAGGTGGCGGTGACTAGTGAGAGTGAGAAAGCTGAGTTGTATAAGAGAGAGAAGACACTGTGGGCCCCACAAATAACAGGAGTTGCTATTTTTGCTTTTTTTTAAAATATTTGTATGCAATTTTACACTAACAAAATTTAATTATGCCAAGCACATCTTAGTAAAACATCATTATTAAATTAGCACCCTGACCTTAAATTAAACCCCTTCTTTCAAAGAACAATTTCTGATGCAGCATTTTGGCAAAATATTTCCAGGGAAAGCATCGTGGTAATTTCCGGTATTGTGTATGGTATTTTGCCAGAAAAGACTCAACCTGTAGTTATAAAAATTTGAGTAGTGAAGTCATGCATGTTATATGAAGACAAAAGATTGTGATGGAATAAAGATTATGAACTTAATAACAACTGTTACGAGAGGACAGGTTCATGTAGCTCCTGCAACACGCCAAACATAGAGCCAGCTGTTGATTTCACCCCCTTCTCCATTGTCTTCTTGCCCGTATAAAGCTTCCTTCATGCATGTTTTCTTTTTTATGGAAAGTGTATTCATAATTCACAGACCAAAACTAACCCATCTGAAAAACTCTAAAACGAACTGCACAATCCATCACTACTACTTTGATCCACGACCTAGTTGCTTTTTGAGCAAAATACCATACACAGTAAAAGAGATTAGCAGAATGTTATACTGTGTCATTAATTTAAGGGCGAAGGTGCAAAAATACCCATCTACATATGTCACATATGCGCCGGGCACCATTTATATTCCTTGGGTGCAAAAATACCCATGATCTTTATAAAAAGGGGCAAAAATACCAGCTCCGTCAATTGAGGCAAATGACCGTTAAGTTTTTTTTTGTGGGCCCCACTTTAATATTTTTTAATTAATTATTTTAAGGGTTAAGGTGCAAAATTACCTATCTACATATCTTTTGGGTGTAAAAATACCTATCATCATTAAAAAAGTGGATAAAAATGCCAGCTTCGTTAACAAAGGCCAACGACCATTAATTTCTAATTTTGTGAGCCCACTTTAATTATTTTTAAATAATTATTTAAAAAACTCTCACCCTCTCTCTCTCTTCTTGCACCCCTTTCCCTCTCACCCTCCTTTCTCTCTCCTCGTCCAAACTAGAGCCCTACCTTCACACCGACAATAACTCTCTAAGGCCACCCACATGATCACCGCCTTTATACTACCCGCTCCCTCCAAATGCCCTTTCATAGTTCATCATCGAAACTTTTCCTCTTATTAACGAAGCCAGAAATTAATGAATGTTTGCCTTCATTAATGGAGCTGGAATTTTGTCCACTTTTTTAATGATCATAAGTATTTTTGCACCCGAAAGATATGTAGATAGGTAATTTTGCACCTTAGCCCTTAAAATAATTAATTAAAAAACATTAAAGTGGGGCCCACAAAAAAAAACTTAACGGTCGTTTGCCTCAATTGACGGAGCTGGTATTTTTGCCTCTTTTTGTAAAGATCATGGGTATTTTTGCACCTAAGAAATATAAATGGTATCAGGCACACATGTGACATATGTAGATGAGTATTTTTACACCTTCACCCTTAATTTAATTTAGCTGGGTCAAAAAAAATTAATTTAATACCATCCATGGAAAATCATTTCTTTTATAGAACGGGTTTAATTTAAAAAAAAAATCGTCCACCCCCTATGCGATTTCAGCATTTTTCTTTATATATATACATACGCCTATATAATGGTCCACCCACTCGTTTGATGAGCTTGAGGTTTTTTTATAGTCTATTCAATCTTTCGCACACCAAATTAAAATACTTTCCTCTTTTGATAACATTTTTCACTATTTTATTCTTTGCTTGAAATATTAATAAAATGTAACCTTAAAAATTAAGGTTATAAATTTGGATTCTTTTGCTGTATATGATACAGTTTAAGGAAAGTGTTGTAGAATTTGTAAAGGAAAACATGCCCCTCATCAGCCAAAAATATTACCTTCTTTTTTACTTAAAAATGTTTATGCAATGGTTCTGTGTATGCTTTGCTTATGTCACTGTCCATAATTACAAATTCTGCAAATACATAGATCTTGTCGTTACTCTTATAGTCTTATAAACACCTTGTAAAATTGCACGCAATTTTAATACCATTAACTGAATCCCATATTTCATTTTGTGCCTGTGGTGATATGATATTAAGAAAAGGATAATGGCAATTAGCAAATACTCTCTCTCTCTCTTGTTCATCAATTATGATTATCTTCCTTAGCCATTCACCAGTCCCCACGCCTCTTTTACTTTTCTATTCTGGCTTCTCCTCCAACAACTTTGACCGGTAAATTCCATATTTTTTTTATTTATGAATGAATTCTCATTGATTGACAAAATCTATCCACTTCTTATATGTATAAAATTTTAAAATATATATATAAAAATAAAAATATCAAATAGATACAGCCCCTGCTCACATGCTCCTCGATCCTTTCTCGTTGTTTGTTGGGAGTGTTTTGTATAGTTGCAATGTAACTTTTCTAAAATAAAAACTGTACTCACTAATTTATTTAAAACAATATAGTCATCAAAGATTAATCCAATGGGAAAATTAGGGATAAATCCCCATTTGACAAATTAATTGGCAGTGGGACCTAAACATTTAAGTCCTTGAGTGTAATAATTAATAAGTGTGAGGGAGAAATGACCAAATTACCCTTTAAAAAAATCCATCTTGAGAAATATCCATAGTTTAAGGAAGGACATCCTCCACAGTGGAAGCCAATAAAAAGTAAAGGGAATAAAAACATTAAACTCCAGGTTGTATTTCAAATTCAGGAACAAATTTAAAAAGAATTCAATTGAAAAAATCCATCTTCTCCCAGCGTTTTGTAGCACAGTTGAACCCATCTTCTCCGATCGACCAGGTCAAAAAATTGAATCCCCCACCATACAACCCCAAGAGATCAGTGCAGCCACCGCCATAGTTAATAACACAATCAAATCCACGAACTGTCTACTTTCTTTTGATTTCCATACTTAATTGTTGCCCTGTTAGTTTTCTTCTTTAGTTAACATTGTCAATGGTTATGTAATTCTTTGTTTTTATACTTTATTTCTTCATGTTATTGAATGAAATCTCATTTCCAACGCTATCAACTTTGGCTGATAATATACCATATTAAAGATACACTACAAGAGGATAAGAAGACATGCCACTAATAGAGGAAACAAACCATATCAGTAAAACATGATTTTAAAAGACAGAACACTAAGCACTCTATAAAAACATAATTAAATCCCGGTTAGAAGCAGTGTTAGGGGGTGGATTTTCCTCCTCATTCTCATCAATCCTTCTCTTCATCTTCAAAAGCCTCATCCCCATCTTCCTCACCATTGGCATCCTCAATGGGTGGTTTTCCTCCTCATTCTCTTCATCTTTTTCGTCGGCAATAGTATCCTCTTCTTCATCTTCTTCTTTGTCGGCAACCTTTCCTTTTCTTCTTCTTCTTCGTTAGTAGCAGCAGGGCAAACTTCTTCGGCAACTCCAGCTGAGGAATCCTGGTGTCGTGGGAGGGGTGAGGGCATATGGACACTGCTTTGAACTGTCCAGCATATCGCTCCTTTAGGAGCCGTATTTCCCACCTTTGCCTGCTGCCTTCGTAACCGTCTTGAGTTAGCATTGTGATCCAATAGCCAGCAATGACAGGAAATGAGAACCGACAACGTCCATTGTCACCCACTCTTACTGTTAACTGGTGTGGTCTTCCCTGCTTGTAATGCAGGATTAAGCTACAGCGTCCCCAGGACAGTGCCAAAGACGGCAATTGACTCTTCAAGCAGCTTGAAGGAAATTAAACCTTCAGACTCCTGTTGTGAATCCTTTGACCTTCCTCCAAATATTCACACCACATATTCATTATTTTTATCCACTACCATTTGCTCTAATTTCCCAACAATAATATTCATGCTAACTTGCACTCTCTGTTTCTCTTCCTCACCAACTACAACAGTTTTAAGGTCTTTAAATTCATCGATTAGATCCTCCATATCTTCATACCCAGCCATGTTTTCCTAAAAACAACAATGGATAATTAGATAAATTATTATTATTATTATTATTATATAAACAAATTTTCAAAAATAAAAAAAAAATTATCTCACATGATTTGGAGAAAGACTGCACAATGGATAATCCCAAATACAAAGTGTGAAAGTTGTGTCCTGCTTTTTGAGGATTTGGCTTGTGTCTGCTGCCTAGCTTTCCGCTGCCAATCCTTTTCTCCCAAACTACACCGTTTTGGTGTAATTTTGGGATAAAATGTTGGGGCTAATCTTTTTTTTTTTTAAAATGGTGTATGGTATTTTGAAGTATTTTTTTGGACGTATCTAGTATCTTAAAATATTTTTTAAGTAACGTGCAGTATCTTAAACTAATTTTTAGTGCTTTTAACCCCTTAAAATATATTTTTGTTATACCTAGTCTATTAGCAGACTAATTGTAATTTTACCTTTAATGTACTTTTTCAGCTTTAAAAATTACTTTAAAATATTTTTTGGTGCTGATTTAATGATTTCTACCTACTCTAAAATATTTAAAGTAATTTTTGGAACTGAAAAAATACATTAAAGGTAAAATTACAATCAGTCTGCTAACAAACTGGGTATAACTAAAAATATATTTTAATGGGTTAAAAGCACTAAAAATTATTTTGAGATACTGCATGTTACTTAACAAATATTTTAAGATATTAGATATATCCAGAAAAATACTTCAAAATACCATACACCATTTTTAAAAAAAAAGATCAACCTCAATATTTTATCCCAAAACTATACTAAGTGTGTGTTCAGATTAGCTTTTGGAGAATAGCTTTTACAGTTTATGAGGTAAGTATGTGAGAGGAGTTTTGTCTCGATTTGTGGAAACGGGATTCTGAAACCATGGTTTTTGGGATGGCCGAACACACACTAAAACGGTATAGTTTGGGAGAAAAATATTGACAGCATAGGCAAGCCAAATCCGTTTTTTGATGGTTGAGGTTTTATAAGGCTCAGTGCTGTCATCTCATCTCTCCTCTCCTCCCCTCCCCTTCACATGAATACAAAAGGGCAAACTATTTAAGTCAATTATTCAGTCAAATATCACCTCTGAAAAATCGTCCCGCATATCGTACTTCAAAGATTTTTCCTTCAGAGTTTAAGCTAAATTCAGTTATATCCACTAACAAACATTAGACAATACGAACATCTATCCATTGGGAATTTTTTTTGTTTCACAGCCAGCACGTGCCACTGATATGAACAGTAATTTTAATTAATGGCAAATATTCTATTCCTCCCTTAAGGGTGTGTTTGGTTTGAGGGGCGAGTAGAGGAGGGAGGGGAGGAAAAGAGGGATAAATTATCTTTTTGGGTTGAAGGTATTTAAATTTTGGATGGGAATCTAAAATTTAAAAGAAATGATAAGATAAATTTTAGGCGGGGATTCAAAATTTAAGAAAATGAGAAGGTAAATTTTGTGTTTCTTTTGTCCAAAATTGTAATTTACCTACCCTCCCCTCCTCTCAAACCAAACACACCTAGTTAAAAATCGTTACCCTCCTTTTTAATATTTTTTAGCTTTTAAAATTTTTTTTCTTCTTTTAAAAATATTATATATATGTATTAAAAATATATTTTTCTTATGATTGACTCATAAAAAAATTGTGTTACACTTATAAATCCCTATATGAAATTTCATTTGACTGCTTAAAATTATGTTATTTTTTAAACCTTACATACATGTACAAGTGAATTTTAGACCATTAATGAAATTTCTTTCAAGCGCCTACATATATGTTACTTTTCCTTTGACGAAAAAAATAAATGTTATTTTTCCTATTCAAAGTTGTAACACCCAAATTTTATTCACCAAGAATATATTGTGATTATTATATATATTCAATGACATGGTGAATATTTAAAGCCAAATGAATTAAATATTGAAAATTGAAAGTTGAATAGTATTTTCAGTGAAATTGCCTGCGAGGAAGTGAGTTTGTCATGTGGTTTTGGAAGACCAAATGATGAGAAAAAATTATGAACTTACACAAGGTAAAAGTAGACATCCTAAGCTTTAATTTGATAGGTAATATGAATCAATTGAAGCTATGTACAAAGAGTTATGAATTTTTGAAGTTAGTCCAGAAAATCTGGAAAGTTTCTAGAGCAGCAGTCAGAGATTGAAAATCTGGGAATGATATGATCCCAACTAGTAAAAGTCCATATTTTTCCTTGAAACTAGATTCAATAAGGGTTTCATAGCCTTTGGAATCACTCCGAAATGATGTCTATAAAACTAGTTATGAATTTTCAAATATTGGTGAAAATTCTGCCCAGATTTTCTATTTATGCAAAAATGGAAGAAATAAATTAATCTTTTTTTTTCTCTTAATTATTTTAGAAATTAAGGGATGAAGGACGATAAGACAAGTGTCAAAATCCATTGAGACCAAGTGTCAACACCACATGAAAGATGATAGAGATAATTGTTGTGTCATAAGTCCTTACTTATGTCATAAGGTTAGGTAACCAACTCTTATACCAATTGAATTGAGTAATAGAATTAAAGATAGCAAGTGTCATTATCATATGAAGGGGGATTAAATTATAATTGATTTGGATGAGCACATGTCAAATTGCATTAAGATAATGCTACATGAACATAGTAATTATGATTCATGATGAAATAGTATGCTACCTTGAGTGTAAGGTTGGTTTTGTTGGAAGAAGCAATTTGGCTAGTTCGAGCATGAGAGGGGGACAGTTCTGTGAGACTAACCAAGGGAGGAAAACTAGTTCATTGCTAAGGGAAGCCAAATGGAGTAATTATGAGTAAATAGGAAGGAGGCATAGATGGAGGCATGGGTTATGACATGTGTCACCATAAGATTTAATCTTGAAATCAAGGGCTAGAATGAAAGAAGAGAGATTTCATAAAACTCATTTCCCTTTCCTCTTCCCTTCACATTTCAGCCAAGAGAGAAGAAAGAAGAGAGAGAGAGAGAGTTTGAAGAAGATTTGGTGTTTTAGAGAGAAGAAGAAGAAGATCAAGGTAAGAATATTGATTCTCTTAAGCTTCTCTTATCATTTTGCTTAAGAAACCTTCTCTAAATTCCTTTTCCTTATGAATCCATGATTTTGAAGACTTATTCTTAGCTCAAGGAGAGAGAGTGGATTCAAGATCTCAAGAGGTAACCTCACAAACCTTAGATCTATTTTTGTATGAAGTTGTTGTTACGGTTTGTATTTGGTTTTGATGAGTTATATCAAGTTTGTAAATTTGGAAAGCCCTAATCTTAAGGGGTTATACTGCTCAAATTTCTTTGAATCATGGTTAAAAAGTGTTTAAATGAGTTAATAAGGGGTTAGAAGTGGAAAAGTACAAGCTTTAGAAGCTCAAACACAAAAACTCCATTTTTCCTTTTTCTTGAGAAACTTTCGGCTAAGGTCAGAACAGGAGGTAGGAGCTGGATTTTCATGAAATAGATGGTTCCATTGGATTTAGTGGGCAAAAATATGTGAGGTTACATTTGGTCACTTTTTCGGAAAAGGTCAGAAAAGGGCAATTACGAAAACGCCCATAAAACCCTAAATCTGGGCTGTCAAGGGTATTTTTGTAATTTAACATGGAATTTGGCAATTTCAAGCCCGGAAATAGATTCCTTGGGCGAAAATACTTCAGGATAGCTCTAGTCAAAACTTCGAGAAAAGTACGGTCGGACTGGGTACGGTGGTGCCAAGTCGGGTTCCCGGGGGCATTTTGGTCATTTTTTAATATGGACTCATATAACCCCCAGAAACACTATGGAAGTGTCTAAACTGTACATTTGACTTTTAGGATTGAGTAGAGAGCCAGAGGGATTGGCATGCAAATCGAGGCATGTTATTCAAGGATCAGGGAAGGGCGATTAAGGTATGGAACTTAGAAGAAATGTGACCCACTTGCTTGCAATTGAAACAGATCACCTCTCCAGCACAGGTTTTGCCTGGATGGTACTTTCTGCACTGATAACACATTGGTCCCACTGGAGGTCTCTGGTCACTATGACCCCCAGGTTGGTAGGGCTTCTTGCTACCACCCCCATATGAGGATCATTGCCCCTTCCGCTTCTGGGATGTATTTGCCTTGCTAGGCTTATTCCGGCTACCACTACCCTTAGATAAGTACAACTCTCTCAAGTTATACTCCACAATTCTATACTCTTCCACGGCTTTATTGAAGTTAGTAAACTGATGAGCAGCTAACCTCTTCTTTAATTCGCGCCTCAATCCCCGGATTAGCATAGCGGAGCTCCACTCCTCATTATCCTTCTCCCGAAGATAGGCAGAATACCGTGACAATCGAGTGAAACGGGAAAGATACTCATCAAAGCTCTCCCTATCTCCCTGCTTGATAGCCAGGAACTCAGACTCTTTCCCAAGCCTCACCGACTTGGGGAAATACTTCTCGTTGAATTTTTCTTCAAATACCTCCCAAGTCAGTGGTACATTCCGGTTCTTCAATGACGTAGCGATGTTCCTCCACCACCGGTCGACGTCCCCTTCTAGCTTATACACAACTAGTTTTGCCTTCACCTCTGTAGGACACTCGAGGACTTCGAAAATCTTCTCTAACCAGTTCAACCAGTCCTCAGCAGCTTGGGGATCAAACCTCCCCCTGAACACTGGAGGCATATGCTTGCAAAACTTGGAGACCCAAGAATTCAAGTCCTTTCCCTCACAAACCAACACCCCTAGAGACTCTTGATTAGGCACCGTGTGAGGTGGGGATTCATGAGATCTATTGGAACCCTCAGCTGTCTCCTCATGATGAGTCTCTGGTCGAGTCTCCTCATGAGTTGACTGGTCCCTTTCCTCATTTCGCTTGGCCCTTTCCTCTCTGAGCTCTTCCCTCAGCTCAGCTATCATATCCCTTTGTTCCCGTATGAGATCCATCTTCTCTCGCGTAGGATCAGGAGGATTGTCATTAAGTTCCTCCACCTCTGGGTCCTGTTGCCTGACTCTAGTAAGAGGGCGAACCATTTCGTCTTTATCACTACAAATGATTCACCACGTCAATACCTTAGCCAATGTATACACATAATCCATAAAATTCATCTCAATCCACAATCAGTAGAAATACTCATGTGTATACGCAACAAGCACTTATCAATCAATAAGCTACCCTAAACTCAAAGGATTAAGGTCAACTAAGGAGATATCCTAGCAAATCCTCACCTTGCCAGGAACTATAGCTCTGATACCACAAATGTAACCCCCTTTACGTTTAAGGCCGAGATTAGTTCATAAAAACGTAATTAATGTGGAATTAGAGACCGTAATAGATTTTGGGACTTAAACCAAGTCAATCTTCCCAACATCATGGCTTACAAAAACTTTTACAACATTTGTTCATGACGGTTTCATATTCACATTCCAATACTAAATGGCTTGTACAAGTTGATTTCATTCACAAATATCAGAGTATAAACAATTTCCCGACACACTCGGGTTCCATTCATTAAATAAGGGATTTACAAAGGCACAAAGCCCACAATTCGTTACCCTTAACTTGGGGATTACACAAAACTATACTACCAATCCCAATATACATAATTGTTTCCCAAAAGCATCCCAATGATATACATGATAACCAATAAAACCAAAATATACTTCTAAACCGGAGCACTATCCGCTCTTCGTCGTCCGTTTGCCTTTCGATACTTCTGCCCTGTCTAAAACATGGTTTTTGGGAGAGTGAGATTCTAAGGAATCCCCATAATAACAAATCAATCATATAATGTACAATAATAATGCATATAAGCAAATCATTAACCACAACAAGCAACTACAACGGCAGTTACAACGGCAATGGTTAGTATGACACATGTCATCCCTTAAGATTGCTCACACTGAATTGCTCACGTTGCATTGCACCACAGCAATCCACACAATACATTTCACCACAGCTGGGATTCATATAATGCATATCATACACAAGCCATATACACACAGCCCACGGCTGGATTCACAAACGCCGCCCCACGGGTCGGATTCACAAATATCCATGTCGATTACGACGGCAGTTCAACGGCCGACCTAGAGATGACCACCGTCAATCCCTACATGCCTCACGCTGACCTGCTCATGCCGTAATGGACCATGGCACACATTTCATAAATTCAACGATAAGTTATGCATGCCAAAACATCATACATAATATGAGAGAAAAGTCACTACCTTGATCCTTCCGTGCGTGTCCTAGCACCGGTCTCTCTCGAGGAAGGCAAATGTCAAATCCTATATTCATAATTAGGGACGAAGGGTTATATTCTATTCCAAGACTTATTTAACTTGAAACACTTAGTTTTAGTTATCATAATTGACTCTTAGGAGGCCCCAAATGCCTCTAATAAAAGCCCTAAAAGGTTGGGAAACAATAGGCTAAAGATCTCCTTTCGATAACTCAAAGTGATGGAACACAGGGGTGGGCCGCGGCCCGCCCTTCGTTGGGCTGCGGCCCAAATATGGTCAGAAGGTCTTGGGCCGCGGCCCAAATCAGGCCAGAAAGGTTTGGGCCGCGGCCCAGAAATTTCCTGACACTGGACTGAACTTCAAAAAACCATAACTAATTCTAGAGAAATCGAAACGAGGTGATTCCAAAGACAAATGAAAGGTATATGAGTCCTCTTTCAAGGAAAAATATAGCCCATCACTGAAAATCACTACACAAATACAGAATCACCAAAAACTAAACACTACTCCAAAACAGAGTTCTGTTTCAATCCCAAACTTTGGACAACCATATCTCACAGAATTCTAAACGAAACGATGCAAAATATATGTCCATTTTGAAGCTTGGGATGTGAACTTTAAGACTGAAAAGTTTCATAATTTTCCAATACCATTTGGTCACTCAAAACGCTCGTGTAAGATGACAGCGAAAAACAGAGCTTAACCAAAACAGATTTTCCAACTTTTCCCAAGTGATCCAAATGAATCCCAAAATCAACAACCAAGCTTATTCCCACACAAAATCACTCAAGGAATCCAATGGAATTGTCAAAATCACCAAAATCCTATTCCATTATCATGCTTTGGTTTTGGGTAACATTAAACACTAAACTTCCAAAATCTCCAAACTTAACAATTTCAAACTCAATCAAATCTATCTATCCAAAATGCATTACAACATACAATTTCCATATCAAACACATACCAAACTCCCAATGGCCCTCATTTTCGAAAATGAGCCCAAAATTCCAGAAAATTCAAACTATTTCAAATGGTATGAAACTTAGATAGATAGATAGGTCTTACTCACCTTATCAACTTTCTCAAAGGAAGTTCTTGATTCACCACCTCCCAAAATTTCGTGTGGCCACAAACCACAACCAATGGACAAACTACAACCATAGAAATGTTGCTCTTAACTCAAGGATCAACTTTAATGAAGGGAGTTTGAGCAATAGAGGTCATTTACTTACCCAAAGATCAAGCTTTCTTCTTTCCCTTGCCTTCAACAATGGTGGACGAGAGAGAGAGAGCAAGAAGGAGAGAGAGAAGAGAGAAATGAGAGTGATGATGAGGAAGCACAGAATTTTCTGCCCCCTTTAGCCCCTTCATGCGCATAAGAGAGAGGGAGAGGGAGAGAAAACAATAAAATATAGATATTTGACCTTCCCGACAACTCCCATCATCATATAAGCTTGCCAAGTGTCCCAAATTAGTTACTTTAATCCCTCCATTAGCCATTTTAATCACACATCTCATTTTTCATTAGTTAGTAATTAATTTCTCCCTTAATTACCAACTCATGGCCAATAATTCCATTCTTCTAATTTTTCAATAATTATGACATATTAATTAATATTTCCATAAAACACATAATAATTCCAATTAAATTCATAATTATCCACAATAATCATGATTATCCCTTAATCAAAAATTGGGATATTACACTCTCCCTCTCTCTCGTTCATGAATTATGATAATCTTCCTCCTCAGTCATTCACTAGCCCTCACTCCTCTTTTACTTTTGTACTTTGGCTTTTCCTCCAAGAACTTCTGCAAATCACAATTAGGATAGATCGATATGTGTGTGTTTGCCAAATTTGGTAAAAGATAATACCATATGAACGATAATCACTCTATCATAAAAAGACAACTGCTCAAAAACACTAATAATATATATTTTGTTGCCAACCTCTTAAATCTTAAACTCTTAATATAAGAGACAACACACATAAAAGTCTTAAACTCGTAATTTATCTGACAGCACACACACAAGTTTTAAACTCTTAATATAACTGACAATACACATAAGACAGGGTAAACACTAAACAAACTAAACCCCGATCAGTAGCAGTGTCAGGGGTGGGTTTTCCTCGTCATTCTCATCAATCCTCCTCTTCATCTTCAAAAGCCTCATCCCCATCTTTTTTGTTATTCTCATCATATTAAATATACACTAACAGAGGATAAGAAGACATATCACTAACAGGGAAAACAAACCATATCAGTAACACTTAACCAAAAACATAAAAAGGTAGAACACTAACACTCTATAAAAATATAATTAGATTCACTCTTCATCGCTGGAGCTGGAGGGCTCTTCATCAACCTATCCTCTTCCTTAGCATCAGTAAATGCCCGATCCTCATCATCAGCATCATCTTGATCTCGATTGGGGTGAGTGCGCACCCATACTGCCCTTAAGGCCCCCCGAATAGCCTCTTGACTAACAAAAGCTCCAAATCTTCACGATTAAAAGCAATACCATAGTTAGTCAGTAGGAAGGGCCAAGACACACCATGTCTGACTGGTAGTGAAAAACGATACTGGTTGTCCGGCCCAAGTTTTATTCCTAAAGTGTGATGAAAACCCCATTTGTCATGTAGCACAAGGGTGTCTTCACCCTTATCTAAAAGTCCCTGTATAATCTTTATTGACTCTAGTCAAGGTGTCAATGTGCAGAAGTCATCACATTACACATAACATTGCACTTTCCTTACTCTTAATACCCTAACTACATGATCATCATCTTCCGCCGCTGGAGTGCCCTCTAATATTCCCCCCGATTGCATTCGTTGTGTCCTTAAGTTTCTCTCATATACGCTCATCGTTTCCAGAAAGTGCAAGTGATTTAATTTGATCGATAGTCATGTCTCCCTAAATGCAAGGCACAATTTTCAAGGGCGTTTGGGAGTTTATAGCCCCTCTTACATAAATAAATAAATAACTAAAATTAAGTTAATTGAGTCCAAGGATTCAGATAAACAATTAGAGTGTTTGGTTACGCGATCTGCTGGGTTAATAGCGATTGGAAGCCCAATCTCACGATTTCAAATGTATGCTGAAATCCGGTTGATTGGTTAAGCGATTGCACAGTTGGGCTTATTCCTCAATCACTCGATTTGTAAGAAGCTAGATATTGGAGCTTTTAGCTTTTAGTCGGAGAAGCAGAGGACCTGAAAGGCGTGAAATTGTGTGTAGTGAAAGTAGAATTTGGATCAGAATCAGAATCATCGGAACTGTGGTGCGAGGAAATGTGTGAGATGTTGGAGGATATGGTGAAGAAGCTGAAGGGGGAAAGAGGGTGGGTTTCGTCTATCGTTGTCGACAACAGGGGATTCAGTGTACTTGTATAACCCGTCGGAGCCAGAATAGGTGATTGCCGGCGAGATGGTGGATTGAATCTGGGAATGGGAGAGCGTCGAGAATAAGGTGATGAGTGACGGAGGACGATTACAGAAGAGGGTGGTTGGGGTGGGTGAAGTGAGAATGGAGGATTTGCAGAAACGATCACGAGGAGGGAGAATTGGAGATTTTCTTTGAAGCAAAAAGGCAGAGTTGCCATCATTCTCAGCCTATAATTGCTTCCTTGCTGCAATTCTTATTTGCCCTTTTCTTGCGATTGATATTCTGATAGAGTCAAAGTTGAAGTTGGTATGATTTATTTAAAGATTGTAGGTAGATTTTAAATTTTTGAAGATCACCCATAAGGTGTTTGTAAAAAGCACTACTTGGTGGATTCTATTTGAGATCTATTATATAGATTGTTGTGGTGCTGTGTTTATCGAGGAAAATCATGTGGATGGGCTTGATGATAGTGGGTGTATTTGTTTTGGTGATTGGATAAGTAACTTATTTTTACTTAAACTTATGGAATCTTAAGATGGGAAAAAAGTTAGATTGGGTAAAATGATGAGTGTTTGGATTAGCGATTGGATAAGTAACTTAAAGTAACTTATGTAAAAGTTAGGATGTTTGGTTTGACTTTTGCATAAGTGACTTTTGTATTAATTAAGAGAAAAAAATGAAAAAATTATGGAAATTGAAAAAATGAAGGACTAATTGTGGAAAAAAAACTAATTGACAACTTAAATGCCAAATGGGACCTGAGAAGATATCTATATTTATTAAAGTGGCATTATTGGTAATAAATTGATCCAAACCATCCAATGGCGACAGTGTTACCACAAGACACATTCTCAAAAGTTTGATGCCATTAACCCATCCAAATAAAAGTTCTTTGCACACTCTTGACTCACAAATCTCTTTCCTCCGGAGACATAATTGGGTCCGATATTTCTAATCTTCACACCAATAGAGACCTTACCAAAAAAATACAAGGCAAAAGACATAAAACCGTTCTTTGCAGACTCTAGCATAAAAATCTGCCTTAGTTTCATATATATTAGGAAATTATAAAATACATAATTTTGCACTTCACTCATACCCATGAAACAGCAGAGCTTTTGAACTACAGAGCATTGTGATGGAACATGTCTGGCAATGATAATTTTATAATAAAATTACAATTATAATGTGAATAAAATAGAAATTGTACAAAGTTACAGTTTTTCAAGAAGTAAAATATAACATAACTAATCAAATCAGAGGTCCCGTACAATTTGGTCCCTGATGGCGTCACGAACATGATTCATTTGGGTTGAATACGCTGAACATCATCTGTTAACGATGGGTCTTGATCTTGACTATTATCTAAATAAACTACATTATTCTCATTTTCTGCTTCCCTAAAGTCTACATCAATTTGAGAATTTCTTTTAATGAAATTATGTATAGCCATTATGGCACAGACAATGCGGACTTACGTGTCGAAGCTGTACTTACGCATATGTTGTAAGATTTCAAACCTATTTTTTCAGACTCCAAAAGTCCTTTCTATTGTGCATCTCAAGCTTGAATGATAAAAATTGAAAGCTTCATTAGGATTCTGAAACCCCCGGTGATTTCTGAATTCTGGGAGGTGATAGCGTTCACATCTGTACGGACCAAGATACCCAATGTTGTTGGGTAGCCAGTTAGGATTCCGAAACCCCCGGTGATTTCTGAATTCTGGGAGGTGATAGTGTTCACATCTGTACGGACCAAGATACCCAATGTTGTTGGGTAGCCAGAATCGACCAAATAATATTTGCTTAACATGTGTTAAAATCATTGTAAATGTGAGATTAAGTTAAATGTTAAATGTAGACAAAGAAACGTAATTGAAGTGTACAAAATATTTACCTTGTGGTGGATGTGGGAAATTCATGGTTGGATCTGAGACAGCAAAGTGAAAAACACGAGCATCATGTGCTGAACCTTCCCATCCTGCTAACTGGAACATGAAGCACATATCCCAAACACAAACAGCCATAACATTCTGTGTGGGATATCCTTTTCTCCCAATAAACCTATCTCGGCCCGGTCCAGTGATGACACACCTTATGTGAGTACCATCAATAGCTCCAATGACATCCTTGAAATATGGGAAATATCGATTATCGTCTGCTATTTTTGGATGACATTGACCAAATTCTGGATCGCGTGGCCTAATAATTTCCGTTCCAAGCTTAAGGCAGGCCATTAAAACCTTGTGTAGAATCCTACTTACAGTTTCGCCCGAATGTTTAAATATTTATTATACTAGCCTATTTCCTACTCCATGTCCAATAGTGAGCAAAAACATGGCAACCATTTTTTCAACACCTGTATTCCTAGATTCTCTTAAACCATGCTCACACAACTTAATGCACAAATTATAAAAAACATGTTTTTCTATTCTAAACATCAGATGACATTTTGAACCTTCATCTGCCAACAATTCTTGTACCCAATAGTGACATGTTCCCTGACTCGCTCTACGCGGTTGTCTGCACACATATGGCACTAAATATTGGCAAAGTAACACGCATAATTGTTGACGATGTTCCAACTCAGCCTCAAAAATTGAGGTGTCATCACAATCTTCATCTTCATCCATCCCCTGCAACCTGTTTCAGTTGTTACGACTTGCCATTGAGTACCTGTGATTGTGGTGTGAGCAGGATGATTAACAAACATAACATATAATATATATATATATATATATAAATGCCAACATGATAAAACCATTCTAAACGACAGGTCAAGTCATACGTTTTGGAAACAAAAAACTAAAAATGTCTATATTGAACTATCCATACATCAAATGCATACTACAACTAGTCCTCCTCTACGATATAACGCAAATAAGACATCAGGTACTTGGGATCTCGTTTCAATGTCACAAATACATCCCGACGTGTCTTTCTTTCCAGAGCTCGCATGCACCGGACTCCAAAGGCTTTGTCCGCCTTCACATCGTCAAGTTCCAGTAGATATTTCACAACCTCAAACATGCTATTTTCTTGAGGTGTCGTTAAAACCGTTGCTCTATCCATAGTCACATTGGCAATGACACTGACGGCATCAGCTATTTGCTTGGCAGCTGGAAGCTTCTGTTTTTTGCTTCTACTAGACCCTTCACCTCTCTTCCTTTTGGGCTCACCTCCAAATGCAGTGGGACCAATGCTTGATGGCCTCTCCGTTGTTATTCCAATGCTTGCCATTTCATTGGTAACTCCGGTACTAATTGCAGGGTCAACACCGAAATGTTCATCCTCACTGTCCCCAGAGCCTTCCTCTTCATGCATCGTGGGTCTGTAAACATCATCCTCCTCTTCCTCATTTGTCTGTGGTTGTATGCGAGAGGTTGAGAATCTGTGGTCACCGGACGCCATTCCATCTTTGAATATTATTCGTAACTCACTTTCATTCTTTAGGCATGAGTACTTATATCTCCTATAATAGGGATGGGTCTGCATGCATACAAGTAACAGGAGTCAAAATGCATATTTAAATTAATTACATAACAAAAAGTAACTATTTAAACTTGTAAATTGCACTTAATATTTTTTACCTGTAACTTCTCCTTCCACCAATCATCCGATGCAAGGACAATGTTCGTAACAGGGTGTCTGGCCACACTGGTCTCTTTGATTAAAGAATCCTATATTTTCATATCTTTCTTTAACACATCTAATCTATTTTTTACTTGTTTCTTCCCGTAGTGTTTGCCAGTCTTTTCAGTGAATGTTTCAATAATAGTCTGCAATGCTTTTGGTGTGAATGATTGCCCTCTGCGTTCTTTTTTGTATATTTGGTCAACGCATGTGTTGACAAATATCTCTGTTGACTGTACATCCCATACAGCTTTTGTGTCCATATTTAACTAGGAGAATGAAGGATAGAACATGTATATGAGAAAATATGTACCCCGCATGCCATGTACTGGAATTTAACTAGGAGAATGAAGGGCAAATCCCAACTTTTTGAATGAGGGCTATGAGAAAATATGTACAAGCAATCCCAAAAGCTTAAGCTAATAGAAAGAACTTCACAATTACTAGCATATCTATCCATCAAAACACGGCAAACCAAGACATGCAATCGGGCCAAATATCATGCATCAAAGGGAAAAATCATGGTTAATAAATTATCAGAAGTATGCTCTGAAAATCATTGATGAAATTTCACAGCAATCACATGTACAATGTTAAGTTACCAACTGTCTCTAGCCAGTTTGCCTCGGGGGGGGGGGGGGACTGTCTCTAGCCAGAGAAAACCAAGGAGAAAAGATATGATTTGTGAATCTCAATTCAAACGAAAAATGACCATATGCAGCAACCACATTGAGAGATCTCAATTACATACATTAGGCAGTATAAGAATTAATACCGAACTGAATGAAACACCTTTGAAATAGGCAAATTTTCTAAGAATTTCTTTGTGATAGATTATCTACTGTATACGGTAGATTAAATTGAAAAAAACATCACAGAATGAAAAATGAGCGAGGCATGACACTTGTTCCTACTTAAAAAAGGAACAAAAAATGCAAAGTAATAACAAAAGTGACATAAAAGCCGATCTACCACACTAGCACATTAGTTCAGTTTATGCTCTCTCTTTACTGCGAACCAGTAATAAGAACATTATCACAGGGGTCAGAGAAATAATGCAAAGGTCTTCAACATTCATGATCACAGTTCCAGAAAGCAGCAGCATAAGGATCATCAAGTGGACCCTCGTACAAAACTAACAGACCAAACAAAGCAAAACGCAAACATATCACAGAGCAACTGAGCAACCAACGAATATGAACAATAATTCTGAGCTAAAGCAGCGGCATTATACTTTTGAGCTTTTGCAGGTAAGGGAAGATGGAAAATGAACAAAACGCAAGAGAGAAATGGAGCAACCAACGTAACTAACAGATCAAACGGACCAACCACCGAAACTAACACATCAAACAGAGCAAACGAACCTATCACAGATCGACCACGACAAAGCAAACAATGGTGGTTCATTGAAATGGCTCCAAATGCAACCAATGCCTGTGAAACCGTAGATAAAGGGAGAGAGCAGAGATCTCAATTAAGTTTGAAAGGTTACCAACGAAAGAGACACGCGACAGAGCAGATCGGCGATGACCTTCAACTGTAGCTGGACACTTCAACGCCGGGCAAGCTCACAGGCTCTTGCTTGTACAGATCCGCAGCCCCTGACTCCAAACCGCAGCAAAACACACCGTCACAGTGCAACCCCACTTGCCGGGCTTTGACAGTAATGCCCACACAAACGGAGCCGGAGAAGAAGACACAAGCAACACCACACTATAGCCTAGATGATAGAGCTCAGAACCACGCCGAAAACGACCGTTGACTGCCAAAACCAGACGGATCCATGCTGCCACTAGCCATCACTTGTGGTCTGGTGTGCTTTGCGTGGAGAAGAGAATGGACAGAATTATTGCGAGGAGAGACGCAGAAAAGCGAAAAAGCTGGGGTGGGTAAATAATTTAAAAAGCAATAAATGCTATCCAACGGTCATTCATTTGGGCTGAAGCAAAAAAATGCTCCATTTCCCTGCTTTGCCGAATCGATGACTTTTACTTATTCTCACTTAAATGAAATCGGTGAAACAAACAGGGCTTGCAACATAAGTTACTATTTTGGACCGATTGGGCACTGTTTAAGCCCAATTCAGAGCCCAATCGGTCCAAACAAACACTCCCAATATTGATGGAATTGGGTGTCTTGAATACTCTTGAAGTATATAATCCATTGAAGAGGATTTGATGTTGAATAACTTGCTGATAAATGATTTCTATTGCAATAAAAGAAAGCAAGCTAAGCATGTTTATTTCAGTGGGTTACGTTGTGTTAGAGTATAACTTCACATTCATTCATCAACTTCCTTAGGTCATGTAGATAATAATAGTGTAGATGAACAGCTTTCCATGACAAATTTTGGTAGGCGATCTTCCTCCCAAATAAATCATATTTATGACTCAATTAGAGACCAAATTGTATGGAACATGTGATCCAATTAGTTATGTAATATTATTTCATCAAATTATGTATTTTTTATTGCCAAATTTCTCAACTTTAACTTCTATAAATTTTTTATAATTTTTAATTTATTTTCTCTCTTACCGTTATCACAAAAACTACATTGCTAAAGCTAATCCAAATAAGTTCTACTTTTATAAAAGTTACTTATACAACAGTTAATCCAAACATAAATCATATTATACAATCTGACTTTTACCAAAAGTAAGATTGTAAAAAATCAGATTAAAAAAGTCACTTTTATAATTGTTGTTCCAAACACACACACAATCACATGGAGCGTTCAGAGTATTGCTTGTACCATTGTTCTTTTTTTAATAATTTTTTTATAGAAAATTACCACTGCCCTCAAAGTCAGAGTCCCCTCCATTGCTCTTTTTTCTATCCTCCGGTGTGTGTGTGTAATATTATATATCTAAATTAAAAGTAAATAAAATAACAATTCTAAAATAAATACTTTAAAATAATTTTAAAAAATTTATATACAGCCACACAAACCGCATGTTACTTGAAACCTAAAACATTTGTTTTTTTTAGATACTAAATACATTAACTCATAAAACTGAAACATATTCAACACTTGATTCTTTGAAAAATACATAGAAGTACTCACTCTGTACGAAAAGAGGAGTGAATTCAAACCACATTAATTAAAACAACCATCTAAACTAGAGAGAATCACCAAATATATGTATTTCAAAGATTTTGGGCGGGGTACTTGAATAAACATAATGGGTACTTACATAATTGGTTAGAAAAAGTATTTAGTAATTTATTAAAGAAAAATTATTTATATATACATCACTAATTGCATACATTTTTATTTTTAAATAAAAATAAGAATATTATTTGGTACTCCTTCAATCTTAAATATAAGATAGAGTTGATTTTTTTGAAAATATAAAGAAAGCTAATTAAATTACTTTAAACTATTTATATTTATCATTTTTTCTTTAAATATTTTTCCTTATTAATAAACTGATATATAATCTAATAATACATAACATATAACATGATTAAGTAATTTATTTACCTTTTCGTCTCTCCAAATAAAAAACTAATTATGTCTTTTATTTAAGATCGGAGGGAGTAATTTGTATTATAACGATTGAAACTAGCAACTGATATCAACAATAATTTGAATGACAAATATTCTATTCCTCCCTTAAAAAACAGTTCCCCTCCTTTTAATATTTTTTACCCCTAAATAGTAAAAACTTGTCTGTTTCCATTTTTTTTAAAAAAATAAATAAATATATATATATATATATATATATATATATTAAATATATATTTATTACAGGCTTTTCCCTACTACTACCAAGGAATATATGTTATTTTTCTTTTTCAAATTTTTTTTGTAAAACAATTTAAAGAATTAAAAAATTCACCCACAAGTAACTTTGGTTTTATAAGCAACTTGAAATAAAATAAACATTTACCTCTCAGAGAAGAAATATAATATCCTCTGTAAAATCTCAATGACATTGTTGGTGCCACAATCCTTGATTGGTATGTCTCCAGAAACACATAAGCAGCCCCGGCTGGCTGCAGAAGAAAATAAGAACAAGAAGGTAAAATCAAACCCCATAGCATAAGATAATGAATTATAAAAGAAATTTAAGAGAAAAATATATATATTAGGATACCCAGAAAACAATTAAGTAAGTAAAGAAGGAGGAGAAAGAGGAGAGGAGATATGAGATTTTAGGGGAGGATCCAGTCTCATTATGCTTGACTCTCCTCAAAACCTTTCAGCCTCAATATTTAGGTTTTGTTTGGTTGAAGGTTTTATTAGGTTAGGTTAGGATAGGGTTAGAGGTAAAAAAAAATGGTGTTTGGTTGGAAGGAGATTAGGTTAGGTGTTGGATGTTTTTTTGTCTTCCAGTGGTCACCTAACCTAGATTGTGAACCCTCCAAAATTGGGATTTTTCCTAAGTGAGAGAATATTTATTTTCAATTGTGATTAAATTGCCCATGTCAATTTTTTAAAATTTCAACACTGCCATCCCTTATAAAAAGTCGTCACTTTGTTTCATTCCCTCTCCTGCCCGAAATCCCATTTTCTCTCATCTTGTTCGAACGCTCTGCAGTCGACTCCTTCATCACGCTGCTCCTCCAACGTCGTCTCAGGTCCTATAGATCCAGCCGTCGTCACCGCCACCGCTTCCTCGAGTAATAAATATATTGTAAAAGAAGAAGGAAAATATGTATAAGGGCATTTTTATCCACTTATAATTAACTCACCTAATCTAACCTTCTGAACTAAACAAGATATCAAACGTACCCTAACCTCTGTTTGAACCAAATAAAATTATAACATCCTCTAACCTAGCTTATTTAAACTTCACTTAACCTAACCTCCGTTGAACCGAACACACTGTTAGGGCGAGATTTGCAAATTACAATCCAATAACAAAAATTAGGGTAATGGTATAAAAATACTTATATTTTTTTTTTAAAATAACATCCACCACCACAAATTTTATTTAGATGCAAGGCCTTAGAATTTATGAAAAAAGAGCAAAAATGCAAGTACTTTCGCTACTTTTTGTTGAGTGGGCCCCATAATGTTAATCGAATTATTGTTTTAGAAAAAGCTGCACACTCTCCCTCCATCCTCTCCAACGTCCCTAGGCACGCCGCCGAATTCTCAACTCTCCCTCTCCCCAACACAACGCCAACTCCATTGAATCATTGATAGAAGTGAGGAACGGAAAGTTCTTCAAATATTCCTAAACTTTTTACTGACATTTCATCAGAGTTGCAAAGCATGGGTGTTTCTTTTTTTTTTAAAAAAAAAAACTAACTAATCATATTTTCGGGGGGCAAAATCAGCGAAAACCGAACAAAATTCATCTCACAACTCCATGTCAAATTCAAGAGCATTCTGGAAAATATCTTCAAATAAGAAGTGATCTCAAGCTCGAAAATTTTAAAAAAAAAAAACTCTAACTGCAATGGTTTGTTGATTCAAAAAAAATATCTTCGAACAGATCGATGATTTGGATGAATAGTTAGGAAGGAAATCTCAAAACACTATCCGGAAACGCCGCAACCAAATTTTTCCAAACAACAAAAGAAAGACCAGTTCAAAAATGAAAGCTTTCATAAACAGATCCAAAGATCTTCGTAAAAGAATTTTCCCTTACAGCGTCCAATATAGAATCAGATCACACAAATAGTTAAGAGATACTAATAAAGCGCAATTTGTAAAGCCTCGACTAAAAAGTTTCAAGCATATTAAGAAAAGATCGAAAGAAACAGCCTAACGATTCCTACAGTTTCCGAAAAAATATATAAATACACATTTAAACGAACGAAAAGGTTGGAAGAACAATTACGTTTCCGTTCGAAATAATCCCACGATCTACAATTCTTTCAACTCCAAAAGCATATGATATATTTTCAAACATAAGCATAAGCCTCGACTGTAACCAAAGAAAAGAACACAAACCTAAAGAAGCATGACAGGAAAAGGTCGGAAGAGAACAACACACCTTGGGGTTTGGTTTGCAGAGGTTTCTCCGGTAGCGAAATAATTGTGATGTGAAGAAATTTCCAGGCTCGGGGTTTCTTTTATAACGAAATAAGGTGACCGCTCACGGGCGCTGCAATTCGGTGTTTATCCAATAATATTATCACACGTGTACAAATGAAATGGCTTTAGGCGACATTGACCCGGCAACGCTTGGAACCAAACGGATCGAAAATCTTTTGATGTACCACCAGGTTCCCATCTCTCGTCCACCGGAACACCGCCGACGGCAGAGAAAACTCGAAATCTGAGCACCGGAAGTTCTCCGCGAACCACCGTGGGAATTTCCCAATCAATGAGCCATCCTTTCCTGTTAGTCCCTTCCATGAGACCATGACGTTCATAATATTCATTATATTTTATATTTGAAAAATCCCTAAAAGGAGAACTTGTTTGAACATTTTTTTTACTAGCTGGAACATATTTTACCATTTGGAAATTATTGCCTATGTAAAATGTTGGGAATTGGGTTTGGTCCAATTTTGATAGATTAGACCCAAACTCATTAAATTTTAAGTTTTGGGGTCAAAATAAAATATTAAATGAATATGGGATATTTATTGATAATATTTCCCAAGAGTTTAAAATTAAAACCTAATGGGAACAGCTTCCTGTATGTTTTGGAATGAATTTGCTGTGTTTCATAATCGGTGTCCCGAAAGTGATCCGATTCATGTGGATACCTTAAAAATATGGATCGATGCTTCAAGTACTCCAGAAAGCCTACATAAAACGTATAAGAACTTCAGAAGGTAGGATACCACGCCGCAGTTATATGTGATGACAGTGAAAGATAACGGTATTGACCTTTTTTTTTCTTTTCAAAATCTGCAAATTAAATGCGTCCAACTTCATATGAGATCACATTTATCTTTATGCATATTGCATTTGATAATGCATGGGACGAATGGAAGCAAAACGGTATAATGCATAAAGAAAGTAAATAACGTAGGTACAATTTGTTTTTAGATACTCCTTCCAATCATTAATATAAGGTATATTTGGGGAGTTGATCTTGGTCTTAAATATAAGACAAAATTTTTCATATTTAATTATCAATATTTTTCTAATTTACTCCTATTAATGTTCACTCAATAATAATCAAAGAAAAGAGGAAATTAGGGAGTTAGGAAAGATGACTCGAGTGTTTTAAAAAATATATGTCATATTAACTAACTGAATTAATTTCATTAATATAATCAAATGAGATAGATATGTATTATATTAACGATAAAAGAGAGTAATATATTTATGACATTTATAACTTTGTGTGTTTGACAGGAAAAAAAAAAGCACTTTTTCGTATTTAAAAACATGGTTTCAAGGGAAAAATCTCCAAATAAGGTTTAATTATGTTGAATTCCCATTAATCCTTTATGTGGGCGCCATATATGCATCGAGTGTTCAGTGTTGATATTGGATTGGTACTACCATGTGAAACATTGCCTCTATAATGGAAAATGCTGTTATAGATGACATGAAAAAGGAAAACGTGTTCACCTAATAGTCTATGTTTGATACGCATTGAAATGGAAAATGGTTTTTAATAATACTCCCTCCGGTCTTAATTATAGGATATATTTACCTAACTTTAAAGAAATTAAAGATAGTGGTTAAATTAGTTAATATTATTTATTTTCCTAAAATGCCCTTTTTTAATATATACAAGAAATCATGTTCTGTTCATGTTGATCACTTGCCTTGATGTAAAGCAAGTGATCTTGCCTGTCATTAAAATAGAGTTATGCCGGTTTGGTTCAAGTGGAATTAAAGAAAAGGAAAGTTACAATTTTTAAAAATAGAGATGATGACGTTGATAGTGTTAAATTGATTTTCTTACCCTTTATTCTTATCAAATAAAAGAAACAGTAGAATTGAGGTATATGTGACATTAATGAATTGTAAGTATTACTTACTTTATAGAATACATAGATGTATTATAAAATTATTATTGTGTTTTATTATTATTGAGAAAGTATCAATGGGGGTATTTTGGGAAGAAATTGACAAAAATTAAAACTTTGTCCTATAATTAGGACCAAGATCAACTCTCAAATGTTGTCCTATAATTATGATCGGAGGGAGTAATAACTAAAGCAACAAAAACAACAACTAAAGGCATGTTTGTTTTAGCGATCAAGTTGCTTATAAGCTGCTTTTTACATAAATCGAGACACAATTCTTCTCACATACTTACCTCGTATACCGTAAATCACGATTGAAAAGTTACTTTTAAGTATTTCAATCGCTAATCCAAACGAGCACTAAGATGGTAGGAGAGTCTTTTTTTTTTTTTCACATTAGGGCAATTAGATCATTAGAAAAAACTTTATTTTGAAATAGTCTCCAAGTACTTCATAGGAATTAAGACCTTTCGAAGTACCCTCTTGAGATTATCATATTCAGAAGTACTTGTATATCTTCCTCCCCGTAAAAGTTATCAATTAGTGGGGAATCCCTTTACTATTCTCGTGTTTCTGCTATTGATCGTTTTTTCCCCTATCGCATATTTCAGTCCTAACTTTGGCATCCTAGCTAGCATTTGAAGGAAATGGATAAACCTAAACTAAAAATAAATCCGGCCGATTTAGGATTGGAGGTAGTATATAATATAAAACAAGAGTTAGTGTAAAAATAAAAAAATATACTCCTCCAGTCTTTAATATAAGACATGTTTGGGAAGTTAATCTTGGTCCTTAATATAATAAATAGTTTTCATATTTATCAATATTTTTCTAATTTACCCTTATTGACGCTCTTTCGACAATAATCAAAAAGGAGAGGGAATGAGAAAATTAAACTAGATGGCTAGGCTGTTTTAGAAAATTCATGTCATATTAACTAACTCAATTAACTTCTTTAATATAATTAAATTAAATAAATATGTCTTATTTTAAGGATTGGATGATTATTTTAAAAAGGCATCTGGGTAGCTGAGACCATAGGAGTAAGTTAATAATGTTGTTGCAGTAGTAGTCTCTATTTTTTATTTCAATCCATGAGAGTTTCCTCTGCTTTGATAGTCTTTATAGTGCTAGTTCCTTGTCAAACGAAAAAGCTCAAAGTAAAATGGATGTTAAAATTGTTTATATGTGTTGTCAGTTTTCCTTTCTACCCTTTCAACCACTCTAGCAATTATTTTTTAACAAAGCAACAGACGCACATATATAATGAAGAGGGCTTGCGGTTAGTTGTGATGATAAATTGCTACCACTACAAAAAAAAAAAAAACATGAATTTTCTGACGACGTCGGAAAAATTTTTCTGCTACAAAATTTGTCACGGAATTAGCCACATAAAATATTCTGTCATAAATTCTGACTTTTGCAACGGAATTTCTAATGGAAAATTCCATCAAAAAATTTCCAACCGTCAAAAATTTCCAAAGGAATTTAATTATGTCAAAAATTCCCTCACCCGTCAAAAATTCTGTAGCAAAATTTAAAAATTATTATTTTAAATTATTTAATATTTTAAAATTAAATTAAATTTTAAAAAATTATTTTTATAAAATTTATTATTTTTAATTAATACTTTTAATTTGATTGCAAATTTATTTTTAAATTATTATTTTCTAATTTCTAAAATATTTTTAATTTTCAATAATAGGTTTTGTCCTTGTAGAGGCAAAAGAGTCATATAAAAAATAAAATTTATTAGTTATTAATTAATATTAGTAAATAAAATATTAGTTAATAATTATTTATTAGTTATTAATTAATGTTAATAAAAATTTAATTTTAGAAATTAAAAAAATATAGTCATATGATTATATATATAATTGTGTGTAATAATAGAATGCCAAAGCAGTCGAACTCATCCAGTAAGGCATCACGTGCATACGGGCAAGGTTGTAGGTTCAAACCAAAAGAGGGGTAAGTTGAGTTGCATTTCCAGGAAAAAGGAGGTTGCGAAACGTGGTGAAAGGAGGTTGCGACACGTGGTGGATCTGACGGCCGGCGACAAGGTGGATGCCATCGTCGGAGTTGCCACATGGCGTTTTAAAGTTGAAAAAATAAAAAATATGTTTCCGACAGAATTAATTCCGTCGGAAGTTGTGAGGGGATTTCTGTCGGAATTAAATTCCGTCAGAAATTGTGATGGAGATAAATTCTGTCTGAATTTCCGTCAAAAATTTCCGACGGAATCTAAATTCCGTCGGAAATTTGTTTGTCACACTATTATTACCGACGAAATCCATTCCGTCAGAAATTCCATCGGAAACTCTAAATCCGTCAGAAATTCAGTGTTTTTTTGTAGTGTACTCAGCAAGCATTATTCTTTCTAACGTTAAAAGCAAATGAATTAGAGAATGCAGATTTAAAGTTGTTTTCAATATCCATCATTTTTAGTTGAAATTTGGCAGTTTCTTTCATAAACGTGAGATTCTACATTGTACAATGATTCATAACATGTGATTCATCTCTGCTTGAGATTCTGCAACACTCGTAATTCGTTCAACTACCCTTCCTATCATCATCATATCTCACACACACACTCATTTGCACTCCCCTTATTAATTAGGGTTATATATGATAAATACAATTGTGTCGCAATATTTATGTTAAGCATTTTAATTGCATTTCGTTTATTCAACTGCACTGAGTATATTTTTTAAAGTATTTACAATATGGGAATTTGAAAGTTTTCTATATATATATATATATTGTATTATGTCAAGGTAGTAGAACTAGGATTTATGATCAATGCTTGGAGAAAGAAATGTTATTGCAACTTCATTCATAATATTCAACCAAAATGATCTCTACATGTTTATTTTTTGTTAAGGTTCAAGTTAAATTTTAGTCAACGAAATGAATACTTTCAAATTTAGTAGTTTTAGTTAAACAAATATTTTATAATAACGGCAGCTCCTTTCACTATGGTATTTTAGTTTAGTTTAATATTATGCAAAAGAAACGAACAATTGTTACATATATATTATTATAGAAAATGAACTTTTTATGTCAATATCATTCCTAGAGGCATCAATATGTTACACACAAGCCACAAGACTCACGCCTCAGTGAATATATTTTTGGGTTACCATGAGAGAGGCTTCTAATAGGATATTTTTACGAATAAAGATCTGAGCCCTTCAACTCATCAACGGCCCTTGAAATGACCTGCATTTCATTTCATTTAATCTCATCATAGCCTGTTTGTTGTGGTATTTGCATCACAGTGAGTAGAGGCCAGCTTCTTCTTATTTATTGCTTAGCTTGCAGTTTCCCTTTTCATGTTATTCTTGTAGTGACAGAGGAAAAGTGCAACAGAGGTTTACATTCCAGAGGCACACTACAAAAAAATGTGATTTAGTAGCAGTTAAAAAGGTGTATTTATAGCGGTTTTAACCGTTACAAACAACATTAGTAGCGGTTTCCCAAACAGCTACAAAATGCATTGTTACAAACGTTTTCATAGAGTTATCAAAAACCGCTACTCAAGTAAATAAACTGCTATTATATTTTGAGCGTCTTCCCCAAACTGCCACAATACTCAATAACTATAAGTCTATTTAAAATGCTACAAATGTTGAAGAATTAATAAACGTAATGAAGGTATCAGATATTGAGGAATTAATGAATGCAATGACGGTATCAGAACACTAGTCCCATTGATACCGTAGACTGTGCACTAATACCACCTTTGCTTATGTTAATTCTATTGTTTTCTGATACTGTTGAAACCACTCTAATGCCGCTGGTAGTATCCTAATACCACTTTCACGAGTGCGGGCGTCATTGTTATGTGTGCTAGAGCCACCGATACCATTAACTAGGTATTGGTACTGCCTCTGCATGCATTGATACTATTGCTTCCTTATATCACTGATACCGTCCAGATACCACTAATACCACACTAATATCATCTCCAGGTGCACTAGTACACCAATACTGTCATATGGGTACTGATATCACCTATGAGTGTCCTAACACCCTTGTTCCCTGATACCACAGCTATCATCCTGATACCGCTGGTACCCTCCTAATACTAGTGCTATCTTCCTTAGATCAGTATTACACCACTTGCTATCCTCCTGGTACTCACTATTTCTTAGGGCTAATTCACAAATTGGGAAGATACACTCCTTGGTATCTCCCATCTTGCATGTTTCCTATCACTGTGTAATCACGACCATATCAGTAAACTATCATGTTGCCAAAATCGCCACTCTGCTAAAATCGCTTTGGGCACCTTCAGAACCACTTGGGCTCTTCCAGAATCGTTTTCAGCTCTGATACCAAAATTGTCACGTCCTTATCTTATTTTAACCTTTTTAAAAGTATTTACGGAAAACAATACAAAGTTCGGTGGGCAACACAGGAATAGTTTAAATATATTGATAATACATGCATGATTACAGAAATTCCCCATAGGGGTTCATACATAATAACTATAAACCTTATAGCCGCACAGGGCTCTAGAGTATTCAAACTCATCCCAGTGAAATGAAGACATCTTCCCTTCTTCGTTTCACCACTGTATTCCTTTCGTGTAGTTCTCTTCCTTGCTCTCGGTATAACTTCCGTACTCACCTGTTTAAATTGTTGGTAGGGGAGGGTAAGATTCAAGAGAATCTCAATAGAAAAACAGCACCAATATATATGTATTATAAGTGTTTAATGTATGATATGTTTGCATTACATAACTCATGCTCACACAATGACATATCTGCGTGCTAATGTTTCATGCAATAAAACTAGGGTCACACCATAAACAGAAACAAAGCTTCAATCATTCATTTATATTTCACATAATCAAGCAAAGCAATAACATGCATCAATACACCAGCACAAATATCAAATACAGGCAAGAGAGGTAAGTTCCCTATCTTAAACATTTTTCCACCTCGAATTATGTGCCTCATAAAGCGTGTCGTAGCTCGGCTCTTCACTCAGTCCTATAATTGTAAATGTACCATTTAGGCACTTTCATAGTATTTCTGGGGGTTATATGAGTCTATATTGAAAAATGACCAAAATGCTACCGGGAACCCGGCCCGGCCGCACTTTTTCTGAAATTTTGACCCCGGCTATTCTTACATATTTTCACTCAAGGAATCCATTTTTTACCTCGGTTTTCTCAAATTCCAACCCCAATTACGAATTTACACCTGACAGCCCCTATGTGTGGGTTTTAAGTAGAGCCGAGAATACGAGCCAGCCCTTCATGGGCTCGGGCCTAAACGAGTGGGCCCGTTTAGACCCGTTTCCTAAAAAGTCCCCAATTTTTGAAGCCCGTGGCCCTACAAGACTGACCCTTCATGGGCTCGGCCCTAAACTCATTTTAATTCAAAAAAAAATTCTTTTTCAAGTTTTACAATTTATTTATTATTTTGCTTTAAATTGAGATACATTATTTTTAAAACTCATAAATTTTTAGTTAAAATAATTATATAATGTCTAAATTAGCCTCTTTTTTAAAGTTTAAATGAATAAACCATTGTAGAAAATAAAATAAATCAAACAATTTAATAAGTGTTTACCTGTTACTAATACTCTATTAGGTACTTAGATATCTCTCATGTTGATAATTTGATATAATTATATTATATATATTAATTTATTTTTTAAAAAAATATTAAACAGGCTTAAAAGGGTCGGTCCTATTTTAGGCTCACTTCCTTTTTTAGCTTTTAAATAATAAACCCGGCCCTTGAAGGGCACGAGCCTAAACGGTCGGGCTAGCCCGTTTTCCCAACTCTAGTTTTAAGGTTATTTTTATCATTTCACTTTCTAGGGTTTTTCTCAATTCGCACCTAACATGAACCCTACACAATTTTTCATTTTAAACACAATGGAATCATCAAAAACACCCAAATCCAATTCAAACACAGCCCAAAACATATATGGACGAAATTCTATAAAAATTGGAGAAAATGGAGTTTTATTATTTCAATTCATAAAACACCTTATCACCTTTAATCACTTGTTTAACTACTTAATCACATTTTAAACATGATTAGACAAATTTTGGGCAACACCTCCCTTAGGGTTTCAACATCCCAAGTTTACAAAATCCACAACCATACCACAAATCAAGACCAGAACAACAACAACCATACACAAAAGGAAATAGGATTCTTGAAGTTGCCTTTGGTTAATCCACTTTTCCTCTTTAAAACCATCCTTCTTCTCTCTCCATAACCTTAAGATTAGCTTGCTAACATGGTGATTCATGGAGAAAAAGAGATTAGAGAAGCTATTATGCAAGAGAGGAAGCTTGAACACAAGAACAACAATACTTACCTTAGATTTCTTCCTCCTTGAGTTCTCCTCTTTTCTCTATTTCTCAAGCTCTCTCCCCCTCTCTTTCTTTGTTGTTTGGACGAATATATGGCAAGAAAAGAGATGAAGGAAGCTTTAAAATATCTTCCACCTTTTCCTTAATTAATAAATGTTACAATATTGGTTTTATGACATCACTTTTGTACTTGGCTTTATGTCTTCCCAAATGGTGTCATAAAATCCCATTGTAAATAAACCAATTTCTTTCCCTTAGTTGGCCCATGAAGTGACGTCCAAGAGCCCTTCATGCACACAATTAGGCTTCAATTCCATTAATCAAACTACATGCACACTTTATATTTTAATCCAATTTCATATGTGTTCAAATACAATAATTATAATTTAATCTTTTGCCTTTAGATCATGACACTTAGCATTTTATGATTCAAATAACTATTTCTCCCTCCTATTTCTTTATTCCACAATTCACACAATTATCATTACATTTATTTCTTCAAATTCACAACAATTGCCAATTGCAGATTTTTTGACCAAACTTTGAAAAATCATAACTAAATTTGTAGACATCGTTTCGAAGTGATTCTAAAGGCTATGGAACCCTCATTGAGTCTAATAGGAAAAATATGGACTTTAATCAATTGGAAGCACATAATTCCCAGATTTTTAATTTTTGGAAGCTGTTCCAGAAATTTTTCAGTTTCGCTGAGCTAACTTTAAAAATTCATAACTCACAATCCACTAGTCAAAATGACTTATAATACCTATCAAATTAAAGCCCTAGATGTATAGTTTCACTTTGTAAAATATCATAATTTTTTAACATAATTTTATCATCCAAAATCCTAAGACAATCTCACTGCCTCGCTGGAAATTTCACTGACATAATCACATTCTCTAAAATTCACTATTTTACTTTCTTTAATACCCCAAAGATATAAGAAACTATTGGGAATAGATTTGGGACATCTGCTAAACCGGGGCTTAGCAGTGTTAGACTTATTCTCAAGCCTCAAATCCCAAAATTCAGGATATTACATGTATTATATTTAGGATCAAAAAAGTAGTAAAGATTAAATAAAATACAATAAAGATAACGAAGTAATTAACATTAACAGGAGACTAATAGCAGCTCAGTGAAGTATTGTATAGAAGGTAGTTCTCCCATAATATTTCTTTATTTTTGAAAGAACATGTCTGAAGACTCTAATAATGAACTTCAAGGTCCTACATTCGAACTTAATTAATAACCTCATAAATTGAGTTCAAGGTCTTGAAGCTTGGGACGTGGCAACCATGCATATGATGACACTACTATAAAAATGTTAATTAGTAGCGTTTATTTTTTCATTTTTGTAACACTTTTTTAGTGGTATAATAGGTTTTTGTAGCGCTTAAAAAGAGCCACAAGAGATGGACTTTTTTTGTAGCACTTTTTTGACAAAGTGCTACAATAGGTAATTATTTTTTTTAAAAAAAATATTGATCTCTTGTAGTACTTTATAGGAGTAGTGCTACAATAGATAACCATTATAGCATAATTATTTTAAAAAAATATTCATATATTGTAGCTCTTTCTTAGCCAGAAGGTGAAGTAGGGATGTAATACTTAGATCTGGATCTGTTTTTATGGCATTAAAATTTTTGTTAGCGGATTAGTATAATTTAAAGATCTGTACTTGATAGCACTTTGTATATAGTTCTTGTTTATCATACATGAGTCCATCCGTGGGTTGAGGTTGCCATAAGTCCCGTGTGTTGAGGCAGGCGTTTGTGCCCCACGCAGTAGTGTATGATAAATAAAGATTTTATATACCACAAGTCTGGCTAGAGAAGGATCTAAAAAATCTTACTAATTTCTTAACAACATATTTTAATCCATAAAAACTGATACATTTTTAATTATTATACCACTATGGATCCAGAAGGTAATGATACTTAAGCAAAGGAGATTTACAATTATTGCTATCTTCTCTTCTTTAAGCTTTCTTCAGCTTTAATTACAGCTTTAATTCTTCATTATTCTGCTCTTTAATTCCGTCCTTTACTTCTTGCACTCTTTTTATTCCCGTCTTTTAAATCCTTGCAATTTAAATTATGTCTTTTCTTCTCCGTTCCTTTTCTTCCAAACGCGGTAGTAGTAGCTCTTCTTCTACTCCATTAAACAACTCTACGCTAAACGATGAGGAATCAAAGTCTTCAACTTCTAAAAAAATTTTCAAAGAAGAAATTTCTTTTGAAAATATAAACCAGAACGTAGACGATTGGGTTTTACCTCCAATTGCCTTAAACGCACTTTATCAAATGCAAACTCAAGATAAGAAGTGGTTCTCCAAATCTGATTACATAATCAGAACAGTTGAAGAATCAATTCCTATCAAACCAGAAAAGGAAGAATTTTACCTTCTTTCTCAAAAGTCAATTGACAAACATAAGAAAGATTACAACTTTTTGCACATCGGAAGTGTTCAAGTTGCCATTAAACCATTGATAAGAAAAGGATTAAATGTGTCAGGACTAGTATGCCTCATGGATGCTAGACATTATGAATTTTCGGATTCTTTGCTGGCAGCAGCAGAATTTGGACTTCATAATGGTCCTGTCTACTTTAACTGTTATCAAGATAGGATGGCAGATTTAAAAGATGAACATGTTCTTGAAGTTCTTAAACTTAAACTTCAGTTAAACGGTTTGAAAATGAAACCAGGATCTATACCTGCTACCCTAACATATAGGATACAGTATAAGGTCTTAAACTCATCCAATTCCTTAGTTTTAATACCACCTGATAATGGCCAAACAATAGTCTTTTTATCAGATGAACAAAATGCAAACTTGACCGTTCCAAAAACAATTATGTGGGATGATGTTGAATTACCAGATGATTGGACAATGGATAAGGCCACTAAGCCAATTCCTAAACCTATATCTCAGGTAAGCAAGATCATTCAAACATCAGATGGAACTGTCAAACTATCTTTTGATAGACCAAGAAGATCTTGTAGTCAACCTACCAGAACTGAGCCTTCATTATATGAAGACTGTAGGTCTGTTAGATCTAAATCTTCAAGATACTCTTGTTCTTCTTTACATAAACCACCATCCATCATCTACATGTCAGCCCCCAACACATCAACTCCCCAACAAACTCTACCAAAATTACCATCGGTCATATATGCACCTGCACCACATACGGAAACCCCACAAACAACCACAAACGTTTCAATTCAAGGAGTTGACAATTCTTTAAATATCCCACAAACAAGTTATGAAAAGGATGACGACTTGAAATCAATCGAGTCACCAACCTATTCATCTCTTGGGGAAACAGGGGAACCTTTTATCATAAACGTTTTAGAAAGTGTTTTCCAAATTGACAAACAAACTTTGCAAAAGGAATTTTACTCTGAGAAATATACCCTTCAGAGAGAATGGTTTCTACGAAATTTCAAAAAATCTGCTAGAAAAGAAATTCAAGAAAAATTCTACAGATTTCTTGAAAAAATACAAGAAAATATTCCATTCTTTGATTGGTTTGATGCTTATTCAGAAGATCAAAACTTGGAATATCCTTTCTTACAAACCATCAATATGACAAAGAAACAATGGAAAACTTTTGAAGGAGAAATTATTTCCTTTGAGTTTCTTCCTCCAAAGTCAGTGCAAATACCACAATTGGCTTATGACAAACGTCAACCAATTATGACTGCACCTTTCAAATTTAAAAACATTGAAAAACCCATTGACCCAACGGATATTAAGAACATTGTTGAACAAAACAATTACACAAACCAATACCTTCAAGTATTAGGTGATTATTTTGTTCAAACACCAGTTTCTTCAAGAAAAGTCGAAACTAGAATTGAAACACCGCTTTTCAAGCCTTTTCAAATAAACCCAAAAATTAAGTCAGATTTTCAAACTAAACGATATGATTTATTAAGAAAGGTTAATCAACAAATTAGCCAACTTCAAACTACGACTGTCCCAGACACACCACAAACGTCATCAACCAAATCAAAAGATGTTATGACCTTTGAAAAGGATTCCCAAATTGGAGATACAGACTTTAACCCTTCTGAGTCGCAACTCCAGATCAACCATCAATACTGGAAAAAGCCTTCAAAACTCTATTACCATAGAGCCAGCCCTCCAGACATTCTGGTTGAAGAGCCAATAAACCAAAACTTTAAATCTTTTAATGCTGATAATATCTATGAATGGAACATAGATAGTCAAAGTGAATCGAACATTCTCCAAACTCTTCAACAAATGTCCATGGTAAGTACCGCATACCAAACCCAACATGATTATTCAGCTGAAATGATTACCAATCTTATAGTTTCCGGGTTTACTGGACAACTTAAAGGTTGGTGGGATAATTATCTTTCTCTTGAAGATAAAAACACCATTTTTACATCTATTAAAACTGAATATGATGGAACACCCATTACCTCAAACGGCCAACCCATTCCAGATTCAGTAAACACTCTTCTTTTTACAATTATTAAACATTTTGTTGGAGATCCATCTATCTGGAAAGATAGATCGGCTGAACTTCTTTCAAATCTTAAATGCAGTACCTTATCTGATTTCAGATGGTATAGAGATACTTTTTTTACTAGAGTACTCACCAGAGATGATGCTCATCAGCCATTTTGGAAAGAAAAATTCCTAGCTGGATTACCTAAGTCTTTAGGTGATAAAGTTAGAGAAAAATTTAGAAACCAAAATGATGGCAACATCCCTTATGAGCACTTGACATATGGTCAATTGATCTCTTATGTCCAAAAAACTGCTCTTAAGATTTGTCAAGATGACAAAATTCAACGTCAACTTGCAAAAGAGAAGGCCACAAATAGGAAAGAATTAGGAACTTTATGTGAACAATTTGGCTTTCCTCCTTGTAAGCAATCTAAACCTCACCGCAAACCTTACCATAAAAAGAAAAAACATGTCTACCAAAGATATAAACCCAATACACCTCCTCATAGACTTGAAAAGGAATTTCGCTCAAAACCAAAAGTTGATTTTCCTAAACAAACAAAAGTTACTTGTTTTAAATGTGGTAAACCGGGTCATATTTCCAAATACTGTCATTTCACTCGAAAGTTGAAAAAGATTAAGAGTATTGAAGAACCTCTTCTTGAACAAATAAACAATCTTTTGATTGAAACTTCTGAATCTGAATCTGAAAGTAGTTCTTCTGAAGATCTTAATCACATTCAAAATGAAGATCTTCCAGAAAACTCTTCCTCAGAAATAAATGTTATCATGAAGGAACATGATTTACTTCTTGATATTATTACTAAACTTCCAGATTCTGATAGAGGAGAATATTTGTTCAAACTAAGAGAAATTCTCAATCAAACTCCAACTTCTTCAAACTCCAAACCTCCTATTCTTTTCAACAAATATGATTTAACAAATGTTTTAAACAAGTTCAAACATTCTGTTAGACCAACAACCCTCCAAGACCTTCAGTACGAGGTAAATAACCTCAAAACTGAAATCAGTCTTATCAAACTTCAACAAGACACCCATGCAACTGCTATATCCCAAATACAGGATATTCAACTTGCAACTCAAACTGAAGGGCAACATAAAACACCATCCGATCAAGAAGACGATAATCTTTCTGAACCATTTTTAAACTTGATTTCAAAAATATCAATCCAAAAGTTTTATGTTCAAGCGAAGATTATTATTAATAATGATTTTGTCTTGGACCAAACTGTTTTGTTTGACACAGGAGCTGATTCTAATTGTTTTAAAGAAGGAATCATTCCTACAAAATACTTTGAAAAAACAACCGAAAGGTTTAATGGTGTCAATGGCTCACGCCTAGATGTCAAATACAAAGTTTCAAATGTTGTTATTGAAAATGAAGGTTTAAAGATTCAAACCCCATTTATATTAGTTAAAGATATGGGAACCCAGATTATTCTTGGGGCGCCATTTGCAAGGCTATTATTCCCATATATGACTTATGTAAATGGAATTTCAAAACAATATCTGGGTAAAACAATCTTATTTCCTTTTACTCAAAAACCCAGAGTTAAAGAATTAAATCTTCTTTCTTCAAAACAACAACAAGTTAATTTCTTGAAGGAAGATATCTCTTTTAAACATATAGAAGCTCAGCTGTGTCAAGCATAAATCAACCAACAAATCCAAACTTGTCTTGCAAAAATCCATCAAACAATTTGTTCAGATTTACCAAATGCATTTTGAAATCGCAAAAAACATATGGTTGATTTGCCTTATGAAACAAGTTTTTCTAAAAAACAAATACCAACAAAGGCACGACCAATTCAAATGACTACAGAACTTCTTGAAACCTGTAAAAAGGAAATTCAAGAACTTCTGAACAAAAAATTGATACGCAAATCTAGAAGCCCTTGGTCTTGTGCTGCTTTTTATGTGAATAAAAATGCAGAAATAGAACGTGGAGCTCCTAGGCTTGTAATCAATTATAAGCCTTTAAACGAAGTGTTGCAATGGATTAGGTATCCAATTCCCAACAAATCCGATCTACTTAAACGATTGTATTCTGCAAAAATCTTTTCGAAATTCGACATGAAATCTGGATTTTGGCAGATTCAAATCTCTGAAAAAGATAGGTATAAAACTGCTTTTACTGTACCATTTGGTCAGTATGAGTGGAATGTTATGCCTTTTGGTTTAAAAAATGCTCCTTCTGAATTCCAGAGAATCATGAACGAAATCTTTAATGATTATAGTCAATTCATTATCGTTTATATTGATGATGTTTTGATCTATTCTCATTCAATAGAACAACATTTTAAACATGTTAATCATTTCATTAAAACTGCAGAAACAAATGGTTTAGTAGTTTCTAAACCTAAAATTAGTCTTTTTCAAACTAAGGTTAGATTTCTTGGTCATTGGATTTACCAGGGATCCATAACGCCAATTGAAAGAGCAATTCAATTTGCAGATAAATTTCCCGATCAAATCATTGATAAAACACAACTTCAAAGGTTTTTGGGATGTTTAAACTATGTAGCTGAATTTATTCCTCATCTTAGCAATTTCATTAAACCGCTTCACCAGCGTCTTAAAACGAATCCTCCTCCTTGGACGGATATCCATTCAAACGTTGTCAGGCAGATTAAACTCCAGGTTAAGGAACTTCCTTGTCTTAGCCTTCCTGATCCTTCTGCTTACAAAATTGTTGAGACTGATGCCTCTGACATTGGTTATGGTGGCATTCTTAAACAGCGTATAAACGGAAAAGAAAAAATTGTTTCTTTCACATCTAAACATTGGAATACTTCACAGCAGAATTATTCCACAATTAAAAAAGAAATTTTGGCAATTGTTTTATGCATTTCCAAATTTCAATCTGATCTTTTAAACCAAAGGTTTTTAGTTCGCATTGATTGTAAATCGGCAAAAGACGTTTTACAAAAAGATGTTAAAAACCTTGCATCTAAACAAATTTTTGCCAGATGGCAAGCAATTTTAAGTGTTTTTTATTTTGACATTGAATTTATCAAAGGCACTTCAAACTCCTTACCAGATTTTCTTACCCGTGAGTTTCTTCAGGGTAGGTAGTGAGAGTGAACCAACAAAATGCCCAGAAAAAAGAAAGAACCTGATGATAAACAAAAGAGTGATAAACTCCCGAGTGTCATGCAAGATGCTCAAAATCAAACAGTCTCTAGTGCAAGTCTGGAGGTAATCATGCAACAACTTCTACAACAATATGGATCCCAAACACAAGGGTCCCAGCAGCAGAAGCAGTCTCAAATAGAGTCATCTACTCCATCTGGGTCATCGATCCAGAAACCTCAAACAGAAGCAACCTCTACAAATGAGATTTTAAAATCTTATGAACAGGCATATGCCCAGAGGAAACTTCCAAATCAAACATGGGAACAGGTAGTGAAAAAAGGGAAAAACACAGCCCTTGTACCATTTTCCCCAATGACTAAACAAGAGTATGACAGGTTAAACCAAGCACCCCAAAGTCTACAAGTTTGGCCAAGACCTTCTACTCAAAAACAACTGACAACTGCAGCTTCTTCATCCAAAGCAATTGTCAGTCAACCCCAAACACAAGCCAGCACGCATACGCCTTATTTCCATAAAGAGGCTTATGCAAAACACATCCTACAAGTGGAACCAGAGTTTTTTCACCAAAACCCAAATCAGGTTGCCTTGAATATCTTTCCTCCGGGATTTCATTTCAGGCCTTCTGATTTGACAAAAACTCGAGAATGGTATGAGATAATATTGGTCCATACTGGATCTATTAAGATTGAACGAAAAACGGACAAAAGAACTGGACCAATGATTACTCATTCCTCTCTCCAGATTTTAAAAGTTCTCACCCCTTCCCAGTGGGGACAAAATTTATTTAAACCAAAATTTTGGGAAATTGACTATGAACCCAAAGGATATACCTACTGGGATTATGTTGACGCATGGTCCAATGTCTTTTAGGATCAAAATGAACTTTTTACACATACTTGGTTTATCTACTTCAAAACAAAAACTGAGTATGATTTTCCTCAATGGTTTGTTCACTGGAGGGGATTCTTTGGTCCAGTATTGGAGATATTACCCCCAAAGGTTGTACAAGCCTTTGAATTATTTAAACAAAAATTCAATATTGGTGAGGATCCTTTCCCAATTGATCTTCACTATTTTTCAAAATTATCTGTATCTTGGGTCTTTGATTGGTGTTACAGATTTTCTAGAACAACCCAAGGATCTACCCTCTTACCAACTCTACAGAGACTTCCCTCGGTAAGATGGTGGGCCAAATTTGACATCAGTAGAATTGACAGTAGAGCAGTTGATAAATGGTTCAAAGAAAATCCTCAGCATCTCTGTATGACGGAACAAAGCAAATTCCTGAATCAGAAATCGAGGATTACGTCTATCTTAGCTGGAACCACAGATAAGGATAATCTTATCAGTCAACTCAGCTCAATGCTACAAGTTCTACAACAACAACAAGACCAAACGGCTTCGACCAGTCAACCAGTCTCTTCAGCAGCCTCAGACAATCAAGAGGATGATGAAGAAGAGTTTGTTGTAGATTTAAACGAAGATTAAAATGCTCGAAAACTTAGAATTATTTTTAGGTTTTCAATGTAAACATACGAAGGCACTGTAGCACTATACACCGTAGTATACACAGTAGCTTTCATAGTATAGTACTGTAACACCATGTGTCGGCAGTAAGTACTGTGCAAACAGTACCAACCGGAACTGTTTCAACAGTAACAAGTCGCCGGTCAACTGTTCACCGGAACTGTGTAAACAGTACAGGTCACTAGCCGGTCACCAGTCACCCTAAACAGTATCCTCGCCTGTCTATTTAAAGTCGATTCAGTCTCATTCTGAGGAAGGTTCGGTTAGGCACTTAGAGAGAGAACTAGAGAGAGAAGCTCTGAGCTCCTCCGACGAGTCTCCTCCCTCCGGCGAGTTTCCTTCTTCCCCTTTCTTCTTTTGTAAGTGCTTATGCTTTCTTTTCAATAAAATTAAGCAGTTTCTTCTACTTTTTCTTTGCATCATATCATTCCCTCCTCTGATGACCCAGGATTAGCAGATTTAATGAGTTAATCACTGGCAGGTTCTACCGTCGCCGATTAATTTCATTCACAATCTTAGTGGACATTACAGAGCATCCCCTCTGCATGTATCATTTAATACTTTAATTATGTTTGTAATTATGCCTTAAGAAGTCCGTCTTCTTCCCTCTTCACATGCTCCTCCCTTTCTTTAGCTAGATCCACCTTCGGGGCCCCTCCCCCGTCTGGTCCCCTCTGCATGCATCATTTAATACTTTAATTATGTTTGTAATTATGCCTTAAGAAGTTCGTCTTCTTCCCTCTTCACATGCTCCTCCCTTTCTTTAGCTAGATCCACCTTCGGGGCCCCTCCCCCGTCTCAAAAAGTTTTTTTTTTAAAAAAAGTGTTTCAAAATTAAAAGGGCAACTATTTTACATACTGATTTCTTTAGCCATCATATATAAAAAACTTGAATCAAACAATCAAGACCATAATTACGAAACAATTAACTTTTAATATGAATGCCAGTTTAACAATTAGACTAACATGTAAAAAATAACTTAACCATGTCTATTTCTCCCCTATTGTTGGCCTATTACATGTAGACTCATAAATGAGAATTGTACTCTCCCGATGTCTCTCAAAACACTCTGGTATGAGTATAAAACAAACAATTAGATTAACATGAATAAAATTACATGATAAAGAAAAAGGATGATAAGGTACCTAATCTATATGTTGGTGCTTCCACAATTAAGTATGTCATTCATTCAATTCATCCTAATTTAGCTAGAAATATTATGAAAAAATTTTATTTAGAAAATATTACTCTAAATATCTACTCCTATCTAAATATCTAGTTCAAATCCTTAAATATCTAACTTAAATAATAAATAAATAATATTTAAACCAAATCCTAACAATATAAATATCTAAAATCCAAATCCTAGCTAATACGATAATCTATCATAATCTTAACAAAATATTCTAAATAACATATCTCAATGATTTTCAAGAGCCCATAACAAAAGAACTCTCATTTACCAACATATCATAGCTCTTAAATAGAAAATAAATAATTTTTTTCCTAACACAGAAGAAATTAAACACGATATTTAAAAGAACTTTTTTTTTTTACTTGACCCAAAAAGTCCTTTCTAGATCATACAACATTTAAGGTTCGCCAAATTACATAGACATAGAAAATACTAGAAGTAGCATAGTTCTATATTTTGAAGACAAGAAATAGTAAGATGAGAAAAAATTTATCTTATCTTTTTTTTTTAATGGTGACAAATCTTTTCTTCATATCATACAAATGACATGAAAAACGCAGCTATAAACTTTTTTTCCCTATATAAAAGGCAACTTAGAACTTGAGGTTACAGCTTGCAATACTAATAGTGACTATCGATATCCGTCCACTACCCACATATAGGCTTCACATCCAAGATGTGGTTCGTGACGAATCACCATGTCTTCAGGAAAAAAAAATGCATACAGGCCATCAATCTAAACACAATTAAAAAATGCAACCACCAAATAAATATGTTGGACTTCTTTAGAGAAATCTTAAGCAAATAAAACTATATACAATATAATATCTCTCTGACACACACACATAACATTCTCTTAACAACAAAATTGTTTAAACAAATCAATTGATCAGGAAATCCAATTCCCTCTAACAAATCAATAAATCAGAAAAACATTGTAAAGCATCAACAATTCTAATTACTCTATTCTCGCTCAGCATGCTTTTGTTTTTTACAAGGATGAACATTAAAGAGGCCAAACTGCGGAATAGTAAGCAACAATTTCAAATGGAAAAAGGGGCACCTTGAAAGCTTTCTGATTTCTAACTAGAGAAAGAACAATGTAAAATGGATTTCAAATTTCTAACTTGAAGAGATCAAAATCATTTACCGAAAACATAGGCAAATCTTTAAAGAAAAGCTTCACAAGCTTTAGAGCCGGGGAACAAAATCATTGCTATAAACGATAGTGAGAAACTTGAACAACGTCATTGGAGCGTCTAGATGTGAGAAAAGAGTAAATAGGGCCGAGAACAAAGGGAGAAAAGAAGAAGGAAATGAGGAAGAAGAAAAATGGTGAAAAGATAACTTGGGTTGCCGAAGAAGAATATTGAATGGGAAAGAGAGAGTTTGGTATTGAAGTTGAAAGAAAATTGAGGGTTTTTTGTGCCGGAGATGAAGAAGGAAAAAGAACAGTTGTCATGTGGAGAAGGACTTGAAAATTACAGCCTTTATGGGTGTAATGGGTAGGTTAAGTGAGGGTAATATTAGGGTTTAAAATATATTTAAAAAAAGCCTATTGCTGCTTTTAACCAACTAAGTGCTACAATATCTAAATATTTAAATAAAATTTAACTGACACTAATATAGCTTTTTCTTAAAAAAATGCTACAATTGTTTTAGTAATTTTTTTTAAAGAAAAATTATAACCAATTATAACACTTTGTTAAAAAAGAGTTACAATTGGTAAAATCTATTGTAGCACTGGTTTAAACTAGCGCTACAATAGGTTTGGCCTTCTTATCTGTAGCTCTTCATCATTTAAGCACTATAAAAAACATTTTTTGTAGCATTGTGAGGGGAATTGCTAGATGAATCTATTTTTTTGAAAACCATCACTTAATCCTAATCTTTTTTGACAATTACTGCAACACTCTTCTAGTTTTGCACCAAATTGTCGGATCTTAGAGCTTCAAAAGGAAGTGGCAGAGACAATTAGTTATCTCAAGGGGAACGATGACAATGCAATGATGGTTTATGATAGCTTCAGGATTGTGAATAGGGTAACCATGATATGATACTTAACAATATATTTATAGGTTTAAGTTTCTAATGTATCTTTTTCGATAAAATTAGGGTATCCATCAGAGCAAATCCGATGACTAATCCCTCAAGTATCATCGGGTTCAAGATGGGGGCGACTCTCCTAAGCAAATTTTCTCTATACACGCCACCCCAAGGATCGAACTCATGATTAGAGCGTTTAAGGGAATGCAAGCCCCTTACCGCTTGTGCCAACCCGTGTTGGTAGTCTCTAAAGTATCTGACCCACTATTACAGAAAACACCTTTAACGTCTGTTTTTTAACCATTTTAACGTTTGAAAATAGGAGAACGTCTATGTGAGCGACGTAGTAAAATATGGTAATAACATTCGTTAAAAAAAAGACATCTAAAGTCCCCACTTTAGGTTCCTAAAGTGTCTAAACTGACACTTTATGCATCCCTTTTTCTTTACAAATGTTAAAAAGTTATATTTTTAAAAAAAATAATTATTTATATTTTTTACTACCTAACAAATTAAAACTACTGAAATATGATTGAAGAATTATTCATAAATCACAATGTCCTTACAAAGAGAATTACAATTAGTTCCTGAATAAAAAAAGAATTATCCACGAGTTTTAAAATGAGAGGATTAAATTAGTACAAGTTAAAATTTTTAAACTTGTTGGGAATTGGGCTTGGTTCACCCTTGGTGGATTAGGCCCAAACCCATTAAGCTTTATGGTTTGAGGCCAAAATAAAATGCCTAAATGAATGTAGAGTATTTATTGATAATATTCCTCAAGGATTCAAAATTGAAACTTGTTAGGAACAGTTTCCCCATATATTTTGGAGGGAATGGTTGTCTAACTACGTGGGTGTGTGAATAAAAAAAACATGAACTGCACATAACGACAACACACGGAGAAAACATTCTCTACAGAATTCTCTTTTCCTCTCTTTTCTCTTAGTGTTATTTGCTGTGTGATATAGCCGGAGTCCAGTGTGATCCGGTTCACATGGGTACCGTAAGAGTTCATAACAACACTTCAGGTACGCCCGAAAACCTACAAAACTTATCATAAATTTAAAAAATTCCATAAACTCTGTCTTTATTGCACAAGCTTCTCCTCATCTTCTTGTGGCTAACAAAGCAAGCAAATATTTAAAATTAGCTAACAAAAAAATTTTTTTTTTGTTTTTATTGGGTCCTTATAGTTTCCTCAATTATAAATACTATATATTGGTCTTTATACTCATCATTTGTTTATTTGTAAGAGCCGGGAAACTACACTAATTGATGCCCTGACTTTTTTTATTTCGTATTTTGTGGAAACTTACACGTTACTCTTAATGCTCGTTTGGAATAACTTAGAGCGTGTTTGGAAACACGTTTTGGGGGCATATAAGCTCGATTTTTTCAGAGAAAAACCCAAATGAAACGTGTTTTGTTTTTTTGATGTTTGGTGTAGCTTTTTAAAATCGCATCACGGGTAGAATAAGCTACTTATTAAATAAGCTCCTCACGGCAACTTTTCTATTAAGTCATTTATTATGTAAGTCGAGATAAAACTCCTCTCACATACTTACCTTGTATACCGTAAATCACGATTTATAAGCACTTATTGTCCAAAACTAAATCGCTCATCCAAACATAAATCACATTACACAAACTAACTTTTCTATTAAGTCATTTTTAATAGGTCAGAATTATAATAAGTCATTTTTCCTACCGTTATCCCAAACACACACATATTTTTGGGCAATAAGTGCTTATAAATTGTGATTTACGATATACGAGGTAAATATATGAGAGGAATTTTAGCTCGATTTACGTAATAAGTGCTTATTGAACCTCAATAAACAATACCAAACACACATTTAGCCACTCCAATTCTGTAAACCAATCAGGCACGTACTATAACTTCAATGTGAAAAATTCCTCACGTTAAAGATTAAAAACGCGAGATTTCAAACTAATTTATATGAGATAGTTCCAATATGATTAATATAAAAACAAAAGTATAAAATAATCTCAATTAAATACATAAATAAATTCTAACAACTAACCATAGACCAAAATGAAATAGTCTTAACGTCTCTTATATAGGACTATCTGTTTAGTAGATCTATTTTCAAATAAATAATTGATTATTTTATTAAAAATAAAAAATATATAATCAGGCAAATGCAAAAAAAAAAAAAAAAACTCAGAATGAAGATTTAAAAACTGAATATCTCTCACAGGACAATATGAATTCGATATAAAAGCACAAGATTGTTGATTAATGTACGAAAATCATACTGGAGAAATGAAACAGAGGTAACTTACGAAAAAATAAACAAGATTAAACCAAAAAAACATAATTCTTAGTTACAATCACAACATATAGGAAACAATTAAGCGACTAAACAAACCAGCAAAACACATGAACATCTGAGATAGAGATTAAAACCACCAACAACATCAACCCTAACTGAGGAGAGGCCCGACGATGTGAAATAAATTAATACAAATTAAAGCATTATATTTAAAATAAAAAAACCAACCTAGACAGAAAGGACCGACGATGTAAAGGGAGAGGGGGGAGCTTGGTATCGGTGCGCCACTAAGGAGAGAAGACCCACGGTGGTGAGAGGGAGTACAACGATGAGGATGAAAGGAGGAGGGTGAAGAAAACGGTGGAGGGATGGAGGATGACAATGGAAGGAGGAGAATGAAGAAGATGATGGAGGTATAACAATGGAAGGAGGAGAGTGAAGAAGACAGTGGAGGAGAGAAACAGAGTGAGCGACGGTGAGTGAAGAGGGAAGGTAGTCAAAGGTGAGTGAAGATGTGTGATGAAAAGAGGGAAGGGGATGTCAAACACTTGTTTGACATGTACAGGGACGGCTTTTAGACATACTAAATTTAAATTTGGGACTTTTAGGCGTCCCAAATCCAAAAGAGACGCCTTTCCTCCCTAAATTGCAAAAATGCCACCACATTTTTTTTACTTCACTTTTGTAAAAACTGGACGTCTTCTGAGATAGTAAAATCTATTCCCTGTAGTTGTGACACCAATTAATCTAAAATGTTGGGTGACACTCACTTTGAAAGAGATATAGATGTCAAACTTTGATCATTCTGTGAACATTATTTACTGTTGGAATATACTAGTCAATCTTTGGTGGATTAGAGTCCAAGCCCGATTCAAGAGGGACTATGATAGAAAGACATGGGTGATAAAAAGAGATATCCTTGTGGTTTAAAGATTATATCTATTGTCATATAACCGTATGTTTAAGGGTTACATCTATTCCTATATGACTGTACGTACATTATATATATAAGGTGTGTGATTAAAAGACGAGGCTAGTCAGAATATAATACATACAAAAAAATTCTCTCATAAGAATGTTCTCTTATCTTTCTCTCTATAGTATATTGTTGTGTAACGTGATCGGGGTTTGCATTGATGTTTCGGTTTCATGTGGGTACTTCAGTGAGTCAATCGGATTCTAAGTACGCCCAAAATTCTTACATTTACCAAGTTGAAATTTGAGAGCATTAGTACTATGTCCCTTTTCCGACCGCAATGTTTTTCCGGCCCCTCATGATGTTGCCACTGCTCATTATGACACCGGCTTTCATGATGATGATCCCGGTTCATCATCCGCGGCGATGGCGACATCATCATCATGGGCTTAATCATTATAAGGCAAAGGCGGTATAGAGGCCTCAAGTTTTGAGTTTGTAAATAATATCTTGTACAACCAAAGTTTCACCAATATTCTTTCCATAATGAATCTCCACTAGCATCTCAAACAAGTCAGTTTCAGTAAAAAATAGAGAAATCTCTAGTTTTTATGTAATTGTATTAGGGTCACTCTATTGAGAGACCCTAATTTCTCATACAGTATAAACCATTATTTCAGTATCATCATTCCTCTTGAGGTTTGGTGAGGTTGTGGAGTATGGAGGTCCTCTGGCTTGATTGGTGAATTCTTTTAAATTTCTGTTTCTCTTATTATTTTTTTTAATGATTGTTTGAGTATTTTATTAATTTTATTTGTTTTTTAAGTGCAGAAAAATAGTAATTAAAGTTAATAACAATAGCGATTCTATCAAATATGTTGGCTGTTCAAGTCTCTAGAATTACCAGTCATCTTTGTGATTAGATAATTTTGGATGTTTAAATTTAGTCTAAAGGAAAGTGTGGCTCATGTCTTGAAGACACTGTATATTAGTTTTTTCTTCATCTCTTATTCTAGTATTCTTCAGAAATCAACCCCCTTTAACAAGGAAGAGGATGGAAGTGGCAGAGGAGCAAAGGCAATGCTAGTTTGGACGGTTGAGGGCCAAAAGTGGGTTTTTTTTTTTGTTGGGAGTGTGACAAATCCATAATTTTATTATATATTTTTATATTTTATTTTGGAATTTTATCATAATAACTGAGCTTAAAATACCTTATTTGTGTTTAATTGAGATTAAGAGTAAATATATTAAATTATGACTTAAAAGGGCAAAATTATCAAAATAGTTGTAATACTTTTAATCATAGATTTTTTAGAATATCTGATGTCGGTTTAATTGGTTTTTAATTATAAATGCTTGAAACATTGGATTAAGATTGAAAATGACAGTTTGTGACTCGAATTTTAAAAAGGACAGTTTGGTATCATGAATTTGAAAAATGACAGTTTGGTCAACAAGTTCAACACAACGTTTTGGCAGCAGGTCTTTAGGTCTGATTCAGAGGAGCAGCTGGATAGATATACAGAGGCTTCTTCAGACACACAGCGCGGCGGACGAACCAGAGAAGGAGGACCTTCACTTTGAACGCCATCACCAAGCATTACCTTCTCCGTCACTGGCGACCGAGCTGCAACTCCTCTCCACCATCGGCGAGACCTCCAAGCTCGACACACTCGAATCAGAGAAGGAGGGACGCGGCGCAACACACAGAGAGCTCACCAGATCGACCTTCATCTTCTTCACTTTCATCTTTGTCTCCGGCGACGCTCACCTCCACCACCATCGTTGCCGGCCACCTTCCACACCTCACAAGATACTTCAGACCAGAAGCAGAGGACAGAAAAGAGGAGTTGGGAGTCAGAGTGGGGACTGGCGAGAAGCTTCAGCCGCGACCTTCAATCTCTCAAGTCTCAACACCTTCACCTTCTTCATAATCTCTCGCCGGCGGCGTCATCCACCACCACAGGCCGCAGGCGAACATCATCCAGAGCTGCAACTGCCGTGAAGCAGATAAGCAGAGAAAGGGAGAAAAGAGCTGGGGAACAGGGGACTGCCGCGGGTTGAACAGAGGGAGCTGGAGCCGTGAGCTGAGAGTGGAGAACCTAGAGAGCTGCGGCAGGGAGACTTTGCTCTTTCACAAACCATACCACGCCATCCAATCTTTCTCCGATCAGTATCCCAGCTTCGTACCACCGTCACACTTTCTCCATTGTCCTCTGTTTAGTTAATGTCCACCATCACTAGCTTATTCTCTTTTCTTCATTGACTGTCATTGGCAATTTCCAAGCTGAATTAATTTTCTTCTTGGCTCTCTACTGTCATAAGCAATGGCTTGCTCTGATTCTTTGTGTGAAAATTTCAGCCCCCAAGTTTCATTATTTAGAGTTAATTGGTTAATTAATTCAGTGTTTTACATGGCTGAAATTGTGAAAGTGTGTTGCAAGACTGTTATGATGGTTGGCAGTGGTTAGAACCTCTCAATCCTTTGTTGTCGGGGCAACGACATGAATTTAGAGTTTTAACAGGGAGTTTTTGCTCTTCCATTTTTCTAATTCTATATTATAATTGTGATTCTTAAGTCTGAAAATAAATTTTATAATGTTGAATTGATTTATTTTAATATATTTGGAGATTGGATGTGGCTTGAGCTTTTATTAGACACTTGATATTATGATTAATTAGTTTAATTATCATTTTTTTGTGTTGATTAGTCATTGAATTGATGATTTTGTGAACATTTTGTGCTAATTTCAATGTGGCTTGATTAGTGGATCAATGATGTCTTGTGTTTATATTGGTTAATTGAATGTGAATTTATTAAATGTATTTAGCATTGGGTTTTAACATCATTAATCTTGATTTTTTATATGGGTAGCCATTGTTAAATTAATATTAATGAGAAAACCAAGTGGTAATGCAAGATAGCTCGATTATTTGATCAAAAGCTAAATATGATTTTTAAATTCATTTAATTACTAGAATGCTTAATCAACCTAATTTAGCGAGATTAATATATAAGGTGGCTTGATATTAATTAATTTAAGTTAGGCCTAATGTAAGGGGTGACCCTTAGGCCCAGTTTGGTACGAGGCAATGGGGAGCAGGGATTGGATTAATTGTATTGTTTGGTATGAGGGGCTAAGAATAACCAGGGGTTGGGAGTACCACGAAAGTGGGATTGATGCAAAGTCACCTCCCCCGGTATTGCATTTTCAAGCCTGGGATTGCAAATTTCATTGACAAAAATATCCCTGTTTATAATATTTTCGGGACAAAAATACGCTCAATCAATTTTAACCTAAATAAATCCATCTACACCTCGCCTTACAATCACTTTGCACCACGCCTTCCATCAAACAAGAAAATCTAGATTAATTCAATAACCAAAATGGGATAATCGCATAACTGTGGAAGTTCGGTTTTCCTCATAATTCTTCTACTGCTTCTCTTTATCTAGGTTTGATCATTGGGATCCCATAATTATTGTAGAACGCGTTTTGTTTCTGATGTCCTCGGACTTTAGGGATTTAGTGCTTTTCCAATTTGTTGAACTGGTCAAAGGTACTCAATTAGGAAGGATTCAGATTCCACGACTGTTCAATGATTACCACAATCAAGCAAACAATGAGAAAAACGCAGAAATTCATCGGAGGTTGGAGATGTTGGGACTGAAGGTGAAACTTGCATCTAGATTGTAGATTAAATTTGGGATTTAGGGCAGAGGTATTTGAGTCTTTTCATAATTAATAGCTACTTATGAAATAAAATTAATGAAATCATTCCCTCCAACTAGTACTTCGTACCAAACATATTTTTAAAGATCAGTCCCAGTCCCAGTCCCAGTCCCAATCCCAATCCCAATCCATCGAAATTCAATACTTCGTACCAAACAGGGCCTTAGAGTCATTTTGGAGCTAACATGATTAAATCTCTCATAATTATTTTAAGAAAGGATTGCTTGCACCTTTGTTATAAGGGATTATTTGTTCCATTATTGATCTTCTTGTTTTTCTCGTTTCATTAATTCTATCATCATTCCATTTCATATTTTAAAGAAGAAAATCCCCAAAAAGGAACAGCATAGAACAATTACTCTTTGAATTGCAAAAAAGTAGTTTTAAAAGATCAAATCTTCCCCTTTTAATCATTCCATGGCAATTATTGCACTTAGTTTCTATGTAATTAATAAAAGGCTCCTCAAGAGATGACATATGATTGCACCCTTTATTGCAATCCTTAGTTTAATTTTTAAGAGGTTACTAAGGCACAAAGCACACATGCTTCTTCAGGTTAGTTGAACTTGGATAAATATTTAAAATTTTGTAAATTGAAGCTTTTTAAATTGTGGAATTAACATGGTATTGATTTCTTATTTTTCAGAGGCATCCCTTTTCAAGAAACATGTTAAATTATATTGAATTTATTATGAAAATTAGGAAAATATAAGAGAGATTTGGAATGAGAGAGATGAGTAAAACAATAGAGAATTTGAGAGTATGGTATATGCCTGCTATTTATAAGCCATAAGTCCTTAAATTCCTTTAGAAGAGTTATAACAAAAAAAAATATCTATATGATTATAGAACATAAAAACCTTTTTGGAGGTTATACATATTAATCATAGAAAACTTCTAAGATGTCATTTACATCATAAGTTACATGACTTTACGTGTCGAATTATAAACTCTGGAATGGTTGTAAACATTCCCATTTATATTATAATATTTATAACACTCCTCCTAGATGCCCTTAACCAAATATTATACCCATTAAAATCTTATTTGGAAAAACTCTAATGGCCTGTTTGGAAAGAGGGATTTGGAGGGGTGGGAAATATTTATGAGTTGGATTTAAGAAAATTGGAGAAGTGATGCTACAAAATTTTAATAAAGAGATCAAAGATGTAAGATAAAAAAGTAAAAGAATTAATTAAAAACTTTTAACCTCACTTCTCTCATTTTTTTAAAAATTCAACTCAAAGAATTTTCTTTTTCGCTCACTTTCCCTTCCCTCCCCTCCCCTCATACCAAACAAGTCCAAAGAGACAAAAAACCTAATGAAGGTAAAAAAAAAAAGTACACAGTAGTTATTGAAATTGTTTCATTAAAAATCTTATCAGAAAAATCATATAGGATAAAATTTTGACTGAGGAAAAAAGAGTACAATTTTAGCCTGTATTTGGCATCACTTATTTTTGGGTAATAAATCCTTATTACGTAAGTCGAGATAAAACTTCTCTCACATACTTACCTCTTATACAGTAAATCGTTATTTATAAATACTTATAAATAAAAAATAAGCTATCTCAAACGAATATTTAACCTTTTCTCCGATGACGAGAACACCAGTTTTACGACAACACCTTCTCAATACTTTTTGATGAGCATATATATTTTTCTTTTAGCCAAACTAGATGATACACTGTCATCATGTGATATTTCTAAATATGGTTCTTCAACATATCTTCTGGGCATGTGGAATTTTCAATCTATATGTTTGATTATGAAATAATTTGAAACAAACACGTTTCATTGAAGTTTATAGAAACGTAGCTAATAAACAAACAATTGGGCTGTGCCACCAAAAAAAAAAAATTCAAACATGTGAGAGCACGAATTTCAAATGCAAATGGTATAACACCTCATAAAAAGACAGAACACTAAACACACTATAAAAATATAATTAGATTTACTCTTCGTCGCTAGAGCTGGAGGGCTCTTCATCAACCTATCCTCTTCCTCAGCATCAGCAAACACCCCATCCTCATCCTCAACATCATCTTCATCTTCATCTCGGTTGGGGTGAGGGCGCACCAACAGTGCCCTTAAGGCCCCCGAATTGCCTCTTGAATAACCAAAGCTCCAAATCTTCATGATTAAAAGCAATACTGTCATTAGTCAGTAGGAAGGGCCAAGACACACCATGTCCGACTGGTAATGAAAAACAATACTAGTTGTTCAGCTCAAGTTTTATTCTTAAATTGTGTTGAAAACTCCATTTGTAGTGTAGTACAAGGGTGTCTCCACCCTTATCCAAAAGACTCCGTATAATCTTTTTTGACTCTAGTGAAAGTTTCAATGTGTAGAAGTCATTTTATTACACATAACACTGCACTTTTCTTACTCTTAATACCCTAACTACATGATCACCAGCTTCCGCCATTGGAGTGCCCTCTAATATTCCCCCCATTGCATGCGTGGTGTCCTCAAGTTGCTCTCGCATGTGCTCATCATTTTGCAGAAAGTGCAAGTGATTCTAGTGAAATCTTTTTTGACCCCGTATAATCTTTTTTTGATCCCGTATATCCAAAAGACCCCGTATAATCTTTTTTGACTCTAGTGAAAGTTTCAAAGTGTAGAAGTCATTTTATTACACATAACACTGCACTTTTTTTACTCTTAATACCCTAACTACATGATCACCAGCTTCCGCCGTTGGAGTGCCCTCTAATATTCTCCCCAATTGCATGCGTGGTGTCCTCAAGTTGCTCTCACATGTGCTCATCATTTTGCAGAAAGTGCTAGTGATTCAATTAGATCGCTAGCATGTATCCTTGAATGAAAGGTACGATTTTTAAGGGTGTTTGGGGTTTTATAAGATCCTTTTAAATAAATAAATAACAAAAATTAAGTTAATTGAGTCGATGGATTCAGATAAATAATTATATGGAGTGTTTAGAGCATCACTTGTACCATTGTACCTTAAAGATTTTCAACATTTTTCTTTTTCTTTTTCAATAATTTTTTATGGGAAAAATGTCACTACCCTCAAAGTCAAAGTCCCCTCCACTGTTCTTTTTTCTATGCTCCAGTGTTTATGTATATAATATTATATATCTAAATTAAAAGTAAATAAAATAATAATGGGAGAATCCTTAAAAAAGAAATTAAAAATTGGGAAATGACAGATCATATATTTCCCAAGAAAAAATTGGGAATTGCTTATCACGTTTCGACATTTTCTAATCAACTATCGGTAAAAAAACTTGATATGTCATTTCCCAATTTTTAAGTTCTTTTTCAGGAATTCTCCCAATAACAATTCTAAAATAAATTTTTAAAAATGATTTTTAAAAAATTTATAGGCAGTCACACAGGCCGCATGTTACTTGAAAACTGAAACATATTCAACACTTGATTTTTTGAAATATACAACAATTGATTCTGTGAAATATGCGGATGAGTACTCGCTTTGTCCTTACCGTTTTGGAAAAGACAAGTTAATTTAAATCACATTAATAAAAGCAACTGTCCAAACTTGAGAGAATCACCAAATATATGTACTTCATGGATTTTAGGCCGGATACTTGAATAAATATTATAGGTACTTGAATAATTGGTTAGAAAAACTATTTAGTAATTTATTAAATAAAAATTCTTTATATATACATCAACAATTGCATACATTTTTATTTTTAAATAAAAATAAGAATATTATTTGGTACTCCTTGAGTCCTAAATATAATATAAAATTGATTTTTTTTTGGAAACATTAAGAAAGCTAATTAAATTATTTTAAATTATTTATATTTATTGTTTTTCCAAATATTTTACCTAATTCATAAACTGATATGTAATGTTATGATACACAACATATAACACCACAAAAAAATATGAAATTTCCGATGGAATTTGCCACAGAAAAATTTTCTATCACAAATTCCGGCTGAAATCCGTGGGAAAAGTTTTTGATGAAATTTTTTCCGTGACAAATTTTGTCTTTTGCCATGGAATTTCAAACGGAATAATTCCGTCGCAAATTTATGACGGAATTTTGGATGAAAATTTGTGACGGAAATGAATTCCGTCGCAATTTTCGACGGAATTCAATTCCATCTGAAAATTTAAAAATTATTATTATTTAATTAAATTAAATTTTTAAAAATTATTTTAAAAAAATTTAGTATTTATTAATTAATATTTTAAGTTTAATTTTAAAATTATTTTTTAATTATTATTTTCTAGTTTCTAAAATATTTTTAATTTCCAAATAGGTTTTGGTCTTTGTAGGGGCAAGATGGTCATATAATAATTATTAATTAATATTAGTAAAAAATATTATTTAATAATTATTAATTAATATTAATAAAAAATTAATTTTAGAAATTAGAAAAAATATAGTCATATGAAATTTATTTAAGATGTAAAATTTTTTAATTTGAAGTTAATTTATATTAAAAATTAGAAGAATATATAAAATTATTTTATATTACTATTAGATTTATATACAAGAAATAAATATATATTTATAAATAATTGATTATGTATAATAAGATTATATATATATATATAATTAATTTTGTAGTAATAAAACGTCAAAGCAGTCGAGCCCATCCGATAAGGCATCACGCACCTACGGATGAGGTTGTGGGTTCTAACCAAAGGAGAGGCAAGTTGAGTTGCATTTCCAGGAATAAAGAGGTTGCCATATGTGGCGGATTTGGAAGCCGGCTACAAGGTGGACGCCACCAGAGTTGCCACGCGCCGCCGCAGGCAATGACTGGACCGTGGCTTTTTAAATTTAAAAAATAAAAAAAATAAGTTTGTGACGGAATTTCTGAAGGAATTGAATTCCGTCGGAAATTGCTAAGAAATTTTTGAAGGAATATTCCATACGAAATTGCGACAAAAAAAAATTCTGTCGGAAATTTCATCAAAAATGTGTGACGGAATTAATTTTGTTGGAAATTCCTGACGGAATCTAAACTCCGTCAAAATTTTTTTGTCACACTATTATTACCGATGGAATCCATTTCGTTGGAAATCCATTTCTGTTAGAAATTCTGTCGGAAACTCTCAATTCCGTCAGAAATTCAGTGTTTTTTTGTAGTATAACATGATTAAGTAACTATTTAGTTTCCTTAATCTCTCTAAAAAAATGTTAACTATACTTTATATTTAAGACCGAAAGAAATAATTTGTATTACAACGGATATGTTATTGAAACTAACAACTGATATCAACAATAATTTGAATGCCAAATATTCTAGTCCTCCCTTAAAAAAGGTTCCCCTCCTTTTATTATTTTTTACCCCTAAAAGGTAAAAACTTGTCTGTTTCTATTTTTTTAGAAACATCTTTTAGATATATATATATATATATATATATTTATTTATTTATTACAGGCGTTCCCCTACTACTACCAAGGTATATATGTTATTTTTCTTTTCCAAAGTTTTCTTTTTTGGGATAAGATTACTCAAATTTTTTATCCCATCATACCCAAAGTATTTGTCAAAGTGCTTGTTTGAGATCATGTTTGAGATATCCAAAAGTGCTTATTCACGTAAATTGAGAAAAAAGTTCTCTCACATACTTATCTCGTATACCATGAATTATGATTGAAAAACTGCTTTTAAAAGCTCCAATCACTATTCCAAACAAGCACTAAATTGTTGCCAATTTTCCCATACCTTCATTTTTTAAAATTTGTTTTGTGACTTTTTATTTTTTAAAAATGAAAAGCATTTAAAATAATGAAAATAAAATCAATATAAATTATCAAGTGGGGATTCTATTACATGAAGTAAAATGGGAGAATTGAATTTAATATCTTGTCAGAAAATATTATTAAAGCTGAAATTTAAATAAAGAAATAAATTTTATTTGAGCATATAAAAAGTATATTTTTGAAGCAAACGGCACAATTTTTGAAAAAAAATTGATTTGAATTAATTTTGGCTTTTCAGTGATAGAGATTTTTATAGCAAATTTTTGGCTAAAGTATGTGTTTGATATTTTAAGTTTAGTCCCTTACCCTCTGGTCCTGAACACGGGTATTATTCAATATAGTCGTCTTAGTAATTAGTTTAATAGAATGAGTTGATCTCACATGAAAGAATGATAAACATTATATACCAAACAATGAGAAGCATCCAAATTAAGAATCTTTTTGGGTTCACGTTTTGTTGTTCAAACCGGGCGGCCAACACGTAAAAGCACAATGGGGAAGATTTGTCATGTTTGGGAAAGCGTCGGAACCAACTACACTTCAATATAAAAAGCATCTTCTTGAAGAAGTCGACATTTCCTACTTTTTCTCCGCGATAAAGGTATCACGATGAAGTTGAGGTTAGCTACGGTTAGAGCATTTCAATCATTATTCGATTCCTGTCACCCTCTTATCGTGTCTTGCTTGGTGGTGGTTGTTGTTTAGCTGATGGTGAGTCTCTGTTGATGAAGCTCTGCTCTGTTAAAAGAAAGAAGAAGAAGCTTTTGTCAAATTAGGATTTGACTAGGGACTACAGTGCAAATTTCAAAAGTTTTCAAGGAGGGATTAAAGTAAACATTTTGAAACATTTGTGAGGTCAACTGAAATTTATGAAACATTCGGGCTCTTTCTATGATTTCCTCAGTCTCTTTTCTTCATTTAATTGTAATTTCCACAAAATCTAGGGAATTTTTCTGCAATTTTCTCCAGTCATCAAAATATTAATTCTAACCCTCCAAAATCTCCAATTTTTTATGAAGCACCTGCAATGTAAGATTAAGCATAACGAGATGTTCAATTATTATCATTCAAGTTTGCGAACTACTATAGAAAGGACGTTTGGAGTCTGGAAGAATATGTTTGAGCTCTTAGGGGAAATAAAATCATATAGCTTTGAAACACAAGTCCACATAGTTTAATAATTTTTTCAATAATAATTTCACCTTTTTTATTTTATCAATTTTTTTTAATATTTTGTTACTTCAATAATCACAACACACACACACAGTGTTCAATAAGATTAGAAAAAAAAGTTTTATACGTGCTTTTCAGTCATTTCTTATCTAAATGGACTTTTCAAACACTAATTCAAATAAGTTTAAGGTTAGTAAAAAAATCACTTCTACTACCGCTAATCTAAACACAAATCATATCTACAATCTAATTTTTTTTTTCTATTTAATTTTTTCTAAAGCCTATTTGTAAAAAAAGAAAAAATCCTTCTCCACCACTAATCAAACAGATGCTAAGGGTGTGTTTGGTTTGAGGGGAGGGAGGGGAGAGGATGAGGGGTAAATTAACTTTTTAGGTTGAAGGTATTTAAATTTTGGGCGGGAACTCAAAATTTAAAAGGAATGAGAAAGTAAATTTTGGGCGGGAACCCAAAATTTAAAAGAATGAGGGGATAAATTTTGGATTTCTTTTATCCAAAATTATAAGTTATCCCTCTTCCCCTCCCCTCCCTCCCCTCAAACCAAACACACCCTAAGTCATAGGGATGAGCATGGAGTGGATTGGATCGGGTTTGACATCAACCTGAGGTTTGGTCTTGAGAAGATCTCGAATTGCACAAAGCAGTTCGTGGTCTAGTCTAGTCCAACACCAATTCTAGATCGGGTTGGACCAGGCCAGGTCTAGTGGACTACCTGGACTGGTCCAGGATCTAAATTTAGTATTTTTTTATTTTTATTTTTTCCTCTTTGAAAGGTAAAATTTGAACTTATTAAACACAATTAGGACCACAAAAATACCTATAATAATATAAAATATATCACCAAAAATTAAAACATCATAAATCTATAAGAATATCTAACAACATTTAACAACAATAAAAAAATATGTTGGGAAAAAATATTTAAACATGATAAATATAATTAAGATAACAAAAATACCTATAATCATATAAAAATCATCATAAAAAATAAAACTTAATTATAAATCCTTAAACAAACTCTAACAACATTAAATAAAAAATACAAAATAACATCTAAATTATAAAAATACTTTTTAAGAAATTAACCTGGATCAGATCGGACCAGTCTAGGTGGTCTGGTCCCTTGGTCTGGAACCTGGTCCAACCCGACCAGTCAGTCTGGTTCAGTCTAGTCCGATTTTATTATATTGCTTATTTGGACTGGACCACATCAGTTCAAGTCAGACTAGACTAGATCGGACCACCGAATTTTTGCTCATCCCTACTAAAGGTGTGTTTGGTTTGAGGGAAGGGAAGGAGTGGGAGGGAATGAGAAAATGGGTAAATTACCTTTTTAGGTTGAAGGAATTGAAATTTTGGGCTGGAATCCAAAATTTTAAAAAAATGAGAAAATAAATTTTCGGTAAGAACCCAAAATCTAAAAAAATGAAAAAATAAAGCTTAGATTTCTTTTATCCAAAATTATAATTTCCCCAAACCACTCTCCCCACCTTCCCTTCAAACCACCTTCCCTTCTTTTTTTTTTTTTTTTTTGGCCAAGAAACCACCTTCCCTTCAAACCAAGCACACCCTAATTCACATAAAAAGTAGTATAACTCATAACCATGGTAAAAGTAGGAGAAGGATAAAACGGCCCCGAGAAAAAAGGGCTGCGGAATGAGACACAGACTCAGCGAAAGCACCAAAACATGACAGGGAAGGACGAGTTCGTTCGGTATTCGCCCCTCCCCGCGAACCCTAGCTCCAACCCTGCCCCGTCAAATCAAAACGTCGTAGTAGTCCTCCCCGCCCACCGTCCTCCCTACGGCCGTCGCAACGGCCGGGGTCTCCACTGCTCCGGCGCATTCTTCCTCATCCTTCTCCTGGCCGCCGCCACTTTCTTCATTTACCCGTCGGATCCCGATATTCGGGTCACCCGAATCCATCTCAACGACATTGGGATCAAGACATCGCCAAAACTTGTCCTTGATGTTTCGTTCTTCCTCACCGTTAAGGTCAAGAATAGAAATTTCTTCTCCCTTTCTTATGATTACATTGATGCGTCTGTGGGTTATCGAGGGAGAGAGCTGGGGAGTGTGAGTTCCAGTGGTGGCCGCCTCAGAGCGAGGGGTTCGTCCTACATGAACGCCACTCTTGATCTTGATGGATTTCAGGTCATCCATGACGTCTTTTACTTGCTTGAAGATTTGGCCAAGGGTGTCATCCCCTTCGATGCTGAAACGCGAGTCGAAGGGAATTTGGGGCTGCTCTTCCTCAACTTTCCGTTGAAGGTACTGTAAGAAAATTATCCATTCATTCATTTGTTGCCCATTCTTTTTCCTCAATTTTGTTTGTGGTTTTGGCGTTGATTTGATTGGTCACTTCTTTTTTGGGTATGCAAATTTTGATTGTTGGTTAGTTCGTCAGCAACATAAATATTTGGTCTTTATAATTGTTCCAGGAATAGGGATTCTCATGTTTGAAGGCAGAGCACTTTAGTGTGTGATTGTTTCTTACTCTATTACATGTAATGGGATTTTTCTTGCTAATAAACTTCACTCTACTGCCTCATTTAACGAAAAGGGTTCTGCTTGTTCTATCATAGAAACCATGAAGTTTAAAATTGATTGGTTATGGTGGGATATTTTGATGGAAAAAATCTGTTTGAGAACAGTAAGATACCCGATGAAGTAACAAGTACAGATTCTACCATTTCCAAGAATAAGGTGATGTGAGTTCTTGTGTCATAATAAGGTGTTGCCTAAGTTAATTCAATATATTCTCAGATACCAATTTGTAAGATAAAACTATGGCTATTTCAGTTACTAACCATAGCGTTTATCAGATTTTTTTCTGCTGCAAATTACTTTGAGTCTTCTTGTCTACTTATGTTCTAGACATGCTGATCCTAAGTGTTTAGTGTGGATCTGAACTTTGTTGAGTAAAATGCTTTTTTTACATCTTTCTATGTAGCACATGTATGTGAAGAGTTTGCATAGTCATAGTAATGTCCTGCTGAAGGATATTTCTGAATTTTATCTGTTAGCACGCTGCATCTCTGGTTGTTTTCATGATCTTAATTGGACATGATTTTTTTTTTTTGAGTGAAAAGGGGATTTATTGCATGAAATATTTACTAAGAGTGGCAATACAGAAGTTGCTGATACCTGGTACAACAGCAAAACCCCTAAACTTACAATCATTCAACAATCATCCTAGCTGGACATGATTAATTAACATATGCTTGTTATTCACTTATTTGATGCCACCTATCTAAAACATTGTATGTTCTGTTCAGGCTACAATATCGTGCCTAGTTTATGTGGATATAAACAACCAAACTGTTATGCGGCAAGATTGCTACCCTGAGGTTAGTGTTTTATTTTCGCTCTTCTATGCATCATACTTTGCATCTTTTTATATATATTTTTTGAACAAGGAACGAGGATGCCTTTTATTTCCCAGTCAGATTAAATTATTCATTTGTAACTGCTACTGGCAATTGCATGTGTGTTTCCAATTCATTCATGGGCTAATAATTTCTTAAATGCTTTGTATTTGGATTTCATACCACATACTTTATTTAACTCTTGCAGTTCTTAGCTCCCTACCAAATCTATTCCATTCTGTCACATTCTCATACATTTTTTATTGAACAGTTTGTTTCCATTACTGTCCTACTATTTCAACTAAGTCATCCCTTTTTTGTGGATAGCATGCAACTGCATAAATCTTGAAGAGGTTTGAAATTTGAAATTGCAAGCTCATTAGCTGCATTATAAGTTATAAAAGAAGAAGATATGGAATCCATAGAAATCAGTATAAAGATATACAATTTTTATTAGATTGCATTATTCCAAGACCTTGCACAATTAGGAAATTCTAACAATATAGATAACAATTAGACATGGTCAGAGAGGATGCCTTGCCATGGATAGCTTTGTGGAATAAAATATATTACGCATAACTTATTGTTTACTAACCTAATGAAAAATGTATGAGAAACCTCTCAATTACTATTTCAAGTAGAATGCATTGCCGTTAAAGTCAGTTACCCATTTTATTCTTTTTTCGTGCTTATGTGAGAGGCGCATGGAATCAATTTTTGACAGGGCTAGAACTAGAGAAGCATTCACTCTGTAGTTTGTATTCTCTTTTTGTGCCCGGGTCTCTCTCTTTCGATGCATACTATGATGATCACTTGAAGGAAACAAGCTAATTCACCTGTTTTTAATCTGCTTCAGTCATTGGGTTGAAATGAAGGATTCACAACCTGATAATAGTCCCACTGGAGCAGAGTCATTGGAGCTGGAGATATTTATTCATTACCAATTTTATTGTATCCTTCACGCAGTGGTGTAAATTGACTGTGTTGCTTATTTATTACTTGTGCTGTATACGAAATATGAATCAAACCCTTGTAAATAAGTACTTGTGGATCCAATTTAGTTGAGCAAGAATCTTCCACTTCTCTTATATTACGAGACCGTTTGGATGCAAATTTTTTAATTGATTCTGGACCCAAACCATGGTTTCACTTAGAAATATCCAAACATCCTATTTTTTTCAGAAAATCCCGTTTCAGCCCCAAACCAAGGTTTTGAATTGCAAAACCTTGATTTGGCCACAATCGGATTTTTTCTGCTCTTGGGACTGATTATTTGACCGTTGGGGTGTGATGTCTTTTCTCATCTCTCTCTCTCTCCGTCTTGTCCCTTGCCTGTTTCTCATCTCTCTCTCTTTCTTTTATCTTTCCCTTTTCTCACCTCTTTCTCTCTCTCCGTCTTGTCTCTTGCCTGTTTCTCATCTCTCTCTCTTTCTTTTATCTTTCCCTTTTCTCACCTCTCTCTCTCTCACCGTCTTTAAACGCAAATATATATATATATGTTTGATCCAATTTTTTATATCACATAATTGATTAATATTATAATTTATAAAAAATTTTTATCTATTTTTTGATATTATATATTTGACTAATTTTATCATTATAATTTTTTAAAAAATTTATTTCGAATTTTTTTATATTTATTATACAATTAATATTTAATAATACTTAAAATATAAATTTATCCCTTACATGTAATTATCACAAAAACTAATGTCCTTTTTAGTAATTTGACTATGAAAAAAAGTTATTCTGACCATAACATTCAAACACTCTTACTTTATCAAAATCATTTTTTTCTCATAATCTATTCTTCTCATAATCTATTCTTTAAAAGCTATTCTTCACTTTTCCCCCAGAAGCTATTAAAAAAAGCTTTGCAAAACACACACTGCCTCTGTGAAAGTGTGACGCCTTGGTGTCTGTATGTATGTTTTGTGGGTGATGAACAAAAGTTAGTCTCCTGCAATGAAAAGCCAAGCTATGCAACAGCTCTTTCTGACAGTTTAGGTAAACTCTACTAAAAAGCAAGCCAGGCTATAGCATTTGATCGTAAAAAAAGTTGTTTATGGCAGAAAGAGGTGAGAATGGATTAAACTACTCGAGAGTATAAAGGTGGAAGTAGCCTCTTCAGGAAGAATTTGAATTAATTACGAATTTTCCCTTGTTCTGGATTTGAGTGTCAGCATCTTGTGTGGTTGGTGGGTCACTCTCTAATCTCCCGATAAAAAGCGAAAATTAAAAGGAAATTATTATATCAATAAGTTATTAATTGAGATTGTAATTGATCTCACCTTTATAAGGAAGAAAATATAAGTTTGAATTCAGAAAGTATATTTGATGGAAAGGTTTTAACCTTACAGTTCTCAAACAACAAAGATTAGACTCAAGTTCAAAATAACTTAGGATGTTTTGAATTCATACGGAAAAAAAGGGAATTATTATATTTAATTATCAAAAAATTGCCCCTTTTGGTAATAATTGATTGGTCAACAAATTTCTTTCGCGTTAAGTAGCTTAACGATTAACATGTAACTTTTTGGGCAAAAAGGTCATTCCACTTGGTAGTCCTACTAAGCAATGGCCAATCTGTGTCGGGACTTGAACCTATAAAATAGCATATAAAGAAAACAATTTATTTAATGCATGGATTAAAATACTACTATTACTACTATATTTTATGCGTGAATTTTTATTGTTAAAAAACATTTAGTAAAGTTAAATCAAAACACATAAATTCTTGCAGTTTTAAGTTATACATAAATAATAAATCATTCAGTCCTACATATATGAATTAATTAGGGTGTTTGGTTTTGATCCTAAATATGATGTCTTAATCCATTTTATCTTTAGTGTTTATCATTTATTTCAAACTAATATACCTAACTTATAAGCTTATATATAATCTAATGTTATACATAGAAACTTTAGGAAGATTAGATTACATTGTGTTATAATTAAGTAATTTATCCCTTTCTTTCATCTACCTAAAGTCCTAAATTATTTAAGTGGTTTTTATCAAGGTATTAAAGACCGGACCGGGTATTGAACCGGTCGGGGTACTGGGTTAAGGGTCAGTGGGTCAAACCGGGACCAAACCAGAGCTAAACCGGGACCAAACCGGTGAGTAATTGAAAATTTTAGGCTTATAGTATGAAATTCTAAAGGAAAAAGTTAAAATTTTTTTTTTTTTAATTTGGGACCTGGACCGGACCATGAACCGCACCGGTCTCCGGTCCGGACCGGCTGGTCCGGGTCCGGGAACCATGGTTTTTATACCAAAGGTGTAATATATAGAACTTGACCATATATAAACAAGTGCCATTATTCATTGTTTATGCACGGTATTTTGTTTTAAATTTTTCATTAGTGTGTCTATACTCTATATATGTATAACGTAATGTTTGAGGTGTTATTATTTGGCATTTGCTTAAAACAGAGACTTTTGAAGTTATCTAATCAGATAGTATATTACTCTTTTAATAGTAAATTATTAGATTCAATCAAAGATAAAATTTTAGTTAAATAAAAAACGAAAGATGCTTTTTTTATTTATAGATGCTTGAAATACCGCATTATAGATATTTGATACTAATCACACTTTTTATATTATAATTATTTCTGATGAAAGCAATTGAAATTTTTGAAATTATATACGTTTATCCCCACTTATGACATAATGGTTGGGAATTTGAATGGTTGTCGGTAAGAACCAAGCTAAATTTTTGTTCAGTTGGCAAAAAAAGCTACATTTTTGCTAACTATATTCTTGATTCACTAACTTTTCCCCAGCTAATTCACATATTTTAAATTTAAATCTGATATATGAATTCCATTTTTCATAAGTATATATGTGTGTAAAACATTTTAACAATAAATTATTAAATTGTAAAAAGTATATACTTGTCAATTTGTCACGCAAAATCTGACAGAAAAAGATATAAAATAATAATAAATCTAAATTTTTCGAGATCAAATTCTTCCAATAAAATTCTAAAAAGGCTGGAATTTAAAGATACTAACAAATATATTGGAGTTACATCGATGTAAATGTAACTAGTTTTAATTCTGGTATCAATGCATGCATCTTATTAATTGACTAGTTATTACTACTTAACTGATTTGCCACGCCACGCATAATCAGCTCGGTGTTGGCGACACCGGAATGATCCTGGATGGTGCGTCGGTGAGCATATGCAATACTTCTTGACTGAACCAGTCCTTTCGCCTGGTGCCGGCGCCGCCACCGGGAACACATCCCTTCTTCCATGACCATTGCTTGTAAGAAGAGAACCTACTGGGTGACACATTCTTCTTTGTCTCTTTCTTGAATTAATGGCTATATCCGTGGCGTCTGTGCTTTCTAGAATTTAAAATCTGAAAAATAAAGAAAGGAATATGATGTTTGAGACATTTCTTGTTTTGTTGAAGAAGAAGATGATGATGATTGGAAAAGGTTGTGGGTAAGAAAAGAAAAGACTTTTGCTGTTTGGAATGAAAAGCCTTGCTTTCACAAAGACTCTTAACTTCGCGCTTAAGAAAGTTTCTCATGCAAACAAAAATTAAACAAGAAAAATATATTCTTTGAACTATTTGAGATCTATTGATAGACGGTGAAAATATTTAAAAAAAGTAAATAAATATATAAATATGGAAAGTGATTCACGGGAGAAAAGATTTATTTGTTCTATTACTTGAATGATTATAAAAATCAATTATTATCAAAGACGATATAATTTGAATCACTCTCTTTCTAAATTAAATTAATTAGACATAAAGTTTGAAGGAAAAAAAACTTAATCACTATTAAATTATTTTAGTTGAAATAATTTTTATAAATTTTATTGACTCATGAATGATGTATACATTTTATTTTAAGTTGAATTTTTAAAATTACTACGTAGCTTTAATTTGTTATTCCAACAAAACGATTGTATTTATTTCTTTTTTCTTCTTGAAGAGGCCAATAAAAGTTAAAAAAAATTAGGAACAAAAAAGTGAAGTGATTTTTCCTATGAATATAATATTTGTATAGATATCCATATCTCTCGATAATCTTACAAAATCTTCCATTATCTCTATTATCATTAGATCTGTAGATATTGATATATTTGATTGAGATTATAAAGTTGTGTCTATAAATATAGGGCATGTACTACCATGTATTTGATACACCTTAATAGTAAATAAGAATTATTCTTTCTCACTCTCATATTCTCTTTTTTCTCTTTATTTTTTTTATAATCTCATAGTTATATAAAAACTCATTTTTATGGATATCTATGAGATTAATTATGTAAAATTCGAATCTATCCCGATTTTCTTAAAATAATTTTAATGGATTTAGACTTATCATATTATTTCCTATTTGCCAAAGTCTCCTATTTTTATAATTTCTTTTGCTTGAAACTGAAGTTAGGTTTAGATTGTGGATATCTTTATAATAGATTTATAATTATTCTGGTTATAAGCTTTTTTTTTATTTGATCAAAACTAACTTTTTTTGAAACAAAAAAGTTTTCCCCACATAGAATCAATAGAAATTGGTAAGGTTGTCAAACTCGTGAGTTTAAGCAAGCTTGTAACAGTGACATAAACTCGTATTGTAAACTTGAACCCTAAACTTATAAGAGTTTACTTTTATCATTAAATGGGTATTTATAGTGTATAATTAAGTAATTAAAATATAAAAAATGACAATAATTTGATTTAAATATACTTCAAATCTAAATAGCTAAAATTAGAGTTATCAACATTTATAAGTTATCATACTTGACAAGAAATTTATATAAAATTGATATATAAAGCGATCGAGTATGATTAAATTGAAAAAGTTAACATAAGTTTAAGAGTGAGTTAATATGATTTTATAAGTAAAAAAAATGTAAAAACAGTAAACTCAATGTATAAACTCGTAAGTTTATCTGAGTTTACAATTAATACGAGTTTACCAGCAACTCGACTAGATTTTGTAAGGTAGAAACGTAAAATCAATAAATTCAGAAAGTCAACCTGTAAGTTTGACAACAATAAAAATCAGTGTAAAGATATAAAATGTTTATTTAATTGCATTATTCAAAGACCATGAACAATTATGATATTCTAACAATATAGATAGCAGCCAGTCTCCCTCGGAGCCTTCTGGGTCATTCTTCATTGATGCTTTGGGGTTGCGAGTTCGAGACGTGGTATTTATATACTCCCTTCTCTAAAACAATATAGATAGCAGTTAGACATGTTCAGAGAGGATGCCTTACCACGGATAGCTTTGAGGAATAAAATATATTATTACACATAACTTATTGTTTACTAACCTGATAAAAAATGCATGAGAAACCAGTCGGTTACTATTTCAACTAGCATGCATTGCCGTTAAAGTTGGTTACCCGTTTTACGTCATGTTGGACTGTATCTTTCAAAACCAGTTTTCACATATGGCCAACTATACGTTGCGTTGTCTAGAATAAAAAGCATTGATGGACTAAAGATTGTTGTTGGAGAAGGTGCTTCTGGGATAACCAACAGTACCAAGAATGTAGTCTACAAGGAAATTTTCAAAAATCTATATGGTTAGATATTCATATCTAGCCATGATTGTGAACAAAATCTTATTAAAGTTGCGTATTTGAAAACATTGTCGTGTGTGTTATTTAGGATATTCTTGCTTAGTTGTTGAATTGATATAATGTTGGATACTAACATCGTATTATTTAAATCCAAAATAAGTTCTCCCGTGCACGGGATGTACGTGATCGTTCTTTTTCAATGCTAGAACTAGAGAAGCATTCACTTTGTGCTCTCTTTTTTTGGTTCCCTGTTGTCTCTTTTGGTGCACATTATGCTGATAACTTAAAGGAAAGATGCTAATTCATCTGCTTCAGTCATTGGGTTGAAAATGAAGGATTCACAGCCCGATAATAGTCCAATGGAGCCGACTCATTGGTGCTGGTAATATTTATTTAATTATTACCAGATTTATTGCATCCTTCACGCAGTGGACAGTGGTGTAAATTAACTGTTACTTATTTTTTAGGTATTGTGTTGTATATGAAATATTGAATCAAACCCTTGTAAACAAATACTTGTGGATCCAGTTTAGTTGAGCAAGAATCTTCCACTTCAATTCTCTTGTACAATAACCGCTCTATGGAGGCATCAAAACTAAAAATTATGGAAGTGTGACGCCATGGTGTCTGTATGTATGTTTTGTGGGTGATAAACAAAAATTAGTCTCCTGAAGTGAGAAGTCAGGCTATAGTATTTTATCAAGTCAAAAAAAGGAAGTTTATGGAAGAAAGGTGTGACCATGGATCAAGCTACTTGAGAGTATAAAGGTGGAAGTAGCCTCTTCTGGAAGAATTTGAATTAATTAAGAAATTTCCCCCATTTTGATTTGAGTGTCAGCATCTTGTGGGGTTCACGGGTCACTATCTAATCTTCCGATAAAAAGCGGGAATTAAAATCGAATTATCATGGTCCCAAAAAATGGACTTAATTATAAAAACCTCAATGATAAGAGAAAAGTAAAAACATTTGTCATTTTCTGAACTGTAACTTGTTTTTGTATGATTTTCAATTGTTATTGAAATTTAGGGTAATTAAATCTTGGATTAAGGTGTAAATTTAGCAACAAACTATTATATAGGCATCCGACATAATTAACTATCACTACAAAAAAAAAATGGAAAATTTCTGACGGAATTTGCCATGGAAACAATTTCTGTGGAAAATTCCGATGGATATATGTCAGAAGGAATTTTTTTTGTGGCAAAATTTGAAACAGAAAATATTCCGCAGCAAATAATTTTGACATAGAATTTCCGACGGAATAATTCTGTCAACACCCGTTTCCATTTCGATATACACAGAGTAATAGAGACCAAGTTCCACAGGCATACAGAAAAGTACATATATACTGATAAAAGTATTTGTTTACAGTCCAAAATCAACCCTACAGAATGCGATAATATACACCACTATTACAAAATATCCAAAAGTATTTTAGACATAGACTATCTATAACCACGAACTTTGTATTTTCCTCGAGGCACATGCCAGTCACTTCCCTTGGTCCACATTCTTGCCTTTTGATCCACTGGCGCCCGCTGAGATGTTTGGTTTAGAAAAAGGGGTGAGATTCTGAAGAATCTCAGTAGAAACATGCTATCGTTCATAGAAAATGCGAAAAGTAAATATGATATATGCCATGTATGCACCAATTAATGAACAATATAAACATATCATATGCATATATACATGAGTAGGGCCCCGCCCCACTAATCTGCACCGGTTGGTCTTCCGCCAACTCCAGTGTAAGTGCCTCTAGCACTACTGGCCCCTATCTGGGCAAAACATGTTGATTAATAAAGCGCATTTACAAACATTGGCATTCACACAATCATATAACTATGGCATAATGTATGAAGGATAATGTCCCTACCTCGAAGTTCTATCGACCCCTTTCTGTGTGCCTTGTAAATCGTGTCGACTTTCGGCTCCCGATTCGATCCTAAAATATTAAATGTACAAGAAATAGGTCATAACCTATCCAAGTATCATTTTAGACTCTTCCATAGTGTTTCTTGTGGTTATATTAGCCTATGGTGAAAATTTACCAAAATGCCCCCGGGACCCCGGCTCGGCCCCACCGTACCTGGCCCGATGGCACGTTTTTCCAAAATTTTGACTAGGGCTATCCTGACGTATTTTTGTCCAAGGAATCCATTTCCGGACTCAAAATTACCAAATTCAATGTCAAATTACGAAATTGCCCTTGGCAGCCCTACTTTTAGGGTTTTAGGGGCGTTTCCGTAATTATGCTTTCTCAGCCTTTTCTGAAAAAGTGCCCAACTGTAACCCCACCTATTTTTGCCCACTGAATCCAATGGAATCATCAAATCATTGAAAATCCAACTCTAAGGCCCTCAAACATCCCTGGCCGAAATAATTGTGTTCTCCGGGAAAAATCGGGGTTTTACGATTTCGGCTCCGTAAACACGTTCCTTTCTACTCCTAACCCCTTTATTAACAATCTAATTGAGTTATAACAACTATTTGAACTAAAATTGGGCAGCATAACCCTTAGATATACAACTTTCCAAAATTTAAAACCAATGGCAATCCGGCGAAATTTCACCGATTAAATTGCCCACAGCAGCCAGAATAGACAATATACGAAGGTTTGGAAGTTACCTCAAGCTCCCACAAGCTTTTCCCAAAAATTGCAGAAAACCCTAGCTTTTATATCACCAAATTTGAGCTTTCCAAACCTTAAAGAACAAGGAGGAGTAGCTTAGGATCAGGGTTATACGCGTTAGGAGCGAAATCGTCGGAGAAATCGGCTTACCTTGTGAGATTTCTTCTTCTTTCTTTCTCCAAATGCTCTCAACGTTCTCACTTTAGTTTCAGCTGCACAACGTCGGTTTAGGGGCTGATATGAAGATGATGATGTTGCTTTATCATATATATTGTATGACATGTATTTATTTATTAATTTTCCAAAAATTCAAAAACTAGTTTTTATGTACATAAACTTATGTACATGTAATCATACCCATTAAGCCCAACCAATATTTCCTTCTCCATGCCACATGTAGGAGACTCCTAGGGGTCCCTCCCTATGGTCTCAATTGGCTTCATAACTTGTTCCGGTTACGTATACACGTATAGTCTCAATTTTGGTCAAAATTACACTTTTTGCTCAAATTTTCCATAAATTCATATTAAATTGACCAAAATATTCTAAATATATTTTTAACCTTTATTTTACTTAATTAATTGAAATTAACTTCAATTAATTGAAAAATAATTTATTTTGTGCTATTTTGGCAAAATTACGATTTTGCCATTATCTTTCTAATCCAATTTCTTTTCTTATTTTTCTTTGGCCAATTCCCATCTATTTTTGGACCAAATATTTTCTCTAATATTCCTTCATTTTTGGACCTTAATATTGGGCTTTTTAAATTACCCAAATTAATTCCATAATTATTTGTGTCCAATTTCCCATGAAATTGAACATTTATGAAATTCATAAATTCCAAATTCATGAATATTCACCATTTTATTGAATTTCCCAAATAATTACAATATATTTGGTGAATATAAAATTTGGGATGTTACAGTTCTCCCCCACTTAAATAAATTTCGTCCCCGAAATTTGCTACACCTGATCAGCCATAAATTCCGGGTAACGTTTCTTTACATTTTTTTCTATTTCCCATGTAGCCTCTCTGGGCGATAACCCTTTCCAGACAATCTTGACGAATGGAATGCTCTTGTTTCTGAGATGCTTTTCTTGCCGATCGATGATTCGGTCAGGCGTGACTTCGCAAGTCAAATCTTCACGCATTTCCATGTCTTCATACTCTATTACATGTTCTGGATCAGGTTGATACTTTTTCAGTTGGGAAACATGAACAACATCATGTAGCTTGCTCAGATTCGGTGGCAAAGAGATGTGGTACTCACTTTGAGGTTTATCTCCTCTTTTGTGCATCAATAATGTCAGGATGATTAAATAGGAGTCCCACAGGAATCTCCATAATACCTGACTACACCTAAAATCTGTGTTTCTCTATGCTAGACTTTGGCCCAATTTTCTATGCCATATAAACTCTTATAAAAAAAACCCTTTAAGATGGAACTCATTACAACGCACTATCTTTGAGAGCCAACGCTCCGGTAGCTTTATACTACAATTCAATGTTACGGCGACTGCACCTTGGGGTTAGTTGTCACGGTGGCTGCACTCGCGGGTTTATCGTCACGGTGGCTGCACTCGCGGGTTTATCATCACAGTGGCTGCACTCTAGGGTTTATCGTCACGGTGGCTGCACTCTAGGGTTCTGTATTCGGTGCTTCACACAGGTGCCCATACACCTGGTCAGCCCCCTTCCGGTCAGAACTTTCCTTAGGTAGCCCTTTCCGTTCAGATTTCACCATAGGTAGCCCTCTCCGATCAGATTTCACCGTAGGTAGCCCTCTCCGATCAGATTTCACCGTAGGTAGCCCTCTCCGTTCAGAACTTTCAATCTTTGTGGTCGCAATACAATTCCACAACTACGCTATGAAGGCAACATTTCTAGATTCTAAAGCAAACTTTATTACCATCTACTCAAGATTATGGATGGGATAGTTCAATTCCTGAAGCTTCAACTGACATGATGCATACGCCCTCACTCGGCTTGCATCAATTCTCATCTCAATCTATTCCTGATTGCATCTGGGACTCAATTCCCTTCCCAATCCATGCCATCTGGCATGAGTGAAGACAACAATGGCCTACTATAGATCTGGGATTATCAATATTGGTACTTTAATAAATTTTTTTTTTTTTTGTTTAAGCTCTCTGAAGCTCCTCTTACAATCATCATCCCATGCATAATGTTGAGTCCTGGAAAATTTCGATATAAACATCTCATCCTTTTTATTGTCACACCCCGCACTTCCCCCGCACTTCCCCAATCCAGGGACTACGAGCAGACTACGAGCGTGAACTCACCAGGATATCTGCGGCCCCTCCAACTCAACCGCATTTCTTTTGCCTCCCGTAGCCTCAAACACACGACCCTGAGGGCATAAGATCGCGGTCCTGAACAAGGCTACTATTATTGAGCTACTCGTAATAATCAACTGGACTCAGAACACTGCGTATCACAACCCCAGTTTTTGGCCTTCTCAGTTCAGTATTGCTTCCACTTTACCAGGGTTCACCAGGATCCCTTGTTGAGCGACTACGTGGCCCATAAATCTTACCTCTACAAGCCAGAATTCACACTTGCTCAAATTGGCATATTGCCTATCCCGTAATAGGTTTAACACAGTTTTCAGATGCTTTTCACGTTCAGCCTTACTCCGTGAGTGTATCAGTACATCATCAATGAAGACTACAACGAACTGATCCAAGTATGGACTAAAGATTCAATTCATGTAGTCCATAAACACAACAGGCGCATTAGTAAACTCGAATGGCATCACTAAGAACTCATAATGCCCATATCTGGTTCTAGAAGCAATCTTTGCTACATCCTCTACTTTTACCCTAACTAATGGTATCCCGATCGTAAGTCGATCTTTGACAATACACGGGAACCAGACATTTGATCAAGCAAATCATCAATTCTAGGAAACGGATACTTGTTCATTATGATCACCTTGTTCAACTCTTGGTAATCGATACAGAGATGCAAGCTTCTGTCTTTCTTCTTTACGAGGAGCACTGGAGCACTCCAGGGTGATACGCTAGGTCATATGAACCCTTCCTCAGGTAGTTCCTCGATATGCTTCTTTAGCTCTGCTATCTAGCTTGGTACAATACGATACAGGGTTTTAGAAATTGGACTTGCTCCAGGCCTCAAATCAATCGAGAACTCCACTTCCCCAACTACGGTCGATTTGTGTCCCTCAGCATTTACCACACAATTTAAACAAACTTCGGCCATCACAATTCGAATGCCCTTAGGCGTAGATACAACTAAATTGTACGGGGATTTATGCATTGATAAACATAATCATCTCATGCAGTTGTATGTAATGAATGATTGGCTTGCACCAAAATCATACATAACATATACTAAGCTGCTGTTCAAAGAAATCGTACCTTGAATCAGCTCCAGAGACTTCCTAGCTTCTTCCTGTGTCAGTGTATAGACCCTGCCAGAAGCTCTGGGTCTTGTCTCCTGCTGCTGCTGCTTTTGTGGACAATCCCTGGCTATATGTCCCGGCTTATTGCACACAAAACAGACAGGTTGTCTACTCGGGTCTGGCCTAAACGGAATTCCGGTACAAGATCTACCAGGGTGAATTGGCTTTTGGCAGCGCCAACAAGCCCTGCTTCCAGAAGAACTCTGGCCTCCTCGGCCCCCAGATTGATTTGGCCTCTTAGGATCCCCTCCGGGATATCCACTCTGATCCTTTCGCTTTTGTGCGGAGCTACCGCTCTCAAAACCACTACGATTCCCAGTCTGTGTTAACCAGCTTGTCAGACGTTTCTCGATGTATCGGCACTCCTCTGCCGCTTTGCTAAATTCGGTGAAGTGTTGGGAGATCAGCCTCTCTTTGAACTCAGGTCTCAGCCCCTCTATCATCATATCTGAATTCCACTCATCATTGTCGTTCAGCTTGGCATATGATGAGTAGCGTGACAGTCGGATATACCGGGCTAGATAGTCATCAAAACTCTCCTGATCGTGCTGCTTGATGCTGAGGAACTCTTTCTCTTTCTCTCTCTTAATAGTCGGAGGAAAGTACTTCTTGTTAAATTCCTCTTGGAATAGTTCCCATGTGATTGGAGCATTCTTCCCCTTCAGGATGAGGTCCATGCCTTTCCACCAGCGATCAGCATCACCTTCCAGCTTGTATATGGCTAACCGAGCTTTCACCTCATCTGGACATTGCAACATATCAAAGATCTTGTCCAAACGAGCTAACCAGTCTTCTGCTTGTTGAGGATCAAATTTCCCTTTGAACATAGGTGGCTGTTGTTTACTAAATCTACTCAGCCAAGCTTGGATATCCACCTCAGGCTCTGGTGGTAGATTTGCTAGCGGAGGTTCTTCATGGATTTCTCCGTAATTCCCCCACATGAACTCATCCATGCGATTCTCCAGGTGATCCTGCCTCTGCTGTACCCCCTGAAGGTCAACTCTTATCTCATTCATGGTTTGTTGTTGTTGTTCCAATAAATCCAGGATTCGCTGCTGGATAGGGTCAGGCCTTGGTTCTCCCTCGTTGGTACCATGTCTACCACGCCCTCGGCCTCGGCCTCTACCTCGGCCTCTACCACCTTCTCCTGGCTGTACCATCTCCATAACTCACTATTTCCCTGCCGTCATGCAAACAAAACCATATCAGTATACTATTCTGATAATGCCAGAACCATTTATTAAGCTCTGCCAGAACCGCTTATGGGCTCTGATACCAAAAATGTCAACACCCGTTTCCATTTCGATATACACAGAGTAATAGAGACCAAGTTCCACAGGCATACAGAAAAGTACATATATACTGATAAAAGTATTTGTTTACAGTCCAAAATCAACCCTACAGAATGCGATAATATACACCACTATTACAAAATATCCAAAAGTATTTTAGACATAGACTATCTATAACCACGAACTTTGTATTTTCCTCGAGGCACATGCCAGTCACTTCCCTTGGTCCACATTCTTGCCTTTTGATCCACTGGCGCCCGCTGAGATGTTTGGTTTAGAAAAAGGGGTGAGATTCTGAAGAATCTCAGTAGAAACATGCTATCGTTCATAGAAAATGCGAAAAGTAAATATGATATATGCCATGTATGCACCAATTAATGAACAATATAAACATATCATATGCATATATACATGAGTAGGGCCCCGCCCCACTAATCTGCACCGGTTGGTCTTCCGCCAACTCCAGTGTAAGTGCCTCTAGCACTACTGGCCCCTATCTGGGCAAAACATGTTGATTAATAAAGCGCATTTACAAACATTGGCATTCACACAATCATATAACTATGGCATAATGTATGAAGGATAATGTCCCTACCTCGAAGTTCTATCGACCCCTTTCTGTGTGCCTTGTAAATCGTGTCGACTTTCGGCTCCCGATTCGATCCTAAAATATTAAATGTACAAGAAATAGGTCATAACCTATCCAAGTATCATTTTAGACTCTTCCATAGTGTTTCTTGTGGTTATATTAGCCTATGGTGAAAATTTACCAAAATGCCCCCGGGACCCCGGCTCGGCCCCACCGTACCTGGCCCGATGGCACGTTTTTCCAAAATTTTGACTAGGGCTATCCTGACGTATTTTTGTCCAAGGAATCCATTTCCGGACTCAAAATTACCAAATTCAATGTCAAATTACGAAATTGCCCTTGGCAGCCCTACTTTTAGGGTTTTAGGGGCGTTTCCGTAATTATGCTTTCTCAGCCTTTTCTGAAAAAGTGCCCAACTGTAACCCCACCTATTTTTGCCCACTGAATCCAATGGAATCATCAAATCATTGAAAATCCAACTCTAAGGCCCTCAAACATCCCTGGCCGAAATAATTGTGTTCTCCGGGAAAAATCGGGGTTTTACGATTTCGGCTCCGTAAACACGTTCCTTTCTACTCCTAACCCCTTTATTAACAATCTAATTGAGTTATAACAACTATTTGAACTAAAATTGGGCAGCATAACCCTTAGATATACAACTTTCCAAAATTTAAAACCAATGGCAATCCGGCGAAATTTCACCGATTAAATTGCCCACAGCAGCCAGAATAGACAATATACGAAGGTTTGGAAGTTACCTCAAGCTCCCACAAGCTTTTCCCAAAAATTGCAGAAAACCCTAGCTTTTATATCACCAAATTTGAGCTTTCCAAACCTTAAAGAACAAGGAGGAGTAGCTTAGGATCAGGGTTATACGCGTTAGGAGCGAAATCGTCGGAGAAATCGGCTTACCTTGTGAGATTTCTTCTTCTTTCTTTCTCCAAATGCTCTCAACGTTCTCACTTTAGTTTCAGCTGCACAACGTCGGTTTAGGGGCTGATATGAAGATGATGATGTTGCTTTATCATATATATTGTATGACATGTATTTATTTATTAATTTTCCAAAAATTCAAAAACTAGTTTTTATGTACATAAACTTATGTACATGTAATCATACCCATTAAGCCCAACCAATATTTCCTTCTCCATGCCACATGTAGGAGACTCCTAGGGGTCCCTCCCTATGGTCTCAATTGGCTTCATAACTTGTTCCGGTTACGTATACACGTATAGTCTCAATTTTGGTCAAAATTACACTTTTTGCTCAAATTTTCCATAAATTCATATTAAATTGACCAAAATATTCTAAATATATTTTTAACCTTTATTTTACTTAATTAATTGAAATTAACTTCAATTAATTGAAAAATAATTTATTTTGTGCTATTTTGGCAAAATTACGATTTTGCCATTATCTTTCTAATCCAATTTCTTTTCTTATTTTTCTTTGGCCAATTCCCATCTATTTTTGGACCAAATATTTTCTCTAATATTCCTTCATTTTTGGACCTTAATATTGGGCTTTTTAAATTACCCAAATTAATTCCATAATTATTTGTGTCCAATTTCCCATGAAATTGAACATTTATGAAATTCATAAATTCCAAATTCATGAATATTCACCATTTTATTGAATTTCCCAAATAATTACAATATATTTGGTGAATATAAAATTTGGGATGTTACAAATTCCGTGGCTAATTTTGCCACGGAATTAGCCACAAAAATTCCATCGAAAAAGTTTCTGACAGAATTTTCCGTGGCAATTTGCCATAAAAAAATTTCGTGGCTAATTCCGTCGGAAAAATAAAAAATTATTATTATTTAATTAAATTTAATTTTTAAAAAATATCTTTATAAAAATTAAAATTATGATATTATTAGTCATGTAAATATTTAAAAATTTGGGTTAATACTATCTTTTATCTCTCAAGTTTTTCCTCATTTTGGTTTTGGCTCATCAAATTTCAACCATAGGTTTTAGTCCATATAAGGGCCAAAATGGTCATATAAAAATTTATTTTTAAAAAATAAAATTTATTAGTTATTAATTAATATTAATAAAATTTTATTAGTGAGCAATTATTTATTACTTTTTAATTAATGTTAATAAAAAATTAATTTTAGAAATTAGACAAAAATATAGTCATATAAAATTTATTTAAGATGTAAAATTTATTAATTTCAAGTTAATTTATATTAAAAATTATAAGAATATATAAAATTATTTTTATATTATTATTACATTTATATATAAGAAACAAATATATATTTATAAATAATTGATTATATATAATAAGATTATATATATAATTGTGTAATAATAAAACGCCAAAGTAGTCAAGCTCATCCGGTAAGACATTGCACACGTATGAATAAGGTCATGGGGTTCGAACCAAAGGAGGGCAAGTTGAATTGCATTTTCAATAAAAAAGAGGTTGTGACACGAGGTGAAAGGAGGCTACGACACGTGGCGGAGCAAGGCTGCACCACGTGAAGGATCTAGGCATCAGCGACAAGGTGGAGGGCGCCAGAGATGCCACATGCTATTGCTGACGATAAGGTGGGGGTCGTTGGAGTTGCCACGTGGCTTTTTTAAATTTTAAAAATAAAAAACAATTTTGTAAGGGAATTTGTGATGGAAATTTCATCTGTAATATGCATTTCGAAACTCAAATACATAGAAAGAGTATGCACAATTTCACTTTCAGTCCATTTAGCAATCTAAAAACAATTTAAAACCCATAAATGATTGATTGCTAATGGTATGTAGTAATAAGCAAGAATTTACCACTCAAATTGAGTTGGAAAGAATGAGTACGATGGTTGAGTTTTGAAATTACTGATACAGCGTACCTGGCTTGAGTGTAACTTGTAGACACCCAAGTTAATTTCCATCTCCTTGTATCTTTGTACTCAAGTCCTCCAAGATCACTTGACGAATCCATGTTTTAAAGATAATTTATGCATTTATACCTATGGCATTCGCGAGTTCTTGATGCACTTTCAGGTGAGTTCTTCAAATACTCGATTGTGTGACAGTACTATGTTAGATCAAATGTTTCACCCAAGAGGGGGGGTGAATTGGGTGATACTGAAATTTCTTTCGAAAATATAAAATTCAGACAAAATAATTAAAACAGTAATGAGTAAGGAGAAATATCACCGAAGTGTACACCGGGAGTTATATTGGTTCGGTCACAACCACTTTGACCTACGTCCAGTCCTTAGAGCTTCTCTGAGAGTTTCACTATAGCTTCCAAGATTCAGTGGGTTCTTGGCACCTCAGTACAAGCAAGTTCCTTACACCTAGACACTCGCTCCCCCTTACAGGTTGTAATCCAATCCCAACTCAAGGTTCCACAACCTTAAGTTATCTCAATAACAAATATTGAGTTTGAATGAAATATCTCTCTCACAGAGTAAATAATAATCACTGAAGCATATGAATACAATTTCAATGTGAAAACAGAGTAATGAACTTAATGATTCGTTCGTATGGATGCTTAGTTGTTCGTCTCTGTTTGAAGGTTCCCATATATATATAGTTACATTGGTAATGATTGCTGGAACATATTTCTTCATGTCCGTTGGAGCGTGCGCAGCAATAATTGACTTTTCTAGTGTTTTTGAAAAACATGCGTTGCGGTAGGTGACCGTCGGTGACATTTAAGCATTGCTTTTGACTTTCCTTATTTGGTAAGATCTCTTCACTGTTTTCCTGTTGAAAAACTAAGTACACTAATATAATAAAAGGTTAATCAAATAGGAAACAGAATAATGACCGTTGGAATGATTTCAAACTTTCTGGATAAGCTTACTCGAGTAGCTCCTCGAGTAATCCTTGAAGTTTACTCGAGTAACTCCTCGAGTAACGTCGTGAAATCATTGTTCATTTGAAATTTAAAGAAGATAAATAAGATTACTCGGGTAGTGCATGGAGTAAACTAAATTTCAAACCTTTGTGAACAGTTATTTACTCGGGTAGCGCCTCCAGTAATGCTTCTGCAATTTGATAGATTACTGGGGTACCACCTCGAGTAATCCTTTGAGAATCTTTTGATTACTCGATGCTCTACTCCAGTAATGTTGGCAGGATTTCAAAGCCGAGAGCAATTACCTCATTACTCGGGTAAGGCCTCGAGTAATGTATTTATTTTTGCATAGGTTACTCGGGTAGGACCTCGAGTAACTGAAGCATTTCAAAGTGTATTACTCTGGTAATGCCTTGAAGTTTATCTTGAAAACATTTGCATATACTGGGGTACATACTCGAGGAAGATGTAAATGAGAAATCAAGTTAATCGGGTACAAACCTCAAGTTTTCATTCACCTTAGTGCATTACTCGAGTAACTCCTCGAGTAACATTGGCAGTGGTACAAAGTGCCGAGAGCTTCACATTTTCAAATACATGGTTACTCGAGTAGCTCCTCGAGTATTAGGGAAAACTTGAAGACAAACTGGAAGTTTCTGATCTGGTTACTCGAGTAGTTCCTCGAGTAACATTAGCAGTGGTACAAACTGCCGAGAGGTCCACATTTTATGATACACCGGTACTCGAGTAGCTCCTCGAGTATCATGTGGAAAACTTGAAGTCAACTGGAAGTTTTCACATGGTTACTCGAGTAGCTCCTCGAGTAACATTGGCAGGCCGAGAGCAACCTTAAAGTTTTACCTGGTTACTCGAGTAGCGCCTCGAGTAATGATGGCAGGTAACTGGAAGTTTTGCCTGGTTACTTCAAGTTTTGGGTCATTACTCGAGTAGCTCCTCGAGTAATGCCTTAGAAAATGCACTTCTGATCAAGTTCCTTAGCATTTTCTCTTGGCCAATCTTCACTACTTCCATGCTTTCCTCAAGTAAAGCTTATTCCTGTCATTACTTAGTTCAACCTTGATTATTAAACATTTTATTTTCAAACCATTCTTTTGTTATCATCAAAACATGAGATCTAACATACTATTGATGAATTTGAGAGTGTCCTTAGAGTTTCTGCACACTCTGTTAATCCCTGTTTTGCAATCCAAAAGCAGAGTATAGGATTCGAATCTATACTTGAGTGACCAACCAGTACTCGAGTGTTAACATGCCTTGCACTCGAATGTTCACTTCTGCTTTCTAGTGTCATGATTCTTTTTCAAATTATTCCTGTAAAAATCATATAACCCTTTTTCTTCCTTCGGTATCCAATTCTACTTGGATCCACTCATGGTTAGCTTAAAAGAATCATAATTCACATGCTCTAAGAGTATAATCACTTCAAAGAAATTGAACATAATGAATTAAGTATGACTTTATGCATAAACATTGTTTTCTTATGAAGTATGTATATGCATAACAAGTTAGACTAATGAACATTGCAACTCTTTATGTATGATTTTTCTAAAGATTGTGAAAACATATGTGCAATGCTCATATCTAAGGTAACAAGTAACAAGGTATAAACCTCAATAAATATTAAAGATGATACTGTAGGAGGTTTTTACCGTTGATAACTTTTATGTTAGGTGCTTGAAGGATCGCTTCTGCATACCCACTGCATCTTTCTTTGAAGTTCTGTTTTTGCATATTTAGCTTTGGGATTATGCAAAGCTTTCTCATATGATGTAGACTTCGAGAATCTTTTTCTTTGTGAATGAGAGATCCTCTTCTTCTCGTTCTTCTCAAGATAGTTGAATGGTACATTATGATAGCCCTTCGTTAAGGTAGAACATACTCCTTTTATCCATTAATTCTTTCCTTGTTATACTCTGTAGCTCCGGCAATGGGTGCCTTGAGAGTTCTCCTTCTTGATATAAATGGTATGAACCTCTTTATTGGCGCATGAGAAACTCTTGGCTTCTTCTTTATCTTCTCCGTATCCTTATGTCCATTCTTCTTATAATCAGTTTGCACACATAAAGTACTAGATGGACATTTTGGTACCCATATATACTTGGGTCCTTGATTGTTAGTATTAACCCTTACATGTTTCTTCGGTACCCAAATATACTTATTTCTCATATGGGAATTTCTTCTAATATAACGTGTGTGAGAAATATGACCGGATTTACCACAATAATTGCAAATTGTATCAAGATATGCATTATGGGATATCATGCAAGTATTATGTCGATCATGAGAGTAGAAATTCGAATGGATTTTATTTGAATATTCTTTCTTCCGAACAAACTTTCTAGCATATTTGAAAACATTTTTGCTTTTCTCAATAGAATCAACAATTGGTTGAGAAACAAACTTTTGTAGACTTTGAAAATCAGTTTTACAAAAATCACACAAAGAATTGGAACTTTTTACCTTAAGTTCATCTTGAGTTCTGGAGAGTGATTTTTCATGTTCATCTATAATGAACTCTTTTCGTGAATCCTCTTCTTCTTGTCTATCTATGTTGACTGTATGGAAGTGTTCTATGATTTCTTCATCTTCATCATCAACTTCCAATTGTTCATGCACAGTAGATGCGTAGCGTGTAGTTTCACACGAACTGTCAACACTTTCAACTTCAACACAATTGTTAAAAGCATAAATAGAATCAAGAGTGTCCCAGATATGTTTAGCATTAGAAAAAAATCTAATTTTCTCAAAATCATTTTCGGTTAAAGCACTATACAGAATTTTCATTGCTCTAATGTTCAACGAAAACATTTTCTTTTCACTTTCTGTCCAATCCTTTCTTGGTTTGAAATCAAATATATTTGTAAAAATATTCCACATATCAAAATCAAAACCTTTTGAAAGTATAAAACACCCAAAATCAGCCATTGTAACTCTTGAGACGGTTAAGTCCTTTAAACAAGAGCCCAGGCTTTGATACCAAATGTTAGAACCGGCTATCACCCAAGAGGGGGGGTGAATTGGGTGTATAATAAAAACTTAAGAACTTTGGAAATCTTTTCGCATCTTAACAAAAGTGGTAAGTATGGAGGTTTATAAATCAACAGTTAGATTAAATAATATATGCTGGAAATATAAGAGTTTAGGGAAGAGAATATGCAAACTATGATTCATCCTGGTTCGGTCCAATCTGTGATGGCCTACGTCCAGTCCCCAGGCTCCTCCTGAGATTTTCAAATCCACTATCTTCTTGTTTAATCCGGGTACAAGAAAAGCCTTTACAATTCCACAAGTTTAACTGGGTACTTGTGAAACCTATTACAAATCTCTCACTAAAATACTCCCCCTTACGGCAAGTCTTAAGAGCAGAGCAATCCCGAAGATCTTCCTCTCCTGCTTACTCGTGCAAGTCTTACGAGTAGCAACGTTCTCTCCTGCTTACACCCCTGTAAGTCTGATGAGCAGCAACGTTCTCTACTGCTTGCACCTTGTAAGTCTTACGAGCAGAATGTCTTACTGGCAATTCTCTCTATAGCTTCTCCCGTAAGGAAATCAACCCTCTCAATGTCCCTCTACCTTGAGATCAACTCAGAAATATAATTGAAAGTGTTTACAGACTCTCACACAGAGTGGGTATAATACTCACTGAAGTACAATACAAATAATCACTCTCTCAATGATAAGTAATATAGAAACTGGAAAACAGAGAGTGTATGGGTAGAAGCAGAGGATTCATGTTATTTGCATGTTGGTGTCGTTGATCTGTTTTTTCTGTCACCCATCGATGTTGAATGCTCTCTCATTTATAGTTGATGAATATGATGGCCGTTGTGAGCATTCGTCCATTGGAGTCATTTTGACCGTTGAGCATATTTGAAAAATGAGCTACCATGAGCTTTCCGTTGCAAAGTAGAGCGTCACGTTGAGGAGCCGCACGTCTCATTTTGAGCTGTACATCACGTTGTGGATCGGGATGAATTTGTTTGAGTTTCCAGACAATCTCTTATGGTGGGTCAAACTTTTGTCGTGGTAGGTAGCTGATGCTCGGTGTGTAATGATGCCGCCCGCCACAATTGACTCTCTCATTTGAATATGTAATCTCAACGTTAAATTTCTTGTTTCACACTGCAAAATACTTAATAATTAATATGATGAAGAGTTATTCATGAGTATGTTGGATCATTGGTCAAAAGCTGAATTTCTGGCTTATGGGACTCATCACGTGAGTGAAGATATTCGCCATACGTGACCTCCGTTCTTGAAGATGCAATCCAAATATTTAATCTCCTGTTTTACACTTGAAATATATGTTAGTTAATGTTTAGGAACAATAACAAGTGAAAACATAATGATTGTATAACATTTAACCACGTTTGGATTGATTGCTGTGAGGCTCTGAACTTCTACGTTGCTTCTGTTAAGACCTCACTCGAGTGCAAAGAAGCCTCACTCGAGTGCATGTAGAATTTCATGTTTTGACTTCCTCTTGGGCAAACACTCGCTGCTCTTCACTCGCATATGCTCGAGTGAAATCTAGGCATCACTCGAGCACAACCAGTAATAGAAATTGTATGCTGTAACGTTTGTGGATATGCGTAAGCACCGTCATACCAATAGTCCCTGAGTAGCTAACAACGGATTGGGTAATAGTTGTGTGCCTTCCCGGCGGAGAAAGGGGATGAGGATGAGGTGTGACTTTGTGATTAGGTGAAAGACTAATTGTGAAGGCCAATGGGCCAATTGTGAAAGTCGGGTAGCTATGTGAACTATAAGGCTATGTGTATGCACTGCCACACCAACAGTCCCTGAGTAGCTAACAACGGTTTGGGTAGGGCGGTGTGCCTTCCCGGCGGAGAAAATAGATGAGGGTGGAGTGTGATCTGTGTTGCTTATGTATGATGATTTGCTTACATGCTATGTGTTTATGTGTGGTATGAATTATTTGTTACTACTGTGATTCTTTTGAATCTCACTCTTTCCTATGACTAACCTTTCAGATAGGGCAAGAGGCTCCAGAGAGAAGCGGATAACCAAGAGCGGATAGGACTTCTTAGACATATTTGATCAAGACCGTTGGTTATCTATTTTTTGAACAGGATTACTGTATATATTTGGGGTCGTAAATATTGTTTTGATTTTGTAATCCCCATTTCTGTGAAATGTTACACCCTATATATATATGTAGCCCAGAAGTTGTCGGGATTTTAATTTCTGCACCTTGATACGTATGAATGCGATTGAACTGCTCAGGTAATTACATTCGAATGTGACTGAGAGATCAGATTACCTGTGTTTTAATTGTTTTGTGAACACCCTATCTCCAAGATAGGTGATTCTAAATGATAATCGGTAATTATTGATCTCTATTTCACTTTCATTTCATATTTCGGATGTAATTATGGTGAGGGGGTTACAACCGCTACCTACCACAAACGGATAGTTTTCAAATTAGAAGAACGGTCAACCGTTGCTGCACGACTCTAACAGACATATTTGAAATGCTTTCAACGGACACCACAAATCATCTATATATATGAAGCATTCAAAGAACAGAAAAGAACAACTGAGAACACACGAACATACACTGATCAACTCATTCTTATTGCTATGTTTTTTTCTTATACTCATTATTTGTACTTCAGTAATTATTCATTTACTCTGGAGAGAGTTTTTCATTACAACATCAATATTTGTTATTGAGACAACTTAAGGTTGTGGAACCTTGAGTTGGGGATTGGATTATAACGTGTAAGGGGGAGCGAGTGTCCAGGTGAAGGAACTTGCTGTACTGAGGTGCCAAGAACCCACTGAATCTTGGAAGATATAGTGAAAATCTCAGAGAAGCTCTGAGGACTGGACATAGGTCAAAGTGGTTGTGACCGAACCAGTATAACTCCTGGTGTACACTTCGATGATATTTCTCTTAGCTCTTAACTGCTTTATATTTCCAGTCAATTTTCATATACGTAATGAAATTTCTGATATCACCCAATTCACCCCGCTCTCGGGTGAAACACTTGCACTAACACTTGTGGTGACGGCAATAGGAGAGGTCTTCCATTTGAATCAAAAAGAAGAAGACGATGAGCGTGAGAGTGTGAAACTGAGAAACCAAGATTGTCAATTTAAGTTCAAAATGTTTTTGGCGTTCCAAATTTAATTTAGGGACACTAAAGGTGGACCTTTGTCGTCCCTAAATTAATCATGGACACCAAAGGACATCCCTTATCAGGGACGCCAAAGGTACTTTGGCGTCCCTAATATGGTCTATTTTTGGCATCCCTAATTTAAATTTGGGACGTCAAAAGTGGGCTTTTGGCGTCCATTTTTTAAATTGAAACGTCTAATATGTCAAACTTGATGCACATAATTATAAAAATACCACTGTTTTTATTTTTTATTTCCCTTTTTGAAAAATGGACGTCCTCTAGGGTAGTAAAATATATATTTTATAGTAGTAGGTGCAAATAGTAGACAAAATAAGTTGTTTTGGTAGCATATATAGCAACGTCGTTAACGGTTAACTTTCTTTACTTTTTGCACTGTGGGTGCCACCAGTCTACAAACTCTCTATTATTTTAATATATTTTTAGAAATATGTACCTTTTTTAATTGGAAAATATCACTTAGTTCCCATTGAAGCAATTTTGTTTCACTCAACTCCTAAAAGATTTTGAAATTTTAGTGTACTCTTTTGGATCAAAATGAAATTAAGTTTTATCAGTGAAAAGACAATAATACCCTTACTTTATTTTTTTCATAAGAGCATTTTCAAGACAAATAAATTGATTTAAAAGAATTCAAAGAGTTAAAAAAAATTTACAAGACAAATATGGACATTTATAAAACAAATATGTGAAGGACTAACATTTTTTAACTCATTGAATTCTTTTAAATCTCTTTACAAGCAAATATGGTCTTTCACAAAACAAGTAAGGAAATTTAGAGGACAAATATGGTCATTCACAAGACAAATAAGAGAATTTATAGGACAAATTTGAGTATTTATAAGACAAAAAGTGTTTATGCCTACTTTTGATCCCAACAAAAGATAATTGTATTGGATGCTCATAGCAAAATAGTTTATTGTTAAATTTGCACCTTTGCCCTTCTAAAAATATTTTAAAATAATAAATAGTGAGAATACTGGTGGGACCTACAGTATAAAACGTAAAGGAAGTTAACTAGAGTTAACGGTGTTGCTATATACTATCAAAAAAATTGATTATGTCTACTTTTTCACCCTAAATAGTTAATTGTGTTTAGTGCTCATACATAAATAGTTTGTTTCTACAATTACACTTTCACCCCTTAATTTTTTTTTGTTGGGACCTTCTAGCCATTCCAAAAAAAATGGGTGCTCATGCATAAATAGTTTGTTTCTAAATTTACACGTTCACCCCTTAACTTTTTTTTTTGTGGTTGGGACCTTTGAGCCATTCCAAAAAAAAAATGGGAATCGCTAAAGTAATTGGCCTACAATTGCCTTTTACACTATGAAAGGAACAAAAAATATTGTCTTAGGGTGTGTTTACCAAAGCGGTAAGGAGGCTCAAATATACGGTGGGCAGAAAAAAATACAGTGAGGGTTAATATGTATGTTTGGAAAAAGTTAAAATAATTTGATTTTGGGTTTTATCGCGATATTTGCTAAAGCTGCTTTGGCTTGCTTTTCAAATAAAAAAACCAGGCCCATGGAAAGAGAAGAGAAACATGGATAAAAAGAGAGGGTACAGTTCTTTTTGTTCCTTTTGCTTTTATTAAAAAAAAAATAAAATAATATTCAATAGTTATATTTAATTAATCTATAAAAAAAATTCTTATTTGGCCTTTTGTTTGAGAAATAATAGAGAAAATAAAAATGATATTAATTAGAGAAAAAATTGTATATGTAATATTCAATAAAACTCATACCCTTTTTACTTATTTTTCATCTCAACTTGTTTTTCAAATAATAATCCAAACAGATTTAAGGTTAGAAAAAATGTCACTTCTACCACCGCCAATTTAAACACAAATCACATATATGATTTGAATTTTTTCTTATCTTATTTTTATAAGATTCATATTGTAAAAAAATCACTTCTATCACCGCTAATGACACTTAAAGAATATCATTTTCTGTCCTTATTTACTAGATTAGACGTTGCAGGAATTAATCCTTCTTTATATGTATGTACTAATTTTTTTTCTTTATCGCCTTTGATGCTGCCTTTAATGACGTACTTAAACTTTTTGTCATAAATATAATTGGAAAAATCCCTGAAAAATACATTCGAAATAGCAAAATCCCTATTCAGTACTCTGAAATCCAAAATTCCGAATCAGTACCTTGTCAGTATAGATAAACAGTGCGGGGGCGCCAAAAGACGATTTTGCCCTTCAGCCCTCATTCTCACCCACTTCAGGATAACAATACGAGGCTCTTAATTAACAACTCCCAATTCTTAATTAACAATTCCTCTTTATTCTTTCACATATTCACATCTCACAAATATAATGTTGTTAATGTAAAATACGGTGTTGTTAATAAAGAAAGAGGTGTTGTTATTGGCCCTGAAACTTAAATTACGAAGTTGTGAAACAAGAAATGAGAGTTGTTAATGTAGAATATAGTGTTGTTAATAACAAGACCAGTGTTGTTATTGTGAAAGTAAAAAGATGAAACTGAAGTTGTTAATTAAGAGTCTCGTGTTGTTATTATGAAGTGGGTGAGAATGAGGGCTGAAGGGCAAAATCGTCTTTTGGCGCCTCCGCACTGTTCATCCGTACTGACAGGGTACTGATCTGGAATTTTGGATTTCAGAGTACTGAATAGGGATTTTACTATTTTGGAGATATTTTTCAGGGATTTTCCCAATATAATTTGGCATTTTTTCCTGAAAAAAAGTAGCTTAACGATTAACACGTAACTTTTGGTAAAAAAGGGTCCTTCCACTTTGTAGTCCAACACTCCAACTAAGCAATGACCAACCGGCCTTCTCACAGATATAGGCAGGACGCGTGGGGACGAGAACGTACTTTAAAATAGCAAATGAAGAAAACAATTTATTTAATATATGAATTAAAATACTTGTAGGACTTCTCTATTTTAAGCATGACTTTTTATTGTTGGAACATTTAGTAAAGTTAAATCAAAGCACAGAAATTCTTTCAGTTTTAAGCTATGTATAAATAATACTCATCGAGTTCTAAATATATGAGTTAAGTTAAAAGTTTGGTTTTAGTCCTAAATATAAAGCTTCAATCCATTTTATCTTTAGTATTTATTAATTTTTTTCTCAAACTAATATGCCTAACTTATAGAGTAATTTATAATCTAATGTTATACATAAGTATTTTTGGTAGATTAGATTGCATTTGTTATAACTACATAATTTATCGTGCTTATTTAATCTTCCTAAATTCCTATATTAATCAAGTGGTTCTTATGCCAAAGGTGTAATTTATAGAAGTTGACCATATATAAACAAGTGCCATTATGCATTGTTTATGCATAGCATATTTGTTATAAGTAAACTCATTATAGTGACATAAAATTGTATTATAGACTCGAATCGTAAACTCGTAAAAGTTTACCTTTATCAATAAATAGGTATTAATAATGTATAATTAAATAATTAAAATATAAAAATGAAAACAATTTGATGTAAATATATTTTAACTCCAAATAATTGAAATTAAATCCGTCAATATTTATAATTTATCTCACTTAACAAAGAATTTTTTATAAAAAAATATATAAAGCTACCGAGCATGATCAAAGTGGAAAGGTTAGCACGAGTTTAAGAACAAGTTAATACAATTTTGTAAACTAGAAATATAAAAATGGCAAACTTGGTGTGAGAACTCACGAACTTGACAGAATTTACAACTATCACGATTTTAAGAGTGACTCCACACAATTTTGTATGGTAAAAATATAAAAACAGTAAACTCAGATAATCAATTTATAAGTTTGATAATAATGTGTATGACGTAACGTGTAAGGTGTTATTCTTTGGCATTTGCTTAAAGCAAGGCTTTTTAAGTTTTCCATTCCGACAGTATATTACTCTTTTTTTAAGTAAATTATTAGATTCAGTCAAAGATAAATTTTGGGTTAAATAAAAAAAACGAAAGAAAAATAAATAAATGACATGTGTCTGCATAAAAATTGGTTGCTTCAGAAATATATACCCAAGACGGTGACTTTTTTTTTTAAAAAAAAAATTATAGATACTTGTATTACCGCATTATATAGATATTTGATTACCAGTCACATGTTTTCATTAGGGAATATCTCTTATAAAGCTGCCTAAAATAAAAAAATTATAAATCAGGTTGTTGAATTCAATAAATTCCTAACTAAGTTATTGACCAAATTTAGGATTTTAAAATATGGATTAAATGACTTTATTGCCCTCTCCATCTTCTTCTCTCCTATTAAAAGAGTTTCATTGCTTTGTAAATTATTTTTTTCAACAAGTATGTATATACACATATATAAACATTAACATATAATAAAATAAAATATGACTTGCTTGAATCAAAGAAATTTTTTGTGTTCTAGAAGGATTATCAAGAATAATTCAAGTGAAAAAAAAGGAAGACTCAACTCCAATATCATTTAAACTATTTTTAGTGTAACATTAAGAATAAGAAATTTATTTTTGAATTGAATTTTTACAAGAAGAAAATCAAACTATGGTAATCGCAAGTCAAAAACATGACATGTGTGATTTATCAAACTATATATTAAAGAGTTCATTAACTACACATAATAAAAAAGAGTTTCATTAACAACGTAAAAAAAGTGGTTCATCATTGTCAAAAAAAGCAACATATATATCACACAAGTTAAAATTGTGTGATTATTGTAGTTTGATTTTTTTTTTCGTAGGGAAAAAAATAATTCAAGTTCTTCCAAAAATAAAGTTTACTATTCACAATATTTAACTAAAAATCATTTAATTAATATTTGGGCTTATGCTTTTCTTTTTTTACTTTTTAGCTTTAATTATTCTTAATGATTCTTCTAAAACACAAAAAAATCCTTTAATTTAAGTGAATTATTTTTTTTATTATTTTGTATTGGTGTTGATATATATATATCTATATATATATTTATTGAAAAACTAAGTTACAGAGCAATAAAATTCTTTTAAGAGAATAGAAGAAATTAGGAGATGACAATAAAGTTATTTTATCCATATTTTGAAATTCTAAACTGGGTCAATAACTTAATTAGAGATTTGTGAAGTTTAATAACTTGATTTTAAATTTTCTTATTTCAAGCAACTTTATACGAAATTTTCCCAACTATTATAATATCTATCTATTTATTATATTATTAGAAAAGCTGTAGAAACGGTAAAGAAATAACGGGTTATGAGGCTTTAAATTGAACAAGTTAACACGATAGCAAAGACTTTTGCCAAATGCATTGTCGGGCTTTAATGCCAGATTTTGATTGCTTTCATATTAAAATGAACAATTATATATTTGTGGCATACACTTATCATTTGAATATGACATGGACAATAAACACTGTTCCATGCACGGGGATAATTGTTGACTACCAAAATAATAGCCCAACAAAACTATTTCATAACCACAAAATATTTTGAATAACCTGTACAAGTAAGATGCACTGCATATATATATATATATATATATATTTAGCAGCATACAAAATACACCAGCAGCAAGCACATAATAATGAAAAATACAATAGACATTGGGCCTTTACTTGATATATATACAGGCCCATACAACCCAAACTATGCAACCCAATTCACTAAATCACTAAATTCACTTGATACTCCCCCTCAAGTTGAAAGTATACACATTGTAGACTCCCAACTTGTCTAGCAATCCTCAAAACGTATCATTCCCAAGTCCCTTCGTTACTATGTCAGCAAGTTGTAGATGAGATCTCACATGGTGCAAACTAATTAGCTTAGCTTGTAGTTTCTCTCGAACAAAGTGACAGTCTCCTTTGATATGTTTAGTCCTCTCATGGAAAACAGGATTAGTCGCAATATGTATTGCTGCCTGGTTGTCACAAAAGACAGCAGCAGGTCCTGTTCTTTTAATTCCTAAGTCTGATAGCAATCTAGCAATCCAAGTTATTTCAAAAGCTGTCTTGGTGAGAGCCCGGTACTCAGCTTCTGCATATGAGGTAGAAATTGTTGATTGCTTCTTAGATTTCCAAGACACAAGAGAACCTCCAACTTTGATGATATACCCAATAACTGATCTTCTAGAGTCACCACATCCTACCCAATCAGAGTCACAAAAGCATTGTAGCTCCATGTCATTAGATGAGGACAAAAGGATTCTTAATCTGGGGCTGCTTTCAAGTAGCGGACTACCTTCATGGCTGCATCCATGTGTGATTTTTGAGGTTACTATATAAATTGTGACAGCACCTGCACAGAAAAGCATACATCTGGTCTAGTCATAGTGATATAGTGAAGTCTACCTATCAAATGTCTCTACACTTCAGGTTCCTTTAAAAATGAGTCTTCCTTTTCTTTCTTTTGTGGACCCTTCTTGTTCTTCTTCCTAGTATTTGGATGCTGACATAGTTTCGAATTCTCTTACAATGGTGTGCATTTTGGTTTAGCTGCACTCAATCCTATATCTACCAATAAATCCAAGACATATTTTCTTTGATTCAGAATAATGCCTTTTTCAGATTTCACCACTTCTAGTCCTAGGAAATATTTCAAAGATCCAAGGTCTTTGATCTTAAAAACTTTATGTAGATGCTCCTTGATGACATTTATTCCTTCTAGGCTATTTCCTGTTATCAAGAGGTCATCAACATACACTAATATAATTATGAATTATGTTCCCTTTTCCCTTATAAAAAGAGAATAATTATATTTACTCTGTCGAAACCCCACATTAAGTAAAGCTTGTGTCAACTTGATGTTCCATTGCCGAGAGGCCTTTTTTAGCCCATAGAGAAACTTTGTCAACTATCAAACCTTGTTAGAACCAGCTTTTGCAAAACCTTGTGGCACTTGCATGTACACATTCTCATTTAAGTCCCCTTGAAGAAAAGTATTATGTACATCCATTTGAAAGCAAGCCTAGTTATTGATCGTTGCCAACTTAAGAACTACCCAAACTGTGACCATTTTTACTACTGGAGAAAATGTGTCATAATAATCGATTCCTTCCCTTTGATTATATCCCTTTACTACTAATCATGCCTTGAATTTATCAATGCTCCCATTGGCTATGTATTTCACCTTGTAGACCCATTTACATCCTATTGGTCTCTGCCCAGGGGGTAGGTCCACTATTTCCCATATGTGATTTGTTTCCATTGCTTGTATTTCTGCCGCTATGGCCTTCACCTACCAAGGATCCTATATAGCTTCATTGTATGTAGTTGGCTCAACCACAACATTAGTACAAGAAAGATAATGTTTGTAGGATGAAGAGACATAAGAATAACACAAATAATGATGAATTGGGTAAGTAATATTCCTTTTGTGTTGCTGCTACTTATTACATACAACATTGACCTTATTAATGTTAAGGGAGTTAGTATTATGCAAACCTATGCACTCATAGTCTGTGAGCCACGAAGGTGGCTTCCTTATCCGTTGAGGCCTCTGTTCTGTTATGTTAGATCCCAAGTTTTGATGATAACAAAAGTCAATTGTGTATAAATCATGTTTTTATAAGTTTAAGAAATGTTTACAAAGTTACCAAATGCATATAACAATGTTCTATGGTGTCTGCTGTCAAAATGAACTGGTGTGCTCGAGCATGAGTCTAGCACTCGAGCATGGAACCATTCTGTGCTCGAGCAGGTGCGAGTGATAGCCATAAAGTGTTTGCCCGAGAAGCATGCCACTGTCATTTTTAATGATTCACTCGAGCACTGGAGACAGCACTCGAGCAGAGGAGCCTGTCTCACTCGAGCACATGCGAGTGAGAGTCTGCGAGTGCTTGGCCAAGAGCAAGTTTTGTCATTCTCCCTTGATGCACTCGAGCAGAGAAATCAATGCTCGAGCATGAGTGTCCTGTACTCAAGTACTAGCGAGTGAAGATATGCGAGTGCTTGGCCGAGAGTCATGAAGATCAAAAAAGCACAAGTATGCTCGAGCATAGCTTCATATGCTCGAGTGACACATCATCACCTGCGAGTGAAAAATCTATCCCTCTCAAAATCTGATGTGAGTGTTGGTATTGAGGGTATATTACTTAAGAATATTCTTCTCACTCGAGCAGGAGTATGTGTGCTCGAGTGAGGGCCCACATCACCTGCGAGTACAAAATCTCACTCTTGCTAAAATGATATGCGAGTGCTGTCCAGAGAAGAAACTCCCAGTACAAAATGCAAGGCCACTCGAGTAGAAGGAGTTGCGCTCGAGTGAGGCCCCACATCACTCGCGAGTGAGAATTTTGTCTCTCTGAAATTCTATGCAAGCACACACTGAAAAACTGAAGATCAAGGAGTAAAATTGCGATATCACTCGAGTGAGCCCATCCATGCTCGAGTGATGCTCTGCCAGATCACCAAATATACCAAGTCTCACAACGTTCAATCCGAATATGGTTTAATGTTATTTATTCATCTCATCATTACTTATTATCATTGTTTAACATCATTTTGAATGTATTATAAGTGTGATACAGGAGGATGAACGTTTGAAATAAACTGACACGAAGAAAGTCAAACAACGGCAGACAACATCATTACAAGCACGCACGTATCTACCGCATTCATAATATTCAAACATGCGCGTGTCATTCCACAGTTGCAAGCCCCGCTCCTAAACGATGATTACTTAAAAGGGCAAAAAACTGAACATCTATAAATACAGAGATTCAGAGATCGTCAAGATTAACGAAGCACAAGAATTCACAAGCATATACACGAGTCTCTGCTATTCATAATTTTCTCTGTATACACATTGATCTTCAGTGTTCATTTATTTTCTCTGTAAGAGAGTTTTCATACAATTCAAATTCTATTTGATCTCAAGGTATTGGGACCTTGAGAGGGTAGATTTCCTTACGAGAGAAGCAGTTGAGAGAATTCCTTGTTAAACCTTCCACTCATAAAACTTATATCCTCCATTTTCTTTGTTCGATTCCTGCAGCAAGTGGCCAAGGACTGTTCAAATCCAGAGGAAGAAGAGGATCCTCAAGCAAATGTTTAAGGTACGGTTTAATTATTCTGAAATTGTGGACGTGGGTTTATTTTGGTGGTTTTCCATTTACATTATAGACTATAGTTTAAGCTTGTTACTTCTAGTGGACCTGGGTTAATTATTCCATTTGAAAGTATTGATTTGGAGAGTTGTAGTGATGATTTTGATCCTAGTACGTTGAAAACTATAGTTTAAGCTTGTTGCTTCTAGTGGTGTAGCTTCTGTTATATTGTTTTGTTTGGTTTAAGCTTATTGCTTCTGTTACATTGATTTTGTAGCTTCTGGTTTCCTTCTTTTGATTCGGCCCTGCGATTTGAATTTAAAATATTTACTAATATGAAAACTTGCTTTAGGGAATTGCTTTTGCAATTGCAATTAATCATTCCTCCTTCAACTTGTGCATTGCAATTATTTGTTCATGTTTACATAACTTGGAAATTGCTTTTGAACGATGCCTTTATAGATAGTGCCGTGTTATAACAATAAGCACTGTGTAGCAAAATTGCCTTAAATAGTGTTCTTAAAGTGTTTTTAGATAATGAGTCGTCCTAGTGAGGGTACTCCCGATCCAACTAACCCAAATCAAAGTGAGCCTAGCAATGCTCCAAGTCAGGAACACAATGAGCCACGTAACAGGCCTAGACGAAGGGGTAGGAGAGCAACCCGATTGAGAGACATTCTTCTCAATCGGAATACCGGGGGAAAGATTCTGATTGAGTTTGATAGATATTGGAAACCAATCGGGCCTAATGCCTAACGATATAAGAGTTTTGTCAGCCTCCTAGTACGCAACAAGCCTAGCATCTTGATAGAGTAATGGAGAAATGTCGATAGAGGTGTGAAGCGACATATTTGAGAAACTATCCAGCTCACTTACGACATTCCTAAGAGTGAAATCTTGTATGACAAGACAATGACGTATTGTGATGAACACTGGAGGAAGTTTAAGATAAATCTAGCCAACAATTACGTGCATATCGAGGTGGAAGAAGGTCAACCTCTTCCTAATCCGTGCGATTAGTATTCTTTTATTGACGAACAGACTTGGCAAGAATTTAGACGGCTTTGGACTACTCCAGAAGCATTGGTGAGTTGACTTATTTTACAATTGATTTGCTTATGAATTATGAATTGTCTTTATTGATTTATAATGACTTAATTTTGATTTCTTATTCGCAGGAAAAAAGGAAAAAGGCCCAAGAGAGTGGTAGAAAGAATGATTGCCCCCATACAATGTCTCGTGGGGGGTATGCGAAGGCCAAAAAAGTGATTGCCCCCATATGAGTGCAGATGATATGAAAGCAAATATGAGAAAAAAGCTCTAGGGATTATATTTCACTTAACAAATTTCGGATTGAATCACTTATCTATTCTAGCCCAATTTATTCCACATGATTGATAGTCAAGTTTCCCTCATTTAATTACTAGCCTCTTCCAAGGTCAAGCAATTCTATAATTAATTGCTAATCCAATATATTCCTATATCAATTTAAGCAATCAATTATGCACTAAGATTTACGGAACTGAGTAAGACTACACAACTCATATGAATATATTCTTATTTCATATGTAAGTCATGGTTTTAATTATAGGATTTGCACACATGCATCTCCTTCCGGTCTCAACATGCATATTGAAATCATTTAAAAGATGACCAGTTAATCAAAAGCATTAAGAACAATAATTCAAACTCAATCATGAAGGAGAAATTAAAACTAGATTTAATAAGTTAAGATTCAATCCGTCATTAGTAAGTTACGTCATCACCCTAGGAAAATGGAAAATTAACACATGATGAAATTAAAAACAAAATAAAAATAAATTAACATTATATAAAACTAGAATGAAATCCTCAAAAATACTGTATAAAACTTGAATGTTAAATTTTGAAACATAAATATACAACTAAAAGATGTATGTAAAATGAAGAAATCTAGCCGTCCCTTTAGGAGGTAAAATCTTCCATGTAGGTGACATGTAAAAAGTAATATAATCCTAAGCCTTCCATGTAGGAGGCATGCAAAAAGTAATACAATACATGAAATTAAATCTAGAAAATAACACAATTTTTATAGAATTGTTAGAGAAAATATATCTCCCTGTCAGAGAAGGATCTCTGACTGTCAGAGAAATATCTCCACGCCTCTTCTGAATCTGCGCTTGATGCTTCGTATTTATAGGCAGCGTCGTGTCATTTTTTTCCTTGATGCTACAGTGTTTTGTCAATTTTTTCCATGATGCCACAATAGTGAACAGTATCCTGTCGGTGGATTTACGCATTTTTTCCGTGATGCTACAGTGATTCCATCCGCTACAGTCACCTCCGTCCGCTACAGTAACGTCCTGCTACAGTGATTCCGTCATGAATAGTGACGACGCTACAGTACTGACATTTTTTTATATTTTTATTTATTTTTTAAATACTATTTATTTTAGACTCAAATATATTATATTAAACTCAAATATCATCCATAAAATCATTATATAAGGGAAAATAAATATGTAAATATTTTATTTATCATCTCCTACAAAAGGAGGTGTACTATCACCTTCATCAGTAAGTAGAGGCTGATCGGATGACTCATTGATGGGTAAATTACCCACACCTTCTGTACTGAAACTATTAGAAGTCTGTTTAGTCAAAATATGCAGTACAGTAATTATTATACAGGAAGAAATCCACATTTTGTGATTATACTCCCTGAATTTATGTCCAATTCATCTTTAAAAGGAAGTTTAGTTTCTAAAAAGGTTACGTGTCTACTTATAAAAATGTTTTCATCTCTTAAATTATAATAATATAGCGTTTGCTAGTAGTAGAGTAACCTAGAAAAAACACAAGGATTAGTTTTTGGTTTAAACTTATCGGTACTAGATAGATTAGATGAAAAAGCTAAACACTCAAAAATCCTTAAGTGGTCCAAACTGGGCCTCTCACCATAAATAAGTTCATAAGGAGTTTTAAAATTCAGAATCTTACTAGGAGTTCTATTGTTTAAGTAAGCAGCAGTTTGGATGCATTCTCCCCAAAACCGAAGGGGCATACTAGCTTGGAACATTAAATATCTAGCTACCTCAAGCAAATGTCTATGTTTTCGCTCAACCATACCATTTTGTTCAGGTGTGTGTGGGCAAGAGGTTTGATGAACAATCCCCTTCTCTTCAAATAACCTTTTATTTTCATTATTTACAAATTCAAATCCATTATCACTCCTCACTCCTTTAATAGAAATATGAAATTGATTCTGCACATAAGCCAAAAAAGTTTTCAGGTGTCCTATCACTTCCAATTTATTTTTCATTAAAAGAACCTATGTACCATGAGAAAAATCATCGACAATAGTTAAGAAATAAGGATATTCTTGATGTGTGGTTTCCCTATAAGGTTTCCACACATCCAAATGCAACAACTGAAAGCAAAAGGAACTTCTTTTATTGCTACTAGAAAAGGGTAGCCTTGGCTGTTTCGATTGTAGACAAATGTCACATGCAATATCATCAACAACAACATTGTCTTCCAGCATATGTAAATGTTTAAGAACTCGAAATGATGGGTGTCCTAATTGAAAATGCAAGGTCCTAGTTATGTCTATATTTCGGTTCTTTTGAGATACACGGAAAGCAGTATATTTCATAGGCTTATTTGCTGACAACATGTACAACCCATTATCTATTCTACCAATCTCCATAACCTTCCCACTCAAGTTGTTCTGCACGGTACAAAATCTAGGATGGAATAATACTATACAATTATTATCACATGTTAACTGTGAGACTGATATCAAATTGAAACACAAGCCAGGAGCATATAGAACATTTTTAAGGGTTATATATTCACATACTTTTAGGTCACCTATATGTGTAACTGAAAGCAACTAACCATTGGGGATTCTAATCTTCTTAATAACTCTACTATATGGCCTTACATGATTTAATAGTTTCAGATTGCTAACTACATGAGTAGAGGCTCCTCAGTCTATTAACAATATATATGTGAAGGCATTAGAAAAGTTGGAATTATGCAAACCTGAGGTATTGCCAAACACTCCTATGGTTCCTTCACTCGAGTTTTTGTCCTTTTTCAAAATTTGGAGAATCTGCTCATATTGCTCATAGGTTAAGCTCGGCGCCACAATATTGGTTTCAGTTGAAGGAGATTTCTGTGTAGGATTTTCTACCCTCAGAAGCTTGGTGCCACGATTATTCTAAAATTTGGGGAGGAAAAATTGGGGGGAAACCCAATGAGTTGAAAGCAATGATCGCGAGTATGGCCTCATCTAACACAGTGAGAACATTAATCTAAATTGGTGTTCCTTCCACATCCCTTATTATGTTCTCCCCTGCCATTTCGGCCACCCCTGGCCATTATAATTGTGTTTTCACTAGAGGAAAAATTGGGCACAGAATTGATGGTCCATTGTTCTTCATCTTGAGATATAAGTGCCTAGGCTTGATTCACAGTAGGAAGGGGTGTTAGCAAGAGAATATGGCTACGTATCTGATGATAGGTGTCATTAAGGCCTATCAAGAATTGGAACAATCTCTGTTCCTGAACAAGTTTAGCATATTCTGTTGACATTGCGCATGTACAAGATGGAAGCACTACGATTGCTGAATATTCGTCCTATAGAGATCCTTTAATTTGGTATAGTATTGTGAGAAAGACATGGAACCTTGCGTGAGATTATGTATTGCCCTAAGCAGTCTGAAAATCTTAGCTCTATCTCGTTTGTCAAATTGTTCTCTCAAATCCTCCCAAACTGAATGTGAGGATGTAGAAAAGGTTAAGCCATTGGAAAGATCCTTGTCAACTGAATAATAATCCAAGATAAAACGACAACATTACATCTATCCCATTGGGGTTGGAGGTCCATTGACTGAGCCTCTCGTTTACATGTGCCGTCGATAAAACCAAGCTTATTTTTGCCAAGAAGAGCCAGTCGCATGCCTCGACTCCAGCTTGAGTAATTGGTGGTTCCACTAGGTAGGTGAGGAACCAGAGAAATCGATTGGGTGTCCGAAGGATGGTGGTATAAGGGATGTTGAAAATCAATTGTAATCTTGGAAGAGTCGGTGCTACTACGCATGGGAACTGAATGAAGAATGAAAGTTTCGTGATCGGGAAAAAAAGATGAGGAAGCTTGCCTAACAAAACGTGATCTGTTTGAGATGAGAGATGAAACGTGTGGGTTGAAACTCGGCAACAAACAATACTGGAAAGACTGTGATCTTGCTTCGAATCAGGATGGCAGAAACCGTGATCTATCTTGAAGCAAGAAACTGATCTGTCGGTGATGCAGAGGAGGTGCAGCGGAAGAATAGATCAGAAAAGACATAACCGAAAGAGAGCGGCTCTAGGCCGGAAAACCACACCAGACGCCATTGGACTGAATTTACAAGAAAGATTTCCGAAAAGGAAGAGGATGAACTATCGGCATAAACCAAGAGGAATGATTTAGAAAGTAATGCCAAGAAAACACGTCAGTTGCAATGACGGAAAACAAAGAATCGAGTTGTGGATGCAAGAAAACAACCGGGTCGGGAAGACTAGGCCTGAACCACTAGACTACATGTCATGGGCTCTGGTACCATGTTGATTACCAAAATAAAAGCCCAACAAAACAATTTCATAACCACATAATATTCTGAATAACCTGTACAAGTGAGATGCACTGCATATATATGTATATATATGTATAGCAGCGTACAAAAGACACCAGCAGCAAACACATAATAATGAAAAATACAATAGAAATTGGGCCTTTACTTAACATATATACAGGTCCATACAACCCAGCTATGCTACCCAATTCACTAAATCACTAAATTCACGCAACAATAATAAGTAGTTAAAGTATTTCTTATATATGACCAACAATTGAAATTATATATGTTTTTGCCCATTTATGAAATATAATGGTTGGGAATTTAAATAGTTGTGAGGAAGAACTAAGCTAAATTTTTTGCTCGGTTAAAAAAAGCTAAATTTTTACTCAATTATATTCTTGATTCACTAACTTTTCCCAGCAAATTTACTAATTGTTAATTCAAATTTGATATATGAATTCCATTTTTTTATAAGTATATATTTGTGTGGAAGATATTTTAACAATAAATTATTAAATTGTAAAAAATAAATATCAATTTGTCATGCAAAATATGACCAAAAAAAGGCATAAAATGATAATAAATCTAAATTTTTCCAGATCAAATTTTTCCAATAAAATTCTAAAAAGGCTGGAATTTAAAGATGCTAACAAATATATTGGAGTTACATCGATGTGAATGTAACTAGTTTTAATTCTGGTATCAATGCATGCATCTTATCAATGTAACTACTTAACTGATTTGCCACGCCACGCATAAGCAGCTCGGTGTTGGCGACACCGGAATGATCCGGGATGGTGCGTCGGTGAGCATATGCAATACTTTTTGACCGAATCAATCCTCTCACTTGGAGCTTCTGCCACCGGTCTCCGCGGTGGCTGCAACACAACCCTTCTTCCATGATCATTGTTTGTAAGAGGAGAACCTGCCGGGTGACACATTCTTCTTTGTCCTTCTTGAATTAATGGGTATATCAATTCTATATTTTGAAGTCTGAAAAGAAAGAAAGGAATATGATGTTTGAGACGATACCTCTTAAAGAAGACGATGGTAATGATTGGTAAAGGTTGTAAGAAAAGACAAGAATTTTGCTGTTTGGAAAGAAAAGCCTTGCTTTTCATATAGGCTCTCTCCGCTTCGTGTATAAGAAAGTCTATGATGCAAACAAAAAATTAAATAAGAACAATATTCTTCGAACTCTATTTGAGATCTATTTAAAAAACTAAAAAAATATGGAAAGTGATTCTCGGGAGTAATTATTTAATTGTAATAGAACAAATAAATTAATTACTCATAAATTATTTCAACTAAGGTGCACCTTTTTCTAAATTAAATTAATTCCTCATAAATTATTTTAGTTGAAATAACGTGACTCTAGATATTCTAGAATAATGACTCTGGGCTTGGGTATTATTATGTAGCACTGTGTAATCTTTCCTATCTGTAGTATAAGATATAATTGGCATGATCTTTGTCTTAAATATAAGATAAAACTTTTATATCTGTCAATCCTTTCCTTTACCCCCATTGATACACCATTAAAAATAATCAAGAAGGAGAGGGGAGGAGGGAATAAAAGAAAGTAACTATGGTGTTTTAGAAAATATATGTCATATTAACTAATTTCTTTAATCTAATCAAATGGATAAATATGTCTTGTATTAAAGATTGGGGAGTAATAAAGAAAAGGAAAAAATTAGGGAAAATTCTAAAAAACTACATTGAAAAATGAAAAAGGACATTTCAGTACAACGAAAATAGGAAAGGACAATTCAGGCGGGTGTCAGATTTGGAGAGGAATCTGTCATTTTGAAATCTCGGTCAAATTACGAAAATGCCCTTCACCCTTCATTCCCCACTTCAGAATAACAACATGATCATCGTAATTAACAACTCCAGATTCGCCATTAACAACTTCAATTCTTTTTTGACAATTAAAAAGTTTCAGGCCAATAACAACACCTATCTCTTAATTAACAACTCCGGATTCGACATTAACAACTTCAATTTCTTCTTTCACACTAAACTAGTTTCAGGGTCAATAATAACATCTATCTCGCCATTAACAACTTCGGATTTGATATTAACAACTTCAATTTCTTCTTTCACACTAAAAAAGTTTTAGGGCAAATAACAACACTTATCTCACCATTAACAACTTTGGATTCCATATTAACAACTCCAATTTCTTCTTTTACAATTAACAAGTTTCAGGGCTAATAACAACACCTATCTCGCCATTAACAACTCCCATATTGTTATTTTGACTGAGGGCTGAAGGGCATTTTCGTAATTTGGCCGAGATTTCAAAATGACAGATTCCTCTCAAAATCTGACACCCGCCTAAATTGTCCTTTCCCATTTTCGTTGTACTGAAATGTCCTTTTCCATTTTCTAATGTAGTTTTTTGGAATTTTCTCAAAAAATTAACCCTCAAATTGCTCTAACTTTACCTTGTTTTAATTATATTATTGTAGTTTTTAGCCTTTTATTTTGTTTATTTTTTTGGGGGCCAATTTAGCCTTTTATTGACTTGTTGTAGTTTGTTCAAATAAATATATTCACTCCACGAGTTAAGCTCTATTGGGATTATTGGCACCTGAGGAAGGTCGTTGAGAGGTCATAATATGGCATCCATCAGTTGACAGCATCAAAGAATAAGGCGCCATACTCGTAACTTGTTAAGTTCTAAGCAAGGTTCATGAATCCGGATTGGGTACTGAATGGGTTGGGATACTGGATTAAGGATCAGTGGGTTAGATCGGGCCCAAATCGGAGCTAAATCAGGGCCAAACCGGTGAGAAATTGAAGATTTTATGCTTATTAATATGAAATTCTAAAGAAAAATTAATTTGTTTTAAAAAAAAAAACAGTGCCCAGACCGGACCCTGAACTAGATAGGTTTTTCTGGTTGGACTAGCCGGTTCGTTCTGGGTTCACGAACTCTAGTTGTAAGAGAAATTAATGAACTCTTATTAAAAATGCACCTTAATTAATTATTCCACATAAATTTAAATAAAATCAAAATCAATCGAACTATATAGTATAAATTTAAGAAGACAATTACGGCCATAATATTTTTTAAATTTTGAGAATAAATAAATTTTATTTTTCAAAAATATTTTTATTTGTTTTCTTTTGTGAGAATTTTTTTTTTGGGTTGCCAGTCTTTTGTGAGAACTTCTATGTTTGTGTGTTGGTCCTATAACTAATTAAGGATAAACATAGGCTAACACCATTAATTTTCAAAAATCCCCCTCACTTTTTTGAAAAAAGGCAAGGTCCCTCGCCAGCCAGAGCTCCGGTAGCTACGGCAGCCTCATCGATGGGCTGGCTGTCGGAGCTCTGATGCCAACAGTTGAAGCTCCGATGACAACTTGAGTAATGCAATTAACTATTTGGATATAAAGACTGACAACTTGTCAATTTATATACTCAACTTGTCATTACATTTATTTAACTTGTCAATGACGCCTGATAGCGCTTAGGGAGCTCAAGTTGTCAATCTTCATATATTGAAGTAGTTAATCGCATTACTCAAGTTGTCACCAGAGCTTCGACGGGCGGCCAGCCAGCATGGTGGTGCCGGCCAGTAAAGCTCCAGCACTGGCCAGGGTTCTTTTCTTTTTCAAGGGAAAAATTTTTTTGAAGGGTGTTTTGGTAAAAACATAATATTTCAAAATACTATATTCTTCCCTTGTGACCTATATGTCATTTCTAGGTGTTAACAATCCTTTTGAGGTTTTCCATGTTCAAATAATATTTAAATGAAAGTTTTGCTTAGAAAAAAAAGACCATGTATAGTGTTTGGTATGACTTGGCCTTGAATAAGCCCGTTTTGGCAGAATATGCCCAATTATCACTGTGGCGCTTATTTTCAAATGTTTGGTTGGGCTTTTTCAATATTGGGGTACGATTTGATAAGGAGTTTTTTTGATAAGCTATTAGGTGTAGCTTATTACTTAAATTTATTATCGTTATTGCCTTCATTTTCGTTTCATTTCTCTCTCTTCTCTTCTCTTCTCTTATCTGACATTCCCATCGTGTGTGGCTGAACCAAAGACGGTCGCCACTCTCACTCTGATCTTACCTCTCTCGGCAGTCAACGATGTTGTAAGTGGATCGTGTTCTCGGCGGTCAGTGAAGCTCGTTGCAGTGGTCGGCGGTGGCGAAGATTGGGCCTTTCGGTCTGTATATTCGTTGGTGCCACTGGTCGAGTCCGCTGAGTCCTGTGGAGTTCGGTGGGAAGGTTCTCCGTCTGACGGTGGCCGATCTGTGCACGCTTGCTAGTTTGGGTGAGTTTGGTGGGGCCACTATGGATTTAATCTCTCATCCCTCGTCGTGTCCACTCTTCTCGTCGAAACTCTGAGCTCCGGTCTGTGGTTGTGCATTTGATCTTTGGCGATGTCTTCTCTTCTCCGTGGTAAGTTTTAAAACTTCATCTTAAGTAGTATTTCTTCCACTGCCTGAAGTTCCAGTGTTTTTGGTTTAATGTTTGGACTGGTTAGATTCAATGGTTATGGGCTTTGAAATTGTTACGATCTGTGGTGTGCCGGAGGTAAATTTTGGATTGCTAATATTGCTGGATTTGTTAGAGTGTTGTTGCATATTGGTTGCCCTGTTTGATGGCATTTGTCGTTATGCTACTGTGATTGCTCTGCTTCTTGTTTGTTTTTCACTCTGGTGGTTTGCGTGAATGCTCTGTTGGTTGTTTTTTTTCAATCTAGTACTGACGTTGGCGTGTTGGATGGGATTATTGTGGCGTATTGGTTGCTTCATGGGATTTCAGCTCATGTGTGATGTAAGTTCTATTGCCTGTGGTAGTATATGGTTATAAGAACAATGCCCAACTCCATTGATCATGGAGCAAAAAAATTGTGGTTATAACAACTGGATGTATAGCCATGATTACAATAACTTCATTTGTCGTTTGTTGAAGATTTGTTAAATTTCTGTTAGCTATGTAGTTACAATAACCCCAATAATGATTGATCAATACTATTGTGACAAGAGCAAGTGCTCGAATGATTCTTCGTCGAGCGTGGCTATGTCGGGCATCCATTATGTTAATGTCAAAGGGACATATTCTAGGGAAGTTATTAGGTTCACTTGTAGTGATGTTGTTCTTTGTACTGATCTGACGTTGGACACCATACAACTTCAACCTCAATCTGCTAAACTGAGTTCAGGTTCAGATGATGATAATGGTGCTTTATGTTGGAAGGCCTTTGGAGAGTTGAAGACTAAAACGGTCCCTGCTTTGGATGATTGCCTCCAATCAGGAAAACCGTCGTCTACAATCAATTCTAATACAGCTTACTGCTAAATTCGTCACCGTTAATTAATTTTCCAAAGATTTAAAATATAAAGTTCTATACTTTATGCGTTGATAATGTCAATTTTTAGAATTAATATACTGGGATTACTCTAGTGTGAACCATATATCTTACATACTCATATGCCATGATAGATATGTCTAAAAGAAGAACCATAGTGTAAAAGGAAAGTTAGTCTTTAATTTCTATTCTTCCTCTAGTTGGTTTGTAAGATTCATCGATGTGTCAAACTGTGGGCAGTGTTGGACATGTGTGGAGTACGTTCAACTTATGTATATAAATTTATTGAAGTTTAGTACTATGCTTTTTTTTTTTTAATTCATTATTGTTGAGTGTTGAATAATTTTCATCAAATTTATTTTTTTATTAATGGGCAAATTTATGAGACAAGTTTTGTGTTTCACCCAATATAACTTTTAATCGTGTTTAACGTGTTCACTTATGTTCAAGAAGGTTTCTCTATTAATAGTGATAAAAAGCAACTGTCTCATGCTTCAGGCATAATTTGCATAATTGTCATGGGATTATTTGTTATAATCATTACTACAGATTTGCGTATATGTAACGCTTAATAAATAATAGTTATAGCGAAAAAGCATTATATATGTTAAGGCGAAGGTTGAGTAAGAATATATAACACTTCAATCTAAAGGTTAAATATGTGCATCGTCACATATTAAAAGGCAGAGTTAATAAAAATAACAATATAACGGTTGAAATTATTATGTAAAACACCCCCTTTTCCACTTTCGTTCAGTGCTATGTAGTTACTATTTTAAACCGCCCCCTGCATTGAAATTTAAAACTGAGAGTAAATTTGAAACCAATAGGCTTTGGACTACACTTGCATTAGGTGCTATTTATATATTATTCTCCACTTTCAGTGATTTAATGTTTGATGTGGTTTAGGGTTATAACCTGACTTTTTATGTCAATCAGAATTTTAAGAAAATAATAGCCAAATAATTATAGATTGGTTGGTAAACAAATGCCTAGTAAGAAGTTATAATGAAAACTTGATTACAAAATGATAGTAATATATAGCCAAAAATAGGCAAATATTATTTGACATCACATTTTCTAACTTTAATTTTTCCACTTATTTATAATATTAAATATATTGTTTTCTTATAATTAATATAAAAACACTTATGTAATCGCCAATCCAAACAAGTTTTGATTTTTAAGAAAACATTTATGTAATTAGCAATCCAAACAAGTTTTGACTTATGCAAAAACACTTATTCAATCGATTATCCAAACATAAACTATATTACACAAACTGATTTTTCTATAAAGTCATTTTTAATAAGTTAGAATCACAATAAATTATTTTTCTCACCCCCATTCCAAACACCCACTTGGCATTAAATATGCACTGAGCGAGGGTACCTAGCCGAACAAAGGAAAATGGAAAACGTACGTGTGTTTTGGTGGGTTATGTTTTTTGTTTTGGCTCTTTTACTTTTGTTTTGTCAACGTGTAATAATCGGAAGGCAAATGGAAATGAAGCTTCTCAGGTGTGTGTTTGGCTCCAGGTTGTGAAACCCGGACCGGACCGGCCGGTCCGGCCCGGTAACCGGCGAACAGGCCGGTAAACCGGTCCGGTTCCCGGTCCGGTCCGGGTTGGTGTTTTTAATAAAAAAAAAAAAATTTCCTTTAGAATTTCATACTATAAGTCTAAAATTTTCAATTTTTCACCGGTTTAGTCCCGGTTTAGCTCCGATTTGGTCCCGGTTTAACCCACTGACCCTTAACCCAGTACCCCGACCGGTTCAATGACCGGTTCGAGTTTTAATACCTTGATTTGGCTTTGGCAGTCAAGTCAACAAGCCGCCATCTCATTCATTCATTCAAATTCGCTGACTCTTCCATCTTTCCCAAATGTCCTCGAATTTACTCATCCAACCCCCCAATGCAACTTCTCTCTCCCCTATAAATCTCACTCTCCCTTCCTTCTCTCTCTTCATCCCAAACCCTAATCTCCGATTCTCTCCAATTTCTAACTAAATAGTTAATCCCCTTCGCTTCTCCCACCTGCGATTCTCACCAATTTTTCTTACGATGAAATCATTCAGATTCGTCGCATTACCAATTCTCAGTATTCTTCTCATGGCGTTCTCTTCTCTCGGCCAAGCTCAAGATCTCGCTTCTTCTCCGGCACCTCTTCCTTCAAGTGATGGTTAGTTCTTAGCCTTTACAATCTTACATTCTTCTTTTTTTTTTCCCCCTCATCGATTTATCTTCTAAAGTGTGAAATCTGGGTTTTTCTGATTCTATATTCGGGGGATTTTTGTTGCAGGAACTGCCATTGATCAAGGGATTGCTTATTTTCTCATGTTGGTTGCGCTCGCCATTACCTACTTATTCCATTGATTTCGGATTATTTCGATCCTCAGATTCATTTTTTTAAAATATTTTTTTTGCTTCTTCTATACTTATTCCATTGAATTCCGATACTTTTGTATTGTAATTAGCAATAAAATTTACACACTTTCATCACTCCAGAGCTGTAATTAACAATAAAATTATACTCTTTCATCTGTCCATTTTCAGAAATGATTCCTTGTTTCTTCATTTCTTACATCCCCAATGCTTATAAATATAATTTTTAGATTTTTCTCCTGCAAAAATGTTAGAGGGCCGTAAATATAGGAACTCAATAATGTGCTTATTTTGATTCTAAATGAGGGCTTCTTCACGTTGCAATTTTTCTTTTTTGAAAAAATAAATTAAGGAGGTTATACATCATTAAGGAGGTTATACATCAACAGATAGTAATAGGCTAACTAACGGCTCTTATAGCATGGCCCTGCGCAAGGATGACACGCTCAGTAAAAATAATACAAATTTTTTTTATTTATAACTAATTTTGTAATATTTCATATTACTCAATGATTATATATTTATAAGAGAGAATATTTAAATTTTTAAAGTTGGAATAATCTGATAGGAACAGCTCAAAGCCCACTTGGTTAAGGCATCGATTCATGTTACTTTCCCGATCAGTAAGAATTCCGGAAGGAATCCAGCGGAAATTAAACTATCCATATAACATGAGCGAACAACTGGTCAAGCTTTATCGCCTTTGAGGTTTATCTTTATGATGTACTTAAACTTATGTCATTAATATATGAGATTTGGCATTTTTATTTAAAATATGGTAATGATTAACATGTAATTTTTTAGAAAAAAGGGTCTTTCCATTTGGTAGTGCAGGAACATGTAATTATTAACAGGTATAGAGATGGAGCGGCTAAAAGGGGTTGGGCCCTGCGAGTACGTCAAAAGTGGCAGGCTCAAGCTGGCATGCTGCACAGGCTTGCCATGTTTAGGCCACGGGCTATAGCAGGCTGGCCTGAATTGTCAACTATATGTAGAGATAGAATGCGTGAGGACGAGAACATACTCAGTGTAAAATAGTATATGAAGAAAACAATTTATTTAATACATGAATTAAAATACTAGTATTACTTACTATATTTTAAGCCTGACTTTTTATTGTTAGAACATTTAGTAAAGTTAAATCAAAACACATAAACTCTTTCAGTTTCAAGTTATATATAAATAATACTCATTGAATTCTAAATAAATGAGTTAAGAAAGTGGTTTGGTTTTAGTTGCAAATATGAAGAGTCAATCCATCTTATCTTTAGCATTTATTAATTTTTTTCTCAAACTAATACACCTAAATTATAGAGTAATTTATAATCTAATGTTTTACATAAGTATTTTTCGAAGGTTATGTTATATTTGTTATAATTAAGTAATTTATTGCACTTATTTAATCATCCTAAATTAATTAAGTGGTTCTTATGCCAAAGGTGTAATTTATAGAACTTGAACATATATACACAAGTGCCATTATTCATTGTTTATGCATAATATACTTGTTATAAGTTTTTCATTTTATAGCAATCTTTTAATTTAAAATTTTATGTTGAGTGTGTCTATAAAGGTTGTCAAAGTAATGAGTTTAAATAAACTCATGATAGTGACATAAAATCGCATTATAGATTTGAATCGTAAACTCGTAAGAGTTTACTTTTATCAATAAATAAATATTAATAATGTATAATTAAATAATTAAAATATAAAAATGACAACAATTTAATTTAAATATTTTTTAAATCCAAATAATTGAAATTAAATTTATCAACATTCATAATTTATCTCACTCAACAAAGAATTGTTTATAAAAATATATATAAAGCCACTAATTATAATCAAATTGAAAACGTTAGTTCTAGTTTTAGAGCCAGTTAACACAATTTTGTAAGTTAAAAATACAAAAACGGTAAACTCGGTGTATGAACTCACAAATTTGACCGAATTTACAACTATTACGAGTTTAAAAGTGACTCAACACAATTTTGTATACTAGAAATGTAAAAATGGTAAACTTAAGGAATCAACTCACGAGTTTGACAACAATGTATATAACATAATGTTTAAGGTGTTATTATTCGGCATTTGGTTAAAGCACAGGCTTTTTAAGTTATCTAATCCGACAGTATATTACTCTTTGTTTTAGTAAATTATTAGATTCAATCAAAGATAAATTTTGGGTTAAATAAAACGAAAGTAAAAATAAATAAATGACATGTGTGTACATAAAAATTGGTTACTTCCGAAATATATACCCAAGTCAGTGACCATTTTTTTTTAAAAAATTATAGATGCTTGAAATACCGCATTATAGATATCTGATTACCAGTCACATGTTTCATTATAATCTATCTATTTATTATATTATTAGAAAAGCTGTACAAACGGTAAGGAAATAACAGGTTAACATTGATTTTAGGGAAAAAGACACTTAAATATCACTTGAACTTCAAAATCCCAAATTATTTTTGTTAATAATGAAGAGTAATTATGGAATTGACAAAAAGAATATAACAATTGACAACTCAGGTTTTGGGAAATAACTAATTTAGGATTTTGAAATTCAAGTGGTATTTAAGTGTCTTTTTTCCTTAATTTTATTAAGAAGCTTTAAATTGAACAGGTTAACACGATATTGCAGGGCTTTGATGCCAGATTTTGATTGATTTCATATTATAATGAACAATTATATATTTGTGGCATACACTTATAGCTGGCGGGTGGAAACTCTTACAAGGCAATTTTAATATGTTTCCCCAAAAAAGAGAAAAATTTTAAATCTCAATAACTTTTTCTTAAAATTTAATATCATCTTATAGTAGCAAAAAAAAAACAAAAAAAGAAAGAAAGAAAACCTCCTTGAAACTCATTTGAATATGATATGGACAATAAACACTGTTCCATGCACGGGGATAATAAGTAGTTAGAGTATTTCTTATATATGAAATGCAATTGAAATTATATAGGTTTATGCCCATTTATGACATAATGGTTGGGAATTTAAATAGTTGTCGGGAAGAACTAAGCTAAGTTTTTTGCTCAGTTAGGAAAAAAAGCTACATTTTTTCTCAACTATATATTCTTGATTCACTAACTTTTTCCCAGCAAATTTCCTAATTTTTTAATTCAAATTTGATATGAATTCTATTTCTTTATAAGTATATATTTGTGTGGAAGATATTTTAACAATAAATTATTAAATTGTAAAAACTATATACTTGTCAATTTGTCATGCAAAATCTGACCAAAAAAAGGCATAAAATGATAATAAATCTAAATTTTTCCAGATCAAATTTTTCCAATAAAATTCTAAAAAGGCTGGAATTTAAAGATGCTAACAAATATATTGGAGTTACATCGATGTGAATGTAACTAGTTTTAATTCTGGTATCAATGCATGCATCTTATCAATGTAACTACTTAACTGATTTGCCACGCCACGCATAATCAGCTCGGTGTTGGCAACACCGGAATGATCCGGGATGGTGCGTCGGTGAGCATATGCAATACTTTTTGACCGAATCAATCCTCTCACTTGGAGCTTCTGCCACCGGTCTCCGCGGTGGCTGCAACACAACCCTTCTTCCATGATCATTGTTTGTAAGAGGAGAACCTGCCGGGTGACACATTCTTCTTTGTACTTCTTGAATTAATGGGTATATCAATTCTAGATTTTGAAGTCTGAAAAGAAAGAAAGGAATATGATGTTTGAGACGATACCTCTTGAAGAAAACGATGATAATGATTGGTAAGGGTTGTAAGAAAAGACAAGAATTTTGCTGTTTGGAAAAAAAAGCCTTGCTTTTCATTTAGGCTCTCTCCGCTTCGTGCATAAGAAAGTCTATGATGCAAACAAAAAATTAAAGAAGAACAATATTCTTTGAACTCTATTTGAGATCTATTTATAGACGGTGAAAATAGTTAAAGAAAGTGAAAAAAACTAAATAAATATATAAATATGGAAAGTGATTCTCAGGAGAAGTTATTTATTTGCAATAGAACAAATAAATTAATTATTCATAAATTATTTCAACTAAGGTGTACCTTTTTCTAAATTAAATTAATTACTCATTAATTATTTTAGTTGAAATAATTTTTATAATTTAATTGGCTCATGAAAGTGTACATTTTATTTAAATTTAAATTTTTAAATTTACTTCCTAGCTTTAATTTGTTATTCCAACAAAAAAATCGTATTTATTTTTTTTTCCCTTTTTGAAGGCCAATAAAAGTTAAATAAAATTGAGGAACAAAAACAAAGTGATTTTTAGATTATATAAGAAAATCATTTTTATGGATATCTATGAGATTAATTATATAAAATTCAAATCTATCCAGATTATCTTTTAAATAAATAATTTAAATGGATTTAGATTTATCATATTATTTCCTATTTACCAGAGTTTCCTATTTTTATAATTTCTTTTGCTTGAAGCTGAAGTTAATTTTAGATTGTGAAGATCTTTATAATAGAAGTATAATTATTCTTGTTATAAGCTTTTGTTTGTTTTATAAAGATAAATTGAATTAATATCTAATTTTCTTTTTTGAAACAAACAAGGTTTTTCCGCATGCAAGTGCTACTGATTAATGACCAATTGCCTTTTTCAAAGTTATAGAGAGATAGGGACAGGCGCATCGTGGGACGTGGGCACATAAAATTGCTTGTATATCTCCAAAGAAAACAATTTTTTAATATATCCATGAAATAAAATACCATATTTATGCATGATTTTTTATTTTTCAAACATAAATAAAATTTATAGCATAATCACATAATATATTACGCTTTTGTTAGTAAAATACTATACTCACTAAAGATCAAGGATAGATTTTGAAATAAATAATAAAAAAACGAAAGAAAAAGATGGCATGAATATACGTAAAAATTGGTTACCTCCGAAATATATATGTCCCAAAAGCAGTGACAATTTTCCAAGGTTTATGAACTTGGAAAGGGTACTGAACCGGTTGGGGTACTGGGTTAAGGGTCAGTGGGTCAAATCAGGACTAAACCAGAGCTAAACCGGGACCAAACCGGTAAGAAATTGAAGATTTTAAACTTATTAATATAAAATTCTAAAGAAAATATAATTTTTTTTTAAAATAGGAACCAGGACTGGACCACTAACCTGACCGGTTTTCTGATTAGTTTGGCAGTTTCCGTGCTGGACCGGCCAGTTCGATCCTAGACCCATCAAACTTGTACAAACCCATGTCTGGAATGCTCGATAAGAACATAACCACAAAGCCATGGGAGAGACCCGTAAAGCGGTGACAATTTTAATAAGATAGCGATGAAACAAATGGCTCCTATCCTATCTGGGTTCAATAGTTTTTATTTATTTGTTTATTTTGCACCTAGTTTCTCTAGTTTGTAAACCTTGGTTGCCTTAATGCTATTTTGTCTTTTTATCAAAAAAAAAAAAACAAAACAAAACAAAGAAACATTGGCATGGAGAAAAAACTCAAAAAGTCAGGGAAAATTGGAGGAAGGAAATAATATGAAGAAAAACTTCTAAAAATAGTAAAAACATTTACTATTTTGGGGAGTTTTTCTTATATTCTTTTATCCCTACTTTTTTTGTGCGCTCAAACTAACACTAATTAATTTCTTATTATTTCTTATGAGAAGAAATTGCAAATTTGAAAAGGAAAATTATGAATAAATACCTTTTTGGTAAATTAATTGCTAAATGCTACTTTGAAATATCTGTTGCATATAAAAGGAAGGTATTTTGCACACAATAGAAGATTATTTGCATGTTCATATAGAAGAGTTTTGCACACAAGGAAGGTTGTTTGCACACAACGGAAGATCGTTTGCATATATGGAAGTTTGCTTGCACGTTTGGTAGCATTCAGCAATTAATTTGCCCTAAAGGTATTTTTGGGTGATTTTCCCATTTTGAAATTCTAAAGAGTGAAGTCCACACTAGTACAAAATTCCCTTTCTAGACCGTCACATTTAGACCGGTTATGGCGGATAAGGTCTAAAATAATTGACCAGTGGCAGTTTCATAATTATATAGAATTTCTAAGACCCATTCTTTTGAGAACTGGTCTTAAAAAAATTATTTAGCTAGACCGGTTATAAATAAATCGATCTTAAAATATCAAAATAATTTAAAAATAAAAAATTTAAACTTTTTAAGACCGGTTTTAATTAAAATTGGTCTTAAATGAATTAAAACCGGTCTTAAATGTGAAAAATTTTAAAAATATTTTTTCCACCCCCTTTTAAGATCGGTTTTTATCAAAAACCGGTCTAAAAGGTGAGTTTTTTGGCCCGTATTTTTACTCCCGCCCCAGATCTTGCGTTCTATGAACCCTTTCTTCTCTTTTCGCCATTTCTTTGTGAACTCAGTCTCTACTTGTTCTGAACTCCTCCATCGTGTCCTGTTCCTCATTTGCTCAACTCTCCTCCGCCATTATCGTTGCCGTTGCTGTGTTCGTCATTGCTGTTCTTTGATCATCGTCACTATCCTCCTCCACCACCTCTATTCTTCATTGTAACCATTCTCCTCTGCCGTGACTTCCCTTTTTTAGTGCCGTGAATTTGAGAACTTCATTTTAACCTCAGGTGATGCCACCATGACTTTGGGTAGAATCTCACTCCTTGGTCTTCAATCGGGTTAGTGTTCTGTTAATTAAAAGCCCTCAACTTTCAGCTTCTATTTACTTATTCTCAACAATATTAACTCTGACAATATAATTAGACACAAAATAATTGCAGAAAAAAGTAATTAAGGTGAAAGGGAAAACTATGTAATGACTTTATTACTACATATACGTTTTTCTTGTTTTGGACTGAAAGTAAATATGATGCTCTGACTTGTGATATTTGGCTTGGAGTAATACCATTCTAAGTTCTGTTGTAATTTAGTGTGATTGTTTGATTGTCAGTGTTATTTGTTTGTTGAAACAATACTAGTTTCAAATGGAGAATGTTAAAATTCGTTGAAATCTCTAAAACTCTATGGTTGTTATTTTCTTATATATCCTTTTGCTATTGGATATAGGGTGCTATAAGTATTGGGATATATATGGATCATAGTTGAATAAATTCTAAACAAACGAGTGTTGAATATGATAACGGGGCGAGAGGTTTTTTAGACTTTGCTAGAAGAAATGCCAATGATGGCAGTAGGAAGTTTTATTGCCCTTGTGTACTATGTTTGAATGAGAAGCGACTAAGTGCTACATATATATATACACATTTAATTTATGAATGATTTTGTAAGAGTTATACAGTATGGGTATGGCATGGTAAATAATAAGAAATGTCAAGTTCAACTCAACAGGGGAGAGTGACCTTTGATGATAATGACATAGATACGGATGATCGGATAGAGGATATTATTCGTGATGTAGGAGAAGAGGCTTTTGAGCAATTACATGCATATGGTAATAGGTACAGTGATGCTGAGACGCCGCTATACCCGGGGTGTAAAAAATACCAATTGTTGAAAGCAATATTGAAATTGGTAAGCTTGAAAGCACGGCATGGATAGAGCGACAAGAGTTTTTCAGAAATGCTTGAGGCTTTTAAGGACATGCTTCTAGATGATAATGTGTTGCCTTCTTAATACTACGATGCTAAGAAAATATTGTGTCCACTAGGGATGACGTATAAAAAGATCCATGCATATCCTAATGATTGTATATTGTATAGAAAAGAGCATAAAGAAGAACAACAATGTCCGATATGTGAAACCTCGAGGTGCAAATCAAATAACGCTCCTACAAAAGTGTTGTGGTATCTTCCAATCATACCAAGGTTCAAGCGCTTGTTTGCTAATGAAAATGATGCAAAAAATTTGAGATGGCATGTGGATGAGAGGATATCTGATGGAAAGCTTCGACACCTGAATGATTCTTCTTAATGGAAGAAAATCGATCAATTATTTCCTGCCTTCGGTGAAGAGCCTAAGAACCTTAGGCTTGGGCTTAGCATGGATGGCATGAATCCTTTTGGTAGCTTGAGTAGTATACATAGTTTATGGCCTGTTCTGTTGGTAATGTACAACTTATTCCTCTGTTATGCATGAAACGAAAGTACATCATGTTGTCTATGTTGATTTCGGGACCAAAACAACTCGGAAATGACATAGATGTTTACCTAGAACCCTTGATCGAAGACTTGAAAGAGTTGTGGGATGAAGGTGTTGATGTTTTTGACGCAAACAAGAAGGAGATTTTTAAAATGCGAGCCATGATCTTTTGTACTATAAATGACTTCCTTGCATATAGAAACTTGTTAGGATATAGTGTTAAAGGCTATAAAGTATATCTGATTTGTGAAGAAGGAACATGCTACCATCAACTTCAATATGGAAGAAAGATAGTGTATCTTGGCCATAGGAGATTTCTTAGATGAGGCCACCCGTATCGTAAATTAAAGAAAACTTTTTTTGGCGGGCAAGAGTTAGAAGATTCTCTGAAGGCATTGACTGGGGAGCAAGTTTATGAAAAGGTGAAAAATATGAATATTATTTTTGGTAAGACTATAAAGAATAGTAGTGAAAAAAGTAAATGGAAAAAGAGGTATGTCTTCTTCAATCTTCCATATTGGCCCAATCTTGATGTGAGCAACTGCATTGATTTCATGCATGTGGAGAAAAACATATGTGATAGTATTGTTGGGACATTGCTTAACATACAAGGTAGTTCTAGGGATGGCGTGAAGGCAAGATTAGATTTGCAAGAAATGGGGATACAAGAAGACTTGCATCTAAAGCCATATGGTAAGAAAACTTTTTGTTCTCCAGCTGCTCATACTCTGTCTAATGATAAGAAAAGAAGCTTTTGTGAGTGTTTACATGGCATCAAAGTTCCTTCAAGGTATTTTTCAAATGTTAGGAAGCTTGTGTCGATGAAAGACTTGAAGTTAGTAGGGCTAAAGTCTCATGATTGTCATGTCTTAATACAACAACTACTCCCAGTAGCTAGGCATTGCCTAATATGATCTTCAACATATTTTGACTAGACTTTGTTTCTTCTTCAATGCTATTTGTAGTAAAGTCATTGAGACAGAAATATTGGATGAACTGGAAAATGAATGATATATGATCTTGTGCCAGCTAGAGAAGCTTTTTCTTCCTTCTTTTTTTGACATCATGATACATCTAATTATTTATTTAGTCAGGGAGATCAAGTTGTATGGCCCTATCTATTTATGATGGATGTACCCAATTGAAAGAACTATGAAAATCCTAAAAGGGTATGTGAAGAACCCTAACCGGCTTGAAGATCTATTGTTCAGAAATATGTTTCTAAAGAAGCCATGGAGTTTTGTTAAGATTACTTGTCAAATGTAGGACACATTGGATTTCCTGAATGTCATGATGAAGAAGGCGGTAGACGCGGGGCTATAGTAAAAAGTATGGATCCTGATGAATTGCAACAAGTCCACTTGTATATCTTGAATAATGTTAATGAAGTTCAAGATTACATTAATGCTCATAAAGAAATTGTACGAAAAAGTAATAGTCGAATGACTGAACAAAGTTTAATTAGGGAGCAAACAAAACTTTTGCACATTGATTCAAACAAAAGGTTGACGGAGAAGAATGTGTTTCTGATACAATTAAATGGTTAGCATGTGGTCCTAAGGTTGATGTCATAAGTTGGACTTCATTTGTGATCAATGGTTATATGTTTTACACGAAGTCCCTTGATGATAGGAGCACCGTCCAAAATAATGGGGTTATGTTAGTGGCTGAATCTATGCACTTCTCTAGTTCGAAAGATAAGAACCCTAGATTGGCAGCAATACCTTATTATGGGGTTATTGAAGAAAATTGGGTGGTTGATTATGTTAAAATTAAATTTACCATTTTCAAATACAAGTGGGTTGATGTTAACAATGGTGTGATGATTGATCAGTTGAGATTTACATTGGTTGATCTGATTAGTAGAAGTTTTGGAGATGAACATTTTATTATAGCATATAAAGCAAAACAAGTGTTTTATATTACTGATCAGGCAAATAAAATGTAGTATGTAGCACTCCAAGGAAAAAGGGTCGTTGATATTAATCAGAAAAGTCATTCAATGAATGATCTTCTTGGTACTCCTTCTTTTTCTAGGGGTCTACCATAATTGAACAAAGAAGATGAAGCAGACAATGAACACGGCACAAGAAACGATCATCATGAAGGGATATGGGAGGATATCCCTTTATAAAACTACTTTCAAGGTTAGTTAGCTAAAATAATTATCATGAACTATATTTGAATTATGTTTATTGTTACTGGTATATAAAAATTAAAAATACTTTTTTTGATGTTGTCATAGGAAAATGAAGCATATGAGGTGTCTTAGTGTAGATGCTCCAAAGCCAGCTAATGAATAAGTGTTGATAATGATGATGAACTTTGTTTCCATTTCAATTAGTTTGGGTTGCCTGAGAAAACAGTGTATGAAGTATTTAATTTTGGCCATAATTTTATGATTCTGCCAGTGATTGAGTTTATTCTGTCTGTGATTCTATTTGTGTCGTTGAAATGGCTGCTTGCTAAGTGAAATGTTTTAATAGGGGAAATGACTTGCTTGCTGGCTAGGTAAATGTTTTAAACAGAGCAATTATTTAGGAAAAAAAATTTTAGACCGATTCTTTACAAAACCGGTCTAAAAAGTACATTTTAGACCTGTTTTATGAGAAACTAGTCTTAAAAGTATTAATTTAAGACCGGTTATTTATAAAACCGGTCTAAAAATTTAAACTTTTTAGACTGGTTTTTTTTAGAACCGGTTTAAAAAGTTGAACTTTTTAGTCTGGTTTCTTCAATAACCGGTCTAAAAATAATTATTTTTAGACCGATTTTATTAATAACCGGTCTTAAAAATTTTTTTTAAGACCGGTTCTTTAATAAGTCTAAAAAGTAGCAGACTTTTAAGACTAGATGTATCAAGACCGCATCTAGAACCGGTCTAAAATGTCGTTGTTAACCGATCTTAAAAGTAATTTTTCCACTAGTGCCACATCGATTGAGGATAGGAGTGAATGACGTCTTATAAGGATATGAGTACACAATCCCTTGACATGTTTTCAAAACCGTAAGAGGTAATGGAGCCCCAAAGCAGATAATTTCGAAAGCAAGTAATGAGGCACTGAGTGGTGATTATATATCAAAGCGGACAATTTTGAGAACGAGACGATAGTGGTGCTAAGGTCTGGCTCACTTGATGTGGAGCTATTTTTCAATTTGATGTGTGAATTTCATTTTTTTCATTAAGCTATATATTTTTGGACTGAATTCTTTTTATAAGCTTTATGAATCTTGAAAATTTTCACTTTTGTTGGGAAAAAATACTGATGATAACATATATATAAAACAATTTACTGTAAAATCTGACAACAAAAAGTATAATGATAATAAATCTAAATTTCTTTTGAAAATTAAGTTCCTTTAATAAAATTCTAAAAAAAACTAAAAAAATGAAAAAAAAAATGCAATTAAATCCAACTGAAATAACACTACTACAAAAGAGGGATTTAATGGTGCCCCTTTCATGACACTTCTTAGATAATTGTTTTTTTTTAGAAAAATATTTAGAAGTTGTGGTGCCTATTATTATAAGTGTCATAGCTAGTGTTAAGTTTGTGTGACATTTCCTTAAACAAATGCCACACAAGATCTTTATTTTTTTTAAAAAAAAATAAGGGCAACATTAAGACTTATATGGCACTTGCCTAATCCACATTTGAAAGTAAGGGGTAGGTGTACTAAATGGCGTTGGAAGGCGCTTGCTTTATGCTTGCCCAGGCAAGCGCCTAACAAGGTTGTCGGTGATATTTTTTAAAACAAAATTGTTTCTTTTTAAAAAAAATTGTCTGCCATATTTTTTGTTATTTTTTTTTAAAAAAAATTAGGGGAAGCAATGGGTAGCATTTTTTTTAAAAAAAATTGTTTGCAATGTTTTTCTTTTTAATTTTTTTTTTAAAAACTAGTGAAGCAATGACGCCGCTTCCCTAAACCTTGTATGACGCTTGCACATCAAGCGCCATACAAGGTTCTATTTAACTTTTCACAACCCCACAATTATCGTCTTCTACGTGCGTCCTCCATCTCCCCAATTCTTACAACTCCATTGCTTTACCATCTTGTCTTATCCCTTCGGTTCCCACTCTATCGGTCCACTACCTTTGCTTATCCATTCTCCGCACTCCCCTCTTCCTATATAATTCTTTGTCCCCACTCCTTCTTTCTATTTTGACATTGTAATGGCACCGTTGTCCCCACTCCCTCCTTTCTTTGACGGTGGCAAGTAGAAGCTTCCTTCCCCCCCCCCCCACTTTTTGTTTTTTCTTGTCTTCTCCACGTGCACATTTCTTCAACATTTGGCCCCCACTTCTATTGCAATACAAAGCTTAGTCTCCCACGTGTTTTTTTCCTTCTTATCCTGAACTCCTACAGAAGCTCCCTAGCTTGTAAGTCTTTTTTTTTTTTTATATATATACAGAAGCTTAAGTCCATACATTTTCTTCTTTTTTTTAGTTAAAATCTGTCATGAATCTTATGTGTACTTAAAATTTTTTTTCTATGTATTTACTTGAAGTTTCAACTCTTCCTTCTTAAAATTCTTATACATTGTAAGTTTTTTAATTTTTTAGCTTACAAATATAATAATACTTGTTTAATCCTCCGTAAAACTACATGTACCAATAATGTGTGTGGCTCAAGTTTAAGCAATTTAAATGCTGGAGTTCTTCTATGCTTGATAGATGAAGAAAGGAATTCAATATTTTGTTCATGTGAAAGTAAGTTCCTTTACTTACAATTCATATTATATTTTAAATTTAATTGACAAGTGTCTAAGCTAATTGATTTTTAGTGATTTTAATTCTTTGTGTGCATGATTATTTATGTAGTATTATGAAGATCAACGTTTTACCAAGTTGATTGACCAAAAAGTGGATGAAATCATTGAGGAATTGTGTGAAAATATGGTCAGACAATTAGCTAATATTTAAGTACGTATGTTGTTTCTTGCCTATTCTTGTATTGTTTATTCACTTAAAATTAGTTGTACATTACAATTGTTGTAATTAAATATATTTAGTATTGATTTTATAAATTAGTTATTTGTTTTAAGTAATTTCATTTTTCTATGGATTGTATTGTAAATTATTATGAATTTAAATTGTAAATACAAAAAATTTCACTAGAAAAAGGAAATAATTACGCAAAATTATTTAAAACAAAAAAATCTTCCTATAGCACTTCCTATATAAGTGTCATAGGAAGTTACATGACTTCCTATGGCGCTTCCATAGGAAGTGCGTGCCATAGGAAGGGCGTTTCTATAGGAAGTGCTATTGGAAGGGACCACTTCCTCTGACACTTCCTATAGAAGTGTCAGAGGCCCACTTCCTATGGCACTTCTTCGGGGAAGTGCCATAGGGAGATTTTTTTTTAAAACAAAAAATACTATGATGCTTTCTTAGATTCAAAAAGTGTCATGGTTTGCTTTTATGGCATTGAAATCTATAACGCTTTCCAAATGTTATAGTATTCTTAAAAATAAACGCTATATATTATGTTTTTTATAGTAGTGTAAAAAAATCCAACTTTAGGATTATAAATTTAACAAGTTCTAAATTAAGCCTTAACTTTTTTTTTTTTTGCCGAACTAAATTAAGCCTTAACAATTTTATAATCTCTTAAACATAGTGACCATATCATCCCTCACCTTTTTTTTTTTTTTTTTAAAGCCAAATCTTCATCGTATTGTCTCTGCCTCTCGTTCTCTCGCAAAAGGATTTTGATTGTTTTGGAATCTTCACAATATATGTCTCTTTCTTTGTTATCCTTCTTAAGTCGCAGCTCTTCTAATTCTTTTGTTAGAGACTTTCCTCTACATCATATAAATAATATTCTCAACCTCCTCGTTTTGCATAAAAGCTTTTGCCTTCCCAGCATTTCCCTCTGGCGATCGCCAAGAATATCAAGTTTTGAAAATTTTGTCATGATCAATGGAGTATGAAAAGCATTCCCCAGCGGGCTAAGGTTCCATGTAACATCAAATTCTACGCTTCAATAAAATATACGAAGAAGTAGAAGAATAAGAACTCAGATTGGCAGTTATATTTGTCTACGTCATATAAAATGTTCTTCTATATTTCTTGGTTAAAATATACTTTTAGTCCTTTAAATTTGCATAAAATATATATTTGGCTCCTTAACTTTATAAAGTATACTTTTAATCCTATGATTCTAACACCGTTAATATTACTATGGAAAATGCTGATGCAACAAATTCAAGTGATGGTCGTATAAATTTAAGTGTTGGTTTTGGAATTACAAGCTATTAATATAAAATTTAAATTGTGTAAATTGAAAATATCTAAAAACTTAATGAAACGATTAAGTATTAGGAAACAATTATTCATTTAAACTTTAGATTTAGTTTAGAGCCACAAGATGAAGATATCTGTGAACCCATGAAAGCCGATCCGCAAAAGGACTATTTGGATTTAATATTGAGATTGAATTAGCGGTGACAGAAGTGACTTTTTTTCAATTTGACTTTTGTAAACTTAAGATAGGATAAAAGTCTATTATAAATGTGATTTATGTTTGGATTGGTAGTGGCAAAAGCGACTTTTTTAAAAAAAAAAGTAGTTGGAGGTAGCTTCTGGTAGAAGCAGCTTTTCTTTAGAAAAACCCATATTCAAAAAAACCTTTCCAAATGAACCATTGTGTCTCCAACTAGGCTTTTGTCATTCAACTAGGCGTTTATTTGCTTTTTTTGCCCCCTAACGCTTTCCGAAACGGGCCTGAGAGAACTGAAACCTGGTGAACCATTTGTATGTATTTGAAATTGATGCTTTCACATGTTTGTATTTTTTTTTGGTACAGCCCAATTGTTTGTTTATTAGCTACATTTCTATAAACTTCAATGAACCTTGTTTGTTTCAAATTAATTCATAATCAAACATATAGATTGATAATTCCACATGCCCAGAAGACATGAGAAGATATGTTGAAGAAATATATTTAGAAATATTATATGATGACAATGTATCATCTAGGTTGTCTAAAAGAAAAATATATATGCTCATCAAAATGTATTGAGAAGATGTTGTCATCAAGAGAAGTAAAATTGATGTTCTCATCAGAGGAGAAAAGGTTATATTGTACTCTTTTTTCCTCAACCAAAATTTTATCCTATATGATTTTTCCGGTAAGGCTTTTAATCAGATAATTTCAATATCTATCGTGTACATTTTTCTTACCTTCATTGGGTTTTTGTCATTTTGGGCTTGTTTGGTATGGGGGGGGAGGAGGGAAAGTGAGTGAAAGGAAAATTCTTTTGAGTTGAATTTAAAAAAAAAGAAGAGAAAAGTGGGGTTAAAAGTTTTTAATTAATTATTTTATTCTTTTATCTTACATTTTTTTATCTCTTTATTAAAATTTTGTAGCATTGCTTCTCCAATTTTCTTAAATCGAACCCATAAATATTTTTCCTTCCCTCCAAATCCCTCATACCAAACAGGCCATTAGAGTTTTTCCTAATAAGATTTTAATGGGAAACAATATTTGCTCAAGGGCATCATCTAAGGGAGAGTGTTATACAGATAACAATATAAGTGGGAATGTTCACAACCATTCTAGAGTTGTCTTTTATAATTTGACACCTAAAGCCATGTAATTGTATCCTATGACATGAATGACATCTTGGGAGTTTTCTATGATTAATACATACCTCCAAATAGGTTTTATATTCTATAATTATTTAGATTTATTGTTTTTATCATAACACTCTTGTAAAGGAATTTAAGGGCTTGTAGCTTATAAATTGTAGGCATGTATCATATAATGGTAAGTTTGAATGAAATAAGGATTAATTTCTCTCGAGTCTTGAATTCTCTATTGTTTTACTCATCTCCTCATCCCAAATATCTCTTGTATTTTCCTAATTTTCATAATAAATTCAATATAATTTAGAATGTTTCTTGAAAGGGATGCCTATGAAAAATAAGAAATCAAACACCATGTTAATTCAACAATCTAAAAAGCTTCAATTTACATAATTTTAAATATTTATCCAAGTCCCCCCCCCCCCCCCCAAAGAAAAAAGAAAAACCCACTTTTGGCTCTCGGCCCTTCATCCTCTTCCTTGTTGGAGGGGTTGATTATTGAGGAGTACATGAATAAGAGATCAAAAAGAAAATAGTGCATAATATTTTGAAGGTGTGGACAATACTTTCCTTTAGACTAAATTTGCCTCAACCTATATCTATCTTATAGGATACAATTTGCATTAATGGACGAATTTCTTGTAGCACACAATGAAAACCCTTAAGTATGGATTACACTCCCAACATTTAAGCTAAGATAATAATAGTTTTTACAAAGTGATAATTTGACTCTATCTTTGTGTACACTTAAAATACAATAAGTGTGATATCTAATTGTTGTATGGTGCAATATATAATGTTTAAATGGACTGATGGTGATGGGTATTTATAAGTCATAAAATGGTGCCTCCTTAAAGCGGTGCCTCAACACCTCTTCAATTAGGAATTAAAAAGACATAACTTTGGTAATTTTAGTGTTAAAAATCATTACACAACCCTTCACATAAATAAATGTCTTAATTTATAAGAGCATGACTTTAAAAAAAAAACATATTTATTTTTAAATATTCCAACATTCCTTTTCCGGCCAGCCGGGGCTTTCTTCCTTAAATTCTGTGTACTTAATTTCTCGTCGGATCTCACTGTTTGGGTTGCTCCAATCCAACTCACCCATGTTGGGACAAAGATCTCCTACAAAAATTGAGCTTTCATTCTTCCTCACAGGTAAAATACTCAAAACGGCAAAAAACATAAATTAATAATTAGATGTAATTCAAATATTATTATTAGGTTGATGGTCAAATTTCTTACGTTCCCAAGCCTATCATGCACAATTACTGTATATTATCATTCTCACTCATGAGGGGACGACGAACTATTTGGCCTTGGAGAGTTCATATATTTGGAAGACTACGTACGCACGGTTAAATCAATCTTGAAATCATAAAATTTGTTACTAAATGAGAACTTTGTAGGTTTAAAATATTTCAAAATGTAGTGAAAAATGGCTGATGAACTCAATTAAGAGTGCACTGTTGGGCTGTGTTGTGAAATTCCCATTTTTGTCTAGCTATCACTAACAAGGTAACAGCAATCACATTCACACAATACTCTTCCATCACAATTTTTTTTTTTTTCAAAATGGATGTTCGCCCATTAATTAATCACATAATCAATTCACATTAGTTTAGTGAAAAATGAAACATAAAAGAAAAATATAGCATACACAGAGTAGCCTAGCAATTGGTAGTACCACTCAGGTTGATACTGTAGTTAAATATCTAAAGCATACTGCTAACAAGTTCAAACTATACTCCTCCCATTCCAATTCATCAAAAAAAAAAAAAAAAACAAACAAACAAACACATTCACACAATAATCCGATGAATTGGTAGTACCAATACAAGACGGAAGATTATGCGGATAATGAGCTGGCAATTTCAAATTTGGAACAAATGAAAATGCCTCAAATATGTTATGCTATATGCAGCTATATGTTAGGAATGAGTTTCGGTGTCTATCCAAAAATCTAAACTGTCCGATAGGATTTAGATGGTCTAGATTTAACTTTTTTTTACATTTTTTTTTGAAAAACAATTATTTTAATAGGTACATAATCTAAAATAAAAATAATTTCTTAATTAACATTTTTTTTAAAAATAATTTTTTTTATTCAAAAATCACCCATTTTAAAAAAATCAAATATGGATGGTCTAGATCCAGATTTGGACAAGCTCTCGGTGCCTAGCCTTCTGGTTCCCTATATGTTATGCCTCTAAAATCTGCATCAAGAGTTAAATTAAATAGACCATGTGGCATAAAATTCAAATACAAAAGTATTCAAGAAATTATTATTTTCCCATGAATGCATTTAATCCTATTAAAAAAATAAAGGGTTAATATAACTTTTGGTCCCTGAAGTTTGATTCAATTTTGGTTTTGGTCCCTCAAGTTTGAAATATGTGGTTTTGGTCCCTGAAGTTTCATGCGATTTTGGTTTTGGTCCCTCAAGTTTGAAATATGTGGTTTTGGTCCCTGAAGTTTCATGCGATTTTGGTTTTGGTCCCTGAAGTTTGAAAAGGACTTGGTTTTTTTTCTGGGTCGGGTCGGGTTTTTTAATTGGGTCACCAAGTCCTTTTCAAACTTCAGGGACCAAAACCAAAATCGCATGAAACTTCAGGGACCAAAACCACATATTTCAAACTTGAGGGACCAAAACCAAAATCGCATGAAACTTCAGGGACCAAAACCACATATTTCAAACTTGAGGGACCAAAACCAAAATTGAATCAAACTTCAGGGACCAAAAGTTATATTAACCCAAAAATAAAAGGCATCGTATCCTTGCTCTCTGGTCAAATATATATAAAATGATTAAAAGTGTACGTTACATATAAGTGAATAAACAAAAGGATAAAATTTAGATCCAGTTTCTTAGGTCCATTACATCTAGTTTGTCAATCAAAAACTGCCACCTAGATTATTTTTCCACATCACCCCTTAACCCCTTAATTAAACTGCCATTAGCGTACAAAAAAAAATGAAGCAGAGCAGCTGCGACCGCGATAGACAGTGAAATCTGAGTTCCCAACAACATCAGTAACCTTTGAAAATTCGGATGGCCTAGCTTTGTCAAAGGAAGATCAAGATCTAGTCAGTTGAAGTACTAAAAAGTAGAATAATATGGATATCAAGATGCTCATGGGGTGGAGGAAGAGACCGCTATGTCAAAGGAAGGGATGACCTAAAAAACTAATAAAAGTTGTTTTAAAGATTCTTCCCTCAATTCCAAGTCCAAAAAAATATGTGTGTGTGTATATATATATTCTTCCCTTGATAACCCTCCTCCTCTGTCCTCTAGCATCGCTGTTGGGGAGTAAAGGCATGAAAGCATAGTTAGATTATGATGAGCAGGTCTGGAGGAAAAAAATGGACCCAAAATATATAGAAGAACAACGGAAGATGATTAATTTTAACATGCTAATTGATAATAATAGAGTTTTGTTAACATCTAGTTGGATTCATAGACTTTCGAGATTGTCATTGCCGTTGTTAGAAATTCCTACACCCCACCGACTTTGCTTCCTCTGGCACTCACTCTTGCCACAACTCCTCTGCTTTTTCCCCAAGACTTTTAGGGGAGCTAACGGCAGTTTAAGGGCTTAAGCGCTGATGTGGAAAAATAATCTAAGTGAAAGTTTCTGATTGGCAAACTGGACATATAGTGTTTTTTTCTCTTGTTATTCCTTTATTGTTATCAATGTTTGATTAAATATTTATCTATTTAATGAATTGGATAATTATTTAAACAAACATACATAAAAATAAAGAAATAATAAGGGAGCACTACCTTTGAAGGTGGAGATGGGTAGGTGGTTTCATGAGGGACAAAGGTTTTAATAAGAGAGAGCTAAACAGGGTTTAACGAACTAATGCCGAAGGTGATTCACATACTAGTCTCTCCTAAACACGAGTATTATGTTATTTTTATACTACTTACTTTAATATTTTATTTCATATTTACCATGTATTAACTTTTTTTATTTCTTGTTCACAGCAGAAAGTGGGGAAAACTATTTTTAGAGATGTAATTAGCACCTAAAGTATTTATAGGTGTAATTTTGACCCTAATATATGAACAAGGGTGCAATCATTAACCTCAAACTAACGGATGTTAACCTCTGTTACTGCATTGAGAACTTCACATGGATTTCCAAACAAAACGTTAGCTTCATCTCCTCAATTTCTTTTCTTCACCGTCGTCTCTTAGCTTTATCTTCTTCCTCACTCGTCTCTATCCCCCTCTGGTTACTCCAGCCATCCTCAAACCCATCACAGTCGTCCATCCGGAGCTTACCTTAGCTGGATCATCTGGTTCCCTCCGAACACCCCTCCCTCCGGAGCTATCATCTTATGGGCCTACGTCTTCTACCTCTCGAAGATTCTAGAATTCTTCGACACCCTCCTCCTCATCTTGTCAAATTCCATCCAACGCCTCACCTTCCTCCACGTGTACCACCTCTCCGTCATCGTCGTCATGTGCTACGTTTGGCTCCAAAAATCTCAGTCGTTGTTCCCGGTGGTGCTCATTCTCCGAAATGTACGCCTACTTCTTATCGTGCACACTCAGTGTTCGTCCCAAGTAGAAGAAGCTCGTCACAGACGGCCAAATCGTTCAGTTCTACTACAGCTTCGTCGTTTTGAGACTCATGATGCTCTTCACCTTTACCAGGTCGGGTTACTCCGAGGTTTGGGGTTGGAGCTTCAACGTCATTTTCTATGCTTTGCTTTTGTTTCTGTTTGTTGACTTCCATAAAAAAATTATGACGAGGATGACGACAACAAAGTTAAAACTTTGAAGCCTTTGATTTATAGTATTTATGTGAGGAAGGAGAAGAGTTAAAAAACCAGAGGGGTTTGAGGATAACTGAAGGAACTAGAGGGGGGGAGAGACGAGTGAGGAAGAAGGTGAAACAGAGGTAAGGGATGACGGTGAAGAAATTGAGGAGATGAACCCATGTGAAGTTCTCAATGCAATAACGGAGGTTAACATCCGTTAGTTTGAGGGTGATAATTTCACCCTTTTTAATATATTAAGGTCACAATTGCACCTATAAATATTTTAGGGTGTTAATTACTCAAAAATATTTTAGGGTGTTTGATACACTTTTACCCAAAATAATTCGAACATCCAAAATTATCTACTCACAAAGATGACTAGTGAGTCTAGCTAGAGACCTCAACAGCCAACATATTTGATAGGATCACGATTATTATTAACTTTAATTATCATTTTTCTGCACTTAAAAACAAATAATATTAATAAAATACTTCAACAATCATTAAAAAAAACATAATAAAAAGAGAGACACAGAAATTTAAAAGAATTCACCAATCAAGCCAGAGGACCTCCATACCCCACAACCTCACCAAACCTCAAGAGGAATGATGACAATGAAATAATAGTTTATATATAACAAATTAGGGGCAATAGAATGACCGTAATACAATTACATAAAAACTAGAGATTCCTCTATTTTCACTGGAACGGATTTGTTTGAGATGCTGGTAGAGACTCAATGGAAACGATATTATTTACAAGCTCAAAATTTGAGGCCTCTATAATGCCGCCTCTACCTTATAATGATTAAGCCGACGACGACGACCACGCTGCCGCGGCGGCCAATGATGACCTGGGATCATCATCATGAAAGCCGGTATCATAATGAGTGGTGGCAACATCATGAGGAGCCGGAATAACATTGCGGTCGGAAAAGAGGCATAGTACTAATGCCCTCAAATTTCAACTTTGCAAATAATGTCCACAGAACAATCAAAGTTCGACCTATATATCTCTTCCAAAGTGACTGCCACACAACATTTTAGATTAATTAGTGTCAGATACATTAAAAAATTAAATCTATAAATATTTTGTTGAGTATCATAGTTACCCTATTCACAATCCCGAACCTATCATAAACCATCATTTCATTGTCATCTTTCTCCTTGAGATAATTTTCCTTTTGAAGCTCCAAGATCCGACAATTTGGTGCAAAACTAGAAGAGTTTTGCATTAATTGTCAAAAAAGATTAGGATTAAGGTATTGTTATTCTTCGAAAAATAGGTTCATCCAGCAATACCGCTCATCATATCCATGTTTGCAACATCCCAAGCTTCAAGACCTTGAACTCAATCGATGAGGTTATTAATCAAGTTAGAATGAAGGACGTTGAAGTTCATTGTTGGAGGAGTTTTCAGATATTTTCTTTCAAAAATAAAGAAATATACCTTCTGTTCAATACTCCACTGAGTTGCTATTAGTCTCCTGTTATTGTTAATTACTTCGTTATTTTTATTCTATTTTATTTAATCTTTACTACTCCATCCGGTCCTAAATATAAGCTTGAGTGTTTGGAATAGCTTATTTATGAGAAATAAGCACTTGTTACATAAGTCAAGATAAAACTCTTCTCACATACTTATCTCGTATACCGTAAATCGCGAATTATAAGCATTTATTGCCCAAAAATAAGCTATCCCAAATGAGTAGTTATTTAATCATATCATATGCGGTATATTATTGGTTATATATCAGTTTATATATTAGACAAAATAGTTTGGAGGAAAAAAGATAAATATAAATAATTTAAAGTAATTTAATTAGCTTTTTTAATATCTCCAAAAAAAATTAACTTTATCTTATATTTAAGACTGGAGGGAATATTTATTAAATTTCTTATTTGTTTTTCACCCAAAAACTTAACAATGCAATCGCGTACCCACATAACTGAGGAGTTGACTAGTGAGTCTTAAGACCTGTACTTATTCAACAATCAATCAAAACGTGCTTTGTGGCTGTTTGCCTGCCAACACATTTGATGGAATTGTTATTGTTTTTTATTCTGCACTTAAAATAAATAAGAAAATTGATAAATAGCAAGGATTAAATACAATACTCAAACAGGCATAAAAATAACATAATAATAAAAAGAGGGACGATAATCTAAAAGAATTCGCCAATCTGCTCTTGATTCTGTGAATTATGCATCCCTTTAAGGCCACAATTGTAAATAAGTCACATAAAAGAAGAAAAACGCAGATGGCCAGAGTATGGTTGTTTATTTTTTTTGGAAGCTTCATGTTCCCGCTCATGAGGGAAACACAAATATAAAAGTTACCCAGCAAAACTTTTTCAAGAAAGTAACAACGGTATTTGAATTTTTTTTTTAAAAAAAAACATGTAGGCATTGCAAACTAATTGATAGAAAAATAATATAACAAGACAATTACTACAAAAAAAATGCTATTACCGACAGAATTACCTACGGAATTATTTTCGTCGGAAAAATTACCGACAAATTTTTGATGAAAAAATTATGTTCGTAAATTCCGTTAGAAAATTCCTTCAAAAATATTTTTTTTGACGGGATTACCGATGAAAAAATTTCGTTTCTAATTATCGATGAATTAAAGACGGAAAAGTTTTATCGGTAAATACTGATGAATTACCCATGGAATTTTTTCTATCGGTGATTACCGACAATTTACCCACTGAATTCCGTGGGTAATTTTAAAGAGAAATTACTGATGGGATTCGGTGGGTAATCCGTAGGTAAAGTTAATAATTTTTTATTATCTTTTAATAATTTATGTAAAATAATAAAAATAAAAATAATCTATAACAAATAAAAATTTAAATATCATAAAATTAATATTTAATATAATATATTAAATATATATAATATTAATAATAAAAATTTTAAATGAAATAAGAAATTAAAATTTTTAAAATTTATATCATAAAAACAAAATATATAATTATATATAAATATATATTTAATATTATATATATTTATATTCATATTAAATATTTAAAAAAAATAATAAATTTAAAAATGTTACATTTTATATTATAAAAAATGAAATATATAATTATATATTTAATATTATATATATCTACCTTAATATTATATATTTTTTAATTATTACATTATATATATTATTACGTGAATAAAGAAAGCAAGGTTAAAGCAGCTCAATTGGTAAATGATCAAAAAAATACCAGAGGTCCAAGGTTTGAATACCACCTTTGTCAAAAAACACAACAATTATCTTATAGATCTGTGACTCAAAGTTAGAGGGACACATCCACGTGGCCTCTTTTAAGGGCACCACGTGGATTTTTTTTAAAAAAATAATATTAAATTCTCGACAGATTACCCACAGAAAAATTTCATTGGTAGTTGGAAATCTGTAGGTAATTATCGACAGAAAAGTTTCCTTCAAAAATCCGTCCGTAATTTCTGACGGAAAATTACCAATGGAATTTTTCCGTTGGTAATTTCCAACGGAATAAAAATTCTGTCGGCAAAATAAATTTGCCACGTACTTTTTAGAGTCAAAACTTATTTCGTTGGTAATTGCGTTTCCATCCCTAATCCATCGGTAATTTCTATCTGCAATGATTTCAGCTACAGAATTCCGTGGGTAATTTCCATGGGTCATACGCTGTTTTTTTTGTAGTGAATGATATATACAGTTTGAGTAGTATTATAGTATGAAGCGAAATTGCACTGACCTTTTAGGTTGTTGCTTCGATCCTCTAATTAATGGCATATATCCAAAATGAATAGATTTTTTATACCCTAACGAAAGACATAGAAAGGGAAAAAGTCAAGTGAAAACAATTTTTGAAAATGTTGGCAATTTAAATTTCCAGCATTTAAAATCACAACACTTAACAACATTTGTAAAGCTTTAAGAGATCTCTGGGGAGAGATTTTGTGGGTAATCACAAAGTCCATATTTTCTGAAAAGCAAATGTAAATAATAATCTTTCATCCATTGAAATGTACTCATTTTGTTTTTACAACAACTAGAATTCAACCTTCATAGTTATGAAAAGTTTGACTTGGCGAATCATATTTGTCCATTATACAGAGATTTATAAACAAAGGTTTTGAATTTGAATTTGAATTTGAAATCACAGAGAGTGAAAGGAAGTAGGAAGGGAATCTGTTATTGCCTCTGGAATGTAAAACCTCTGTTACACTTTTTCCTCTGCCACTTCAAAGATAACATAAAGAGGGAAACTGTAAGCTAAGCAATAAATATAAAGAAGCTGACGTCCACTCACTGATGTAAAGACCACAACAAATAGGCTTTGATGAAATGAAATGAAATGCGTGTCATTTTATGGGCTGTTGATGAGTTGAAGGGCTCAGATTTTTATTCAAAAAAATATCCTATCAGAAGCCTCTCTCATGTGGGGCCCTTAAAGGCAATGTGGGTGCGCCTGCATCCCAACTGAATTGATGAAGAGGATAGGGATGAGGTTTCAAAGATGAAGAGGAGGATGTAATATATATTTTTCTTTTAAATTTCTCTTACACTTTATTATCTTATTTTATAGGTATTGATTTTGCTTCAACGTTTTTCTTTAACAGTGATTGCTTCCTTTGTACATGAATTCTTTCTGGAGCATTGTATCAAAAGTTGGTATAGATGTTGGCATCATCATATGATATCAGATCAGCTAGGTATCAGGGTCCTCTTCTTCATCGGCTGCATGGTCCTCTTCTTCCTCTTTTTTGTTTGCAGCAATAAGGCGATCTTCGCCAGCAACTCCAGCCTGAGGAAGTGTCTGACATCATAACATGAGAAAGTGTTTGATATCATAAATGGTATCAGAGCTAGGTATTAGGGTTCTCTTTTCCTCATTGTATCAGAAGCCGGTATCATATGTTCGTATTATATCATGGTATTAGAGCTAGGTATCAAGGTCCTCTTCTTCCTCTTTTTCATTGACAATGACAAGGCCATCTTCGCCAGCAACTCTAGCTGGAGGAAGTGTCTGATATCATAACATGGGATCAAAGCTGGGTATCAAGGTCCTCTTTTCCTCCTTCATTGGCGCAGGGTCCTCTTCTTCTTTTTTGTCGAAAACGACAAAGCAATCTTCACCAGCAACTCTAGCCTAAGGAGGTGTCTGACATATTGCTCATTAAAGAGCCATATTTTCTGTCTTTGGCAGCTGCTTTTGTAACCGTCTTTATTCAGCATTGAGATCCAACTGCTAGCATTAGGAGGAAATGAGAGTCGATAGCATCCATTCTCACCTGCTCTAACTTCCAACAATAATATTCTTGCTGATTTACATTCTCTGTTTCTCTTCCTCACTAGTTGCAACAATTTGAAGGTATTTAAGTTGATTGATTAGATCCTCCATCTCATCATAGCTAGCCATGTTTTTTTTGAAAACAACAACAAATAATTAGATAAATTATTATTATAATAATATAAATGAATTTGTAAGAAGAAAAAAATTATCCCAGCAAGATGGAGAAAGACTTCACAGTGGACAGTCCCAAAAACAGCGCTTTGCATACCGTGTTCATCTTTTGCTCATACCCCATTTTGGGGTATCAGTCATTTTTTTAAAAAAATTGTTATGTATTCTTATTTATTTGGATTAAATTGTATGCTGCACTTTGAAATATTTTTGCCACCTATATCTCAAAATTAATTAATTTCAAGTCCTACACTCTAAAATATTAGATGTTGGTATCATAACATGGTATCAGAGCATGGTATTAGGGTCCTCTTCTTCTTTTTAGTCAGCAATGGCAGTGCGATCTTCATCGGCAACTATAGGATGAGGAATCTTGGTGTCCAGAGAGGGGTGACGGCGTATGGCCACTGTTCTAAAGTGTCTAACATATCATTTATTAAGGAGCCACATTTTCTGCATTTGCTAGTAGCTTTCGTAACCGTCTTTATTCAACATTGAGATCCAACCAACTATTATTTCGCCTTTGCCAGTAGATTTTGTAACCGACTATTATTTCTGTAATATTATGAATATCATTATATTTGAATTCACTTTTGTACTTGCTAAGAATCAGCTACATACTCAAATCTTTGTTTGGCATAGAGCTTAGTATCAGTATTTGGTATCAACGCTTAGTATCAGAACATAATATCAGATTTTACACAAGTTTGAATCTCACTTCCATCCTTTTAAAGAAATAACCTTAAGGGTGGGGTTCATGTGGGACACGTCATTTCTTTGATAGGTTTAAGCCTTTTGTATTCGCCTCTACTCTGTTCTTGTTCCTATTCATGTGATTGGTTCATAGTTGTCGTATGTTATATTTTGTTGCTAGTTATTTTTGTTATGTGAAAACTAATTTCTTGTCATAATATGTGATTATTTTGTTTAGGTATATGAAAATCTTATTTTGCAAATATATTTCTTCCAAGTGCATTGTATCAAGAGCCAGTATCAGACGTGGGTATTAGAACATGGTATTAGAGCATGCATGAGTTCAAGATACAATTATATTTAATACAAAATACAATATGTTTATCCAAATAATTAAAGACTTTCTATGATAGAGAGATTTAGATAAAAAAGTTGTTATGTAAATAACAAAAAAAATTTCTTAGTAAAAACATGAAAAAACAAGATAAATGAATTAAGTAACCTGAAATATTCTGAACAATTATATTTGATATAATTTTTAATAATGAAAAACATACATATATGAAAGGGTTAGTTAAACAAATGAAGTGATATGAACAAACAAAATGAGACTCTCAGTCTCTCCTTTTTAATGTAACTCTTCATTTTTAGTGATATGCAAACCTTTTTAGTATACATCATTTTTAGTTTAGGTTTGTTCGTTTCCTTCATAGACCAGAGACTAGAGACAAAGTTTTGAGAAACATGCATCATTTTAACATCACAAAGTTTGTTTGAATGATGCTAGTAGATATATCAACCGCATTTATCATGAAAGTACTTTTGACAAATAATAATCCATCTCACATAGATGATGGTGATGATTTTTTTCATAATACTTTGAATATCACTATACTTAAACGCTCTCTCATACTTACTAAGAATCAGCTGCATACTCAAATATTTGCTTGGTACACAGCTTGGTATCAGTGCTTGGTATCAGAGTTTGGTATTAGAAGATTGTATCAGAGGTTGCACAAGTTCGAATATCACTTCTATCATTTTAAAGAAATAACCTTTAAAAGCCACACAGAGTTCAACACAACATAATCATATGAAGGTACGGGATTGCAAACAAACGAGTGTGTGTGTGTGATGTGATGATGATGATAGGAATGGTAGTTGAAGGAATTATGAGTGTTCCAGAATCTGAGGTACAGAGGAATCACATGTTATGATGAATCAGTGTATGACATAGAATTATTGTTAAATTTCTTATTTGCTTTTCACCCAAAAACTTAATAATGCAAGCACGTACCCATATAACTGAGGAGTTGACTAGTGAGTCTTAAGACCTGTACCTGTTCAACAATCAATCAAAACGCGCTCTGTGGCTGTTTGCCGGCCAACACATTTGATGGAATCGTTATTGTTTTTAATTATGCACTTAAAATAAATAAGAAAATTGATAAATAGCAAGGATTAAATAAAATACTCAAACAGGCATAAAAATAACATAATAATAAAAAGAGGGACGATAATCTAAAAGAATTTGCCAATCTGCTCTTGATTCTGTGAATTATGCGTCCCTTTAAGGCCACAACTGGAAATAAATCACATAAAAGAAGAAAAACGCAGATGGCCAGAGTATGGTTGTTTATTTTTTTTGGAGGCAATCACAACAGGAGCAAACTCTAATGGATTGAAATAAAAAATAGAGACTACTACTACAACAATATTATTAACTTACTTCTTTGGTCTCAGCTACCCAGATGCCTTTTGTAAAATACTCCTTCGGTCTTTAATATAAAACATATTTATTTTATTTGATTCGATTAAGGAAGTTGGTTGAGTTAGTTAATATGACGGGAATTTTCTAAAACACCTTAGTTATCTATCTTAATTCTCTCATTCTCTCTCCTTCTTGATTATGATCAAGGAAGCATTAATTGGGGTAAATTAGAAAAAGATTGATAAATATGAAAATTATGTTTTATATTTAAAACCAAGATCAACTCTTCAAATATCACTACTACAAAAAAGTGATATAATGACGCTTATTTTAAAAAATACTTTGGCGTTTAAGAAACGCCAAAGCTTTTGACGCCATTAAAAATACCTATGGCTTTTTTCAATTTACAAAAACACCATACATTACCTTATCAAAATAAATAAATAAATAAATTACATATGACGTTTTATGTAACAAGCGCCAAAGGAAGAGGTGCCCTCCTTTGGCGCTTAAAAATCTAGCGCCAAAGGGGGGTAGGAACCCACCTTTGGCGTTTATATGATAAACGCCAAAGGAGGGAACCTCCTTTGGCATTTATCATATAAACGTTAAAGGAGGATTCTTTTTTGGCTTTTTTTTTAATAATTTTTTTAAATATTTTTTTTTGCTTTTTTTTAATAATTTGTTTAAATATTTTTTTCCTGTACGATGTAATGCAAAAATAAATGTCTGATGATCATATATAAATTTTAGCAAATAAATAATCATATATTTCGTCTAGTAGGCCAATTATAATACAAAACAATGTTAGTAATTTTTTTTTGAATTATTTTCTTTTCTTGATAAAACAAGCAAATTACAATGCGATAGTAAAAAATGTAAAACAGTAACTACAATGATTTGTATTACAATAAAATCACTACAATATTATTATATTTGTAAGCTTAAAAATTAAAAAACTAATAATGTATAGGAAGTTTAAGCTGACAAAGTTGAAACTTCAAATCAATACCTGAAAAATAAAAAATATAAGCAAACATATAAGAGTCATTATAGATCTTAACCAAAAAGGGAAAAAAAAACGAAAACATGGATCAAATGTTTAAAAAACAATGCTTACAAGCTAGGGATCTCCTACTTTTCTACTTGTTGCCATTAAAGAAAGGAAGGAGTGGAGATAACGAATAAGAAAAGCTAGTAGACCAATAAAGTGAGAGAGCAATGGATTGAAGTTATGGGAAATGATAAGCAGGAGAGCGATAATGGCGGGATGACAATAGCGGGGTGTTTAAATTTTGTAAACAAGGGAAGCTTTGACGCTTCATAAAAGAGTGCCATTGCTGAAACTTAAAATAAGTACATAAAAAGCTGGTGGACTAATGGAGTAAGGGAGCAATGGATCGGAATTTATGAGAAATGGGAAGCAGGAGGACGATAATGGCGGGATGTTTAAATTTTATAAGACGATAATGGCGTGATGTTTAAATTTTATAAGATGATAATGGTGGGATGATAATGGCTAGGTGTTTAAAAACATGGATCAATTTTTTTTTTTTTTTAAAAATACATAGGAAGCTTTGGCGCTTCCTTAGGAAGCGCCAAAGCTTCCTATTATAATTTTTTTTTGTTTTGTCTTTTGGAATGTGGCCTTTTTAAAAAAAAGAAATTAAAAAAATATAGGAAGCTAAGGAAGCGCCAAAGCATCCTATTATAATATATATTTATATATATTTAATTTTTTCTTTTGGAATGTGGTCTTTTTAATTTTTTTTTAAAAAAATACATAGGAAGCTTTTGATAGTAGTGAGTCTTATTCATAATTTTGTCCTCATTAATTCTCTTTATTCTCCTACAACTGCTTCCAAAATTGTACGTATATTTAAAAATTATATAGAAATGAAGACAAAATTGTATATAATTTTGTTAAAACAAATGTTATAACAAGTTAAAATTGTTAAAACAAATAAAATATAGAAATACTTTAAAAATTATATATTTACAAGTTAAATTTAACAATTTATGTCTCCACGTACAAGTCGAACTTGCATGTTTACAAGTTAAATTTGTAAAAACATTACATTTTTTTGGATCTTTATGGTTTAATTTGTTTACCTGACAGTTATGAGTAATTTTCCCTACAAAATAGTAATCATATTATTTATTCTATAATAATAAGAATTATTATAGAATAAATAATATATTAAGAAAAGCTAAACACATTAAATTGATTTTGATGGGAAATATGTACTCTTAAGTATTAGTTTCATTTACTATGTCATATATGAAACCAGCGTGGATCAATTTTTTTTTTTTAAAAAATATATAGGAAGCTTTGGCGCTTCCTTAGGAAGCACCAAAGCTTCCTATTATATTTTTATTTTTTATTTTTTTGAAAATATAAGAAGCTTTGGCGCTTCCACATAAAGTGCCAAAGCTTCTTATGGTTTTTTTTTTAAACAAATTGAAGACATTGTTTGGCGCTTGTACATGAAAGCGTCATATAAGGTTAACGTCTACTATGACGCTTATAATTGTAAGCGTCAAAGCATCAAAATAATTTTAAATAAATAATTATCTTTGTCGCTTTTTTAAAAAGTGTCATAAGAGCTGCGCCACTAAACCTCTTTTTTGTAGTAGTGTATGTCACATATTAAGAACTGAAGGAGCATTTTTTTTATTTTTACACTAAGGGTGTGTTCTTATTAGCTTTTGGAGAATAGATTCTGGAGAAAATAGCTTTTGGAGAATAGATTATAGGAAAATAGATTATGGGAAAAAGTGATTTTGATAAAATGAGAGTGTTTGGATGATTTTATCAGAATAGCTTTTTTCATGGTCAAATGACTAAAAAGGACATTAACTTTTATGATAATTACATATAAAGGATAAGATTATATTTTAAGTATGATTTGACATTAAATTGCATAATAATTACAATAAATGAAATAAATTTGTCCAAAAAATTTTTAATTATAACATTTGTCAATTATGTAATATAAAAAAATAGATGCAAAAATTATAAAATTATAACATTAGTCAATTATGTAGTAAATTACAAAATCAGATCAAACGTACATATTGAAGGCGTACACTATATTAATTTTCATCTCCTTTCACAACCTGGGTTATCTCTTGCTAAACCCACTGTATTATTCTTCATTAAATTCTTTGGAATGGTTTTGATTTTTGCAAGTGTGTCCGTGTCTTTAATTTCTTTTTTTTTTTTACCACTCTTGCCTAGTCTCTAAAGATATATATATTATTATAGCTTTTTTCATTGTCAAATTATTAAAAGGACATTTACTTTTATGATAATTACATATAAAGGATAAAATTATATTTTATGTATTATTTAAGGGTTAAAGTCTAAATTTAACAGTTAAGTTTTTTCTGAGGGCTGTCTAATATAAATAAGTTCTGGAAGATGCAAAAATAATAAGAAACAATTAAAAATGATGTAAATTTAATAAAACCGTTAAATTTGACCTAACGGCGTTAAATTATAAAAGAAGAAAACCCCTGACGGCATTAAAAATGATACAGCTTAACCCATTATTTAATATTAAATTTCATAATTAATACAAAAAATGAAATAAATTTGTCTATATATAATTTTAATTAATTTAACTAATTTTTTTAATATAATCAAATTAGATAAATATATCTTATATTAAAAATAGGAGGGAGCACAAAAATTTTAAAATTAAAAAAAAAACAGAAGACAGTAAACAGAGAAAACATCGAAATTTCAAAAAAAAAAAAAAAAGGATGAGAGAGGGAAAATGGCGTGGGGCCCACATGGAAAAAGAGGAGAAAAGTGTGTAGGAATAGCTTCTGAGATAATAGCTTTTTTTGGATGAAAAACGGGATTTTCTGAAAAACGGGATTATGTGATTAAAGAGGGTGTTCGGCTGGTGGCTATCTAAAACCATGGTTTCACTGTATAATCGCGTTTTTTTTATTATGCCGAACACACGCTAACTCTTGTTTGTAATATATCCTACCTCCGGTCCTAAATCGACGGGATTCATTTTTAGTTTAGGTTTGTCCATTTCCTTCAAATGCTAGATAGGATGCCACAGTTAGGACTGAAGTATGAAATAGGGAAAAAAGAGACCAATAGTAGAAACACGACAATAACAAAGGGATTCCCCACTAGTTGATAATCTTTATAGGGAGGAAGACATATAAGTACTTCTGAAATATGATAATCCCAAGATGGTACCTTAGAAGGTCTTAATTCCTATGAAGTAGTACTTGAAGACTATTTCATAATAAAGTTTTTTTTTAATGATCTAATTGCCCTTATGTGGAAAAAAAAGAAACTCCTACTATCTTAGTTGTTGTCGTTATTGCTTTAGTTATTATTAAAAACCATTTTCCATTTCAATGTGTATCAAACATGTCAGTGGTCGGAGTTTTTCCATTCCCTTCCCTTTCTTTCAATTACAATAAATTCTTTCTATCAAACGGGTAATAAAGATGAGGCATTGACAAAAAAAACAAGGCATTGGGTTTAGCACTGGCGGACCACCATGTATCTAAGCCCGATTTGTGAAGCCCAAGTAAATTAATGTGCATCACGCCCCCACACTTTTACAATTATAAATTAAAAAAAAAACAAGGATGTGAAAGCCATATTGCTTTATTTTTTTTATAGGCTAAAATACATAAGATTTCATCAACTTAAGCTTCTCATCTAATTCAATTTTGCAGATTGTATAGAGATGATAAAAGAGCAATAAAGGAGAATTAAATAGCAAGAGGAGAAGATTAAAGAGCAAGATATGGTTATATTTTTTAATATTTTATAATTTAGATGTTAATTTTTTTTATTTAATGTTGTTGGAATTTTTTAAGGATTTACAATTAATTTTTATTGTTTTAGGGTGACTTTTAAATGATTGTAGGTATTTTTATTATGTTAATTGTATTTATTAGGTTTGAATATTTTTTTCAACATATTTTCTATTGTTGTTGAATATTGTTGTATATTCTTATGGATTTATGATGTTTTAATTTTATGTGATGATTTTTATATTATTGTAGGTATTTTTTTATGGTCTTAATTGTGTTTATTAGGTTTAACTTTTGCCTTACAAAGAGGGAAAAAAGGCAACAACAAGAAATTAAATTTAAGTTCTGGATTACTTGGACCACTAGCACTACAAAAAAAAAGGTATTTTGTAGCGGTGCATTTGTAGCGGTTATATTAAACCGCTACAAATTATAGCATTTGTAGCGGTTTTTACCTAAACCGCTACAAATTTGTAGCGGCAAGATATTTTGTAGCGGTTTCCTACAAAAAACCGCTACAAATTTGGCGCGAAATTCCCGCCAAAACTTGTAGCGGTTATTTTGTAGCGGTTAATGCACATAAACCGCTACAAAATACCAAAGGTCAGAATTTTGTAGCGGTTTATACTGAAAACCGCTACAGAATTTCAAGAGACTCCAAATTTGTAGCGGTTCTGGGCAATAACCGCTACAGAATTTCAAACGTTGTGAAGATTTGTAGCGGTTATTGTAGAACCGCTACAAATTTGGATATTTGTAGCGGTTAAAGTAGCGGTTATTTTAATAACCGCTATTAATTACTGGCCTATTTAAACCCCCCACCTCCTTCATTTCTCCGTTTGCTCATTTTGTTTCCTGACGTTTCTCTGAGTGATTTCTTCGAGATTTGAGCGTTCAGACGTCTTTATAGGAGTTTTTGGTCAGTATTCCGCAGTATTTACACTTGAGGTACGTATATAACACATATTTTTATTTATATTTGTATTTTTATTATATTTTTGTATAATAATGGACTAATTTTTTTTTAATTTGTACAGTTGATATGGCTTCAGGACAGGATAAGGGGAAGGCCCCTGTGGTCCCCAGACCGACTTTACGGGGTGGCGGCAGCCGGGCAGGGGGCAGAGGGAGGGGGCAGCGCGCAGGCAGGGCTACCGAGGCATCTCAGCCCATCCCTCCACAGGAACCGCAGACGATCCCACAGGCGACGACCGCAGCTGAGGTGCCTGAGGTGGAGGTGCCAGAGATTAGCGTTGAGGACTTCCTCAACGAGGAGGAGTTCGAGATCCCGATTAGTGGGTTCAGGGAGATGGAGCAGTTCCCCGATGAGGAAGAGGCTCGGGAGCAGAACAACCCACGAGGGTCGTCTTCGTGGTCCACTGGGTTTGAGGTGCAAGTCGAAGGTAAATTATTTAATTTTTTAATTTTTTAACTTTTTAACTTTTTAACTTTGAATTATAATTTATCTAACGTGCGGTCAACTGTGCAGATGAGCAGGGGAACGTGTCGACGAGGAGGCTGGATGTGGCCGGTCTGAACAGCATGGACCGGTCCCTGCGAGTTGTAGTGCCGTGGAACGAGGGCACTGACCAGCCGATCCACAATGGGGGTCACCTGCTCAACCGCTTCCTGAGCGATCTGGGATCGAATTGGATGCGGTTCCCCCTTCACTTCCCGACGTGGAGGCACATTCCGAGGGGGCCGAAGGACCAGGCTTGGGAGGAGGTGATTCAGGTAATTAAAACTATTCAATTAATATTTTTTTAATTAATTCTATTTAATTATATTTTTTAAATTATGATTTTTAGTATTATTGATATTTAAATGTATTTTTTTCAGCTGCGGTTTGCCGTCCGGGCCAACCGGAAGAGGTACGCCCTCGTGAAGATGGGCGACGCCTGGAGGAACAGGAGGAATCGTCTCTTCCACATTGTGGATGGGGACGGGACGATGCCTCTGGAGCAGTTGCAGGAGAGCGTACCGGACGGCGTGCCGCCGAACGACTGGGCGCGTTTCGTCCAGTTCAGGAGGAGCCCTGAGGCGCAGGTAATGTATTTATTAGATTTTTGATATATAATTTTGTAATTGTTAAATATTAAATTATAATATCAATTTATTTTGTATTTAATTTTAAATTATAATACATTTAATTTTTTTTTCCAGGAGCTTGCTCGGAGGAACGCCGCGATCCGGGCGCAGCAGACGATCCACCACACAGCAGGATCGAAGACCTTTGTTGTGACCTACAGCGAGCTGGTAACTTTTCAAGTGCTTCACTTACTTTTAGCAGATTAATTCATAACACTAATTATTGTTTTGTAATTGTTTCAGGAGACGAAGGCACAGCAGGAGAACCGTCAGACGGACTATGCGGAGCTGTACGCCATCACACACAGACACCGTGACGGGACTGCGACCTCTCAGCAGGCAGAGGCGGCGATTGTAAGTTAATTTAATATTATATTTTTTATAAAACCAAGTTAATAATGAAAAATTGTAATTATTAATTGTTTCATAAAATGGCAGGAGCGGATGCAGCAGTCGCAGGCTGAGCTGCGACAGACCCAGCCTGAGGAGTCACAGGGGTCAGTGGACCCGACGGCTCCTCTGAAGGTGGGTATGGCTCAGCCTGAGCACCCCGGACGAGTGCGGGGGATGGGGATAGGCGCCAGACCCAGCATGATCTACGGCAGGAGCGTCGCCTCTGAGGCTGGCAGCTCTAGAGGGGTCAGACGTCGGAGGGACGAGTCGATTGACCAGCTGCGGTCAGATTTGCAGCAGCAGATGGCGCAGCAGATGGCGCAGCAGATGCAGGTGCAGCAGCAGCAGCAGCTGCAGATCCACGCAGACGCTATATACGCGCAGCAGACGCAGTGGCGTGAGATCGCGAACACTATGCTCGAGGGAGCATGGGGTCGGCTGTTCCCGGACGAGCAGCATCCAGCGGTCCCCCCTGTCCCTCACTACGTCGTCCCGGGCACTACTCCTCCTCCTACAGCTCCTCCTCCTACTGATGAGGATGGTGCGGTTCAGTCTGCGCAGCGGCCCGATCCAGCGGCATCTGAGGGAGCCCCACCTGAGGGAGAACCAGAGGATCAGCCCCCAGCTTCTTAGTTTAGGACATTTTCTTTTCTTTTAAACATTTGTAAATATTTATGAGATTTTATTTCAGAATTTTCTTATTGTGTTTTATATAATTATATTTATATTATTATATCGCATTGAAATAATTTATAAATGATTTAAATCTAAATTTAAAAAAAAAAATTATATATATATATTTGTAGCGATTTTAGGTTAAAACCGCTACAAATGTATATATTTGTAGCGGTTATTAGTACATAACCGCTACAAATATATAATAATTTTATAAATTAAATATATATATAATTTATTTTTTTTTAATATATTTTAAAAAAAATAAATTATATATACATTTATAAATAATTTATAAATGTATATTTGTAGCGGTTTTTAACACATAACCGCTACAAATTTACTTATATATTTGTAGCGGTTTCTCTTCATAAACCGCTACAAATATATATGTTTGTAGCGGTTATACACTAAGAACCGCTACAAACACTTAAATCATTTGAATTTTGAAATTTGCCGCCTTTGTGCACAGTTGTAGCGGTTACCTTATGTATAACCGCTACAAATTAGAAAATTATTTTTATATTTAATGTCCAACGGCTTTAATATTAGTAGCGGTTTAATATAAATAACCGCTACTAATTAGTTGAACATTAGTAGCGGTTTTATATATATAACCGCTACTAATACTCAACAAGTACATTTTGAATTTCCCACCAATTAACGGCTTGAATATTAGTAGCGGTTTTATATATGTAACCGCTACAAAATTATAAACGCTGGAATTTCTGTAGCGGTTGGTGTAGCGGTTGAATAACCGCTACAAAATGATAAACGTTGGATTTTCAGAATATAAGGTTCTAGGCATTCGTAATTATCTTCTCACTCATCTTCTTCTCTATACTTTCTTCTCTCTCACTTGTAGCTATGGATAAATCATGGATAAGGTTGCCGCGCAATTCTCCTGAATATTTGTACGGATTAAACAGTTTCTTAGATTTCGCATTCACTCACGCCAGCTGTAACGGCAAGATCGTCTGTCCGTGTCGGAAATGCAAGTTCAAGAAGTGGCATCCACGAAATGTTGTGAAGGAACATTTGCTTGTGAAGCCTTTCCCTGAGGACTATACGTTCTGAGCAGTTCATGGTGAGAAAGCCGGCGTTAGATATGACGAGGCTCTTCCTCGAAGTTCTCAAGTAGGCGTTCAAGTAGATGAAGATGATCCTGTGAATGATGCTGTGCGTGATGCGTTTGGATTTCAAGGCGACAACTTCAACGAAGAAGTGCACGGCTCTGAGCCGGCTTTTATGGGGAATGAAGTAGCTCGGGATTTTTTCAGCTTGATGGATGAGGCAGATCGTCCTTTATATCAAGGTTGTCGCAAATATTCTAAATTATCTTTCTTGATCAAATTGTATCATATCAAGTGCTTGTGTGGGATCACGGATAAGGGAATGTCGATGTTGCTCGACTTATTACAAGATGCATTCCCCGACGCCGAGATTCCCACAACCTTCTACGAGGCCAAGAAGATCATCAACAGGTTGGGGTTGAATTATCAAAAGATTGATGCGTGCCCAAATGATTGTATGCTGTATTGGGGAGACGATTCCAGCAGGGAGATGTGCAAGAGATGTCACACATCGAGGTACAAGACAATTCGGAAGGGGAAAAAGCAGAAGAAGAAACCTGCAAAGATTCTCAGGTACTTCCCTTTGAAACCTCGTCTACAAAGATTATTTATGTCGTCTAAAACTGCTGAGCACATGAGGTGGCATGCCGTTGATAAAAACGAAGACGGTAAATTAAGACATCCGCGGGATGCAGCTGCTTGGAAAACGTTTGACAACGACTTTTCAGATTTTGCGACTGACCCCAGAAATGTTCGGCTTGCGTTGGCGACCGACGGTTTCAATCCTTTCGGGAATCTTAGCACAAGTTACAGCATTTGGCCGGTAGTCTTAGTTCCCTACAACTTACCCCCTGGATGTGTATGAAACAAAGCTCTTTCATTATGTCTATGATCATTCCAGGCAAAAAGGCACCGGGCAATGACATCGATGTGTATCTCCAACCGCTTATTGCGGAATTGCTTGACCTGTGGAATGTCGGCTTGGAGACGTACGACGCTCACAGCAAGACTTTGTTCAACATGCGTGCAGCCTTGATGTGGACGATCAGTGACTTTCCTGGCCTTGGCACATTATCTGGTTGGAACGTGCACACTGGGTCGGCGTGCCCGGCTTGCAATTTCGACTCTGACGCACTGCGCCTTCCCTACAGCCGAAAGTGGTGCTTTATGGGGCATCGGAGGTTTCTCGATGGAACGCATAAGTTCAGATTGCAACGGAATCGCTTCAATGGGAAACCAGAGAAAAGAGGACCACCACAGGATTTGTCCGGTACAGATATCTTACAGCAGCTTGAGCATGTTGACGTCGAGTTTGGAAAAAGCGACGGTTCAGCACAAACTCGCCAAAAGACGCGCAGGACTTCGGCGCCTCAGCAGTGGAAGAAGATAAGTATCTTCTTCACGCTTCCGTATTGGAGATCTAATTTACTTCGCCACAGTCTTGATGTAATGCACATTGAAAAGAATGTTTGCGACAATGTGCTGTATACGCTGCTTAACGAACCCGGCAAGACAAAAGATCACCTTCAAGCTAGGAAAGATTTACGCGACATGGGAGTTCGTGAAGACGCTTGGCCAGATGAGAATGACAGATTTACACCGGCAAAGTTTACCCTCACAAAACCGAACAAGGATGTGTTCCTCGCGACGTTGAAGAAATTAAAAGTTCCTGATGGGTATTCAAGCAACATTTCTCGATGTGTCGACTTGCAGGCTCGAAAGGTTGCTGGCTTGAAGAGTCACGACTCACATGTTCTTATGCAGCAGTTACTCCCTCTGGCTATAAAGAATACACTTCCTCCCGATGTTTCCATCATTTTGGTGGAACTTTGTTCTTTCTTTCGGAAGTTGTGTTCTAAGGTTTTGATCGTTGAGGAGCTCGATCAGCTGCAGTCGAAAATCATTCTTACGCTTTGTCACTTGGAGATGATCTTTCCTCCGTCCTTTTTTACTGTGATGGTTCACCTCACAGTCCACCTCGTTCATGAAACAAAGCTCGCTGGACCAGTACAATATCGTTGGATGTATCCGATTGAGAGGTACTCATTTTAAATATGTGCTTTCATTTATTGTCTGTATTTAATGTTTGCTTGTCGTCCTTTTCATCATTTTATATCAATTTTCTCTTATGTACTTCGTAGGTTCCTTGGGAAATTAAAATCTTACGTGAGGAATAAGGCGTGGCCAGAAGGTTGTATAGCTGAAGGCTATATAGGGGATGAGGTGTTATATTTTTGCTCAAGGTACTTTGATGATCTTGAGATGGCTTTCAACCGCCCGCCTCGTGTTGACGATTGTCCTGAACCTGCGCCGACATCAGGAGAATTTATCCCTCGTGTTGGTAAACCAGTTGGAGCAACTGAGAACTTCAAACTAACGGCAACTGAGAAGTTCCAAGCACATAGACATGTCTTGATTAATTGCACTCAAGTTGAGCCTTTCATACGGTAAGAATTGTACACTCACATGTATGTTATTTGATCTATATCTTTCGTAACATTTCTCACTTTCATTTCACTAACGCCTTTCCATTATTAATTGCAGGGAATTCAGAAGTCATGTCAAGCGCCAGCTCAGGATCCGTACACAGACATCCTCGGAAGTTGATAGGAGGGTCCACAGAGAATTCCCGGGCTGGTTTGCTCGCAGAATACTAAATGACCACAACCCACACTCACCGGATTTCAGAGCTCTCGCAATCGGCCCTCTTGATCATGCAAAACGGTTTACAGCGTACAATGTCAATGGTTTTAAGTTTTGCACGGTTTCACGGGATCAGGGATTGCAAACACAGAATTCGGGTGTTTATGGCACATTTGGGACAAGGAGTTATGCGAGCAGCAGTGACGCCAACATGCAGTTCGGAGGCGTCCCTTACTATGGCAAGCTTCTTGATGTGGTCGAGCTTAATTATCAAGGCCGTTTCACCGTGACGCTGTTCAAGTGTTTGTGGGCAAATACCACTACTTCTCGGGGACTGACAACTGACGACCTAGGGATCACATCAGTCAATTTCTCACGGCCGATTCATACTGGTATTTCTCAAGATGATGAGCCGTATATTCTAGCTTCAGAGGCACATCAGGTTTATTATGTCGAGGACGAGCGGCATAGGGATTGGCACATGGTCGTTCATTTAAAGCCAAGAGACCTTTACGACATGGGTGAAGGCGATAACATCGCCTACGAGAGTGAGCCATTTCAGCCAGCTGATTTTGAAAACTACTTCCCTGAAGGCGATGACAATTTACCTCTACTGCGGTGAGTTTTTTTAAGTCCACGTCATTTCAATTAAATTTTTTAAATTTAATAATACATCAATAATAATAAGTTTTTTACAAAATTTCTGTAGGGATGGCGACGATGAGTGATCAAATTCAATTGTAAAAAATTCGTCTTTACAAAAAATGCAAAAAATTTGTGTTAAAATAAAATGTAAAAAAAAATTAAAATAATATTTGTAGAATTCAAGTGTAAAAAATTTTTCATTACAAAAAATCCAAAAAATTTGTGTTAAAATAAAATGTAAAAAATTTTTTTTTAAAAAAAATTAATATAATATTTGTAGCGGTTATTAAACCGCTACAAAAAAAACAAATAACCGCTACTAAATAATAACCGCTACATTAACCGCTACAAATAATTAAACCGCTACAAAAATATAAATAACCGCTACTAATTAGTAACCACTACATTAACCGCTACAAATAATACGTAAATCCCTATAAATACCCTTATCACAACTCATTTCAAACACTCCCCAATTTCTTTTCACCTTACCCTTCTTTCATTTCCTCTCATTTACAACTTCTTTCTTATGAGTTGAGGAGCTGAATAATACGATCAAATATGGTAACAAGATTTTCAATTTCTTTTAGAATACTTCTTTCCTTTCTATAAAATTTATTCTAAACATCTTTTTTTCTACATATATCTTAACTCTATCTCATTTTCATCTATTTTTCAGATACAATTACATGATATTATAAAACATAATAATTCCTTATTACCTAACTATCGTTAATAATATTATTAATATAATTTTATACTAATCATATTCAATTACATTTTTTCTTTTTAATTTATTAATAAGTTAAACTATTAAATAATAAACTAATTGAAACAAATAAAATAATAACAAATTAAACTATTTAATATAATATTGAAAAAAAATAAAAAAATTAACGTATATATTTAAAAAAAATTTTAAATATTTGTAGCGGTTATTAAACCGCTACTAAATAACGCGCCTTTTTAAAGGTAAATTTAAATTTTTTGGCGGTAAATTTGAATTTCATGAAATTAGTAGCGGTTCTAAGAACCGCTACTAATTTCATGAAATTCAAATTTGGTAGCGGTTTCCTAACCGCTACAAATAAAAAAAGTCATTTTTAACAAATTTTCATTTTTATATATTTGTAGCGGTTTTTTAACCGCTACAAAAAAAAAATTCACTCTAAATAAAATTTTTTATATTTGTAGCGGTTATATAACCGCTACAAATATCTCTTGATTTTGTAGCGGTTACTATTAACCGCTACAAACTTTGTAGCGGTTATTTTTGATTGAGTAGCGGTTTTATATAACCGCTACAAAACCGCTTGCAACGTACGATTTAGTAGCGGTTTTTCTAACCGCTACTAATCTAGTTTGTAGCGGTTAGAACCGCTACGAATACCTATTTTTAACCGCTACTAAATCACGTTTTTTTTGTAGTGTAGGCTTAGTTTGGTCTAGCTTGGCCTTAGGTTGGTGCAGTTCCATACAAGACCACGGGTTACCTTGTACAGTCTGAGGTCCTCTCCAGACCCAACCTTAGGATGATTTGAAGCCTAGTCTGGTCTGGTCCGATCTGTGGACATCCCTATCAATTGCATTATAAAAGTTGTAAATTGTATGTAAACAAATCTTAAGAGTTAACTTATATTTTTTTGGGCATATATACAACAGATGTATGGTGGCTTAATGGCCACCTACATTTTGTGATCTAAACTTTAGGCCAAAGAAAGGAAGTTAGAGTAAGTTATGAGAAAAACCCTTAACACAAAAAATATCTAGTTGGAGCTCCAGCCACGGGCCTTATTCTGAGGAAGCCCATCCTTTTAGTAAAAAATGTAAGGAGCATTTTGGTAAAAGCACCAAAACTTCAAAATCTCATATTCCTATCTTTTGACCTATTTATCATTTTGCTTATTCACATGACATTTTGGGGTTTTTGAATTTCATGAGTTTTTTTTTTGTCATTTTCCCTTAGATATATTATCATTTTTATTCAAAATTTTAAATCGTAATGTGTTTTATTTTGTATATAGTATTATAACATATAGTTAAGGGAAAATTCCAGAAAAATAAAATTCAAAATTGGAAAAGATAAATTGGTACTACGAATTTATCAAATCATAAGTCAAAACTGAAGTAGGAATTTGGAATTTCCAATTTTGACCAAATGACCAAAATGCCCTTAGTTCAGTTCATAAGTTTCAAACGTCAATAACAACATATGTATCTATATTAACAACATCATATTTTACATTAACGACTTTATTTTCATGTTTTACAACTTCATATCCCAAAAATTAGGGATAATTTAGAGGGCACAAGTTTCAGGGGTCAATAACGACATCTGTATATATGTTAACAACATCAAATTTTACATTAACTACTTCACTTTCTTGTTTCACAGCTGAACTAAGGGCAATTTGGTCATTTGGTCAAAAATGGAAATCCCAGATTCCTATTTTAGTTCTTACCTGGGATTTTATAAATTCACAGCACCAATTTGTCTTTTCTCATTTTTAATTTTTTTTAATTTTCCCTATAATACATATATATAATAATTAATCCAATCGCAGTTCAATCATTCAATTTACCCAGGTAAATTTAATACTTTCGATCTCTGAATTTACAAGGAGCTTACAGCTATCATCACTTTGAAACACAAAATGCATCCACTTGCAACATTTATTTAATTTATTTTGATCAACTTTTAAAAAAAATATACAAGATGGAACTGTGTCTCTGTCATTCAATTTGAAGCTGGACTACATTGCTATCATATTTTCTCATTTCAAGCCATTCCTTTTTTGTGATTTTTTTTAATGAATATTGGAATACATTAACTCATTAAAGGAGTAATACAAGAGCAGATTTATGAAAACCTAAGACAAAATAACTCAAAAAGCTTATCCTTGAGCAACCACTGCCTCCTGGTTGAAAGGTGGTGGGTGATCAAGAAGAACAAAATTTCATGTAATATTATGTGCTAAACTAGCTAGATGATAAGCTAAAATATTCTGATATTTAGAAATATGAGTGATAATGACCTGCCAATTCTTAGACATCCAAAGCCTGGCATCATCAATAACCTCTTTAAATAGGTGAATAGTATCAGAACCCCTGGATAGTAAACTGATAGCCTCCAGAAAATTTGTAAAAATCAGGATATTTCGCAAATTCTTGTCCACCAAATCTGATGGCCATATATGATTGTAATAATTTCAGCCACCACCGGGGGTACTTGAGTTAGCTTGCTCATGTAGCCACAAATCTAGCTTCCATCCTCTCCTTTAATAACTCCTGCACACCCACTCTGATCTGAAGCTAAGATTGAGCCATCTGTCTCTAACATGCTAAACCCAGGTCTTCCCCTAATAACACCTCCACTTCCAATATCATAACGATTATAAAACTGACATAGAGTACAGTGGTTAAGTCCATGTCCCAACTAGCTCTGAATAAACTAGAATGGACATTTCGATAATGAATATCCAGTTCTTCCCCAAAAAGCTTCGTACATCGAGCCACCCAAATGTCCCAACATACATAACTAAACAGGGTTGCCAATTTAATCTTCTTGGTAAAGTTTCTGCCTGCTTTTTGCTTGAGATTCCATTTTATCCACTCCAAACCTTATAGCAAAGGAAATTTATCCCACAATGTTGGTTTGACTATAGAAATCCACCTATCTCGAGCGTTGACACAATCTCTTAGCACATGCATTACATCTTCTCTGTTGCAATGAAAAGGACACTCGGCATGCTCCTCTTGTGAAATTTTAGAAACTTGCAACTGCGCACTGTAAGCCAAGAAATTGGCATTAATGGTTCCTAGTAACTTATCACAAGTCACCTCACAAGAGTAGACATCCCCTCTTAAATTAAAGGAAATAATTAATAAAAATGGAGATGAAAAATAGTTGGAGACACGGGTTGAGAATGACATTCTAGTTCTTTAATTTTTGTCAAGAGAATGTGACTTTTTGGTTTTTTTTTGGTCAATGGAGGAAGCAATTAATAGTGCCTACTTTCTTGCCTTGCAGTGCCTCAGACCTCAGAGGGCACATAATTTTATTTGTGGATAAGGTGATGTTACTCCACCTACCTACGTTAAAACCATCACAGGGGCTATATTTTATGGTCCGTTGTTGAGTTGAAGGGCTGAGATTTTTATTTGAATATTTGTATAAGACCCCAAGCTTTGCTAGAGGCATCCAATCAGAATATGGTCATCTCTCTCTGTTTTTTCTTTTGAAAAATTTTTTCTGGTCATCTCTTTCATGTTATGTGTATTATCCTCTCTTAATAATACATTTTCCCCCTCTAGATTTTGAATTCAAGTCTTAGAAGAGGCACTTATATTGGGAAGAGAAGCCACGAACCCTAAAGCTGAATACCAATTGAAAGTATAAAAAAAAATGATACATTTTTTGATACTACCCCTTAATATAAGAGTTAATTGATTAATTTTTGTACGCATCCAACACCAAGACATAAAAAATACTTTACAGTGTTGGATGTACACACAACAATAATTAAGGGTGCTGGATGCACCTTAACCTTTTTATTTAGAGAAAATCTCACTCAGAACAAGAAAATATCAAAAAAGTTTCAGTATAGATTCCTCAATAAAAAAAGTCTTAGAAGAGGCACTTATATTGGGAAGAGAAGCCACGAACCCTAAAGCTGAATACCAATTGAAAGTATAAAAAAAAATGATACATTTTTTGATACTACCCCTTAATATAAGAGTTAATTGATTAATTTTTGTACGCATCCAACACCAAGACATAAAAAATACTTTACAGTGTTGGATGTACACACAACAATAATTAAGGGTGCTGGGTGCACCTTAACCTTTTTATTTAGAGAAAATCTCACTCAGAACAAGAAAATATCAAAAAAGTTTCAGTATAGATTCCTCAATAAAAAAAGTCCCTACATAACTCAATGATATAGATTTCAAATGTGAATTTACCTTATTGATAAGTGTATAGGACTATATTGACAAGTCATAAAGTGACCATTGACAAACCCATTTATATTAATTAAATTAGCTCCTGTTGACAAGTGTATGTGACTATATTGATGAGTCATATAGGGAAGCAAGCAACTTCTGTCCTATGCCATTATGGTCCGCTGCCGTCCTTTTCCATTAAATTGCGTCGTTTTGGTGCAAAACACTGCAGAATTTTTTTTTTGAAAAATTGTATTTGACATCCTGATGTATTTTTTTAGTACCAGTCAATTTCTTAAAATATTTTTTTAAGATCCTAAAATAATTTTTTTAGTATTATCCAGTATTCTGAAGTATTTTGAAAAACACTATTCAATATCTTGAAATATTTTTTCAGTACTAATCAGTTCCCTAAAATATTTTTTCAAGATCCTAAAATAATTTTTTAGTATTATCCGGTATCCTGGAGTATTTTTTTATTGACAGTCAATACTATGAAATATTTTTGGTGCAATATTTTAGGATGTTGGATGCACTAAAAATTAGTTCATGTGCACCAAAAACATTTCAGAGTACTGACTGGAACTAAAAAAGTACTTCAGGATATTAGATAATACTGAAAAATTAGTTTAGGGAACTGACTAGTACTGAAAAAATACTTCAGGATTTTGAATAGTGTTTTTCAAAATACATCAGGATACTGGATAATACTGAAAAGTTATGTTACAATCTTAAAATAATATTTTGGGGAACTGACTAGTCCTGAAAAATATGTTAGGATGTTGAATATTGTTTTTTTTTAAAAAAACTGTACAGTGTTTTGCGCCAAAACAACGCAATTTAATGAAAAAGGATGGCAACGGGCCTTAAAGGCTTAGGAGAGAAGCTGCTTTTATTATATAGTGGCCATTGACAAGCCTATTAATGTCAACTAAAACAGCTTCCGTTAATAAGTATGTGTGATTATATTGATAAGTCGTAGAGTGGCCATTGATAAGCCCATTTATTTCAATAAGATAAGTTTACATTTGGAATCCATATATCATTGATGTCCCTGGGGATTTTTTGATAGAGGAATCTACATTGAGACTTTTTTTTTTATATTTTTCTAGTCTTTATGACCTAAGTGAGATTTTCCGTTTTATTTATGGTGCGTCAACAATATGATATTATTTTCCTAGTGCATCCAGCTCCCCCAAATGTTATTTTTCAGTTACATATAACACCTTAATCTTATTTATAGTTTAAGGTGTACCATAAATAATATTAGGGTGTTGGATTTGAATGTTACCTTACTTTTTTTTGTAAAAGAAAAAAAAGTCTAATTTAAAGTATAGTATAATTTTAAAATAGATTTGTAAAAAAATTAACGAAATGGACCATAACGAAAATTTTTCGGGTGGAGATTGTTTAGGAGTTATAACTATTGTACTGTTGGTACTCTAGTTTGGTAATGATATTAAGGTTTTACTCAAAAAAAAAAAAAAAAACCAAAGTATTGTCTCTATTATCCAATTTATTGTTGAAGCTGAACGACTCTGCTTAATTTCTTTTCTATTCCCTAACCATTCCTTTCTAGTGAACGACTATTTTTCTTTTTCTTTTTTAAATAAAATAGTATTTCCTCATCTCAAAACTGAAATTTTTGCTGCATTTTTTGCGTACTTGTAAGACTCTTTTTTTTTCTATAAAAACAATGAAAAATATCCATTATTCAGTCTTCTATTTCTTTGCACCAGTTGATCATCGCCATTTTCAACATTGTTGCTGCACACCATTACAACTCATTTTAGAAACCCATTGCTTGTATAGAATTATTTATTGTAAGTAAAATTTATGAGGCAATAATAATTATTTAATCTTATTTCGACCATCATAGTAATTATTTATTTTTATGTTTCAAAACAAAATTTAATGTACATAATATGCTTAATCAGTACTATATAGAGATTAAGGAAGAAAGAGGAATCAGGCTATGAATGTGCTTCAAGTGGATGGTGCTGTTTGTATAGAGATTATGAGAAGAAAAAAGTTTCTGGAAATTCATGAGAAGAGTTGATACCGCAAGAACAATGTTGCAAAAGTTGCAAGTGGCTGGATGGTGCTGTATATATAGAGATTAAGGAAGAAAGAGAGGAATCCGGCCAAGAACGTGTTTCGGTACGGAATTGTATTCCTGCTAAGTGATTTGTTTAGCAAGGGGAGCTAAGCATGTATGCACCATCCATATCTTGATCTATCTGGATGATTCAGATTTTATTTTTTTTGTTAAAATCTATACGTTTTTTAAAAGAAATTATTTTAATGAGTATAAAATCCAAATTAAAATAAAGATAATCTTTAACTATTATTTTTTTTAAAAATGATTTTTTATTTAAAAAGTCACTATTTTTATCTTTCGATTTTTTGAGAAATGATTTTTTTTAAAATTTTAAAATCATTAGCTGAAAATTTTAAATTTAGACCATTGAACCTTTATTTAAACAATGTATGTAATATCCTAAATTTTGGGATTGGAGGCTTGGGAATAAGCCTGAATTAAGTGGACTCCTAAGCCCCGGTTTAGCATGTGCCCTAAATTTATTTCCTAATGTTTCTTATATCTTTGGGTATTAAGAAAGTAAAATGGTGAATTTTGGAGAATATGATTATGCTTTCAGTGAAATTTTCTGTGAGGCAGTGAGCTTGTCATCTGATTTTGTATGACCAAATGATGTAAAAATAATGAAATTTTAAAGGTTGAAAGTAGACATCCTAAGATTTAATTTGATAGGTCATATGAATCATTTGAAGCTATATGCAAAATGATATGAATTTTTGAAGTTAGCCCAGAAAAATTAGAAAGTTTCTGGAACACCATTTAAATATTTAAATTCCGGGATTTTTGTGCTTCTATTTGGCTAACTTCTATATTTTTCCTTGAAACTATACTCAATAAGGGTTCTATAGCCTTTGGAATCACTCCAATTCAATTTTATTAGATTTAATTATGATTTTTCAAAGTTTGGGCAGAAAATCTGTCAGAAAAGAAAATCCGAAAAATGGGAAATTACCAATTATGACATCATCATATTGTAAGGTGACATCAGCATGATATTAGAAACCACTTTTCTGTTCCTTCTTCAGCCATTTCTGACGTCTTGAGCTTCAAAAAGAGAGAGAAAGTGATTTGAGATTTCTAGAAAGAAGGAGGAGAAAATTCACCAGTTAATCTTGATTTCTTCGGTGAATTAACTTTTAACATGTATAATCCTTCCTCTAAACCTCTCTTCTACATGATTCAAGGAATTTTGAAAGTAAACTCTTGTGTTTGGAAGAGCTAGGGTTTCGGCCTTATAGGTAAAAACCAGATAGATCTTGAAGTAACTTCTAAACCTTAGTATATTGTTTATTTTGGCTGCTGTGGGTAATTTAATCGGTGAAATTTTGTCGGATTGTCTTTTATTTTAAATTTTGGAAATGTGTATGCCTAAGGGTTATACTACGGAAATTGGGTTCAAATACTAGTTATAACCTTATTAAATATTTAATAAAGTGGTTAGGAGTAGAAAGAAACCCATCTGTGGAGACGAAATCGCAAAACCCTTATTTTCCCTGGAGAACCCATAAATTTTGGCCAGGGTTGTTAGAGGGCCTCAGAGTTGGATTTTCAATAATTTAATGATTCCATTGAGTTCAGGAGGGAAAATTAGGTGGGGTTACAGTTGAACATTTTTTTGGAAAAGCCCGAAAAAACATAATTATGAAAATACCCCTGAAACCCTTAAAGTGAGGTTGCCAAGGGCAATTTCATAATTTGGTAGTGAATTTGATAATTCCGAGTCCGAAAATAGATTCCTTGGACGAAAATATGTCAGAATGGCCCATGTCAAAATTTCGGGAAAAGTACAGTCGGACTGGGTATGGCGGGGTCAGGCCGGGTCCTTAGGGTATTTTAGTAATTTTTTCAATATAGACTCATATAAACCCCAAAAACACTATGGAAGTGTATAAACGGTACATATGGCATTGTAGGATTGAATATGAAGCCCGAGCTGTTTGCACGTATATCGAGGAATTGTTTAGCAAAAGGGACATAAGGTAGGGAACTTATCTCTCCTACGTATATTAGATATTTGTGATAATATATTGAAGCATGTATTTGCTTTGCTTGGTCATGTGATATATATATGAATGATTGAAGCTATGTTTCTGTTTATGCTATGGCCATAAGCATGTTGTTTAAAATATTGAGCATGCAGATATGTCATTATCTTATAATGAATTTATATATTGCAAGTATGTCATGCATTAAGCACTTATCCTGCATGCATATTGGTATTTGATTTCTACTGAGACTCTCTTGAATCTTACCCTCCCCTACCAACAAATTAGACAGGTGAAAACAAGAGGTGTACTGAAAGCAGAGTTGAGAACTACACGGGAGAAATGCAGTGGTGGAACGAAGACGGAAAGATGTCTTCGTTTCACTAGGACGGGTTTAGATACCCTAGAGCCTTATACGGCTACAAGGTTTGTAATTATCATGTACGAACCCCTATGGGGAATCTCTGTAATCATGCATATATTATCAGTATATTTATATTATTCATGTATTGCTCACCAAACGTATATCGTTTTCAGCGAATACTCTGATAAAGGTGAAAATAAAATAAGGGCGTGAAAATGTAGACATCACCGATATTACAGAGAGCAAGGAATTCAACTGATATTAATCATGAACTCATTGTTTTGGCCAATTGAGTCAAATGGTAAATCTCTCCTGCGTCTGAAGTATTTGTCCAAGTCAAGGCTCTCTCTCATTCCTAACTTCTACTTTTCAAAATTATTGCATTTTCAACCATCTTCCCAACACCCAAATTGAATGATGTGTATGTTAGCAGTAGTATATTGAAAGATAAATGCCTCACTGTCAAGTTTAGTTTGATGGATCAAGACGATGGAGCACGGCGTCAAGTCAATCGTTTTGTATAAAAGTTTTTCTCTTTTGTCTTATACATATTCCCGTTGAGGTTCACCAAAGATGGTCAATCGTTAGAGTGGATGACCGAATAAGGTTATCAAGATGGAGTGAGTGAGAGAGGAGAATTTGCAAGAACTTCGTCAATATTTCACCCAAGAAATAAAATTCACAATGTTATGCTTTATGTTGTGGTCGGTATTCCAGTAGTCCCATGGAGTTCTACCCCGAAGGTCAAGCCATAGTCCCTATCCTTGGGAGAAGTGGAAGGAGTTGCCGGTGCAAGCTTTGAAGTAGCACGCTACCTATAGGTTCAATCAAATCAATGAATCAGATTCCCACTTACCTAGTGGGGATAAAGACTATCAAGTTGACATTCCTTAGGACTTGCATGGAAGGGAGAATCAATCTTTTTTTCCTATGCGATATCCGATATATGATGTCATTTGCTTATTTATCCCACAGGTTTGTTTCTACTTTATTTACTAATTACGGCAAGTTTCTTGGTTTCATACCTGCATTCGAGAAAAGCAGAACCAATTGGGAAAGTGGGAGCTCTATAATCGTTCTTGTATCTATTTTACAGCCTAGCTGCTAATTGGATGCTAGACTGAATGCCCTCCCTTTATAGATGCATTACTCCTCAGAAGAGGAGCCACAATCAGTACTAGTCCAGGAAGTCAATACTAGTAAGAGTCCCACAGCTATGCTAGTTCATTAAGTATAACATCTTTCAATCAGCTTTAAAGGCCAAACTAACTCAGTCACTTTTTTGCATGAGCCCTGTGGAGTCAAGTTACCATGGACTAGACCGGAAGAGCATCAATAGACCAAGAGTTGAGAAAGGCCTCATTCCAGCAAGTGGATGGTACTTGCTGCCTTCAGTGGGGTATCACCTTTTCTTTTGGTAGTAAGTTGACTTTTGTTTTTCTTCCTCACCCCTTTCATTATGGTAGGATTGGTCTACCACTCAGCCCATACAAGATAATCGAGTCGAGAAGAACACTAGATAGTGCCCTTGCAAGCCTTATCTATCTCCCACCCACCTTCAAGTTGGAGATTGACAGTTTCAATAGTCCCAACCTTATGTTGTTACCCAAGTGCAAAAGACTGGCCGTTCATGGGTCGCTGTACTTCTACCGATGCTACCATACCAGAATTTGGTGTAATATATTATTTCGCCCGAAAGGCTTTGATCACACACATCTCTAAGAAACAGAAAAGACACATACCCAAAAAGCGGAAAACTCGATAATCAAAGGCGGAGGATTCATATCTATCTTCAGACTTGGGAAAAACTGGAATTGTTGGTTCAAGGGAAGGAAAAAATGTTGCCCTGTTTGGGTAAGACTAAAAGATATAAAACATAGGCTCAAAGGGGCTAAACAAAAGATATATGCATAAAAAGGGTAGGCTTTTTGGTTTATCTTGCTAAAATGACATGAATGCCTTTATCATATTTATGAATACATATGCATAAAATGTGGCCTCAAATAAGATTCAAGTCAAGTTCTAGATCAAGCAAAGAGATAGGGGGTACACACTGAAAAAAATGCATTAGGCTCAAAATCTCACTAGGTCTATATATATGATCACTAGCCTAAATCCATCAAAGTCAAATTCATTGCCACTTAGTCTACTAACTCAAAACATGATCAATAACTTTTTAAATCAAGAATGCATCATATTAAAGTTACTTAAAACTTGCAATTTTTTTTTTGGGGTTCCTGTTTTTACTCAGCAACTGCATACACTCAAACTTTGCTTTCTCTCTCCCTCTATCTATCTTGACTAGTTTGATCAGGTACTTGTCATGATGAGCAATATGGGCATTCATCGATCTAGTTAGAGGCCCAACGAGCCCTCCGAAGATGTTTCAGGAAATTATAGAGGCGTGCAAGACCACTCAAATTGTGTTAAAGTATCAATACTTGAGAATACTTGCATGGAGGAAGACATTGATTATTACATAGATGATGACATGAAGTCATGAACAATTACATATTTGGAACTTGGCGTATCACATGACAGGGCACTCCAAAACCACTATGAGATGCATTAAATTGTTGGTGCATGCATACTTGGATGTTGAAAAAGACAAGAGCACGTCTTAAGAGTCTAAAAGAATCATGTGAACTCAATACCTAAGTTGTTGAAGGCCAATACAATTACATGAGAATAAAAAAGTCCAATAAAGTTATAATCTATTAAATTAGGGCCCAAATACATTGTGGAATAGATCATAGGAGTTTTATATAACTTGATTCAATCATATTCAAGCCCAAATAAATATCTAAAAAGTCTATACATGTTTATGAATATGAACATGAACAATAAAATGAAGAACCATTTGAAAGGTCCACGGAACCTTGGAAAATATCAAGAATGATCTTATGTGGCATTAATTCATTACATATACTCCCTCCAAGGCTCCTACATCCTTACATTAAAGACCCATTAACTGTTTATTGGAGTAATATCACCTCTCGAGCTAAAGTTAGGTTGTATATAGCACAAAAACTCCAATAAGTCATATTATTTATAAACTATAAATAGTACGACTTATTTGTTAGGCTCTATATATTACATGAGAAATGAGTAAGTAATAACTAAAGTTAAGTAATTTGTACGTGGAAGAATGATTTTTGAGTTTTTAAAGGCGCTGCTGTAAATTAATTTGTGAATTATCACACTGTTTATTTTTTTAAAAAAGAGTATACCGAGTTAAAAAATTTTGATCATTCACATATGTGTTTTGTGAAAAAAATTTAAGTGATATTTTGGGGATTGACTGAAATAAAATTGTTTCTATGGAGTTTAAGTGATATTTTTTTCATTTTAAAAAGGCACATATTTCTAAACTATATTAATATAATAGAGAATGAGAAGACTGGTGGGACTCACAATGCAAAACATAATGGAAGTTAATTCGGGTTAACGGCATTACTATAAGTGTTACCAAATAAATTGATTATGTTCACTTTTGCATCCGAAAATGATTAATTGTGTTGGATGCAGGAAATATTTTGTTGCTAAATTTATACCTTAGCACATAAAGAAATTGAATTTTAGACTTGTCTCTGTCTCTTTTGGTTTTTTGGGCATAAGAGTTGTCTCTTAATTGTGCGTGCGTGCAATATGTGATGAATTCCTTTGCTTTTATTTTCTCCCCCTTAAGAGAATGACGTGATTTTTTTTTTCCCTTTAAGAAAACGCATTTGATATTGGTCCACGATGACGCGAAGGCGGAACACATTTCAAACCCAAACTCTAATTTTCAAAGAAAAATGATTAATAATATGAAATTATGTGACTCCAGAATAATAGAGCTAATAAAACGAGTTCAACCCATAGGCTCAACTCACAGCCTGCGGATTTTGACAAGGTTAGGGTTGGGGTTTTTCCGACATGAAAAAATGTGGGCAACACAGGCCCCCAACGCTCAACCAGTGGGTTGATGCGGGTTGACCCTCGGGTTTTCGGGTTGGCCGCAGACTTTTTATTTATTTTTTATATATATAACATGGTTGCCTTGGGTTTGGAGTTTGGACTTTGGTTTGTAAGCTTGTTGGGCTTGGACAGTTGAGCCGGGAAAATATTTGCATGCATGCATGTATGTATGTATTTATTTATTTATTTATTTATTTTGGTTAACAAAATTGGAATTTGACCCATTCTCGTTCCCACTCTTAGATGGACCTCAGTTTGGCAGTGGTAGTTTGCGTCTGTGACTTTATCAATCATCTGATCTGACTCTCAAATCAGTCACATCATCTCTCAAACGGATCTCTATTTGGCAATGAGAACTAAGGGCCTTCTATTCCTCAATCACTTATGAAAAACTTTAAAAAAATTTAAAAAATAATAAATAAATTGTGCCAGTTGGCCCGTGAACTCGCACATGTGGATTAAGGTTGGTGATTTCCCAACCCCTGCAAGTGCGGGCCTCACCACACAGCCCACGGGCTGGCCCATATTACTGGCTTTACATAATAATGACTCTGGACCCCATAGAATTGTTATCTACCTTTGGTCCTAAATATAAGATCCAGTTAATTTTTGTAGGGAGATTAAGGAAACTAATTAAATTAGCTTAAAATATTTATTTTTATCATTTTTTCCCCAAACTAATTTGTTTGACTTATAAATTGATATATAATTTAACTATATATAATATATGATATGATTAAACAACTTATTTAGATTCCTTAACCTCTCCAAAAAAAAAAACAACTTTGTCTTATATTAATGACTGATGTAGTATATTTTTTTAAATAAACTCAATTTGTTCAAGAAAGTAAAATGATACAAAGTTACCAACACAATGGACCACAATATAATTATATATAAAATAAAGAAAAGGAAAAATTAATCCTTGAGTTCCTCTAATTTTACCATATTTTTACTTCATAAAAAAAATTTACCTTATTTTAATCATATTTCAGTAAAGTCTTATATTGAATTCATGTCCTTGTACTTCTTTCATCTTGTAAAGTCTTATTATGTGCGTGTTTGTTTAAGCTTTTTGCACAGTAAAAACAGGCTTATTACGCAAGCCGAGAAAAAACTCCTCTCACATACTTACCTCGTATACTGTGAATCACGAATTATAAGCACGTTTTGGACAAAAATAAGCTTTTCCAAACACGCACTATACCCTGGTCCTTTTATTGATGCGTTTTGATCTTTTATAAAAGGCTAGAGTATAATTTTAGTTATTTGAAAAATTAATCCTAACTTTACCTTATTTTAATCATATTTTTGTAAAGTTTTATAATGAATTTTGTGTTCTTCAACATCTTTCATCCTGTAAAGTCTTATTATTTTGCTGGCCTTTTATTAATACATTTTGATGTTTTATAAAAGGATAAAATGTAATTTTAATCATTTAATTTTACATGGGGTTTTATTTTGATATCTTAACTTTATAAAATGATCTTATATTCCTATAAATTTAACATTGTACTGAGGGGAAAATGCTGACTCAACAACTTACATGATAACTGAGAAAGGATGTTTAAATTTTATTTTTAAATATAATTTTAATTTTTTTGATTAATTTTAATATATTTTATTTTTTTTAAAATTTAATATTTTTATAAAAAATATTTAAATATAACTATACTTAATTATTTAATATTATTTAAATTGGGAAAAATAGTAGATAGTTAGATTATGAGAGAAATTGTTTCATTAAAAAATTATGAGAGAAATTGAAAAGTTTTTTATATTTTAATCTAAAAATAAAAAACATACATGTTATGTAATTGTTTTAAAATTATTATTACTTATATTTAAAGTTTACCGAGAATGAAACAAAAAGAACTTTGAAATTATAAAATATCAAATCAGGTTTGTTTCTAAGAATTGATAAAGTAATGGCAATATTTGATAAACAATTCACAACTCATTTTTTGGGAAATACTTAATTTAGGATTTTATAATTTCAAAATTCTTTTTCTGTCATTCTCTCTATAATTTAAGCCTGCTTTGTCAACTATATAGTTATTATTTAAATTGGGTGAGCTTTTTTGTTAATAACCATAAAAATATTAATTATAAGAATAAAAGTACACTTTATATAATGAAAGACTAAAATAAAACCTCATACAAATTTAACGGACTAAAAATATATTTTAGCGGTATAGCCTTTGTGAAAAAACATATTATTGCAATTTTTCCTTTTTTTACTGGGATTTTATAATTTATTCAATTTAATTTACTCATTCCTATACTCATAATAGATTAATTTGTAAGTGAAATTAGTGATTGGTATCGTGGCTCTTATTGAAAATACACCAGAATTAATTTCGTCACATAGATTTAAATAAAATCAAAATCTAACAAATTATTCTTGAAGCGGATTATGAGACAATATTTTTGTTTTATTTTATATTTTCTGAGAACTTTTATGTTTGTGCGAGTCCTATAACCAACTAAGGATAAACATATACTAACGCCATTAATTTACAATTAGTGTGACCTGACATGTCATGTTTTTACAAAAATCTTGTATTAAAGACTTCGTTAATATATCAAAGCTATATGTTTCGTAAGTATTGTTGCGAGTTCGGCTTGGGTTCCTTCCACACTATGAAGGATGGAAAAAGTAGAAATTGAAACAGAGTATGTATTATCAATATGTATTCAGGGAGGTTACCTAACCGAATAAAGGAAAATGGAAAACGTTTGTCAATAGTCTTAAAACAGAGTAATATAAGAATTCTCCAGTCAAAAAAGAGATCAATGGCTGATCCCGCTTATAATCTCAAGTTCTTAGTGCCAGCTTTTTTAATTAAGACAAAATTATACGACCTGTTTGTTTACATAATGTGATTTCAAAAATGCAATTTAAGAAAATGGAAAACGTTTTTTGTTCTAGTGGGTTATGTTATGTTTTTGCACTTTGTTTTTGTTTTTTTTGTCAACGTGTATTAGTGCCTGTTTGGATTCGTAGTAGAAGCTACTTTTCCAACGTGATTTACAGTGTATGAGGTAACTATGTAAGAGGAGTTTTATCTCAACTTTTGTAAACGTGTTTTTTGAACGTAAACTCAAATAGACCCTTAAGGGCAAGACAAATGGAAATGAACCTTCTATAGTGTGTTTCGTAGTCAAGTCAACAAGCAGCCACCTCATTCATTCATTCATTCATTATTTCATTCAAACTCATCCCTATTTAAAGTAATTTATTGGGTTTATTGAACCGAGTTTTATATTAAGGATTGGAAAAAGTATATACATATAGGGAAAATGACACAAAAAAGAACTTAGAAAATATAAAAGGACGGAGAGGTGCACCAAAATTCACTAATAACACAGAAGGTTAGAGATCCCAAAGTGAAATTTTGAAATTGGAGTGTAAAGACGAAATACAAGGAAAAAGACTGAAACGCTGCTTAATATTTGTTTGGGAAAAAGTTCACAACCACTTCTACAGAGACTTGTCATCATTTTGGCAAGTGGTCGAGGAGGGATTTGATCTTACCCACACTTGCATGCCAAAAACATTGATGGCCATTGGGCTGGTGGCTATCAATGACTTTCATCATTTCAATAGTCTATGTGATGCGCAACAAAAAAAATACAAGTTAACCCTATGGACCTAAACAAAACTTAACTCTTGAGAGCCAGTTTGGTTCAATTGCATCGTACACCTACGATGGTAACCCTTGTCACATTATCATAGGCGGCCTGTTTGGTTGGGCTTATTGATGATAATACACATTACAATAGTAAAACGGATTGCACATTTTTGTTTTGTAATTTTCATTCATAGGGGGACCCCCTATGAATATTCATTACAGGCTTGCAATCCTTAATAAAATCTCAATTTTAACCTTGATAAAACAATTAAAAGACAAGATTTGCCCTTAATAAACAAATGGGGCAATCAAATCATTTTTTCAAAAGCCCTAACACAAGAACAAATGCACGAGTAGAAGATGAATTAATGGTGTGAATTATTTCATATGGGTAATAATCATGGGTTTATCTCATATGGGAGTTTTTCACCAGATTGACTTTGTGTTTGCAGTCTCACACATATTAATAGCATCAAATCAATTTGCTGATGGTGATAATCTGACCTTCTTTCTCACTGAAACTGCTCCTTTTGGAGTGAATGACGATGGGAAGGTGTAGGAGGATGGAAGAGAAAGAGGATAACTTTCTCAATTATTTTTTTAACTTACTAATTCTTGTTTAGGTTCTGCATTGAGAACTTTTTTTTTTTTTAAATAATGAAGGGGCATTTCAGCTTTTTCTTGTATTTTGTCTTTTTTGTAAAATTTTAAAATTCCTTTATGGGATCTCATATCTTCTTTGTCATTAGTGAATTTTAGTGCACCTTTCTGTCCTTTTGAATTTTTGAGATTTTTTTTGTCATTTTCCCTATATATATTCTTCTTTTTCTGCCGTGATATATATATATATATATATATATGTATATTTCCCCTTTTGATACGCTTTATATGTGCAGTACTTTTCAAATATGGGGGCTAGTAATGGATGGATTATTGGGGCCGTGTTATGAAGATTATTTTTTTAAAAAATCCTTCAAACAGTTATATTTGGTGTTTGAAAAAGTATATAATTGCCAAATATGTTGATGCCAAAATTTCACAAATTGTGGTTTAAAAGATTTTTCAAGCATAAAATATATTTTTTTTGGACCCAATCTTCTGCTTGCACTTATCCACGGCTGGATCCCATATGATTTTTTTATTTGTGATAATTATGATTATGATATATATATATATATATATATTACATTTAATAAGTATATAAATGACGATGTATAATTTTTGGTGAGAGGTAAAGGGACGAACAGGAAAGAAATTGTACAGAATATGAAAGTCGTAGAGTTGACTGTGTAGATATGGTGAGGTCAGTATTGGGATATACTTCGTTTTTTATTAAAAATTAGATATACTTATGCAAAAGTTGCAGTAAAAAGTTCACGAAAAAAAAAATTTTAAAAAATAGTTTGCAAAATTTGAAATTTCACCAATATGGAATGGATTGAGATGAGGAATAATAGGAAAGTATAGAGTCGGTCAGCTTCAAATTGAACGAGAGAGACAACACACAGTTAAATCCCTTGTGATTGTGATGGAGAGACCATACATATTTTAATAAGGAAATTGGGGAAAATTTTAATTGAAAACTGAAGTGGAGCGAGAACCAAATTAATGCAATCATATATTGTAGGAATTAAGGGAAAGTAGACAATGATCAAACACAACGAAGTGGACCCAGGAACCAAATCAATGAGATCACATCGAAAGAATTAAAAGAAAGTATACAAAGATCAAACACAATTATAGTACCTAGTTTGATTGAATTCAGAGTGAAACTTATAAATAGTTTTCAAATTTCAGCTTAAAAACAAGCTTTTGAGCTAACTTGAGTCCAAGCCTTTTTTTAATTTTTGGCTTATTAGGGTGAGACTAATCTTTCAAGATATCAAAACCAACTGACATCAAGCTAAAAGATTCCCTTTATGTTAAGATATGAAGGAAATCGACCGGATGTTAGTTGGTGTGTTAATTCTTAAGTTCATCAAAGTTATCAAATGGATAATAAAGTTGTCATCATGAATGTTACTCTAGTGAAACATAAAGCGATTCTTATAGAAGATATCAGTCATAAGCTTCCTTTAGCTAACTAGTCCCTGCGTATTTTCTTGCACACTTCTTATTAAAAAAAAAAAAAGATATCAAGCTACCAGATGATGAAACGCTGAAGACATGATTGATCAATAACCTTAACATAAAATAAAACAAGAGACATGAAACTTGCAATAGTGAAAATGTATCAATGATTCATTACGAAAGCAAAACCAACTAATATTAAACACAAGCCTATTGCTTTGGCCAATCCAGTGTTTGATCAGTGCCATGTTAATTATATATAATATAATTACAAAAGAATTATCCTATATGTATTATTATAAATTTGTAACTGTGTTAACATTTTGAGATAGGAAATTTTTATTTTATGGTAAATTTAAATTTGATTTAAATAACTAAATTATATATAGTATTTTTATAACCTTAAAACATGACGTGAGTTTTTAAAAAGGCTTGAAAGGTCACATATGACCTTGGAGACATAGACTTTTAAATTGATTTAAATGCTTACATTTTAAGTAGGCTTTAAAAAAGACATTTAGGCTATATTAGGTATTTTGAAGGCTTTGGCTAGAGCATAAAAAAAGATTTATACACTAGTAGAAAAATGGCTTTTTAGACTTGTTAAAATCGACTTTTTAGACCGGTTTTAGATCCGGTCTTAATACAACTGGTCTTAAAAGTATGCCATTTTTAAGACTGATTTCGTAACCGGTCTTAAAAGTCTCACTTTTAAGACCGGTTGTATTAATAACCGGTCTAAAATTAATAATTTTAAGACCGGTTGTCATGAGCACCGGTCTTAAAAGACCTCTAGAGGAAGGCGTTTTAGAGAAATTTTTAAGACCGGTTATAAAAATAACCGGTCTTAAAAGTACTTTTAAGACCGGTTTCATATATAACCTGTCTTAAAAATTTTAATTTTAAGACTGATTCTACATAAAACCGGTCTTAAAATTAAATTTTAAGACCGATTATATTTAACAACCGGTCTTAAAATTACTTTTATGACCGGTTATTTTTATAACCGGTCTTAAAAGTGTTATATTTTATTTTTTTAAAATGTGTGTGATTAGGTTTTTACCAGAACGCATCCTTGAATTGCTACCCACAATGCCATACTTGTTAAGTGCCAAATGGTGTTCAGTTTGCTTCCACTTACAATGTCCTTTTGCTTTAACTTTCTACTTACCATTTCCTTTTGCTTTAACCTTCCACTTACCAATTCCACTTACAATGTTCAGTAGGCATAAATGAATTCAACCATGTCATATATATCATGCAACCAACAAGCTAGTGAATTCATCAAAATATACAAAAATCATCTTAAAACCAACAAACATGTCAAATCATGCAACCAACAATATTTGCACCCAATTAACCACCATGTCAATTCATCAATATACAGAAAACAATTCCTCAGTTTTACAGGAACTCACAGTTGTAAAAGTTCATAAATGAATTCAGCACAACATTTGCGAATGTGCTCAATATCTTCTTCTGGAAAAGGGTCAGCAAGTTCAAACATCTGAAACACCAAAGCCATGAAAAACATTAAATTCACTTAAAAAAATAATAGTACAAAATTTTTGAAATATATATATATATATATACATTTACCTCTTCAGTAAGTTCTGTCGTGCCTAGGGTAATAATATTATACATGTGCCTTATAATATACATCCCACACAAGTTGGACCTCGGTGGTTGCCTATGGGTCTGAAAAACAATATGATATCGTTAAAACAAGTATAAAATTAAAGCATGACTTATTATTGAATACATTCTTAAAACAAACCAATATGTAACTAACCTTTGGCAAGATCCATGTAGGGTCTTTTACCTCACGTATAGGTCTACCACAAGCAGTGTGTTGGAATGTCCGTATAGCCCTATATCATCAAAATCACAAAGGTTACTTCTTTTAAACAAATTCCATAAATTTTGCACACGAAAGATAATTAATAATGCAAGAAAACTTACGAGTTCAAGCTCTTCTTCAATTCACTAGTTGGCTTGCTGAGGTGGAGGGAGCATGAGAGGATGACAGAATAACTCTTCTTGCCCAAAATAGCCAATTGCCTTCTTTCATTCAGTTTTCTTTATTGTCTTCCCCTTATGACCTTGCACTACTACAAAAAACCAAATCTGTGGCGCTTATAATTACATTAGCTGTGGCGCTTCCGAAATGCCACCTATCTTAACGCTACTAAAGAAAGCTGTGGCGCTTGGAAGCGCCACAGATTATTTATTTTTTTTTTTATGAAAAATAACTTCCTGTGGCGCCTGGCCGGCCAGGCGCCACAGGAAGCCTACCTCCTGTGGCGCCTGGTAGGCCAGGCGCCACAGGAGGCTTAGCTCCTGTGGCGCCTGGCCGGCCAGGCGCCACAGGAGCCTTAGTTCCTGTGGCGCCTGGCCGGCCAGGCGCCACAGGAGCCTTTTCACCTACTGTGGCGCCTGGCTGGCCAGGCGCCACAGTAGGTATTGTTTTTTTTTTTTTTTAATTTCCGTTCTGATATTTTTTAGTATATTTTGTCCTCGTATATTTTTGGGTTTTTCGTATTGGTTTTTTTTTTAACATATTTTTTGCTCATGCATATATAATTATCCCATGCATATATAATTATAGTCTGCAAGGTTTAATAAAAACAATAATAGATAACTTTAAAATGATAGCAACAAATGATTGATTAGGTAAAGTAGTAATGAAAATTGTTATACAATATACTGTAAACCTAGCTGAATGAAATATAATACAACAAATTCAACTTGAACAAACATGCATGACACAACAATTATATTGGCAATTAGAAACAACAACAAAAAAAACCAGCTAGCTAGTGAATTTAATAGTAAATATAGCTACCTAGGGATTTGCTTAAACACATATTCACACCATTCCTCGATCACTTCATTAACCTGATGGTCTGTCAAAGCGTCACAACGTTGATCTTCATAATACTACAGATAAATACAATCAGACACAAGTTAGAACGAATTAAAATCAGTAAAACATAACTGTCAGGCACTAATTCAATTTCATTACAACACAATATGAAGTGCAACTAAATGACTTACTTTTTGAGGAATTAAATGGTTGATCATGCATAATTACGTGGTTAGTTGTATAACTATTGCATTTATTAATTACTTTTATATTCTCTTACCAATTTTAATTTAAAATAACATACACCACATGAATCTTCATAATTGAAGCTTTCTAAGTCTTAAACTGAATATTTAAATTGCCAAATAATTCATTAATTATTCCCAGGCATTATAATAAAATTTTACAACTCATAACAAAAGAAACCATATTTGCCACAATAATATATCATAGTTAAATTAGAAAACATTACAAGTCAATAATTAAATAAAATACAAGTGTTAAGAATATATAAATAATTATTTTGCTTATGCAATTAATCAATAACAATCATTAGAACACCTACAAATTATAACTATTAAATTTAACTACAATCACATTTGTGAACTCAAAATTTAAAAAACATACCGTAAATAGAAGCTTCAATAGACTGATGAACTGAAACTACAAACACAAATTAAACATAAACAAATCAATAAAATATTTGAGGTTCTAAGTTAATTTTTTAAATAATAATATGTGTAATAAACATCAAAATATAATAAAATCAAATATGATTAGCTTAAATAAATAAATATGATTTAGAAAAAAAAATAAAGAAAATAAAATAAAATGAAAAAGAAAGCATAATCCCAATATTAATTTTCTCCTTATTATATGTTTTTCCCCTTACGGTTTTAGTTAATATATTTAAAGTTAAACAATATAGACAAATTATATTTTATTTTATTAAATATTAACGTTGATATATATTGATATATTAAACTCATTTTATCCATATTTTAAAATTATTAAATAAGTTAATGACTCATCAATTAACGAATTATTCAATTTATTATCCTGATTTCAATTTTTCCTATTTTCATTGGGTTTAATTGGGATTTTCTCTATTATAGTTTAATAAAATAATACAAAAAATTATTTTCTTAACTCTACAAAATATATAGCACTAACACAAATATATATTAAATACGTGAAATAATGTTAAATAAATGATTTTGATTTTTGGAAAACAAATAATTTGAAGCAGTTTTAAAAGAAATAACAGTATTATTAAAAGTTAATTTGATTATCTAATTTCAAATCACTTGTATATTAATTATTGTCGTTCAAATTTATGGTTATATATAACATTTAATTCAATTCTTTCATTATTCTTGTAACTTGTTGCATTAATTTCTTAGAACTAGTGAGCTTGTAACTTGTTGTATTAATTCTTTAGAACTAGTGAGAGCTAAAACACAGTACACACGCCTACAATAGGGATCGGATAAGTCTCTAGTAATGGAAATATATATGTACACACACGCCTACAATACACACACGCCTACAAACAACACACACGCACATTTGTACATTATATATATATATAGGTGTTAAATGAAATCATTTGCATCTTTTTCCATTCTTCCTTTTTTTTTTATGACAATAATTGCTAAAGTTGAAAGTGACATTTTGTTGTTATTCTCTTGCATAAAGTTGAACCAATTTACAAGCAACATTTCCTATACGTATTGCAAATCACCTTTTCAATTATTGTCTACAATTTAGAAGCAAAATTATTCTCTTGCATATGCCAACAAATGACTTATCCTTTACCAAAAGCAACATTTCTTATACGGTGCAAAAGTAAATTTAACTATTTAAAGGTAAAATTTAAAAGCTCACATAGTGCAATTACTATGGAGGTGAACTATACTTTTTTTTTTAAAATAAAATATTATCAACATTAATTCATACAATTTTAGGTTCAGCGCAGCTCATTAAAAACAAATAAGTTATGGTACTAATCATTTTTATAACTCTACGATGACTTTATTAATATATCTCCATCATAATAAGTCTAACGCTAGAGGAATCATGAAAATTATATTAACTTTCACAGTTTCACTTGAAAAAAAAATTAATAAAAACAAAATGCAAGTTGAACTTACAGGTTGATCAGTACAGTGGAGTGGGGGACCACGTAATGGCCGTTGGTGACGCAATCTTCAGTGACGGAAGGAAGAAATTTGAGCTACCAAATGAAGTGGGGACCAAAAACTTGTAGACAATACAAAGAAAAGGGAATAAAAGGGACAGGAGTGGGGTTGGCAGTTGGGATAAAACAAAGACGTGTGCTCGTGTGAATGTCGTTTTAAGAAGTGAAGATAAGAAAATGGAAGGAAGGGGAGAGCACGCAGATACTGAAAGTGAGAATGAGAGAGTGAATGATTAATAAAGATATGATGAGAAAAAGGTAAAGAGAGGGAGGTGGTGTCGGTACGCGGGAAATGAAAAGGGAATGGGAGGAGAGAGGCGGGAAACATAAAGGATAAGGGGGTGGGGCGGGGTGGGTTCTAATTGGTTGGGAGGGGATAGAGAATCATAAATTTTATTTTTTTTTTTTTAAAAACAGGTCAGGGGTGGCGCCTGACCAGACAGGCGCCACCCCTGAACAAATTTTTTTTTTTTTTTGCTAAAAAAAGGTCACCACCCGTGAACACAAATTTTTTTTTTTTTTTTGAAAGCTCAGGGGTGGCGCCTGACCAGATAGGCGCCACCCCTGAACAATTTTTTTTTTTTTTTTTTTTAAAAAGCATCAGGGGTGGCGCCTGACCAGACAGGCGCCACCCCTGAACAAATTGTTTTTTTTTTTGTTAAAAAAGGGAGGCACCCGTGAGAACCATTTTTTTTTTTTTTTTTAAAGCTCAGGGGTGGCGCCTGACCAGATAGGCGCCACCCCTGAACAATTTTTTTTTTTTTTTGTTAAAAAAGGAAGGCACCCGTGACAACATTTTTTTTTTTTTTTATTTTGAAAGATCAGGGGTGGCGCCTGACCAGATAGGCGCCACCCCTGAACAAATTTTTTTTTTTATTTTTTAAAAATCATTAGGGGTGGCGCCTGACCAGGCAGGCGCCACACCTGACCATACCAGCTGTGGCGCCTACCCTTTCAGGCGCCACAATTGGTAGAAAAAAAAAAAATAAAACTTTAAAAAAATAATAAATGAGCAGCTGTGGCACTTCATTAAGGAAGTGCCACAATATGTGCGCCACCTTTCCACCTTTTTGTAGTAGTGTTGACGTAATTCTTGTTATTCTTCCTATTAATACGCGCATTTGGAATTGCTCAACGATGACACGGAATATATTTCACGATTAATTGTATGAAATAACGTAACTCTAGATATTCTAGAATTATGACTCTGGGCTTGGGTATTATTATATAGCATTGTGTACTCTGTCCTATCCTTAATATAAGATATAATCGATGTGGTCTTTGTTCTAAATATAAGATAAAATTTTTATATTTGTCAATCCTTTCCTTTACCTCTATTGATACACCATTAAAAATAATTAAGAAGGAGAGGGGAGGAGGGAATAAAGGAAAGTGACTCGGGTATTTTAGAAAATACATGTCATATTAACTAATTTAACTAACTTCCATAATCTAATCAAATTAAGTAAATATGTCTTATATTAAGGATAAGAGGAGTAATAAAGAAAAGGAAAAAAAATTAACCCTCAAGTTGCTCTAACTTTACCTTGTATTAATTATATTATTGTGGTTTTTAGCCTTTTATTGACTTTTTGTAGTTTGTTCAAATAAATGTATTCTTTCTTTTTTTTTACCAGTCAAATAAATGTATTCACTCCACAAGTTAATCTCTATTGGGCTTATTGGCGCCTGAGGAAGGTGGTTGTGGAGATCAAGGGGACGAGAAAGTTTCTGTTCAGAGTTCATGATATGGCATCCACCGGTTGATAGCATCAAAGAATATGGCGCCATATTCGTACCCTGTTAAGTTGTAAGGGAAATTAATGAACTCTTAATTAAAAATACACCTTAATTAATTATTACACATAATTAAAATAAAATCAAAATCAATCAAACTATATAGTATAAATTTAAGAAGACAAGTATGACCATAATTTTTTTTTTATTTTGACAATATTAAATTTTATTTTTCAAAAATATTTTCATTTTTTTTCTTTTGTGAGAATTTTTTTTTTGGTTGCCAGTTGTACGAACTTATATGTTTGTGTGTCAGTCCTATAACTAATTAAGGATAAACATGTGCTAACATCATTAATTTTCAAAAATCCCCCTCACCTTTTTGATAAAAGGCAAGGTCCCTCGCCGGTCGGAGCTCCATTGGCTACCGTAGCCTCACCTATGGGCTGGCTACTGGAGCTCTATTTGGATATAGAGACTGACAACTTGTCAATTTATATAATCAAGTAGTCAATGACACCTGATAGATACATGTATTAGTATTAAATATGCCCTGAGCGAGGGTGCCTAGCCAGGAAAATGGAAAACGTGTTTTTTGGCGGGTTATGTTTTTTGTTTTTGCTCTTTTACTTTTGTTTTGTTTTGTCAACGTGTAATAATCGTAAGACAAATGGACATGAATGCGTGTTTGGCTATGGCAGTCAAGTCAACAAGCCGCCATCTCATTCATTCATTCAAATTCGCTGACTGTTCCTTCTTTCCCAAATTTCCTCGAATTTACTCAACCAAGCCCCCAATTCAACTTCTCTCTCCCCTATAAATCTCACTCTCCCTTCCTTCTCTCTCTTCATCCCAAACCCTAATCTCCGATTCTCAACAATTTCTAACTAAATAATTAATCCCCTTCTCTTCTCCCACCTCCGATTCTCACCAATTTTTCTTACGATGAAATCATTCAGATTCGTCGCATTACCAATTCTCAGTATTCTTCTCATGGCGTTCTCTTATCTCGGCCAAGCTCAAGATCTCACTTCTTCTCCGGCACCTCTTCCTTCAAGTGATGGTTAGTTCTTAGCCTTTACAATCTTGCATTCTTATTTTTTTGCCCCCTCATCGATTTATCTTCTAAAGTGTGAAATCTGGGTTTTTCTGATTCTATATTCGGGGGATTTTTGTTGCAGGAACTGCCATTGATCAAAGGATTGCTTATTTTCTCATGTTGGTTGCGCTCGCCATTACCTACTTATTCCATTGATTTCGGATTATTTCGATCCTCAGATTCATTTTTTTAAAATATTTTTTTTTTTGCTTCTTCTATACTTATTCCATCGAATTCCGATATTTTTGTATTGTAATTAGCAATAAAATTTACACACTTTCATCACTCCATAGCTGTAATTAACAATAAAATTATACTCTTTCATCTGTCCATTTTCAGAAATGATTCCTTGTTTCTTCATTTCTTACATCCCCAATGCTTATAAATATAATTTTTAGATTTTTCTCCTGCAAAAATGTAAGAGGGCCATAAATATAGGAATTCAATAATGTGCTTATTTTGATTCTAAATGACGGCTTCTTCACGTTGCAATTTTTTTGTTTTTTGAAAAAATAAATTAAGGAGGTTATACATCAACAGATAGTAATAGGCTAACTAACGGCTCTTATAGCATGGCCCTACGCAAGGAAGACACGCACAGTAAAACTAATACAACCTTTTTATTTATAACTATTTTGTTTTTTGAATGAGACTAATACAAAGAAACAACAAAAGTCTAACCATCCTTCATCACCGATCGCCTCTCAAAAGGAAGGTGATGGGTAATCAAGAATAACAAAAGTTTCACTAATAGTATGCACAATCTTGGGTATGTGGTCAGCTAACAAATTTTGATCTCTAGGAATGTGACATAAAAGAACCTGTCAATTTCTAAATATCCATAGCCTGGCATCGTCAATGATTTCTTTATAACTAATTTTGTAATATTTCATTACTCAATGATTATACATTAATACGAGAGAATATTTAAATTTTTACAGTTGGAATAATCTGATAGGAACAGCTCAAAGCCCACTTGGTTAAGGCATCGATTCGTGTTACTTTTCCGATCAGTGAGAATTCGGGAAGGAATCCTGCGGAAATTAAACTATCCATAACATGCGCGTACAACTGGTCAAGCTTTATCACCTTTTAGGTTATCTTTATGATGTACTGAAACTTATGTCATTAATATATGTGATTTGGCATTTTTATCTTAAAAAAGGTAGCTTAATGATTAACATGTAACTTTTCAGCAAAAAGTCCAACTAGCAATGACCAACAGGCTTTCTCATAGATATAGAGATGGAGCCGCTTAAAGGAGTTGGGCTCTGCGAGCCCATCAAAAGTGGCTGGCACAAGCTGGCATGCTGAACAGGCTTGCCACGTTCAGCCTACGGGCTACACCAGGTTGGCTCGAATTGCCAGCTATATATAGAGATAGGATGTGTGAGGACGAGAACGTACTGCATATATAAAATAGCATATGAAGAAAACAATTTATTTAATACATGAATTAACATACTAGTAGTACTTACTATATTTGAGCCTGACTTTTTATTGTTAGAACATTTAGTAAAGAGTAATCAAAACTCATAAACTCTTTCAGTTTCAAGTTGTATATAAATAATACTTATCGAGTTCTAAATAAATGAGTTAAGTTAGTGGTTTGGTTTTAGTTGTAAATATGAAGTTTCAATTCATTTTATCCTTAGCATTTATTAATTTTTTTCTCAAACTAATATACCTAACTTATAGAGTAATTTATAATCTAATGTTTTACATGAGTCTTTTTGGAAGGTTATGTTACATTTGTTATAATTAAGTAATTTATTGCACTTATTCAATCTTCCAAAATTAATTAAGTGGTTCTTATGCCTAAGGTGTAATTTATAGTACGTGACCATATATAAACAAGTGCCATTATTCATTGTTTATGCATAATATATTTGTCATAATTTTTTCATTTTATAGCAATCTTTTAATTTAAAATCTTATGTTGAGTGTGTCTATATGTATAACTAAGGTTGTCAAAGTAATGAGTTTAAGCAAACTTATGACAGTGACAAAATCGTATTATAGATTCGAATTGTAAACTCGTAAGAGTTTACTTTTATCAATAAATAGATATTAATAATATATGATTAAATAATTAAAATATAAAAATGATAACAATTTGATTTAAATATATTTTAAATCCAAATAATTGAAATTAAATTCATCAATATTTATAATACCCCAAATTTTATATTCACCAAATATCTTGTAATCAGTTGAGAAATTCAATAAAATGGTGAATATTCATGAATTTGGAATTTATAAATTTTATAAATATTCATATTCATGAGAAAATGGGAAGAACAATTATGGAATTAATTTGGGTAATTAAAAAAGCCCATTATTAAGGTCCAAAAATGGAGGAATAATAAAGAAAATATTTGGTTCAAAAATTTATGGAAATTGACCAAATAAAAAGAAGAAAAAGAATTAGATTAAAAAGGTAATGGCAAAATCGTAATTTTGCCAATTTAGCAAAAAATTAATTATTTTCCAATTAATTAAAGTTAATTTCAATTAATTAAGGAATAGAAAAGGTAAAAATATATTTAGAATATTTTTGTCAATTTAATATAAATTTATGAAAAATTTGAGCAAAAATGCTAATTTGGCCAAAATTAGAACTTTACGTGTACACGTAACCGGAATAAGTTGTGAAGCCAATTGAGATCAAAGGGAGAGACCCTTAGGTGTCTCTTACATGTAACAAGAGAGTGAAATATTAGTTGCATGTCAATTTGACTCAAGGTATCAAGTTACATGAAGTTAGGAATTGTTGTACATAAAATTTTATTTTTGGAATTATAACATAAGCAATTAAGGAGATGACATAAGCATGGAGTATTAAACACTTCTATCTTCATCTTCTTCTTATTTCCGATATGAGGAGCAGCTGAAATAGAGAGAGAAAGTGAGAGAACATCTAGAGAGAGAAAGGGAAGAAATCTCACAAGGTAAGCCGGTTCCTTCGACGATTTAGCTCCTAACACGTATAACTCCACTCCTAAGCTTGTCTTTCATGTATTTGAAGGTTGTTGAAGCTCAATTTTCCTTGTTAAGAAGAGCTAGGGTTCAGCCCAATTAAGGAAAAGTCAAAAAGAGCTTGAGGTAATTTCCAAAACTTCAATATTTGATTTTTCTGGCTGTTATGGACAATTTAGTAGGTGAAATTTTGCCGGATTATCCTTTGTTTTAAATTTTGGAAAGGTGTATGCCTAGGGGTTATACTGCCGAAATCGGGTCTAAATGGTAGTTATAACTTAATGTAATAGTTAATAAAGTGGTAAGGAGTAGAAAGGAACATGCATGCGGAGTCAAAATCGAAAAACCTCAATTTTTTTGGGGGAATTTGTACAAGTAAGCCAGCTCTAGTTAGAGGCCTTAGAATTGGATTTTCAATGATTTGATAATTCCATTGTATCTAGGAGGAAAAATTAGGTGGGGTTACAGTTTGTCACTTTTTTGGAAAAGCCCAAGAAAGTATAATTATGAAAACACCCCTGAAACACTAAAATAAGGGTTGCCAAATGTAATTTTTTTGGCCGTGAATTTGGTAGTTTCAAGTCCAAAAATAGATTCTTTGGGCAAAAATATGTCAGAATAGCCTATGTCAAAATTTTGAAAAAAGTACGGTCAGACCGGGTATGGCGGGGCTGAGTCAGGTTGGGTCCCTAGGGGCATTTTAGTAATTTTTCAATATAGACTCATATTAGCCCCAAAAACACTATGGAAGTGTCTAAATGGTACATTTGGGATTGTAGGATCGAATATGGAGCGCGAGCTGTTTGCACATAGATCGAGGAACTATTTCTGTTTAGCAAAAGGGATACAAGGTAGGGAACTTACCTCTCTTACATGTAATTGATATTTATGTTGGAGTATTGATGCATGCTATTGCTTTGCTTGATGATGTGAAACATATATGTATGATTGAAGCTCTGTTTCTATTTATGTTATGGCCATTAGTATGTTGTTTGAAGCATTGAGCACGTAGATATGTTATTGTGTTAGCTTGAGTTAATGTAATGCAAGCATGTCGTACATTAAACACTTATCCTACATGCGTATGGGTACTATTTCCTACTAAGATTCTCTCGAGTCTCACCCTTTCCTACCAACAATTTGGATAGGAGAAGATAGAAGATATACTGAGAACAAAGAAGAGAGCTACACGAGAGGATTGCAGTGGTGGAATGAAGACGAGAAGATGTCTCTGTTTCACTGGGATAGGTTTAGACACCCTAGTAGCCCTTTGCGGCTGTAGTGATGGTAATTATCATGTATGAATCCCTATGGGGAATTTTCTGTAACCGTGCACATATTATCAATATATTTATGTTATTTCTGTGTTTCCACCGAACTGCATATCATTTTCTGCAAATACTCTAGAAAAAGTGAAAATAAAATAAGGGCGTGATAACATTCATAATTTATCTCACTCAATAAAAATTTTTTTATCAAAATATATATAAAGACACCAAGTATAATCAAATTGAAAATTTTAGTACAAAGTTTTAGAGCAAGTTAACTTAATTTTGTAAGCTAGAAATATAAAAATGGCAGACTCGGTGTATGAACTCGCGAGTTTAACTGAATTTACAACTATTACGAGTTTAAAAGTGACTCAACATGATTTTCATGCTAGAAATGAAAAAAATGTTAAACTTAAAGAATTAACTCACGATTTTAACAATAATGTATATAACATAATGTTTAAGGTGCTATTATTTGGCATTTGCTTAAAGAAGAGGCCTTTAAAGTTATCTAATCCGACAGTATATTACTCTCTTTTTTTTAGTAAATTATTAGATTCAAGCAAAGATAAATTTTGGGTTAAATAAAAAAACGAAAGAAAAATAAATAAATGACGTGTGTACATAAAAATTGGTTACTACCGAAATATATACCCAAGGCAGTGACCATTTTTTAAAAAAAATTTATAGACGCTTGAAATACCGTATTATAGATATTTGATTACCAGTCATATGTTTTCATTATAATCTATCTATTTATTATATTATTAGAAACGCTGTACAAACGGTAAGGAAATAACGGATTAACATATTTATTTTAGGGAAAAAGATACTTAAATACTACTTGAACTTCAAAATCCCAAATTAGTTTTGTTAATAATAAGAGTAATGGAATTGACAAAAAAAAGTATAGCAATTGACAACCAAGATTTTTGAGAAATAACTGATTTAAAATTTTGATGTTCAAGTGGTATTTAAATGTCTTTTTTTCTTGATTTTATTATGAGGCTTTAAATTGAACAGCTTAACAAGATAGCAAAGAGCTTTCCCAAATGCATTGCAGGGCTTTGATGCCAGATTTTGATTGATTTCATATTATAATGAACAATTATATATTTGTGGCATACACTTACCACTGGCGGGTTAGAAACTCTTGCAAGGCAATTTGAATATGTTTACCCAAAAAATAGGAAAATTTTAAATCTCAATAACTTTTTCTTAAGATTTAATACTCATCTTATAGTAGCCAAAAAAAAAAAAACCCCCTTGAAACTCATTTGAATATGACATGGACAATAAACACTGTTCCATGCACGGGGATAAGAAGTAGTTAGAGTATTTCTTATATATGAAAAGCAATTGAAATTATATATGTTTATGCCCATTTATGACATATTGGTTGGGAATTTAAATACTTGTCGGGAAGAACTAAGCTAAATCTTTTGCTAAGTTGGAAAAAAAGCTAAATTTTTGCTCAACTATATTCTTGATTCACTAACTTTTCCCCAGCTAATTTACTAATTTTTAATTCAAATGTGATATATGAATTCCATTTTTTCATAAGTATATATGTGTGGAAAATATTTTAACAATAAATTTTTAAATTGTAAAAATTATATACTTGTCAATATATCATGCAAAATCTGACCAAAAAAAGTATAAAATGATTATAAATCTAAACTTTCCCAGATCAAATTCTTCCAGTAAAATTCTAAAAAGGCTGGAATTTAAAGATGCTAGCAAATATATTGGAGTTACATTGATGTAAATGTAACTAGTTTTAATTTTGGCATCAATGCATGCATCTTACTTGTTATTACTTCCTCTGGTTTTAAATATAAGATAAAGTAGACTTTTTTTGGAGAGATTAAGAAAGCTAAATGAGTTACTTAATCATATCATATATTGTGTATTCTTAGATTATATATCAGTTTATAAGTTTGGCAAATTCCTTAATTTCTCCAAAAAAGTTAACTTTATTTTATATTTAGGACTAGAAGGAGTACAACTTAACTAATTTGCCACACCACATATAATCAGCTCGGTGTTGGCAACACCAGAATGATCCGGAATGGTGCGTCGGTGAGCATATGCAATACTTCTTGACCGAACCAATCCTCTCACTTGGAGATTCTGCCATGGGTCTCCATGGTGGCTGCAACACTACCCTTCTTCTATGATCATTGCTTGTAAGAAGAGAACCTGCTGGGTGACACATTCTTCTTTTGTTTTTTGTTTTTTGTTTTTACTTTTAGCATCTGGTGTGAAGTGCTTTTTTTGGGTCTTGGCCCTTTTTGGGTAAGATAAACTCGAGCAACCGACTAGTCCAAATTAATGATAATATCAATTCTAGATTTTGAAGTCTGAAAAAGAAAGGAAGGAATATGATGTTTGCAACGATACTTCTTGAAGAAGAAGATGATAATGATTGGAAAAGGTTGAGGGTAAGAAAAGACAAGACTTTTGCTGTTTGGAAAGAAAAGCCTTGCTTTTCATAAAGGCTCTCTCCGCTTCGTGTATAAGAAAGTCTATTATGCAAACAAAAAATTAAACAAGAATAATATTCTTTGAACTCTATTTTAGATCAATTTGTAGACGGTGAAAATAGTTAAAGAAAGTCAAAAAACTAAATAAATATATAAATATGGAAAGGGATTCTCGGGAGAAATTATTTATTTGTAATAGAACAAATAAATTAATTACTCATAAATTATTTCAACTAAGGTGCACCTTTTTCTAAATTAACTTAATTACTCCTAAATTATTTTAGTTGAAATAATTTTTATAATTTAATAGGCTCATGAAAGTATACATTATATTTAAATTTTTAAATTTATTGCTTAGCTTTAATTTGTTTTTCCACAAAACAATCGTATTTTTCCCCCTTTTTGAAGGCCAATAAAAGTTAAATAAAATTTAGGGACAAAAAAAAAAGTGATTTTCAGATTATATAAAAACTCATTTTTATGGATATCTATGAGATTAATTATGTAAAATTCGAATCTATCCAGTTTATCTTTTAAATAAATAATTTTAAATGGATTTAGATTTATCATATTATTTCCTATTTACCAAAGTTTCCTATTTTTATAATTTCTTTTGCTTGAAGCCGAAGTTAAGTTTAGATTGTGGAGATCTTTATAATAGAGTTATAATTAGGGAAAATCCCTATAAAATGCATTGGAAATAGGTAAGTCCCATTTCAGTACATTCAAATTCAAAATTCCGGTTCAGTCCACTGTCAGTACGGATGAACAGTGCCGGCGCCCTCAAAAGATTATTTTTCCCTTCACCCTCATTCTCGCCACTTCAGAAATAACAACACCTTGTTCTTAATTAACAACTTCGGATTCTTGATTAACAACTCTCCTTTCTTGTTTCACAACTTCGTAACAAAATCGGTGTTGTTATTGTGAAAGAAAAAAGATGAAATTGGAGTTGTTAATCAAGAATATAAAGTTGTTAATCAAGAATCCAGAGTTGTTAATTAAGAACCAGATGTTGTTATTTCCGAAGTGGCGAGAATGAGGGCTGAAGGGCAAAATCGTCTTTTGAGGGCGCCGGCACTGTTCATCCGTACTGACAATAGACTGATTCGGAATTTTGAATTTGAATGTACTGAAATGGGATTTGCCTATTTCCAATGCATTTTAGAGGGATTTTCCCTTATAATTATTCTCGTTATAAGCTTTTGTTTGCTTTATAAAGATAAATTGAATTAATATCTAACTTTTTTTGTTTTTTTGGGCAACAAACAAGGTTTTTCCACATGCAAGTCATACTAAGTAATGACCAATCGCCTTTTTCAAAGTTATAGAGAGAGCAATGAAAGAAAAACCGGACCGGCAGGTCGGACCGGAAAATCGGTGAACCGGTCCCAGGCCTGGTCTGGTTAGCTATCAGTGAGGGGTGACCGAGTCAACCTGGCCGGTTTGCCTGTGACTCGGCCAAACTGCCGAGTCAGGCGGTTTGATCGAGTCACTCAAAAAAATTTTAAAAAATATCGGCAGAGATCAGAAATAGAACTGAAGCAAAGCGCGAGAGTGAGGCAAAGTTTCAGAATTAGATCCCCTTCCCTCCCGAGTCTTGACCCTGTGCCCTTGCTCCAATCGGCAGTGGCTACTTGAACGATGAGTGACGACAGCGAAGACTGAACCCTTGCTGATCATAAACTTTGATATGCCGAAGTGAAGTTAGGTTGAAGAAGAAAGAAGGTTAAGACCTTGCTGGAAATGAAACACAGAGGGGAAAGAAGAAAATGGAACCAATGTCAAAAAGTAAAATTACTACACTCCATCCTTGCTTCTCACTATCACAATCACTTTTACTCTTTTACCCTATTTTTTTGAGTTTTTCAATACAAATAAAATTAATTTATTGCTACTTGCTAGTACTATTTTTTCTACCATTCACACCACTCGAGGCATGGAAAGTGGAAGAAAGATATTTTTTCTTTAGATAAAAAATAATAGATTTCTGTTTATTTTTTTGTACCAAAAAACTGACAACTTTTTAAGTTTATTATTTATTTATACATTTTCATCTTTTCATTTTATTTTTATTTAAATTAATTAATATATAATTAAATCTATGTGTTTCTACTATATTGCCACTATTGGAAAAAGCCCTTTTTAGACTGCCATATTTAGACCGGTTTTGGCGGATAAGATCTTAAAAATTTGCGCGGTGGCAGTTTTGTAATTATATTGAACTTCTTAGACCGGTTTCTAAAAAAATCGGTCTTAAAAAATTTATTTAGACTGGTTATAAATAAAACCAGTCTTAAAGTCTTAAAATTTTATGCATTTAAAATTGTTTAACATTTAAGACCGGTTTATATGTAAACCGATCTTAAATATTAACACATTTTAAATTCAAAATGCGATAACTTTTTAAGACCGGATGTGGTAAAAACCGGTCTTAAATGTAACACATTTAAGACCGGTTGTGGGAAGAACCGGTTCTTACCACAACCAAACTTAAATGTGTTACATTTAAGACCGGTTTTTGTACAAACCGGTCTTAAATGTGAAATTTCCTTCTTTTAAGACCGGTTTTTAATAAAAACCGGTCTTAAAGGTAACATTTTTCACGCTTATTTTTCCTCCCGCGCCCAGATCGCGGGCTTTGTGAACCCTTTCTTCTCACTTTGCCATTTCTCTGTGACCTCTGTCCGTGCTTGTTCTGAACTCGTCCATGGCGTCCCGTCCCTCATTTGCTCAACTCTCCTCCGTTATTACCGCTTCCGTTGCTGTGTTCGTCATCGCTGTTCTTTGATTATCGTCAGTTTTCTCTGCCGCCACCTCTAAGCTCCGCAGCGGAGTGACCATTCTCCTCTGACTTGACTTCCCTTTGTCAGTGCCGTGAATTTGAGGACTTCATTTTAATCTCAGTCGACGCCACCATGACTTTGGATTGAAGCTCACTCCTTGGTCTTCATTCAAGTTAGTGTTCGATCGATCTATATGTTATTTAGTTGTACGTTGTTTTATAATTAATAATGTTCAATAAAAAGTTCTTGTTGTTGCTTTAATTTGAGCACTTAAACGTAATCTGGAAAAAATTAAAATCTGCACATTCTTGTTAGATATATGCTTTGACTTTTAATTATATCCCTGTGATATTTGGCTTGAATTAATACCACTTTATGTTCTGTTTTAGTTTAGTGCAGTTGTTTGATTATTGTCAGTGATATTGGTTTGTTAAAACAATACTAGTTTCAAATGGTGCCTGTTAATTTCGTTGAAATATCTAAAACTCTATTGTTGTTGTTTTTTTGTCTATCCTTTTGTTGTTGGATATAGGGTGCTAGAAGTGTTGAGATATATATGGATCATAGTTGGATAAACGCTAAACAAACGAGTGTTGAATATGATAATGGGGTGAGGGGTTTTTTAGACTTCGCTAGTAGACATGCCGATGATGGTAGTGGAAAGTTTTATTGCCCTTGTGTGGTATGTTTGAATGAGAAGTGACTAAGTACTGCAGATATATATACACATTTAATTTGTGAAGGATTCTGTAAGAGTTATATACTGTGGGTATGGCATGGTGAAGAATTAGAAATGCCAAGTTCATCTCAACAGGGGGGAGTGAACTTTGATGATAATGACACGGATACGGATAATCGAATAGAGGATATTATTCGTGATGTAGGAGAAGAGAGTTTTGAGCAATTACATGCATATGGTAATATGTGTAGTGATGCTGAGACGCTGTTGTACCCGGGGTGTAAAAAGTACCAATTGTTGAAAGCAGTATTGAAATTGGTAAGTTTGAAAGCACGACATGGATGGAGCGACAAGAGTTTTTCAGAAACGCTTGAGGCTTTTAAGGACATGCTTCCAGATGATAATGTGTTGCCTTCTTGATACTATGATGCTAAGAAAATATTGTGTCCACTAAGGATGAAATATAAAAAGATCCATACATGCCCTAATGATTGTATATTGTATAGAAAAGAGCATGAAGAGGAACAACAGTGTCCAATATGTGAAACCCCGAGGTACAAATCAAATAACACTCTTGGAAAAGTATTGTGGTACCTTCCAATCATGCCAAGGTTCAAGCGCTTGTTTGCTAATGAAAACGATGCAAGAAATTTGAGATGGCATGTGGATGAGAGGATATCCGATGGAAAGCTTCGACATCCGGCTGATTCTTCTCAATGGAAGAAAATCGATTAATTATTTCCTGCCTTCAGTGAAGAGCTTAGGAACCTTAGGCTTGGGCTTAGCACTGATGGCATGAATCGTTTTGGTAGCCTGAGCAGTATACATAGATCATGGCCTATTCTGTTTGTAATTTACAACTTATCTCCTCTGTTATGCATGAAACAAAAGTACATCATGTTATCTATGTTGATTTCGGGACCAAAACAACTCAGAAATGATATAGATGTTTACTTGGAGCCCTTGATCGAAGACTTGAAAGAGTTGTGGGATGAAGGTGTTGATGTTTTTGACGCGAACAAGAAGGAGGTTTTTAAAATGCGAGTCATGATCTTTTGTACTAGAAATGGCTTTCCTGCATATGGAAACTTGTCAGGCTATAGTGTTAAAGGCCATAAAGCATGTCTGATTTGTGAAGAAGGAACATGCTACCATCAACTTCAACATGGAAGAAAGACAGTTTATCTTGGTCATAGGAGATTTCTTAGACGAGGCCACCCGTATCGCAGATTAAAGAAAGCTTTTTTTGATGGACAAGAGTTTGAAGATGCTCCGAAGGCATTGACTGGGGAGCAAGTTTATGAAAAGGTGAAAAATATGAATGTTATCTTTGGTAAGACTACAAAGAAAAGTAATGAGAAAAGTAAATGGAAAAAGAGGTCTGTCTTCTTGAATCTTCCATATTGGCCGAAGCTTGATGTAAGACACTGTATTGATTTCATGCATGTGGAGAAAAACGTTTGTGATAGTATTGTTGGGACACTGCTTAACATACAAGGTAGTTCTAAGGATGGCGTGAAGGCAAGATTAGATTTGCAAGAAATGGGGATACGAGAAGACTTGCATCCAAAGCCATATGGTAAGAGAACTTTTTGTCCTCCAGTTGCTCATACTTTGTCTAAGGATGAGAAAAGAAGCTTTTGTCAGTGTTTACATGGCATCAAAGTTCCTTCAGGGTATTCTTCAAATGTTAGGAAGCTTGTGTCGATGAAAGACTTGAAGTTAGTGGGGCTAAAGTCTCATGATTGTCATGTCTTAATGTAACAACTGCTCCTAGTAGCTATTCGAGGCATCGCCGAATATGATCGTCAACATATTTTGACTAGACTTTGTTTCTTCTTCAATGCTATTTGTAGTAAAGTCATCGAGACAGAAAAATTGGATGAACAGGAAAATGAAGGATATCTGATCTTGTGCCAGCTTGAGAAGCTTTTTCTTCCTTCTTTTTTTGACATCATGGTACATCTAATTGTTCATCTAGTCAGGGAGATCAAGTTGTGTGGCCCTATCTATTTATGATGGACGTACCCAATTGAAAGAACTATGAAAATCCTAAAAGGGTATGTGAAGAACCCTAACCGGCCTGAAGCATCTATTATTCAGAAATAAGTTTCTGAAGAAGCCATGGAGTTTTGTTAAGATTACTTGTCAAATGTAGGACACATTGGACTTCCTGAACGTCATGACGAAGAAGGCGGTAGACGCGGGGCTTCAGTAAAGAGCATGGATCCTGATGAATTGCAACAAGTCCACTTGTACATCTTGAATAATGTTGATGAAGTTCAAGATTACATTAATGCTTATAAAGAAATTGTACGGAAAGGAAATAGTCGAATGATTGAACAAAGGTTAATTAGGGAGCATAACAAAACTTTTGAACATAGGTTCTAACAAAAGGTTGATGGCGAAGAATGTGTTTCTGATACAATTAAATGGTTAGCACGTGGTCCTGAGGCGATATTATAAGTTGGACTTCATTTATGATCAATGGTTATGCGTTTTACGTAAAGTCCGTTGATGATAGGAGCACCGTCCAGAATAGTGGGGTTATGTTAGTGGCTGAATCTATGCACTTCTCTAGTTCAAAAGATAAGAATCCTAGATTGGCAGCAATACCTTACTATGGGGTGATTGAAGAGATTTAGGTGGTTGATTATGTTAAAGTTAAACTTCCCATTTTCAAATGCAACTGGGTTGATGTCAACAATGGTGTGATGATTGATCAGTTGGGATTTACATTAGTTGATTTGAATAGTAGAAGTTTTAGAGATGAACCTTTTATTATGGCATATCAAGCGAAATAAGTGTTCTATGTTACTGATCAGGCAAACAAAATGTGGTCTGTAGCTCTCCAAGGAAAAAGGGTCGTTGATATTAATCAGGTAAGTTATTCAATGAATGATCTGCTTGAGACTCCTTCTTTTTCTAGAGGTTTACCAGAATTGAACAAAGAAAATGAAGCAGACAATGAACACGGCACAAGAAACGATCATCATGAAGGGATATGGGAGGATATCCCTTTATAAAACTACATTGAAGGTGAGTTAGCTAAAATAATTATCATGAACTATATTTGAATTATGTATATTGTTATTGGTGTATATATATAACTACTTTTTTTGTTGTCGTCACAGGAAAATGAAGGATATGAGGTGTACGTCTTAGTGTAGATTCTCCGAAGCCAGGCCAGCTAGTGATCATCAGCCTGAGAAGAGTGTGTATGTATAAAGTATTTTGGCCCTAATGAATAACAGAATTGTCATTAATGTTATTTAATCTTTGATGTATGTATGTAAGTGAAAAGATAAGGAACTTGGTCAAAACAACATTGTCATGGTTGTATGATTTCTTTGCATTATGATTCTGTCTATGGTTGTGAGTTTATTATTCATGGTTGTTTTCCTTTGCTTCTGTTTCGGCCAGCATTGTTTAAGCACAAGGGAGTTGAGTTTTAATATGTTTCAATGAGTTTTAAGTCTCTCACATGTCATTAAGATGTTAGTTATATAATCTGTAAGAGAAGATTTATTTATTTCAATGTCGTTGAACTGGCTGCTGCTTGCTGAGTGAAATGTTTTAACAAGGAAAATGACTTGCTGGGTATATCTTTAAAAAAAAAATTTTTAAAAACAAAATTCAACTTTTAAGACCAGTTCTATCCAAAACCGATCTGAAAAGTAAATTTAAGACCGATTTTGGATAAAACCGGTCTAAAAATATTTATTTTTAGATTGGTTCTTATTATAGACTGGTTCCTATTATAAGAACCGGTCTAAAATTTTATTATTTTAGACTGGTTCCTATTATAACCGGTCTAAAAATATTTATTTTTAGACCGGTTTTATAATAATCGGTCTTAAAAAGTTTTTTTAAGACCGGTTCTATAACCGGTCTAAAAAGTAGAAGACTTTTTAGACCGGCTGTATCAAGACCGGATACAAAACCGGTCTAAAATGTCTTTTTTAAGTGGTCTTAAAAGTGATTTTTCCAGTAGTGTGCTATCAATATATAATTAATATATATATATTATTACTAATAAATTGAAATATTTTAATATGACCGGTTTGACCACCGGTTAGACCCCGGTTGAACCATTAACCCTTGAACCTATTCCGTGATCGGTTCATTACCCGGTCTGATTTTTTGTTCCTTGAGAGAGCTAGGGACAGGCGCATCATGGGATGTGGGCACATAAAATTGCTTGTAAATCTCCAAAGAAAACAATTTTTTAATATGTACATGAAATAAAATACCATATTTATGCATGATTTTTTATTTTTGAAACGTAAATAAAAATGTATAGAATAATCACATAGTATATCAAGCTTTTGTTAGTAAAATACTATATTCACTAAATATCAAGGATAGATTTTGAAATAAATAATAAAAAAACGAAAGAAAAATATGGCATGAATGCACATAAAAATTGGTCACCTCCGAAATATATACGTCCCTAAAGCAGTGACAATTTTAATAAGATAAGGGGGAAACAAATGGCTCCTATTCTATCTGGGTTCAATAGTTTTTACTTATTTGTTTATTTTGTACGTAGTTTCTCTATTTTGTAAACCTTAGTTGCCTTGATATTATTTTGTCTTTTTATAAAAAAAAAAACAAAGAAACATTGGCTTGGAGAAAAAAAAAAACTCAATAAGTCAGGAAAAATAGGATGAAGGAAATAATATGAAGAAAAACTTCTAAAAATAATAAAAAAATTTACAATTTTGGGGAGTTTTTCTTATATTCTTTTCTCCCTACTTTTGTTTTTTGCTCAAACTAACACTAATTAATTTATTATTATTTCTTATGAGAAGAAATTGCAATTTTTGAAATTCTAAAGAGTGAAGTCTATATCAATTGGGGATGTAACAAATGATGTCTATAAGGATATGAGTACATAATCCCTTGATATGTTTTAAAACCATGAGGGGTAATGGAGCCCCAAAATAGATAATTTCGAAAGCGAGTAGTGAGGTGCTGAGTGGTGATGGGGTCTTAAAACAGACAATTTTGAGAATGGAACGACATTGGTGCTAGGGTTAGGCTTACTTGATGTGGAGCTATTTTTCAATTTGATGTATGAATTTCATTTTTTTTTTTCATTAAGCTATATACTTTTGAACTGAGTTCTTTTTATAAGCTATATGAATTTTGAAAATTTTCACTTTTGTAAGGAAAAATACAGATGATAACATATATAAAACAATTTACTGCAAAATCTGATAACAAAAAGTATAATGATAATAAATCTAAATTTCTTTTTAAAATTAATTTCTTCCAATAAAACTAAAAAAATTAAAATAAAATATTCCAATTAAATCCAGCTGAAATAACAAAATCCAGCTTTAGGATTATAAATTTAAAAAGTTCAAAATTAAGCCTTAACAATTTTATAATCTCTTAAACATAGTGACCATATTATCTCAAATTCTCTATTGTTTTACTCATCTCTCTCATCCCAAATCTCTCTTGTATTTTCCTAATTTTCATAATAAATTTAGAATGTTTCTTGAAAGGGATGCCTATGAAAAATAAGAAATCAAATACCATGTTAATTCAACAATTTAAAAAGCTTCAACTTACATAATTTTAAATATTTATCCAACCCCCCCCCCCCCAAAAGAAAAGAAAAACCCACTTTTGGCCCTCGGCCCTTCATCCTCTTCCTTGTTGGAGAGGTCGATTTCTGAGAAGTACAAGAATAAGAGATGAAGAAGAAAATAATGATGGTGTCTTCAAGGAGTGGACAACACTTTCTTTTAGGCTCTGTTTGGTTGGAGGGGAGGGGATGAAAAATGAGCCCCTCCCCTTGTTTGGTCTGAAAAATTGGAGGGGAAGGACCCCAAAAGAGGGGCTCCAAATCCCTCCCATCTCCTCATATTTGTTCCCTCAAAATTGGGGGGGTTTTGGAGGGAGCAAAAAATATGGGACTATTTTGCCCCCATGATTTTCTCATATTTCCTTTTTTACCTTGTGTTGAAAATAAAAACATCCCTCCATTCTCCAGTGTTTCAAGTTCAGACCATGCATCTACATAGAATAATAAACATACCTCCGTTCTACATAGAATAATAAACTTAGCAACGTTGTTTTATCCATGCCTGACGCCATTGGCTTCCAATTTGGCCGTAGTTTGGTCAAATTTTTTTTGAGAAATACAACTCAAATGCATGTATAGTTTTTTTTCCTGGGTTAAGAAATATAATGCACTGTAAATTTTCAATATTCATCATATGGATAGGATTGATGTTTTCTATCAAGTATTTGTGCATTTTTGTTATGCGTTGATGAAACATAATGCATTATTTCTCAACCTATAGCCTATGAACCAATTCATGTGATTATAGGTCATAATATTAAGATCAAGGTTCATCCTCCCATTCCATCCCCTCCCTTTAAACCAAACAAGCCCTTAGGCTAAATTCACCCCTAACTATGCCTATCTTATAGGATGCAATTTGCATTAACGGACAAATTTTTTGCAGGATGTAACCCCCTACCTTAATAACCATATTTATAGTTCGAGAATGCATCATTAAGTTGAAATAGAGACCAGTGGTTAACTTAAAATTTTTCCAAAACTTGTTTAGTGCGGTCTCACGTTCACATCTCGAATATAATTGGTCTAACCAGTTCGGTTTCATTTATACATATCAGAGTGCAACCAAAAATTCCCGACAACGCTCAGGTTTCGTTACTTAATAAAGGGTTTACACGATTAGTTTCCCATACAGGGGATTACACAACACTATTCAATATATACAACATGTGCAACTTATCCCCAACAAAATATGACAACCAACTACCAAAATTAAAACTCCTAGCTAGAAGCTCTAACCGCCCTTCATTACTTGCTTTTCCTTTGAACCGCTTGCCCTTGCTGTAGGTTAGTCATTGGAAAGAATGAGATTCAAAAGAATCTCAGTAGTAACAATTCACTTATAACATGTACAATCACAAAGCATATAAGCAAATCACAACAACAACAACACAACGGCATTTCTACAACAGCTTTCGCTGCATTCACAATGGCATATTTCACAACAGCATGTATCACAACAGCACAACAACGATATTTCACAACAGCAATGTTACATCACGGCATATTCAATGAAATGACATACATGCAAGGCATCATACACATAATAAGAGAAAGAGTCACTACCTTGCTCTTTCCGCTCGTGCACTGGCACTGCTTTATCACGTGCAGGGCAAATGTCAAATCCTATAATTAGAATTACGGGCGACATGTTATTACTTAATCCAATTCTTTAATTCAAACACTCAAGTTGGTTATCATTAGGGATATTTAATCAAATCAACTAAGGAGTTAAAGTGGTCAATTAACCTAAAAGACCAATTCCTAACCCCAAAGTTCAACAATACTATATTATGCCATTACATCTTCAATTTTCGCATAAGAGACCAAATCTGCCAGAATTTTCTCCAAACTTTGAAAAATCATAACTAATTCTGTAAAAATTGAAATGAGGTGATCCCAAGTCCTATGGAAAGCTATTGAAGTCCTCTTCATAGGAAAAATATGAATCATTACTGGAAATCACCACACAATTCCAGAATTACACAAAGTCCCACACTGCTCCAGAATTAAATCCAGTTTCGACATCAAGCTTTGGGCAACCAGAACTCACAGCTCAAAAAACGAAATGACACAAAGTATATGTCCATTTTGAAGCTTGGAATGTGAACTTTAAGACTGGAAAGTTTCATAATTTTTAGAGATCATTTGGCTATCCAAAAACACCACACAAGTAGAGTACCTCGCTGGAATTCTGTTCAGGCTGAAAACCCAAATTTACACTTTGAGTTCCAATGACCCAAAATTCACAACCTAGGGCTATTCCCACATAATTTTTCGTGTAGAACACAATGGTAACATTAAAATTAACAAATTCCCACTCATTCTCCATGTCCTGTTTTGGCAGAAAATTCAAAATAAATCCCAACAATTACCAACTTCTAATTTCAGCATCAAACTTGTGTCACATGGTTTCCAATCATCATAAACCACCAATAACATAACCAAAACATCATGAATTACCCAAACCCTTGTTTAGGCAAAATCAGGGCAGATTTACACATGCCAAAATACTCATCCAACCAACACAACCAATAGCTCAAATTGATGCTAATACTCACCTCTTGCTTCTCCTTAAGTTCTTTCTTTGATTCTTCAGCTTTTGTTCTTGCAAGGTGGCTGAAAACTCCTCTTCTTCAAAAACAAAAACCATAGAAATGAAGCTAAGGAAGAGAGGAACAAAGTTTGTGAAGGACTCTTGAGCCATAGATGAGGTTAAAGAGGTGAAAATCCAAGATGAAACCCTTACCTTGTTCTTGTTTCTTCACTTGTTCTTTTTGTGTTTCAGCTGGCCGACTTAGAGAATGAGAGAGAGAGTGAATAATAATCAGTTTTTGCCTTCCCTTATCACTTAAAAAAACCTGACCGAAAAGTTGGACAAAAAGGAGAGGCAAATATGTGGTCCATATTTGTTCTTTCTTGCTAAAATCCTATGGTAATTTCTATGGTATAATTGATCCAATTTGGTCAACCTTTCTCTTTCCTACCCCTTCCTCACTTGGCCGACGTTTACTCCTCAAAAAGAAGAGGATGCATATTAATTAATTATTCACTTCCTCTCTTGTGATATGCCTTTGTTTTGGCCGAAATGTTTGACTTAGAGAAAGTGATTACATTGATCAAAAGCTCCATTTCTCTTGGCTCTTTGTTTTGGACGAAGTCCTCAAGAAAAAGGGAGAAGAGATGTTGACCAACATGCTCCCTTCTTGCTTCCTTCAAGTCAAGCCACAATTATTGACTTTTCAACTCTTTATTTTACTTGGCTAGAATTGCCTTCTCTTGGCTCTCTTCAATCATACGAAATAGCTTCTTGGAAGAGAATAATGATCTCTCAAAAATATTCTCTTACACCTCATTAATTAATATAATTTAATTTCCAAAAAAGCACATGATTAGTTGACTTCTATGTCATCTTTTCTAGGGGTACTTCTGTTATTAATCCCGCTATCTATTCTATACATTTAGCCCTTGAGTACATTTTGGGATATTACAATTCTCCCCCCGTACAATAAATTTCGTCCTCGAAATTTGTTACACAACTTGAGCCATAAACTCCGGATAACGTCTACGCATATCTGCTTCCGCTTCCCAAGTTGCTTCTCTTTCTGTCATTCCCTTCCAGATCACTTTCACAAATGGAATGCTTCGGTGTCTGAGCCGTCGTTCTTCTCGATCAATGATCTGCTCTGGCTTTACCGCATATGTGAAGTTGTCTTGTAATTCAACTTCTTCATATTCAACTATATGAGATGGATCCGGTTGGTACTTCTTCAGTTGGGAAACATGGAACACATCATGGAGCCTGCTCAAGTTTGGGGGTAGGGCTACTCGATAGGCTACCACTACTACAGAATTGAGATATAACCACCCCCAAAGACGTCCCAAATTGAGAATTGGGTGGTTAAAAAGGGAGGCGGTGGCATTTTCGTAATTATTTTTGTGTAGGGGAACCTTTAGGCGTCCCAAATTCAAATTTGGGACGCCTAAAGTGCTTCCTGGCGCGAAATATAAATTTTATAAATTTTTTTTAGCGCCAGGAGCCCACTTTAGGCGTCCCAAATGAATTTGGGACGCCTAAAGTCCCACTTTAGGCGTCCCAAATGATATTTGGGACGCCTAAAGTGGGACTTTAGGCGTCCCAAATTCATTTGGGACGCCTAAAGTGGGACTTTAGGCGTCCCAAATGCCATTTGGGACGCCTAAAGTCCCACTTTAGGCGTCCCAAATGGCATTTGGGACGCCTAAAGTCACCTTTAGGCGTCCCAAATACCATTTGGGACGCCTAAAGGCGTCCCTGCATGTCAGACACTTGTCTGACATGCGGTCTTCTCATCACCATCACACCCTCACCTCACATACTTTACTCTTCTTCCTCCTCTCCCACCCACACCGTCGGCCCTCCTCCTCAGGAATTTTTTTCCTTCAACTCCTCCCTCCTCCCTTGTTCAAGCTCCCTCCCCCACCATCGGCCCTAGCTTTGTTGAACTCTTCCCTCCTCCCTTCTTCTTCTTCCTCTTGAACGGCTGCAACCTCACCTCCTCCACGGCTGCAACCTCACCTCCTCCACAGTGGGTTTTGCTCTCTCCTCCATTGTTGTGCGTGGGTGGAGCTCCAACATCTTCTCAACCTCTCAAACATAGTAGCTAGGGGGCGCCCTCAGGTTGGTTTATTTTCTTCAATTTTTTTTTGTAACAGAACATGGTTTATTTTGTTTTTGAAAAATATTTCCGAATGGTTGACATAGTGCTTATTATATATATATTGCTTATATTGAGATATCAAAGATTAGCCTGATGTGTTTGGTGTGGTTATATTGTTTAAATTGCATTGATTTGGGAATGGTTTATTTTCTTGTTTAAATATAAATTTACTTGTGTATAATAGAAACAAGTCTTCTTAGTTCTCACCCGTTCCATTGTGTTAAATATGAGTAAAGTTTAAAAGTTACTCCCTGTTTCAATTTGCCTCTTGTTAATTATTGATTGAACTTTTATTTATTTATTTGTTCAAGTGTAACATAATGAAAGTGGCTCATAAAAGTTTCTTTCAATCATTGATTAGTGTATGCCACATGAAACCAATACAATTCATAGTTGTATTAAAATCCTGCACCATTAATTAGTATATATAATAAAATAAAATATGATTTATTTAAATTAAAGAAATTCTTGTATTAATTACACACAATTGTTTTGTTAATTCCAAATTCTTGAATTATGAAGAATAATTCAAGCCAAAACTTAAAAAGAAAACGATAACCCCAATATTCATTAAATGATTTTTATCTAAATATTTTCAATAAAACAATTTTATTTTTGGAAGAACTCAACTTAAAATTGTTTTGTTAATATGAAACTCGTTTTGTTTTTAATTCTTCCAAACCTCAAAAAAATTCTTTAATTTAATCTTATTGTATTTATTTTATTATACATTAATTTTATATACATATACTTATTAAAAAAATAAGTTACATAGCACTGAAACCCTTTTAATAGGAGAGATGAGGCTAGGAGGGGGCAATAAAGTTATTAAGCCCATATTTTAAAATCCTAAATTGGGTTGATAACTTAATTAGGCAATCCCATCATATGTCCTTGAGAATTGTACTAAACGTGTGAATGTTATTGGTAATGCCTTAGGTGGTAACAAAATGGATCATAGTTGGATGAATGCTTTGAGAACTAGTGAGGAATATGAGAAAGGGGTGGGCGAATTTATTGAATTCGCTAAAAAGAATGCTCCTGCAAGAAATGGGAAGTATTTTTGTCCTTGTGTCAATTGTTTGAATGAGAGTAGACGGGATGTTGATGTCATAAAGGATCACCTACTTTGTGATGGAATAAATCTGCGATACACAAGGTGGATATGGCATGGTGAGGAAATAACTGATTGTCCGTCACACAAGAAGGGAGCTGTGGATGTCATAGATGAAGATAGAATGGAGAGAATGATTAACGATGTTGAGGCAGAATCCTTTGCGCAGTCGCAGGAGTATGATAGCCTGCGGAGTGATGCAGAGACACCATTGTACAGTGGTAGTAAGTACACGCGGCTGACAGGAACATTACATTTGGTTAACTTAAAGGCAACTTGTGGGTGGACCGATAGTAGTTTCACATTGTTGCTTGAACTATTGTGTGATATGTTTCCGGAAGATAATGTACTTCCAAATCGTATGTATGAGGCCAAGAAAATCCTGTCTACAATGGGTATGGAGTATAAGAAGATACATGCTTGCCCTAATGACTGCGTACTGTACAGAAATGAGTACGGAGGTCTTAGTGAGTGTCCTAAGTGTAAAACTGCACGATACAAAGTGAAAAAAGATGGTGGTTGTGGTGATGTGACAAGTAAAAGGCAACCTTTAAAGGTTATGTGGTATCTTCCAATAATACCACGTTTTAAACGTTTGTTTGCGAGTGCAACAAAAGCGAAGAAGTTGAGATGGCACTCTGATGAGAGAATATCTGATGGGAAATATCTTCGGCACCCAGCTGACTCTCCACAATGGAAAAAAATAGATGAAATCTTCCCTCAATTTGGCAGCGAGCCGAGAAACCTACGGCTTGGGCTTTGTACAGACGGCATCAATCCGTATAGAACTCTTACTAGCACACATAGTGCGTGGCCGGTTCTCCTTGTAATATACAACTTGTCTCCCTGGCTATGTATGAAACGTAAGTATATGATGCTATCTATGATGATTTCTGGACCAAAACAGCCAGGGAACGATATTGATGTCTATTTGGCGCCTTTGATTGAGGACTTGAAGAAGTTGTGGGAGGAAGGCGTAGATGTGTTTGATGCTTATAAGAAGGAGTCTTTTAAGCTACGTGTAATGATTTTCACAACGATAAACGACTTCCCTGCGTACGGAAACTTGTCAGGGTACAGCGTGAAGGGTCACAAAGCATGCCCAATATGTGAAGCAGACACACACTTCCAACAACTAAAGCATGGAAGAAAAACTGTCTACCTTGGCCACAGGAGGTTTCTTCATCGGTACCACCCATATCGTAGGCTAAGAAAGCGGTTTAACGGCTTACCGGAGCATGGAATGGCTCCAAAGTCACTAACCGGAGAGGAAGTCTACAGTCGAGTGGAACGTATCCATGTCACTTTTGGTAAGAATCAGAGGGTTGCGGGTGAGAAGAACATATGGAAGAAGAGATCCATTTTCTTTGATCTTCCATATTGGCGTTCGCTAGACGTGAGACACAGTATTGATGTGATGCATGTGGAGAAGAATGTTTGTGATAGCCTTATCAGTACGCTTTTGCACATACCAGGGAAGACTAAGGATGGGATTAATGCGAGATTAGACCTTGTCGATATGGGAATAAGAGAACGATTACATCCACAACTAAGAGATGATGGTAGGAGGGCATACATGGAGCCAGCAGCGCATACACTATCAAAAGCAGAGAAAAGAAGTTTGTGTGGGTGTTTGCATGAAATGAAGGTGCCGCAAGGGTATTCCTCGAATGTGAGAAGATGTGTCTCAATGGACGATTTGAAGTTAGTGGGAATGAAGTCCCATGATTATCATGTGTTGATGCAACAACTATTACCAGTAGCTATTAGAGGCATAATGAAAGATGAAGTACGAAACACAGTGACAAGATTGTGCGTTTTCTTCAATGCTATCTGTAACAAAGTCATTGACACTGAAAAGTTGGATGAACTAGAAAATGAGGGTTACATTATTTTGTCACAACTAGAGATGCACTTTCCGCCTTCATTTTTTGATATAATGGTGCATTTGGTAGTTCATTTGGTGAGGGAGGTAAGGCTATGCGGTCCGGTTTACCTGAGGTGGATGTACCCTTTCGAGCGATACATGAAGATCTTAAAAGGGTATTCTAAAAATCCTTATCGACCAGAAGCCTCAATAGTTGAAAGATATGTAGTTGAGGAGGCTATGGAGTTTTGCAAAGATTATATGTCAGGGAAGAAGGAACAATCTCGGCATGAAGAAGGGAGAAGCAAGGGAACACGAGGACTGAAAGTGAAGAATGTTCCTCGTGAAGAGGTGTTGCAAGCCCACTTGTATATCCTGAATAATATGGAAGAAGTTCAACCTTACATAAATGAACACAGAAACACTTTGAAGAACAAGAATCCAAGGAAGAATGACATGCAGATTGCTATTGAGCAAAACAAGACATTCATGCAGTGGTTCGAGGAAAAGGTTTTGCACGAGATCGGTGTGTCTGAGACAATCGAGTGGCTAGCTTGGGGGCCTTCGTTTCAGGTCATTACTTGGACCGGTTATGATATAAATGGCTATTCCTTCTATACCAAAGAGCAAGATGACAAAAGTACCATGCAAAATAGTGGGGTCATGGTAGAAGCTGAATCTATGCACTTTTCCAGTTCGAGAGACAAAAACCCCATATTAGCGTCTATGGCCTATTATGGAGTTATAGAAGAAATATGGGAGATGACGTACAACAAGTTCAAAGTTGCTTTATTTAAATGTAAGTGGGTTAGCAACAATGCCGTGGTAATAGATAAACAATTTGGTTTTGTCTCAGTCGATCTTGGAAGAGTTGGCTATAGAGACGAGCCCTTCATTTTAGCAAGCCATGCGAAACAAGTGTTTTTTGTCACCGATCCTGCCAGAAAAAATATGTCCATTGTCCTTAAAAGTAAAAAACAGAAGTATGGTGATCCGACCTTCAACCTTGATGACACACCACCTTTCACAACAACTACACCTCGAACAAATGAAGTTGAATTGGTAGATGATGACGAATATGCTGTAAGAAATGACCATGGTGAAGGACTATGGGAAACAATCTAGAGTAAGACCTTAATTTATAAACGAGAACTATGTTTTTTCTGTTTTACTTCCCGCTTACTATATACATGTGTTTTCATTGCAATTTACTTACGTTTCTGATGATGCTTTTTGTGTTAACAGGAATATGGACAACGTTAGTGATGACGAGAGGCGTGGAGATGACGAAAGCTCTAGCAATGACGAAATTCCTAGAGTTGAACCCCCTGCAAGAAGGAGGGTTAGAGGCTGTACAAAGATGGGAGCATTGGTTGCACGTCATGAACATCAACAGGAGAGGCTGCATATAGACTTCGATGACAATCTGAATCCAGTTGGTCCTGAGGAAGACCACTTCATTAGCTACATAGGGCTTTTGGCTCGAAGCAAAGTGCGCATTACCTACGATAATTGGAGATTGGTTCCCCCAAAAACGAAAGACATGATTTGGCAGCAACTTTTGGTATGTAAGTTTTGATGCATTGTAGCTTTGTTCTTATTGTTTCAAATATAATAATCTTATGTTTTACCTTGCAGCAAACATACGATGTCCCCGACACCACAGAGATGCATAGGCACTGGATGGATGAGGTTCGTGTACGATGGAAAGGTTTCAAGAACAAGCTAACAAAGCATTACATTCGAGGGGCCCTTAGGGGTAACGATCCATGTGCACAGTATACATATTTATCTCCAGAGGACTGGAGGTTGTTTGCGGCATCACGAGCAGATCCTGAGTTTTTGGTAAGATTTCTGTCATGATATAGAACTACTTATATATTTGATTTCATATACTTTATATCGTTGATTCATTTTTTGTTGTTTTTCATTCATAGAAATTAAGTGCAGCAAATGCCCAGAGGCAAGCAGAAAATAAATATCAACATTTCATGTCTCGCGGTGGATATCGGAAGCTTGAGCGGCAAATGATGGCAGAAGAGTTACAGAAAATGAAGGAAGCAGCGGAATCTGATCCTAGCGTTGTTATCCAGCCACCGGCACCTCCTCCACGTCACAAAAAATGGAAAGCAGGGAGGATTAAGGCTGGGAAGTACATAAATCCGACTGTTGCTGAGGTTGCAGCGAGGATTGTAAGTAGTTATACCATAAGTACCTAATTTTTTACATGTCGCGAGTGGTTTCGATACATTTACAATAAACTGCATGCTACAGGATGACCTGGACGAGCAGAGTAGCCAAGGTTCATTCAATCCAAGTAGACGGATGGACATCTTGTCAACGGCTATTGGGAAGGCAGATGACCTTGGTCGTGTTCGAGGAGAGACACGGGGAGTTAGTGCCGCGAGGTATTTTGGACGACAGGCACGTTATTCGTCACAAGCTGGACCTAGTAAGGACGTTGTGGCCAAGATTCGAGAGGACCTCGAACGAGAGATCGAGGCCAACCTTCGCGACAAGCTCCGACAAGAGCTGTTGCCAGAGCTTCAACTTGAAATGGCAAAGATGTTTGAAGCACAAAGGGCAAGGGACGAGGCTCGAACTCAGGAATCCCCTGCCTTCAATAGCACCAGAGGAAGTTACAACCCTCTGGAGCAACCACTTGGCCACCCTTCTCCCACTCCAGTGTCGGGACCACTTGGCGACCCTTCTCCCAATCCAGTGTCGGGAGACCCTTGCACCCTCTATTTGGATGATCCACTGCTGCGTGTTGTTGCTGATGCTCTCGTTCACACATATGCTACCACCCACCATAATCAGCAAATTCCGGAGGATTATCGTAGGGTGAATGTGACGAGTGTTAGAAAGGGGGAAGAAGGTACAGCCATCCCTGTTCCCGATCCAGAGGTTGGCACGTTAGGTCAAGCGATAGGATCTTTCATCCTTTGGCCTCACAATCTTATTGGTTCAGACGCAACACCTCCAATGGTAGGAATTACCTTACTGTTACTGAAAATCTGTTGGCATCCTAATAACAATTTGTTTTTTGATGTTCTAAAAGGATGACGAAGCTGCGAGCAAATGGCCCTTCTTAGCACGGCTGCAACAGATCTACAAGGGCATTAAACAGATTGACTTGAAGATGCCTCCAGGGATTGTGGGCCAAGAGGAGTATCCCTACACGATTGACAATAAAGATCTCAAGCAGTTTATCAGGTTGGAGGAGATAGATGCAGGCTGGGTCAAATTTGCAGTCCGGTAAGTTTTTTTTTTCAATTTTCCCATAGAATTCATTTAGTGGTTTTTTGTTTTCATACATTCAATCATTGATTCCTTATTTTAATTCTATTATAGCACCTTGCACGATCTCTGCGCAAACATGGAAAGAGGTAATTGGTATGGATTCTTATGTCCTGCGAATACGACAGGGGATACTTGTACTGTGGCGCATAGGACTCACTATGTCGGCTACCAAATGGCACAACACAAACTTCGTTGTTATCTAGCACCCATTGTCCAACGGTTCGTATTTACATTTTGTCAATTTCAGAAGTTTACTAAATAATTGTCTTCTCACTCATCTAACTTCATTTTAATGTGTACATGTTGTTAAAGAAACCACTGGACTTTGTGTGTTATATGTCCCCGCCGCAACATAGTCTATTGGTTTGATCCCTTGAGTAACAAGCCAGACAGAGATACAAAATCCGTCTTCGACACGTAAGTTATCCTGTTTGTATTTCATTGACAACAAAATAAAGGAATGGTTCTAATTTCTGTTCATTTTGCTTTTCATGATAGTGCTTGTCAAACATATAGAATCCTAGGTGGGTCACGCGAGGGTGCAGTTGTTAAAAAGCCAAAGTGGTTTTATCCCATAGTAAGTACATTCGATCCTACATAATTGTTTCATTGACGGTCCTTTTATACATACCTTTATTGATTTTAACAACCAATTGCATCCCTTTGATTAAAAGTGCCCTCGGCAACCTGGCAACACTGAATGCGGATATTATGTTATACTTTATATGTATAACATAACTCAAAGTGGAATTACTAGCGATTTTGAAAAGGTAATTGCTTCTTCATTCTCAAATGATAATATTTTTGGTGTTCTAATCGAAATGCTAATTAATTCATTTGCTTGAGATTCATTTCATCTAAGCTTATTACTTTCTAATTTTCAGATTTTTGATAATGAAGATGCCTACCTACGTGAAGACCTTGATTTGATCAGAGATCTTTTGGCTGGACATCTTCTTCAACATATAGAGCAGTAAACTTGTTATTTTATATCAGTTTGTACTTGTGTGATGACAGCGTTTTGACACTTTCTGGTTGTTTTTTGTTGATATATATAGTAGTAGGTTGCATGAAAGGTTATTGTATGTATATATAGTAAAGATTGTAGTGCTGGATGTCCTTACCAGTTTGTAACGGACAGTGTGGTTTATGAATCCATCTTTTATTCTGTCTCTGCAGTTTCAATTCGTTGGGTAATACAGAATGTAAATTATGGTATAAAAAAAAACCAAACTTTTAGACGTCCCAAATTAACATTTGGGAGGTCTAAAGTCCCCCAGGTGAGACTTTAGGCGTCCCAAATTAAAATTTGGGAGGCCTAAAGTAACCCAGCGTGGGACTTTAGGCGTCCTAAATTAAAATTTGGGAGGCCTAAAGTCCCCCAGGGTGGGACTTTAGGCGTCCCAAATTGTAATTTGGGAGGCCTAAAGTCCCCCAGGGAGGGACTTTAGGCGTCCCAAATTGTAATTTGGGAGGCCTAAAGTCCCCCAGGGAGGGACTTTAGGCGTCCCAAATTGTAATTTGGGACGCCTAAAGTCCCACCCTGTGGGGACTTTAGGCGTCCCAATTCTTAATTTGGGACGCCTAAAGTCTATCATTAGGCGTCCCTATCATTTGGGACGTCTTTTGTTTCAACTTACTACGCCCCCAGCATCTACGTCCCCCCGTTTTGGGACGTTAAAAGTGCCAAATTTGGGAGGTTAAAGCCCCTTTTTGTAGTAGTGTACAGGCCCAATTCTCGCAAGAATCTCAAAAGGACCTATGTACCTCGGGCTCAGCTTCTTCCGCTTGATAGCTCTCCCGATGCCCGTAACTGGTGATACTCTCAAAAAAACATGATCACCCACTTCAAACTCTAGAGGCCTTCTCCTCTTGTCAGCGTAGCTTTTCTGTCGATTTTGTGCTGCAAGAAGCCTTTTACGGATGATTTGAATCTGCGCTGAGGTTTGATCAACAAGCTCCGGCCCATAAAGCTTCCTCTCAGATAACTCATTCCAGCACAAGGGTGATTGACACCTTCTCCCGTACAACGCTTCATACGGCGCCATCTGAATGCTCGCATGATAGCTATTGTTGTAAGCGAATTCAGCAAGTGGAAGAAAGCGATCCCAATTACCTTTGAAGTCGAGAACACAAGCTCGCAACATATCCTCTAGTGTCTGGATAGTCCTTTCTGATTGACCATCTGTCTGAGGATGATAGGCAGTGCTGAATCTCAATTGAGTTCCCAATGCTTCATGCAACGCCTTCCAAAATCTCGAAGTGAATCGGGGATCACGGTCGGAAATGATGTTCTTTGGTATGCCATGGAGTTTCACAATCTCTCGGATATAAATCTCTGCTAGCTTGTCCGGAGAGTAACCAGCATTGATCAGTATGAAGTGTGCCGACTTCGTTAATCGGTCCACAATTACCCAGATCGCATCATAATTCCTGATCCTGGGCAATCCCACAACAAGGTCCATGGTCACACTTTCCCATTTCCATTCTGGAATCTCAGGACTTTGAAGCAAACCAGGCGGTCTCTGGTGCTCAATCTTTACCTTCTGGCAAGTGAGACACCTCGCTACATACTTTGTCACATCACTCTTCAAACCCTGCTACCAATACATGGACTTCAGATTATGATACATTTTGGTCATACCAGGATGAAGAGTATATGGTCTCTTGTGCGCCTCATCTAGAATCTTCTGTCTCAACTCCGCCTTAAGTGGAACACAAATTCTCTTCTGATAGCGAACTAGTCCACTAGGTGACAGATCATAGCCCTGAGCCTCTCCCCGTTTAATTCTAGCCATATTCCGCTGTATCCAGCCATCTTGTCTCTGAGCTTCTTCAATCTCAACCCTCAGATCACTTTCCCCTTGGGAAACATTATAGTTAGCACATACAATTTGGTTTGACAAATTCAAGTCCCGAAAATCTTCTATCAATTTCACCTCTTGAATCATCATTGCTGCAACTAGCACCGTCTTTCGACTAAGAGCATCAGCGACAACGTTAGCTTTACCTGGATGATACTTGATCTCTAGGTTGTAATCTTTCAGCAACTCCATCCACCGACGTTGTCTCATATTCAACTCTTTCTGATCGTACAAATACTTGAGACTCTTGTGGTCGCAGTACAGTTCTACCGTCACACCATACAGATAATGCCGCCATATTTTCAATGCAAACACAATTGCCGCAAGCTCCAGATCATGAGTAGGATAGTTCATTTCATGAGGCTTTAGCTGTCGGGAGGCGTAGGCCACCACTCGTCCCTGCTGCATAAGGACACACCCCAACCCTTGCTTACTCGCATCACTATACACAACATAAGTCAAGCTAGGATCGGGTATAATCAACACCGGTGCCGTGGTCAACCTCTCCTTCAGCTCAACAAAACTGTTTTCACAACGTTCATCCCACTCAAATGGCTGATCTTTTCGTGTGAGCTTGGTCATCGGCAAGGAAATCCGGGAGAAATTTTGAATAAATCTCCGGTAGTAACCAGCAAGACCCAGAAAACTGCGTATCTCAGCAACAGTTTCTGGCCTCTTCCAGTCAAGTACTGCTTCCACTTTACTGGGATCTACCGAGACCCCTTCTTGTGAGATAACATGGCCCAAGAATTTTACTTCTGGAAGCCAAAACTCGCACTTACTCAACTTGGCATAGAGCTGCTTTTCAAGCAATATCCCTAGCACAATTCTCAAATGATGCTCGTGCTCCTCCCTACTCTTAGAGTATATCAGAATGTCATCGATAAACACCACTACAAATTGGTCTAGGTATTGTCGAAAGACACGATTCATGTAATCCATGAATACAGCAGGTGCATTAGTTAGGCCAAAGGGCATTACTAGAAACTCATAATGCCCATACCTAGTTCTGAAGGCAGTCTTCTGTACATCTTCTACTTTCACTCGTAATTGATGATAACCCGACCTTAGATCAATCTTTAAAAATACACAAGAACCAGACAGTTGATCTAGAAGGTCATCGATTCTCGGGAGAGGATATTTGTTCTTAACGGTTATCTTGTTCAATTCTCTATAATCCACACACAGTCTTAGACTCCCGTCTTTCTTCTTAACAAACAATACTGGAGCTCCCCACGGTGAAACGCTGGGTCGGATGAACCCTTTTTCAAGTAAGTCTTCAATCTGCTTCTTTAGCTCTGCCATTTCATTTGGGGCCATTCGGTATGGGGCTTTTGATATAGAACCAGCTCCAAGCACAATTTCAATTGGAAACTGCACTTCCCTTTCCGGAGGTAATCCGCTAAGATCGTCCGGAAATACCTCAGGAAACTCTCTTACCACGGGTATACTTTCTAAAGTTTCTTCTATTTCTCCCTGCACGGAAAAGAATACCATATACCCCTGGCACCCCTTCTCTAGATATTTCTCAGCTTTAGCTGTTGAGAGGAAGTTTAAACTAGAATTCGCATTATCATCCTTATGGGAATTAGGATACACTATTTTCTTGTTTCCACAATCTAGCAATACATTATTCGCCGTCAACCAATCAAAACCCAATATGACTTCTAATTGGTAGAGTGGCAGACAAATCAAATCAACAGTAGACTCATACCCCTCAACAGTTATTACACAGTTCAAACAAGCCTCAGCTGTCACAACCTTGACACCCATCGGCGTCGACACAACCAAATCAAATGGCAGTTTATGAACATGTAACCCCAGGCGCTTCACACAGTCATAGGCAATGAAGGAATGACTTGCACCCGAATCAAATAAAGCTTGCAGTAAACTACCATTGATAAAGATTTTACCTTGAATCAGGTCGGGGGACTTCCGGGCTTCCTCGTGTGTCATGGTGAACACCCTGGCCCGATTCCTAGGCCTTTGCTCTGTCGGCGGACGTCTGCATTCAGTAGCAATGTGTCCCGGCTGTTTACAGTTATAACAAACTACTTGCCCCGTACATGTTCTGCCAGGATGTGCCCTCCCACAACGAGTGCATGTCAATATTGTTGGGGGTTTCTGATTATCACGACCCTCAGATTGATAAGGCTTCTTACCACTATCCTTAGCTGAGAACCCTTGTCCCTTCTGCTTTTGGGAAGTATTCCCCTTACTAGGCTCACTGCAGTTGTTGGTAGCTTTGGCAGGATACAAATCTCTCAGATTGTTTTCTGTGATTCTGCATTCTTCAACCGCTTTATTGAACTCAGTAAACAAGTGAGTGGCCAATCTCTTTCTCAGTTCTCGTCTTAAACCACGAATAAGCATGTCTGAACTAAATTCTTCGTCATCCATTCTCCGAAGATAGGAGGAATACCGTGACAACCGGACGAAACGGGACAGATACTCATCAAAGGTCTCCGTGTCTCCTTGTTTGATATTTAGAAATTCAGTTTCCTTCTCAAGCCTCACTGACTTGGGGAAATATTTCTCATTGAACTGTCGTTGAAACACTTCCCAGGTCAGTGGTATATTGCGGCTTTGAAGTGTTAGGGCGATATTCCGCCACCAACGGTCTGCATCCCCTTCCAACTTGTACACCGCTAATCGCGCTTTCACCTCTGATGGGCATTCAAGAACCTCGAAGATCTTCTCTAGTCTGTTCAACCAGTCTTCAGCTACTTGAGGATCAAATCTGCCTTTAAACACCGGAGGTAGATGTTTGCAGAATTTGGAGACCCAATACTGCAGATCTCTCTCATCACGGGCTGGCACTACATGTAACTCTGGGTTTGGTTCGGTGTGAGGAGGTAACTCTGGAGGTCGAATGGAGCCTTCAGCGGTTTCTTCGTGATGTGTGTCCTCTTGGGTCTCTTCGTGAGTGGACTGGCCGCGGTCTTCATTACGTTTTGCCCTTTCCTCTCTGAGCTCTTCTCTCAGCTCAGCTATCATATCTCTTTGATCACGAATCAACCCCATCATCTCCCGCATAGGGTCTGGTGGATTGTCATTAAGCACCACCTCCACTTCTGGTTCTACTCTTCTGTTTCTCGGGTGAACCATTGTGTCTTTCAATTCTACAATGATTCACCATGTCAGTATCATAACAAATGTATACACATAGTCCTTAAATCTTGTATATATCAGCAACCAGTAATAATACTCATGTGTATACCACAAACAAATCATAAGTCATTTTCTTATGACTAAGGCAACAAACTATAGTAACTATCCTAGCAAATCCTACCCTTGCCAGGAACTACAGCTCTGATACCAAAAATGTAACCCCCTACCTTAATAACCATATTTATAGTTCGAGAATGCATCATTAAGTTGAAATAGAGACCAGTGGTTAACTTAAAATTTTTCCAAAACTTGTTTAGTGCGGTCTCACGTTCACATCTCGAATATAATTGGTCTAACCAGTTCGGTTTCATTTATACATATCAGAGTGCAACCAAAAATTCCCGACAACGCTCAGGTTTCGTTACTTAATAAAGGGTTTACACGATTAGTTTCCCATACAGGGGATTACACAACACTATTCAATATATACAACATGTGCAACTTATCCCCAACAAAATATGACAACCAACTACCAAAATTAAAACTCCTAGCTAGAAGCTCTAACCGCCCTTCATTACTTGCTTTTCCTTTGAACCGCTTGCCCTTGCTGTAGGTTAGTCATTGGAAAGAATGAGATTCAAAAGAATCTCAGTAGTAACAATTCACTTATAACATGTACAATCACAAAGCATATAAGCAAATCACAACAACAACAACACAACGGCATTTCTACAACAGCTTTCGCTGCATTCACAATGGCATATTTCACAACAGCATGTATCACAACAGCACAACAACGATATTTCACAACAGCAATGTTACATCACGGCATATTCAATGAAATGACATACATGCAAGGCATCATACACATAATAAGAGAAAGAGTCACTACCTTGCTCTTTCCGCTCGTGCACTGGCACTGCTTTATCACGTGCAGGGCAAATGTCAAATCCTATAATTAGAATTACGGGCGACATGTTATTACTTAATCCAATTCTTTAATTCAAACACTCAAGTTGGTTATCATTAGGGATATTTAATCAAATCAACTAAGGAGTTAAAGTGGTCAATTAACCTAAAAGACCAATTCCTAACCCCAAAGTTCAACAATACTATATTATGCCATTACATCTTCAATTTTCGCATAAGAGACCAAATCTGCCAGAATTTTCTCCAAACTTTGAAAAATCATAACTAATTCTGTAAAAATTGAAATGAGGTGATCCCAAGTCCTATGGAAAGCTATTGAAGTCCTCTTCATAGGAAAAATATGAATCATTACTGGAAATCACCACACAATTCCAGAATTACACAAAGTCCCACACTGCTCCAGAATTAAATCCAGTTTCGACATCAAGCTTTGGGCAACCAGAACTCACAGCTCAAAAAACGAAATGACACAAAGTATATGTCCATTTTGAAGCTTGGAATGTGAACTTTAAGACTGGAAAGTTTCATAATTTTTAGAGATCATTTGGCTATCCAAAAACACCACACAAGTAGAGTACCTCGCTGGAATTCTGTTCAGGCTGAAAACCCAAATTTACACTTTGAGTTCCAATGACCCAAAATTCACAACCTAGGGCTATTCCCACATAATTTTTCGTGTAGAACACAATGGTAACATTAAAATTAACAAATTCCCACTCATTCTCCATGTCCTGTTTTGGCAGAAAATTCAAAATAAATCCCAACAATTACCAACTTCTAATTTCAGCATCAAACTTGTGTCACATGGTTTCCAATCATCATAAACCACCAATAACATAACCAAAACATCATGAATTACCCAAACCCTTGTTTAGGCAAAATCAGGGCAGATTTACACATGCCAAAATACTCATCCAACCAACACAACCAATAGCTCAAATTGATGCTAATACTCACCTCTTGCTTCTCCTTAAGTTCTTTCTTTGATTCTTCAGCTTTTGTTCTTGCAAGGTGGCTGAAAACTCCTCTTCTTCAAAAACAAAAACCATAGAAATGAAGCTAAGGAAGAGAGGAACAAAGTTTGTGAAGGACTCTTGAGCCATAGATGAGGTTAAAGAGGTGAAAATCCAAGATGAAACCCTTACCTTGTTCTTGTTTCTTCACTTGTTCTTTTTGTGTTTCAGCTGGCCGACTTAGAGAATGAGAGAGAGAGTGAATAATAATCAGTTTTTGCCTTCCCTTATCACTTAAAAAAACCTGACCGAAAAGTTGGACAAAAAGGAGAGGCAAATATGTGGTCCATATTTGTTCTTTCTTGCTAAAATCCTATGGTAATTTCTATGGTATAATTGATCCAATTTGGTCAACCTTTCTCTTTCCTACCCCTTCCTCACTTGGCCGACGTTTACTCCTCAAAAAGAAGAGGATGCATATTAATTAATTATTCACTTCCTCTCTTGTGATATGCCTTTGTTTTGGCCGAAATGTTTGACTTAGAGAAAGTGATTACATTGATCAAAAGCTCCATTTCTCTTGGCTCTTTGTTTTGGACGAAGTCCTCAAGAAAAAGGGAGAAGAGATGTTGACCAACATGCTCCCTTCTTGCTTCCTTCAAGTCAAGCCACAATTATTGACTTTTCAACTCTTTATTTTACTTGGCTAGAATTGCCTTCTCTTGGCTCTCTTCAATCATACGAAATAGCTTCTTGGAAGAGAATAATGATCTCTCAAAAATATTCTCTTACACCTCATTAATTAATATAATTTAATTTCCAAAAAAGCACATGATTAGTTGACTTCTATGTCATCTTTTCTAGGGGTACTTCTGTTATTAATCCCGCTATCTATTCTATACATTTAGCCCTTGAGTACATTTTGGGATATTACACAGGACACAATGAATACCTTTGAATGTGGATTGCACTCCCAACGTTCAAGTCAATATAACAATAGGTTTTACAAAGTGATAATTTAACTTTATCTTTATGTGCACTCAAAATGCAATAAGTGTGATCTCTTATTGTTGTGTGATATGATATTTGATGTGTGAATGGACTGATGATGATGAGTATTTATAGGTCATGAAGGGGTGCATCCTTGAAGTGGTCACTACTACAGAAGGGACTTTTAACAACCATTTTTTTGCCCTTTAGACGATTGTTTTCAGGGGGACGTCTATGTTAGTGTCATTGAAATTTCGAGAAAAGACAATTACTTTTAAACAGTCGTAGTATTAGAGATACAACGACTATTTTTCTCTAAAACAGTTGTTGTATCTTTTTTTTAACGTTTTACTGCTTACAACCCAGACAATTGGTGGGTTATCTCCATATTATTATAAGTCTCCCCCACGTCCATCTCCTAAACCATCCCCCTCTACTCCTCCATCATATGTCTACAAGTCCCCACCTCCTCCATCCCCTTCACCATAGCATCCATACTACTACAAGTCCCCATTTGCTCCATCCCCTTCACCATTTCCTCCATACTACTACAAGTCTCCCCTCCCACTGGCTCCATCTTCCTTGCCTCCATACTAGTAGATGAACCTATCCTAACGGGTTATTTAACCTGTATATTGCTATCTTTAAAAGAAAACACTAGATCAACAAACCATTCTCTCATGATTAACTCTCTAGCTTCCCCTATTACTCATGGAAGTGAAAATCACATGTGAATTTTTCAATCATGACATATAGCGCATATATCATCATAACATCATTTCAATGTGCAAACTTCAACTTTCAATGTAAATCATGACATGCATATGGCCAAAGAGATGATGACATGCTTCCATGAAATCCCTATTCTTCATCATCATTTTCCAAAGTGTTCTCTATAAAGCATAATGCCTTAACAAATTCAAAGTACTCATAAATAAGAAACTAGGAAAAGTATTCGAATATGCAAACTTATATAGCACTGTACAAAATCGTTGCACTATTTAAAAAAACCTCTACACATCATCACCCCTCTATGTGTTATAGAAGATGTCCTGAAAACAGGTCTTGAATCAAATTAATGTCTTCGATTGTGTAAGGGTCCTGATTACCAAAAATCTATGCGCAAAATGGAAAATATGTTGACATAAATAAATAAATTGAATGAAATAACTAACAATTCAATCACATGAAAAGAAATGAAATTCAATTGAGAATCAAGAAATGATCACCTGTTCAAAATTTGTAGTAAGGCCACTGAAAATAATGTTATACATACATAGTATAACATAGAAGCCGCACTCAGTGTTATATTAAATGAAATTATTTACAAACCTCATATCTAGGCTCTATGTTACACATCCCGCCTTGCATGTAAGACAACACCATCGTACTCATCTAACCACGTAGCTCACTCAACAACTCTTCTTTAAGCTCGTCTCGAAGTGATTGACGCATTTGCACTGTTAGTTCTGCTCGGATTTCCTCTCGAACCCTGACCACAAACTCCTAACTCATTTCACCATGCCTATAAACTTGTGAATCTCGTCCAAAGTATTTAGAGAGACCAACTCCCATTGACTCCCCTCTAACTTGACCAAGGTGATCTAGATTCCCAAGCGTTATTGCTAAGATGTCCATCCTTCCAGTTTGAGTGAAGGAACCCTATCTGCTCTGCTCTTCAAGGTCATCCTGTAGCATACAATTAATAAATAGAAAGTAATTACATGCATTCTTGTTAGGAAAATGAAACACACTTAAATATACTTGTTATTAAATACTCACAATCCTTTTAGCAACATCAACAACGACTAGATTTATATATTTTTCTCCCTTTATCCTCTCTGCTTTCCATTTTTTATGACACGGTGGAGGAGGTGGCGCCTGCACGACAATACTAGGATCTGCTCGGGCTGCTTCCTCCAATTTTTTCAATTCATCCTGCATCATCCTCTTTTCGAGCTTCCGATAACCCCCACACGACATCTAATGAGGATAGTTGTTTTTTGATCGTCTCTCTTTATTTGCTTGACTCAATTTCTATATAAACAAAGAATAATGATAACTGAGTTAGCGATGTCAAGTATGTTCAACTAAAGTGTTTAACACTGAGATGAACAAAATATACCAGGAAATTGGGATCCTACCGTGATGCCACAAACAACCTCTAGTCATTTGGAGAAAGAAACGAACACTCTTTGCAAGGATCCTCATGACTTGTTGGCCCTCAAACGTACTTGGTTGGGAGCATGGACTTGAAATCTTTCCATCGCTCACGAACCTCCCCCATCCAATGCTTGTACATTTGCCTCGTATTGGGAATATCATAGGTTTGCAGCAAAACAAAATATATATTAGTTATGTATGAAAAAATAGAAATAGAGATAGAGATAACAATACAACTTTAATACCAAAAGTTGATCCCAAATCATAGCCTTCGTCTCCTTTGAAACTTCCCTCCAAGTAGGAATTAGAATGCTAAATTTGCTCAGAACCAAAAAGCCAACGTAGCTATTGAACTTGTCTCCCTTTTTGTCAATAGGTTTTAAATTAGCATCAAATTCCACGTGAACCCTTGCCTGTTCTTCCTCATGACGTTTGACCAATAACTGTAGCTTCGTGCTTCCTCTAACCTTTTTCTTAACAGGTGAGCCAACAGAGTCGCCCGAATTTGAACGTGCCATGATCCTGCTAAGAAATTAATGTGACATATGATAAGTAAATTGAAATTACATGCACACTTTAAACAATTCAAAATCTTACTTTAAGTGTTTTCCCAGATTCCTTCACAATGATCAACTCTAGCTGCATATTCATTATCATCTATCAATTCCACTTCAGATGGCATACACGGATTTGTAGTGAAAGGCGGTGTGTCGTCAAGATTCAAAATCGGATCACCATCCTTTTGTTTTTTACTTTGGAGTACAATAGACAATTTTTCATTTGCTGGATCAATGACATAAAACACTTGTTTTGCCTGACTTGCTAGAATGAATGACTCATCTTTATAACCGACTCTTTCAATATCAATTGAGGTAAATCCAAATTGATCTATTTCAACAGCATTATTGTTAACCTACTTGCATTTGAATAAAGGAACTCTCAACTTAGTGTAGCTTATCTCCCATATGTCTTCAATAACTCGATAATAGACCATAGATGCCAAAATGGGGTTTTTGTCTTTCAAACTAGAAAAATGCATTGATTCTGCTACCACCATCATCCCACTATTTTGCATAGTACTTCTGTTATCCTGGGCTTTTGTATAGAAAGATTACCCATTTATATCGAAGCCACTCCAAGTTATGACCTCAAAACAAGGCCTCCAAGCTAACCATTTGATTGTCTTAGATACATTGGTCTCATGCACTATCTTATCCTTAAGCCATTCTATGAAAGTCTTGTTTTGCTCATTAGCTATCTGCATGTCATTTTTTCTTGGATATATCTCCTTTAAACTCTTTCTGTGTTCGGCTAAGTACAATTGAACTTCTTCCGTATTATTCAAGATATACAAGTGTCATTGCAAAACCTCTTCACGACGCATACTCTTCACTTTGAGCCCTCGTGTTCCCTTACTTGTACCCTTTTCATGACATAATTGGGCCTTTGACCTTGATAGATATTCTTTGCAAAAGTTCATAGTCTCTTCAACGACATATCTTTCCACAATTGAGGCTTCAGGTCGATAAGGATTTTTAGAATACCCTTTTAAGTTCTTCATGTATCACTCGAAAGGGTACATCCACCTTAGATAAACTGGGCCATATAGTCTTACCTCCCTTATCAGATGAACTATTAAATGCACCATTATATCAAAGAATGTAGGAGCAAAATGCATCTCTAGTTGGGATAGAATAGTATAACCCTCATTTTCCAATTCGTCTAACCTTGCAATGTTAATAACTCCGCTACAAATAGCATTGAAGAAACTGCACAACCTTGTTATCATGCTTCGCACATCATCTTTCATAATGCCTCTAATAGCTACTGATAATAATTGTTGCATCAAGATATGACAATCATGAGACTTCATTCCAACTAACTTCAAATCTTCCATTGATACAAGCTAGCTCACATTAGAAGAATACCTTTGTGGCACCTTAATGCCGTGCAAACACCCACACAAACTTCTTCTCTCGGCTTTTGATGATGTATGCCTGCTGGCTTCATATACGCTCTCTTACCATCATCTCTTAGTTGTGGATGCAGTCATTCTCTTATTCCTATTTCAACTAAGTCTAATCTCGCACTAATTCCATCTTTAGTTTTCCTTGCTATGTGCAAAAGCGTACTAACAAGGTTATCACATACATTTTTTTCCACATGCATCACATCAATACTATGTCTAACATCAAGACTATACCAATATGGAAGATTAAAGAAAATTGACCTCTTCTTCCGTATGTTCTTCTCACCCATAGTCTTTTGATTTTTACCAAAAGTGACATTGATTCTTTCCACCCTACTATAAACCTCGTCTCTAGTTAATGGCTTTGAAGTCAGTTCATTCTCCGACAAACCTTTAAAAGCCTTCTTGAGCCTACGGTACGGGTAGAACCAAGGAAGAAATCGTCTATGACCAAGATAGACCGTTTTTGTACCATGCTTGAGTTGATGGAATTGTATGCTTGCTTCACATATCGGACATGCTTTTTTCCCTCACACTATAACCTGACAAGTTCCCATATGCAGGGAAGTCGTTAATCATGGTGAAAATCATTGCACGTAGCTTAAACAACTGTTGCTTATATGCATCAAACACATCTACACCATCATCCCACAACTTTTTTAAGTCCTCTATCAAAGATGCCAAGTAGACATCGATATTGTTCCCTAGCTGTTTTGGTCCCGAAATCGTCATAGAAAGCATCATATACTTGCGTTTCATACACAACCAGATAGGTAAGTTGTAAATCACCAGCAGAATCGACCATGCACTATGTGTACTGCTAAAAGTGCCATAGGGATTTATTCCGTATGTGCATAGCCCAAGTCGAAGGTTTCTAGGCTTGTTGCCAAATCCGGGATACATTTCATCTACTTTCTTCCATTGTGGAGAGTCAGCCAGGTGCTGAAGGTATTTTCCATCACAAACTTTGTCATCATAATGCCATCTCAACTTCTTTGCTTCTTTCGCATTAGCAAACATTCATTTGAATCACGGTATGATTGGAAGATACCACAAAACATTTAAAGGTTGCTTTTTAATTGTCTCATCACCACACCTATTACCTTTCTTCACTTTGTATCTAGAAGTTTTACATTTTAGACACTCACTTAAGCCTTCATACTCATTTCTATATAATACGCAGTCATTAGGGAAAGCATGTATCTTTTTATACTTCATGCCCATCATAGATAATATTTTCTTGGCCTCATACATACGATTTGGAAGTGCATTATCCTCTGGAAACATATCACACAACAATTCAAGTAATAATGTGAAACTACTATCAGTCCACCCACAAGTTGCCTTTAAGTTGACCAAGTGCAAAATGCCTGACAAGCGTGTATACTTAGTACACCCAGGGTACAAAGGTGTCTCTGCATCACTCCGCACGCTATCATATACAGGCGATTGTGCAAAACATTCTACCTCAACATCATGAATCATTTTCTTCATTCTATCGTCATCACCAACCTCCAAAACTTCCTTCTCGTGGTATGCACAAGCGATTACTTCCTCACCATGCCATATCCACCTTGTATACCAAAAATTTATTCCATCACAAAATAAGTGATCTCGTATATCATTAATATCATGTAGACTCTCATTTAAACACTTCACACATGGAAAAAAAATACTTCCCATTTTTACTAGGCGCACTCATTCTAGCAAATTTAATAAACTCTTCTACCCCATTCTCATATTCTTCACTAGTTCTCAAAGCATTCATCCAACGGTGACCCATTTTACTACCACCTATACCATTTTCAACAATACTCAATTTTAGACCAATTGTCATTATGATATGAATATGGATCAAGAAAAGGGATGCCTTGCTCATTTTTTAAAAATTTCAGCAGCTTTTGTGCTAAAAAGTAAGACATCAAAAAATTCAAACAACAGCCCAATTAACAAGCATTGAACTTTGACATCAGTATATATTAGGTCTATCCAAATAGATTTAAGAGCTTTGGAACTATAAGCCTCATAGATAGCAACATTTCCCACAAGGTACAAAACCATGGTGTGGGGTTTTCCCAAACATGCACTAAGGCTTAACCACATGGAATAATTGTTTAAAAGTGATGGAAGATATCTCATAAGTCATAAAAAACTTACCTACGGAGGAAAATGAAGCACTTAAATGCCATGTATAAGAGGCCAATGAACGTGGGTACATGAGCTGACAAGTTAAAGGCTCTTAGAATACAGGGAAATTATATTGAAGAAGATGAAGCTAGAACCACCTATAATTCTTAGTTCACTCAGTTCAAGACTTGAGAGTTTTTGAAAAGTTAGAGGCATGAGCTTCTTATTAATCAGGATGACAATTTGATCGTAGGTGTAAACTAAAATATATTTTATACTTTTCCCAATATTTTATACACAACTTTCCTAACTTATTTTGAATTGGTTATGATCTTCTGATTCTTTTTGACCAGGGAAAAAAAATCTCATAATTCTTGAATTATTTGTGTGCTTCTTTGACCTCAATCTTCCCCTAAGAATATGAAATTAGTCCTTCGATAATTGTTGTGTTTGATTAATTTGTTCTCATTTGAATTCAAAGAAAGCAAGTTTCACATGTTCACATAAGATGTTATATAATCAATGGAGAAATTAGGTTAAGTGACATTGTATTTGTCTCAAAACTTGGATTACACATGATAAAGCACCCAAGTTTTGATAGTGACATCTAACAACATGTTCCACAAGAGAAATGCTTGACCCTTCTCATATAAGGATTTTTTTTTATCCAAGCCGAATTCAATCAGCAAGCTTTGTCATTGAGAAATAACGATGGTATTGAGATACAAGTATTTATAATATAACAATAATACATCTATTTCAATTGATACAGAAAAACAAAAAAAAATTTTGACAAGTAATTAATAACAATTTTTCCTGGTCCCAATTATAGAATAAAGTAGGTAGATTTAAAATATATAGGTTAATGATCAGAATGTTTATTTTATTTTTTAGTTATTCTCCTTTCTTTATTATTCTTTAATAAACTATCCTTTCAAAACTCAGTGAAAAACAATGGGAAGGAATGCGGTAGTTGCAAATCCACGAAACAGAGAATCAGGGAAAAAGAGAGAAGCCCATAGACAGCTTATTCATTGAATCTTCTGAATAATTAGTGAAAGTGACTACTTATGGTTTTGGGTAATGAATCTGGGGGTCAGGTCACCAAAAATGAAATCAAAACTGAATCTCTGCTTTTAAACTAACAATTCCATCAGCTAGCTATTGTCTTTTAGTTTTGACCTCTACAAATCATTCTTATGTAAGTGAATATCTAGTCTGCTAACATTAAATTTCAACTCTGTGAACGAAATATATGCAAGCAGTCAACTTTAATTTCCAACACAAACATAGAACAGACTAGGCCAAGAATGTACAAGAGGGGATTCAGGGAATTACCAAGAAAAAGAAGGGAGAGTTCACGCCTAAATTGAAAAAGAAGAAGGCAGAGAGCAGCACTGCAGAGAAGCAGGATGCAACAGAGGCGGCTGAAGGGGGTGGGAGGCCGAAGAATGCTATCTGAGAGACCCAAGGAGAAGTGACTGGGGGCGCGACAGACCAAACAGAAAGGAAGCTAAGGGATCGAGTGACAGAGTGCTAGCTGTAAGCAAGGTCGGACAGGGGGCGGGAAAGGGAAAGTGAGGGTCAGAAGTGCGCGCCTAGCAATTATTTGGGCAAGTTTCAACGACTGCTATCAATAACATTCGTTGAAACATTGATTTCAACGATTGTTATCTATAACATTGGTTGAAATCACCACTTTCCATGACTGTTCTTCAGAACAGTCGTTGAAAGCTTTGTTTCAACGACTGTTCCTTTTAATAGTCGTTGAAGATTATGTTTCAATGACTGTTTTCTTAAGAACAGTTGTTGAAACATTTTCTTGCATTTCCCAACTTCTTTTCTACTACTGTTATTTGAAAATAGTCATTAATTAGTGTTGTAAATTATCCTATTTGTAGTAGTGTGGTGCCTCAACACCTCTTCAATTAGAAACTAAAGAGACATAACTTTAGTGGCTTTAGTGTTATAACTCATCGCACAACCCTGCACATAAATATTTTAATTTATAAGAATATGACTTCACGAAAAAAAAACACATTTCTTTATTTTTAAGTATTCCAACATTCCTTTTCTGGCCAGCTGCAGCTTTCTTCCTTAAATTCTGAGTAATTACTTGTCGGATCTCACTATTTGGGTTGCTCCATTCCATCTCACCCATGGGATCCATTTTCCCTCCTCATCATTTTGATGAGCAGGGAAAGCTAGTCAGATCTGGACTGTCCATATCTGTTCTAGATGGTTCACATTTCATTTTTTTAAATATGATTTTTAAATAGAAAAAATCATTTTTTGAAAAAATGTTAGTTAAGAGATTATTTTTATTTTAGATTCTCTACCTATCAAGATAATTTTTTTAAAAAAAATAAAAATTTAAAAAAATGAAATCTGGACCTTCCATTGCATATCTGGACAGTCCAAATCTGGCTAGCTTTCCCTCCTCATCAATATGATGAGCAAGGAAACTGGATCCCTCTCACATGTTGGGACAAAGATCTCCTACAAACTTGGGCTTTCATTCTTCCTCACAGTTAAGATGCTGAAAACGGCAAAAAAGTTAAATTAATAATTAGATGTAATTAAAATATTATTATTACATTGATGGTCAAATTTCTTACGTTCCCAAGCCTATCATGTACAATTACTGTATATTATCATTCTCAGTACTCATGAGGGGACGACGAACTATTTGACCTCGGAGAGTTCATATATTTGGAAGACTACGTACGTAAGGCTAAATCTTGAAATCATAAAAATTTTTACTAAATGAGAACTTTAAAGGTTTAAAATATTTCAAAATGTTGTGAATTGCACTGCTGGGCTGTGTTGTTTCACTCCCATTTTTGTCTATCACTAATAAGGGAACAACAATCACATTCACACAATACTCTTCCATCACAATTGTTTTTTTTTTTTCAAAAAGCATATTCACCCATTAGTTAATCACATAATCAATTCACATTAGTGTAGTGAAAAATGAAACATAAAAGACAAATATAGCGCACACAGAGTAGCCTAACAATTGGTAGTACTACTCAGGAGGATACTGTAGTTAAATATCTAAAGCATATTGCTAACAAGTTCAAACTATACTCCTCCATCCCAATTCATCAAAAAAAAAAAACAAACAAACAATCAAACACATTCGAACAATAATCCGATGAATTTAGAAATAGTTCAGTGAAAATGAAACATTAAGACTAATCAATACAAGACGGAAGATTATGCGGATAATGAGCTAGCAAGTTCAAATTTGGAACAAATAAAAATGCCTCTTTAATCTTAGAAATATGTTATGCTATAAGCGGCTATATGTTATGCCCCTAAAATCTGCCGCAAGAGTTAAATTAAATAGACCATGTGGGATAAAATTCAAATACAAAATTATTTAAGAAATTATTATTTTTCCCATGAATGCATTTAATCCTATTAAAAAAATAAAAGGCATCCTTGCTCTCTGGTCATGTATATATAAAAAGATTAAAAGTACGATCCATATAAGGGAATAAACAAACCCCCCCCCCCCACCCCTTCACAAAGACACACAACCACGTCTATGAGCTAAGAATATAGTGTTTTTCTCTTGTTATTCCTTTATTGTTATCAATGTTTGATTAAATATTTATCTATTTAATGAATTAGATAAATATTTAAACAAACATACATAAAAATAAAGAAATAATGAGGGAGCACTACCTCTGAAGGTGGAGATGGGTGATTTCATAGGAGGGGCAAAGGTTTTAATAAGGGAGAACTAAACAGGGGTTAACGAACTAATGCCGAAGATGATTCGCATACTCCTGCTCATGGGTTTAAGAACCGGACCGGACCGGACGGTCCGACCGGTTGGACCGTTAGCTGGTCAAGAGGGCGGGCCGGGTTACTACGTTGAGCCGTTTTCGCTATGGGACCGTTTTAGACCGTTTTTGAACCGCTTTTGGGCCGGGAACCGTTATTGGGCCGGAATCCGGAACGGGTTTTTAAGAACCGGCCGGCCCAATAACTCACTTTACAAAAAAAAAACCCTGAATTTTTTTTTTTTTATAGTTTTGATGCTGGAAACTGGAAAGTTTGCAAAGAAAAAAAGAAGCTTAATATAGAAAAATACAGGTATATTGTTTAATCTCATATCTGTATTATGTGCATCTTTTTATTCTTAAATGATAAATATGTTCTCGTTCTTCTCAAATGGCTCATGGCTCATAAATCTACATCATCTTGTTTGTTATTTTAAAAATGTTAATATATTTCATATATATATATATATATATATTTGCTGGGTAGTAGGATAAGTGCTTCAATCTATCTTAGAGTTAAATGTATAGGTTTAGAATTGTTTAAAAAAAGAAGAACATATTAATTGAGTTATTTTATTTTAATAATTTTATACTAGAAGAGCATATTAACATAATCAGATTTGTATAACCCTTGAGTGATGGATATTTTAAGCATTTATCCTGATAGGTGACAATTGATAAGATTTTTAAATGGTGTTTTGTGACTTTACTAACTTCATATGAAGTTAGACTAATGACTAATTATTGTAATATATATATATATATATATATATATATATATAATATTTTTAAATTTAATCATTACATTACCGGTCCGGCTAAACGGCTCAACCAGTCCAACCGGTTGAACCTTGACCCGCTAACCTTTCCGGCTCGACGTCCGGTCCGGCTTTTAAAACATTGTCCTGTCCTGCTAATAGTCTCTCCTAAATACGAGTATTATGTTATTTTTATACTTAAATATTTTATTTCATATTTATCATTTATTAACTTTTTTATTTCTTTTTCACAGCAGAAAGTGGGAAAAACTTAACATTAACAATCCAATCCCAGACCCATAAAATACACCTGACGAGCATGAAGGCGTATAATGCATTGCGGTTGTTGATATTGTTTCTATTTTGAAAAATAATGTAAACACCCAAAATTATCTAATCACAAAGACGGCTAGTGAGTCTAGAGACCTGAACAGCCAACATATTTGATAGAATCGCGATTGTTATTAACTTTAATTACCATTTATCTGCACTTTAAAGCAAATAAGATTAATAAAATACTTAAACAATCATAAACAAAACATAATAAAAAGAGAGACACAGAAATTTAAAAGAGTTCACCAATGATCAAGCCAGAGGACCTCCATACTCCGCAACCTCACCAAACCTCAAGAGGAATGATGACAGTTAAATAATAGTTTATATATAACAAATTAGGGGATCTCAATAGAGTGACCCTTATACAATTACATAAAAACTAGAGATTCCTCTTTTTTTACAGGAACTGATTTGTTTGAGATGCTAGTAGAGGCTCATAATGGAAAGTATATAGGTGAAACTTTGGTTGTGCAAGATATTATTTACAAACTCAAAACTTGAGCCCCCTATAATGCCACCTCTGCCTTATAATGATGAAGCCCATGATGATGATGATGCCGCCGCCACCGATGATGACCCGGGATCATCATCAAGAAAGCCGGTATCATAATGAGCAGTGGCAGCTGGAAAAGTACTAATGCCCTCAAATTTCAACTTTGTAAATACTGTCCACAGAACAATCAAAGTTCGACCTCTATATCTCTTTCAAAGTGAGTGTCACCCAACATTTCAGATTAATTAGTGTCAAATACATTAAAAAACTTAAATCTATGAATATTTTGCTGAGTATCATGGTTACCCTATTCACAATCCCAAACCTATCATAACCCATCATTTCATTGTCGTCGTTCCCCTTGAGGTAATTAGTTGTTTCTACCACTTCCTTTTGAAGCTGTAAGATCCGACAATTTGGTGCAAAACTAGAAGAGTGTTGCAGTAATTGTCAAAAAAGATTAGGATTAAGTGATGGTTTTCGAAAAATAGATTCATCCAGAAATATCCCTCGTCATATATCCATGGTTGCCACGTCCCAAGCTTCAAGACCTTGAACTCAATCTATGAGGTTATTAATTAAGTTCGAATGAAGGATGTCAACACCCATTTCCATTTCGATATACAGAGAGTAATAGAGACCAAGTTCCACAAGCATACAAAAAAGTATATATATACTGATAAAAGTAGTTGTTTACAATCCACAGTCATCCATACAGAATGTGACAATATTCACAACTATTACAAAGTATCCAAAAGTGTTCAAAACATAGTCTAACTATAACCACGAACTTTAACTTTGCCTCAAGACATATGCCAATCACTTCCTTGTGTCTACGCCTTTTCCTTTTGATCCACTGGCACTCGCTGTGATGTTTGGTTTAGAAAAAGGGGTGAGATTCTAAAGAATCCCAATAGAAACTTGTTATCGTTCATATAAAATGCGAAAAGTAAATATGAAACGTGCCATGTATGCACCAATTAATGAACAATATAAACACATCATCATCATGTATACATGAGTAGGGCCCAGCCCCACTAATCGTATACCGGTTGGATTCTCACCAACTCCCAGCGTAAGTGCAACTCTGGCACTAACTGCCCTTCTCTAGGCAAACCATGTTGATTAATAAAGTACTAACAATGGCATCCACACAATCATATAAACCATGGCATGATGTATGAAGGATAATGTTCCTACCTTACAGCTCTATCAACCCCTTATCGTGTGCCTCGTAAAACATGTCAACTTTCGGCCGCCCACTTGGTCCTAAAATATTAAATGTATAAGAAATAGGTCATAACCTATCCAAGTATCATTTTAGACACTACCATAGTGTTTCTTGTGGTTATATTAGCCTATGGTGAAAATTTACCAAAATGCCCCGGGATCCAAACTCGGCCTCGTTGTACCCAGCCCGACTGTACTATTCCCAAAGTTTTAACTAGGGCTATTATGATATATTTTTGCCCAAGGAATTCATTTCCTAGCTCAAAATTACCAAATTCACTATCAAATTATAAAATTGCCCTTGACAGTCTTACTTTTAGGGTTTATGGGCGTTTTCATAATTATGCTTTTTCAGGCTTTTCCAAAAAAGTGACCAACTGTAACCCCACCTAATTTTCCCTCCTGAACTCAATGGAATCATCAAATAATTGAAAATCCAACTTCTTCCCCCTGGAATAGTGCTGACCTAAATATGGCTTAAAAAAAAGAAAAACTGCACTTTGAGATTTAACCCTTAAAACTTATGCCTTTCTACTTCTAATCCATTATTTAACCATTTAAACACATTCTAACCATGATTTAAAGAAATTTGGGTAGCATAACCCCTTAAGGTTAGCACTTTCCAAATGTACAAACTCAACCAAAACTCACCAAATCTAACCATAAACATCAACAACAACAACATACTAGTATGGATTTTAGATTTATGAAGTTACCTCTTAAGTTCTTGAACTTTCTCTCTCCAGGCATCCTCCTCTCTCTCTCCTTGAGCTTAAGATGAGCTTGCTAGACCATGGATTCCATAGAGAAGTGTTTAGAGAAGAATTTTATGCAAGATTAGAAGAAAAACCCTTAAGAAATCATTACTTACCTTAATCTTTTTCTTCTTCGTTCTCTCTAAGCTTAAGGTTTCATAAGCTCTCTCTCTCTCTCTTCTTTCTTGGTACTTAGGACGAAATGGCAAGAGAAAGATGAAGGAAGAGGCTTCATAAAAATCTTACATACACCTTTTCTCTTATTTAATAAATGGTAGGAAATTGTTTTATGACATCACACTTGTACTTAAGCTTATCTCCATCCAACTTGTGTCTTAAGGTCCATTTGCATTTGAACCAATTTCCTCTCTTTTCCCTCTAGCCCAACACGCCCAAAGGGTCCTTAAGAAACCAAATGGACTTTCATTCCATTTGTCTTAAGCTTTCTTGTTCCATGAAATAATTTCTTAAGGTATTTACAGATGTGCTCATATCCAATAATCATTGTTTATTCCTCTTGACTTGGATTAATGACACTTGGCATATCTTAATCCCAGCAACTATTTTTCCCTCCCATTTCCTTAAGCTAGGCGAAATTTATAAGGAGAAAGGGAATAAAAATTGTTCCAACATTTTTCATAATTCCATTAATTGATTTTGCACAAGTTCCTTCCAATTTTATAAATCTTGATTTATTTGACTAAGAATATTCCAAATGTACATTCTTCTTTATTTTCCTTAATTATTTTACCCATTTTCTCATGAATATGAACATTTTTAAAATTCATAAATTTCAAATTCATGAATATTCACCTTTTTATTGAATTTCAAATAATTACAATATATTTGGTGAATATAAAATTTGGGGTGTTACAAAGGACCTTGAAGTTCATTGTTGGAGGAGCCCTCAGACATTTTCTTTCAAAAATAAAGATATAATATGGGAGAGCTATCTTCTGTTTAGTACTCCACTGAGCTGCTATTAGTCTCCTATTAATATTAATTACTTCGTTAGTTTCATTCTATTTTATTTAATCTTAACAATGCAATCGCATACCCACAAAACTGAGGAGTTGACTAGTGAGTCTTAAGACCTGTATGTGTTCAAGAATCAATCATAATGCGCTCTGTTGCTGTTTGCCGGCCAACACATTTGATGAAATTGTTATTGTTTTTAAGATCAATTACAATTTTCTGCACTTAAAATAAATAAGAAAATTGATAAATAGCAAAGATTAGATAAAATATTGCAACAGGCATAAAAATAACATAATAACAAGCAAGACGATAATCTAAAAGAATTCACCAACCTGCACTTGATTCTGTGAATTATGCGTCCCTTTAAGGCCACAACTGTAAATAAGAGTTTGGTTTTTTTGGAGGCTTCATGGTCCCCCTCAAGATGGAAACACAAACATAAAAGTTACCCAGCAAAATTTTTTCAAGAAAGTAACAAGGGTATTTGAAAATTATTTTTTTAAAAAAAGAACATTTTGAATTTTTTTGTAAAAAAATAACATGTAGGTACTGCAAACTAATTGAAAGAAAAATCATATAATAGGACAGTGGTGTATACAGTTTGAGTAGTATTATAGTATGAAGCGAAATTGCACCGACGTTTTAGCTTGTTGCTCCGATCCTCTAATTCATGGCATATATCCAAAATGAGCAGATTTTTATACCCTAATGAAAGACATAGAACAGGAAAAAGTCAAGTGAAAACAACTTTTGAAAATGTTGGCAATTTAAATTTCCAGCATTTGAAAGCACAACACTTAACATTTGTAAAGCTTCAAGATTTGAGGAGAGATTTTGTGGGTAATCACAAAGTCCATATTTTCTGAAAAGTAAATGCAAAAAATAATCATTAACCCATTGAAATGTACTCTTTTTGCTTTTACAACAACATGCTATCAGTATCAGTACTGAAACATTGCCTCCGGAATGTAAACCTCTGTTGCACTTTTCCGAACACTTACCTTGAGAATCCAATGCTCCACGGACGCAGTGAGCGATGACCGAAGGATGAAGTGTTGGCTTTAATAAACCTGAGGTGTGGTCTCGGTCTCAACAACAAAAATGAAGACACAGAGGGAACCAAAAGAAATTACTTTGTGTGGAGAAAAATGGGAGAATTATTTATTTTAATAGATCCCAAAAAGAAGGAATTTAATGACAACAAAGTGTCAATCGGAAACATAAACCTACTATTATTGCATTCTCTTAAGTTGCTATCGAATTTCTGAGTGATTAAATATTTTTATTCCCAAAAAATTAGGGAATTACTGTAAAGTTCCAAAATTACTCTCTCCGTCTCTATTTATAAAGTCTTATTTTTTGAATATATGTTTCCCTTTTAATAAGATATTCTTTTATTTTCTCGGAACAATAAATATATTTTTACTCATTTTAGCCTCAGTTAATTCCATACATTATAAGCATTAATTAAAATATTAACTCATTGATTTTATTCTCTCACATCAGTTTTTCTCAATACATTCTTTTTAATCATTTTTCTTATTATTACTCTCTCTCTCTCTCTCTCTCATTCATAAATAAGGGTTTGTTCGGAAAAAAAAATATATCATTTACATATTTATTATTTTTAACTAATTTTAACTTTTTTTAACATCGCAATTTATTTAAAAGGATTTATATAACATATACAGTGACGGAGGGAGTAGTAATTAAATTCCTTTCTTGAACCTCATAATAATTCTCTCAAGAAATTACTGTGTAACAAGCCGAATAAATTAAATCAGTATCGAATTCTACTCTAACATATCAATTATCTAAATTGTGTTTTTCTTTTGTTTTCTTTTTATTCTTTAGTTCTTTCTTCTTATTTTTTATAATGAAAAGTTTGTTTAAGTTCTTTGTGCATAACAACTTTTTAATCTAGATTGTATCATTGCAAAGTCTTCAAGTATTTGAGAAAAATAAACATGTCAAGATCATTTTGGTCGAACACTGTGAATGAAGTTGCAATAACATCAGGGCAGTAATCCTCCTTGTTTTGGTACTTTCTTGCTTCTTTTCTTTATGTTTTTTATGGATATTTTTTCATGGAATTGCAGAGGCACAGCCTCAAAATATTTTCTAGGTAGAGTTAGAGACACTCTTCAGGGTAGGAATGTTAAAATCCTTATCCTAAGTGAAACTCATGTTAGTGGGAAGAGAGCAGACAAGATTATCTAGAAACTTGGTTTCAATACTTGGATAAGACTGGAGGCCACAGGATATGCCAGAGGAATCTGGATATTATGGAATGCAGAAGAGCTTCATGTGCATTACATAAACTCTGCTACTCAAGTGGTTCATGTTAGAGTTACACTAGCGGACAATTCAAGCGAGTTCATTCTGTCTTGCATTTATGCTGAACCCAATTGTATGTTGAGACAAAACTTATGGGAAGACCTAGAGAACTTCAGCAATTCAGTTATAGCTCCATGGTTTGTGATAGGTGATTGTAATGCTTATTTATTAGAGGAAGATAAAAGGGGTGGATCTAAGCCTAACTATAGGTCTATGAGACAGTTTGAGGAATGCGTCAAGCGGTCACAACTGATTGAGGTTGATGTCGTTGGAGAAAAATTCTCATGGTAACGGAACCTTCTCAAGGAACGGATTGATTGGGCCTTCATTAATCCAGAGTGGAATCAGGTCTACCCTTTATCTAAGGTCCATCATTTAAGTAGGTTTGGGTCGGACCATAGGCCTATTCTTTTTTACCAGTCTCCTGAGAGAGTAACCCAAAGACCAAAACCAACTTTCAGATACTAAGTTGCTAGGTTTCTTGAGGAGGGTTTTGATGAGGTGGTAAGACAAATCTAGAAAATGGACCAGTGGCTCGAGAAAATTACTAAATTTGTTCATGATGCTCTGGAGCGGAACAGGAGAAAGATGGGTATTATTGGGATGAAGAAAAAGAGGATACTTCAGAGGATAGAGGGAGTAGAAAGAGTGAGTGGACGACGGGATAATCAATATCTAGTCCAAACTGAAAGGCAATTGTGGAAGGAATATAATAAGGTATTGGCCCAAGAGGAATTAGTGTGGTTCCAGAAATCAAGGTGCAACTGGCTCAAGTAGGGAGATAAAAATAGTAAATATTTCCATTTAGCCGCTATGATAAGGTGTAGAAGAAACGGGATTGAGGCACTTAAAAATGATAATGGAGTATGGATTGATGATCAAGATGAATTGAAATCTATCACCCTATAGTACTATATAGAGCTCTTCAAGAGTGAGGTGCTACATTCATTCGTTGTTCACTAGAAATGAGTTTCCATACTTAACTACGGAGGAGAGGTGTGATCTTCACTCGAGGATTACAAAGGAGGAAATCAAGAACACAGTTTTTGACCTAGGAGCTTCCAAGGCTCCGGGGCCAGATGGAATACAAGCAGTGTCCTATCAAGAGTATTGGAATTTGACAAGGGATTCAATTTGTAAGCTGGTGGATAATTGCTTTGAAAACCCAACTAAGTCAGTGAGATCATTGATACAAACATAAGTTTGGTAGGTGGTTTCAGCCACGGATCATTGATCGTATTGCATGTGCTCACCCACCTCGTGAGGAGAGGGGAGAGAATATCTTTTACTGTAAACTGTCTTCAGATGGTCGATTTTCTATTAGTTCTGCATATTATTTTCGTTTTGCAGTACTCATTGTACAGGAGAACCATTCTGGAAGAGCTTATGGAAATGGAGTGTTCCTGAGAAGATCAAGTTTTTCATATAGTTATTTGCGCATGGACGAGCTCATATGGCACAACTACAAACCCAAAGAGGACTAAATGATTCAGCCACTTGTCCTTTCAGATGCAACCAAGTTAAAGACTCAATGCATTTACTTAGAGATTGTGTCAATGCAAAAGAGAGATGGATATTTGTAGTGAAACCAACCATATGGGATACTTTCTCAACCTTATAGGGCATGGAGTGGATAAAATGGAATCTCAGGAATGACGCGGCAGAGATTTTACCAAGAAGATTTGATGGGCTACTCTATATAGATACATTTGCTGGGATATATAGGTCTCTAGGTAAACGAAGCTGTTTAAGGAGGATATTGAAGGGGACTACAAGAATGCTTACTCAAGTCTGTTTAGGGTTAGCTGGGATCAAGACCTCAATTCACATTGTCATTTTTATACTCATCAGACACTACATAGTATGGAAAGGACAATCAGACAACCGAGCTATATTACCTTTGAGGTAGATGGTTCATCCTGGAATCAAGATAGTGAGGAAGTGGTAGTGTCATTCAAGGAGTTGAAGGAAGGTGGATTGGTGGCTACATGTGCAAGCTGACCTTTGTTCCCCCAACCCTAGCCAAAATCATTGCAATCATTCAAGGCCTTCAAATTTGCTGGAGCAGAGGATCTAGGAGTATCATTTTGTTTACTGATTGTATTGAAGCTATTAATTTGCTAACAAGAGGATGTGATTATAATAATTCCTTCTATGATGTTACAGTTGATGCTAGACTGTGGCTGGCTGAAAGCTAGCAGGTGTTGGTTTGTCATATATCTAAGGAGAACAATACTCTTGTAGACTATTTAGCTAAGTCTGCTCATGCCATTGTGGGAAATTTTGTTTTCCTTGATCATCCACCATCTTCTTACCAGGAGACGATTGATAATGAAGGATAACGTTTCCTTATTAGGATTTGATTGTATTACACAATTAGTCGTTTTAATGTATTCTAGTTTCCATTAAAAAAAAGTTTCAATAACATTTTTTTCTCCAAGCATTGATCATAACCCTAGTTATACTACCTTGACATAATACAATATATATATATATGTATATATATATATAGAACTTTCAAGTTCCAATATTGTAAATACTTCAAAAAAAAATATACTCAGTGTAGTTGAATAAATGAAATGCAATTAAAATGTTCAATATAAATTTTGCAACACAATTGTATTTATCATATATAACCCTAATTAATAAGGGGATTGCAAATGAATGAGCATGTGTGTATGATATGACAAGGAAAACTGACAACATAAACGATTTATTAATTTAACAGCCATCTTACTTAGAGCTTTTTGCTATGACAAGGAACCAACACTATAAAGGCAATCATAGTAGGAGGAAACTCTCACGGATTGAAATAAAAAATAAGACTACTACTACAACAACATTATTAACTTACTACTGTGGTCTCAGCTACCCAAATGCCTTTTTAAAATACTTCTCTAGTACTTAATATAAGATATATTTATTTAATTTGATTCGGTTAAAGAAGTTAGTTGAGTTAGTTTTAATATGACATGAATTTTTTAAAACACCTTAGCTATCTACCTTAATTCTCTTATTCTCTCTCCTTCTTGATTATGGTTGAAGTTAAATTAGGAAAAGATTGACAAATTTGAAAACTATGTCTTATATTTAAGACCAAGATTAACTCCCCAAATATGTCTTATATTAAAGATCAAAGGAGTATATTTTTTATTTTTACACTAACTCTTGTTTGTAATATATACTACCTTCGGTACTAAATCGACCTGATTTATTTGTAGTTTAGGTTTGTCCATTTCCTTCAAATGCTAGCTAGGATGCTAAAGCTAGGACTGAAGTACGAAATAGGGAAAAAAGAGACTAATAGCATAAACACGAAAATAACAAAGGGATTCCCCACTAATTGATCACTTTTAAAGGGAGGAAGATATATAAGTACTTTTGAAATATGATAATCCCAAGATGGTACCTCGAAAGGTCTTAATTCCTATGAAGAATTCGAAGACTATTTCATAATAAAGTTTTTTTAATGATCTAATTGCCCTTATGTGAAAAAAAGAAACTCCTACTATCTTTGTTGTTGTTGTTATTGCTTTAGATATTGTTATTAAAAACCATTTTCCATTTCAATGCATATCAAACATATCAGAGCCTGTTTGGATCGCGGAAAATGGTAATATGGAATAGGAAAATGGAGATTTTCCAACTGGCGGCGGGCGTTTGGATCAAATTTCCATATGAAAACATTTTCCCGCCTTTGCCAATTGTCATGTAGATGAATGAAGATAGGTTCCCACAAAAAAATGGTGGGAACCCATTTTCTAGTGCCTGAGGAAAATCACCAAAGACCCAAATGCCCTTGATGTGATGGTGGATTTCATATAACTTGGTGAAGGTGCTGAGGGCAATTCACACATCGAACCTAGAGAAAATGAAGGGAGCTGAAGAATAACGAGGGCGAGAGGCTTTTTCTGGCGACGAAGCAGCATATCTCGAAGAACATGTGGGCTCCGCTGATGTGGTTGTTATGTTCTTGTTTGCGTTGAATGTGATGCACCCATAGTCCCTGGTTGTTTGTGTTGAGCTAAGGGAAGAGGCCCTTGCTCGCCAGAGCTTATTCGGAGTAGGTGGAGGTGGTATGCACTCCATTGCTGGGAGAAATATTGATTGAATACAACCTGACCATGAAATACCCATATGGTGAACGTGGCTAAATCTGTGATATTCCATATAAGGGAAGCAGTCTTGACCAGATGTGGTTGTTGGGTACAATGATTAAGAGTGAAGTTAGATAACCATGAGCAACTCATCATATAGATGTGGTTAAATTGTTCATTCATTCATGTATAACCGCAAGCGACTGATGGATATCTCATTGTTATTGCTCTGTTACTTTATCAGGAAACAGGGGCAAACAGAGTGCTAATTTCTTATTAGCTCCACTCATTAAAACTCAAAACAAAGGGTTATTTGATCCAAAGTTCTAAATGGAAGTGAAGAAAATAAGTTCTAAATGGGCAATTTCATCAAATGTCCTGAACCTACTTCTTTTCCTAGCTCATACTTCACCCCAATATTCTTTGCATATCCAAAGCTCTTGTTAATAGAGTGAGACAATGGAAGCTCACTGCTCTATCTCATTTATTTTCATCTCCCTACCAAAGCATTGCCCAATTCTTGCTAACTTTTGAATCTCTCCCTGTTCCTGTGCCTATGTTTATATTAGTATATATTTAAATTAAATTTAAAATATACACACATACGTATATTTCTTCATAAAAAAATAAGTTCAAACAAAAACATATTTTTCTGTGAGCGAGTGGTTGTGTGGACAGTGACAAAACCACCGAAATAGACCAAAGCAAGATTGTATTTTTTGATAGAAGGATCCAATTTGAGCTGAAGATTTGCTATGAGCATTGATAGAGATGCTAGGAAAAGGAAGCTTGGGAACAATGTAGAAGGCAGTGCTCGGTGATGGATGTATCGTCACGGTTAAGAGACTTAAAGACGCAAATCCATGTGCCTAGAATGGGGTTCGAACGATATATGGATGTGATCAAAAAGCTTAAACACCCCAATATTGCGAGACTCAATTTTTCTGATGACGATGCTACATCTTGAAGAGTATAGTTGTTTTGGTCACGCGTAACCTAGAGTGACCCATCACATGCATGTGGTTGAAGTTGTTTTCATTCATTCATGTATGACCACAAGTGATCGGTGGGTATCTCATAGTTATTACTCTGTTACATTATGAGAAAATAATGTTTTTAAAATAACGTTTTAATATAGAGGCAAAATAGTCTTTTGGTCATTTTCCTATCTCATTTTCTTCCAACCAAACAAAAATTTTCTTACCAATCTCTTTTCTTTTCCAATGCGAACCAAACGCGTCGGTGACAAAATATTTTCCCCTTCCTTTCCATTCCTTTCCTTTATTTTCCTTTCCATTCCTACCTCTTCTTTGAACCAAATGGGCCCTCAATGGTCAGAGTTTTTTCATTGGGAAAATGCCAATTAAATACCATTTGAAATTTCAAAACCCTAAAAAGTTTATTAACATTTTAAAAAGACTTAAAGGTACCAAGAACCAAATTGGGTTTTTCAAGTTTTAACACATTTACCATTTTACCCCTCAATTTTTTTAAAAAATAATAGTGGTGCCTCTATTAGAGCAGCACCTCTGACCAACCAGAGCTCCGGCCAACGGGAGTTTTTTTGGTGGGGAAGGGGGTTTTTTTTGGAAGAAATTAGTTGAGAAATGGCAAGGGGTCGGATCAAACTCATCCCACCCCTTTTGCAAAGGAGCATGGTGGCCATTGGGCCACCAAAACTCCTTTAATATATATATATATATATGGATTATTAAATATGTATAATATAATTAAAGGCGTAGTAGCTTTGACAAAGTTAGTAATGACTTTGACAAATTCAGTAATGGAAATAACAAAATTCGTAATGGTATTGACTAAACTGTTTGTTGATAAACCTTGACTTGCATGTTTTCATCAGTATTTTTGCACAAAACACTTTTGTCAAAACCATTACAACTCTTGTCAAAATAATTAATAAACTTGTCAATCTCATTACTGAATTTGTTAAAATTCTTTTATTTATATTATAAATATAATTTCATAATGGTATTGTTAAAACCATTACAATTCTTGTCAATCTCATTACTGAATTTGTTAAAATCCTTTTATTTATATTATGAATGTTTTTATAATGGAATCTCATAATGTGATTGTGAAAAAACATTACAATTCTTGTCAAAATCATTATTAAACTTGTCAATCTCATTACTGAATTTGTTAAAATCCTTTTATTTATATTATGAATGTTTTTGTAATGGAATCTCATAATGTGATTGTCAAAACGATTACAATTCTTATCAAAATCATTACTAAACTTGTCAATCTCATTACTGAATTTGTTAAAATCCTTTTATTTATATTATTAATGTTTTCATAATGGAATCTCATAATGGGATTATCAAAAAGATTTTGACAAATTCAGTAATGAGATTGACAAGTTTAGTAATGATTTTGACAAGAATTGTAATGGTTTTGACAATCCCATTATGAGATTCCATTATGAAAAAATTTATAATATAAATAAAAGGATTTTAACAAATTCAGTAATTAGATTGACAAGTTTATTAATTATTTTGACAAGAGTTGTAATGGTTTTGACAAAAGCGTTTTGTGCAAAAATGTTGATGGAAACATGCAAGTCAATGTTCATCAGCAAACGGTTTACTCAATACCATTACGAATTTTGTTATTTCTATTACTGAATTTGTTAAAGCTATTACTGACTTTGTCAAAGATACTACATCTTTAATTATATTATATATATTTAATAATGCATATATATATTAAAAAAGTTGGGCCACCATGCTCCTTTGCTAAACGGGTGAGATGGGTTTGATACTACCCCTTGCCATTTCTCAACTAATTTCTTTCAAAAAAAAAAACCCCTTCCCCACCAAAATAGCTCCGGCTGTCGGGGGTCCCGGCCGACCAGCCCCCAGAGCGGCGGCGGCTGGCAGTGGTACTCTGGCAGGGGCACCACTATTATCTTTTAAAAAAAAATTGAAGGGTAAAATGGTAAATGTGTCAAAACTTGAAAAACTCAATTTGATAGGTTATAGCTTTAAGTCTTTTTAAAGTGTTAATAGACTTTTTAGGGTATTATAATTTCAAATAGTATTTAATTGGCATTTTCCCTTTTCCATTCCCTTCCCTTTCTTTCAATTACAATAAATTCTTTTTATCCAACGGGTAACAAAGATGAGGCATTGACAAACACAACAAGGCATTGGGTTTGGCACTGAGGGACCACCATGTATCTAAGCCCGTTTTCTGAAGCGCAAGTAAATACTGTATTCAAGTGTATCATGCCCCCACCCTTTTACGATTATAAATTAAAAAAAAAAAAGACGTGAAAAGCATATTGCTTTATTTTTTTTATAGGCTAAAATACATAAAATCTAATGAACTTTCACCTGTTTGTTCATTACCTCCTTAACTTTTAAACGTTTAAATATAATATCCTGATATTTCATATTTTAATTATTAAGTCACCTACTGTTTGAGATGGTAATTTGGGAAATGCGTGTTTTTTCTTTTAATTAAATACTTTAATTTTATTCTATTAGCACTTTTAGCTGCCATAACTTTACTATTATCATTGTTAGCTCATGTATAGGAGCTAATGATGCGAACAAAACAAAATTAAAGTATTTAGTTAAAAAAATTAATCATACTAATATCAAATTAAAAATTGAGAAAAAATATAGCTACTTGTTTTTGTCATGCATTTAAGTGTTTTTTAATAGATGCAAAGCTTCCTTTATATACCGTCAAAGGGCTAACATGTTCGTTGGAGAAGGATGAAGGCAAGGAAGCCCCATGGCCTTTCTAGACTCACTAATACTTGGGGAGGTAATTATGCATGTCCAAGATGAAGATTGGTTATGAAGTTTTGATTAATTTTTGTAATTTTTTTATTATGTGTTGAAATTGCCCAATACGAAGATTGTTCAGTTATTTGTTTATTTATTTTGTTTGGCCAATAAATCAAGGTCTAGTTTATAGTGTTGAGTTATTTTGGTTGGTGAGGTGTACACGAGGTTATTGCACTTAAGCTTCTCATCTAATTCAATTTTGCAGATTGTACAGGGATGATAAAAGAGCAATAAAGGAGAATTAAATGGCAAGAGGAGAAGATTAAAGAGCATGATATGGTTATTTTTTTTAATATTTTATAATTAAGATGTTATTTTTTATTTTTTATTTAATGTTGCTGCAGTTTGTTACGAGTATAAATGATCTATTAAATAGTGCAAGTGTATACTTTCGTAAACAAGTAATACAAAAGTGAGTAGAATATTGTTTCCATGAGGATTGATCACTAAGTACCAAAATGGGTAATTTTAATTTTATTTAGTTGATCGATTAGTTAGTGATTGAGAATACAAAACAAAAACTGATAAAATATGAGTGCAAATAATATGAAAGCAACTATGAGAAAAAAAAACCCTATGAGTAATATTTCACTTAACAAATTTTGGATTGAATTACTTATCTATTCTAGTCCAAATTATTCCACATGATTGATAGTCGAGTTTTCCTAATTTAATTACTAGCCTCTTCTAAGGTCAAACAATTCTATAAATTAATCGCCAATCCAATATATTCCTATATGAATTTCAGCAATTAATCATGCATTAAGATTTATAAAACCCAGTAAGACTACACAACTCTTGAATATATTGTTATTTCATATGCAAGTTATAATTTTAATTATATAATCTACACACATGCACCTCCTTCCGGTCTCAACATACATATTTAAATCATGATAGCCAATCAATTAAAAGCATTAAGAACAATAATTAAAACTCAATCATGAAGAAAACATTAAAACTAGATTTAATAAGTTAAGATTCAATCCGTCATTAGTAAACTACATAATTACCCTAGGAAAATAGAAATTTAGCTCATGATGAAATTAAAAACAAAACCAAAATAAATTGAAAACTTCATAAACATTGCATAAAACTTGATTATTAAATTCTAAAACATAAATATACAACCATAAGAGCATGAAAATGGAGAAATCTAGCCTTCCTTATAGGAGGTAAATCCTTCCATGTAGGTGGCAACCTATACCATCTATAAAGGAGGACTACATATACTGTCCATAAAGGAGGTCTACCTAAGTCTTCTAAGATGGAGGTATGTCAAAAAATCATACAATGCATGAAATTAAATCTAAGATATAATACAATGGGAATCGGCTCCCATCCTTTTCTTTGGTATCAGACGCAGGACCTCTAGCTCTAATACCATAAGCGTCAGGACCAAGTGCTCTACCATTGAGCTAAAAGCTTAAGCTGGTAGCCAAGGCGAAGAACTTAACCTTTAACCCATGAGCACCAGTACCAACGAGAGTCCATTGTCCCGTAAGGTAAGGGTGGCGCACGTGCCCCCATGAGAGAGCAGCCCATACTACTCTCCCACCCCTTTGTTTTTCACTCACCCTTGGGATCAAACGTAGGACCTCTGGCTCTTATACCATAAGCGTGAGGACCAAGTGCTCTACCACTGAGCTAAAAGCTTAAGCTGGTAGCCAAGGCGAGGAACTTAAACTTTAACCCATGAGCACCAGTACCAATGAGAGTCTGTTGTTCCGTAAGGCAGGGGTGGCACGTGCCCCCACGAGAGAGCAGCCCATAAGAAGAGGGAGGGGCCCCAGATTTAAAATCAAACTTAAGAAAGGGAGGAGCAAGTGAAGAGGGAAGAAGATGGACTTCTTTAAGGCATAATTAAAAATTTAAATGATGCATGAGAGGGGGATGTTCTGGAATAAACTGATGGATGTATGAACAGAAAGGCAGTAGAACCAACCAAGATTAGTTCATAAGATTTGTCTCCTTAGTTCATCAGAGGAGGGAAGGATATGATACAGAGAAAAATAAAAGATAACTGAAGACTTCATTTAAAATATAAAACTTTCAAGTCGAAGGGATAAGAAGATGGAAGAAGAAAGCTAACTTGCCGGTGGAAGAAGAGGGAGGAGACTCGTCAAAGGAGCTTAGAGCTTCTCTCTCTAGTTTCTCTCTCTAAGTGCCTAACAGAACCTACCTCAAAATGAGACTGAATCGGCTTTATATAGATGGTCTAGGTTACTGTTTGATGACCGATAACCGGCTAGTGACCTGCACTATTTGCATAGTTCCAGTGAACAATTGACCAGTAACTTGTTACTGTTTAAACAGTTCCGTTTGGTACTTTTTGCACAGTACTGCCGACACTACAATGATACTATTTGACACATGGTGCTATAGTACTATACAGTGAAAGCTACTATGTACACTACGGTGTATAGTGCTATAGTGCTTTCAAATGTTTACATAGAAAACCTAAAAATAATTCTAAGTCTTCGAGGGTTTATTCTTCATCCAAATCTACAACAAATGGTTCTTCATCATCCTCTTGATTGTCTGAGGCTGCTGAAGAGACGGGTTGATTGGTCGAAGCCGTTGGGTCTTGTTGTTGTAGGATTTGTAGCATAGAGCTGAGTTGACTGATAAGATTGGTCTTATCTGAGGTTCCTGCTAGGATAGATGTAATCCTTGCCTTTTGATATAGGAATTTACTTTATTCCATCATGCAAAGATGCCAAGGATTTTCCTTGAACCATTTATCAACTACTCTATTGTCAATTCTGCTGTTGTCAAATTTAGCCCACCATCTTACCGAAGGAAGTCGTTGTAGAATTGGTAAGAGGATTGATCCTTGGTTTGTCAGAGAAAATTTGTAACTCCAGGCAAAGACCTAAGATACAGATAATTTTGAAAACTAGTAAAGATCAATTGGAAAAGGATCCTCACCAATGTTGAATTTTTGTTTAAATAATTCAAAGGCTTGTACAACTTTTGGGGGTAATATCTCTAGTACTAGACCAAAGAATCCCCACCAATGAACAAACCATTGAGGAAAATCATACTCAATTTTTTGTTTTGAAGTAGATAAACCAAGTATGTGTAAAAAGTTCATTTTGATCCCAAAAGACATTGGACCATGGATCAACATAATCCTAGTAAGTATATCGTTTGGGTTCATAGTCAATTTCCCAAAATTTTGGTTTAAATAATCTTGCCCCCACTGGGAAGGGGTGAGAACTTTCAAAATCTAGAGAGAAGAATAAGTAATCATTGGTCCAGTTCATTTGTCCATTTTGTTTTTCAATTTTAATAGACCCAGAATGAACCAGTATTATCTCATACCATTCTCGGGTTTTTGCCAAATCAGAAGGCCTAAAATGAAATCCCGGAGGAAAGACATTTAAAGCTAACTGATTTGGATTTTGCTGAAAAAACTCTGGTTCCACTTGTAGAATGTGTTTTGCATAAACCTCTTTATGGGAACAAGGCGTATACGTACTGGCTTGCATTTAGGATTGATTGACAATCGCTTTGGATGAAGAGGCTGCAGTTGTCAGTTGTTTTCGAGCTGGAGGAGTAGAGGGTCTTGGACAAACTTGTAGACTTTGGGGTGCTTGGTTTAACCTGTCATACTCTTGTTTAGTCATTTGGGAAAATGGTATAAGGGCTGTGTTTTTCCCTTTTTTCACTACCTATTCCCATGTTTGATTTGGGAGCTTCCTCTGGGCATATGCTTGTTCATATGATTTTAAAATTTCTTTTGTAGAGGTTGCTTTTGTTTGGGGTTTCTGGATCAATGACCCAGATAGAGTGGATGACTCTGTTTGAGACTGCTTTTGCTACTGAGATCCTTGTGTTTGGGATCCATATTGTTGCAGAAGTTGTTGCATAATTGCCTCTAGACTTGTACTAGAGACCGTTTGATTTTAGGCATCTTGCATGACACCCTGGAGTTTATCACTCTTCTGTTTATCGTCAGGTTCTTTCTTTTTTCTGGGCATTTTGTTTGTTGGTTCACTCACACACTACCTACCCTGAAGAAACTCACAAGTAAGAAAATATGGTAAGGAGTTTGTACTGCCTTTGATAAATTCAATGTCAAAATCAGAAACACTTAAAATCGCTTGCCATCGGGCGAAAATTTGTTTAGATGTAAGGTTTTTAACATCTTTTTGTTAAACGTCTTTTTCTGATTTACAATCAATGCGAACTAAAAACCTTTGGTTTAAGAGATCAAATTGAAATTTGAAAATGCATAAAAAAATTGCCAAAATTTCCTTTTTAATTGTGGAACAATTCTGTTATGCAGTATTCCAATGTTTAGACGTAAAAGAGATAATTTTTTCTTTGTCGCCTATACACTATTTAAGAATGCCACCATAACCAATGTCAGAGGCATCAATTTCAACAATTTATAAGTAGAAGGATCAGGAAGGCTAAGACAAGGAAGTTCCTTAACCTGGAGTTTAATCTGCTTAACAACGTTTGAATGAACATCCGTCCAAGGAGGAGGATTCATTTTAAGATGTTGGTGGAGTGGTTTAATGAAATTGCTAAGATGAGGAATAAACTCAACAACATAGTTTAAACATCCCAAAAATCTTTGAAGTTGTGTTTTATCAATGATTTATCGTGAAATTTGTTCACAAATTGAATTGCACGTTCAATTGGCATTATGGATCCCTAATAAATCCAATGACCAAGAAACCTAACCTTAGTTTGGAAAAGACTAATTTTCGGTTTAGAAACTACTAAACCATTTGTTTCTGCGATTTTAATAAAATGATTAACATGTTTAAAGTGTTGCTCTATCGAATGGGAATATATCAAAACATCATCAATGTTTACAATAATGAATTGACTATAATCATTAAAGATTTTGTTCATTATTCTCTGGAATTCAGAAGGAGCATTTTTTAGACCAAAAGGTATAACATTCCACTCATACTGACCAAAAAGCACAATAAAAGCAGTTTTATACCTATCTCTTTCAGAAATTTGAATATGCCAAAATCCAGATTTCATGTCAAATTTAGAAAAGATTTTTGCAGAATACAAATGTTTAAGTAGATCAGATTTGTTTGGAATTGGATGCGTGATCCATTTTAACGCTTCATTTAAAGGTTTGTAATTGATTACAAGTCTAGGAGCTCCACGCTCAATTTTTGCATTTTTATTTACATAAAAATCAGCACAAGACCAAGGGCTTTCTAGATTTGTGAATCAATTTTTTGCTTAGAAGTTCTTGAATTTCCTTTTTACAGGTTTCAAGAAGTTCTGCAGTCATTTGAATTGGTCATGCCTTAATTGGTATTTGTTTTTCTGAAAAACCTGTTTCTTAAGACAAATCAACAACATGTTTTTTGCGATCCCAAAACGCGTTTGGTAAATCCAAGAAAATTGTTTGATGGATTTTCGCAAAAAAAAGTTTGAATTTGTTGTTTAATTTATGCTTGACATAGTTGAGCTTCTATATGTTTAAAAGAGATATCTTCCTTCAAAAAATTAACTTGTTGTTGTTTTGAAGAAAGAAGATTTAGTTCTTTAAGTCTAGGTTTTTGTGTAAAAGGAAATAAGATTGTTTTCCCCATATGTTCTTTTGAAATTTCATTTTCATTAGTCATATATGGGAATAATAGCCTTGCAAATGGCACCCCAAGAATAATTTGGGTTCCCATATCTTTAACTAATATAAATGGTGTTTGAATCTTTAAACCTTCATTTTCAACAACAATATTTGAAACTTTGTATTTGACATCTAAGCATGAGCCATTGACGCCATTAAACCTTTCGGTCATTTTCTCAAAATATTTTGTGGGAATGATCCCTTCTTTAAAACAATTAGAATCAGCTCCTGTGTCAAACAAAATAGTTTGTTCCAAGACAAAATCATCATTAATAATAATTTTAATGATGATTTTGGCATGTACATAGGACTTTTGAATAGATATTTTAGAATTCAAGTTTAAAAATGGTTTAAAAAGATCATTGTCTTCTTGATCGGATGGTGCTTTTAGTTGCCCTTCAGTTTGAGTTGCAAGTTGAATATCCTGAATTTCGGATATAGCAGTTGCATGGGTGTCTTGTTGAAGTTTAATAAGATGAATTTCAGTCTTGAGGTTATTTACCTCATACTGAAGGTCTTGGATAGTTGTTGGTTTAACAGAAGGTTTGAACTTGTTTAAACCATCTGTTAGGTCATATTTGTTGGAAAGTACAGAAGGTTTAGAGTTTGAAGGACTCAGAGTTTGATTTAGAATTTCTCTTAGTTTGAACAAATATTCTCCTTTATCAGAATCTAGAAGTTTGTTAATGATATCAAGAAGTAAATCCTGTTCCTTTGTGATAACATTAATTTCTGAAGAAGAGTTTTCTAGAAGATCTTCATTTTGAATTTGTTTAAGATCCTCAGAAGAACTGCTTTCAGATTCAGATTCAGAAGTTTCAATCAAAAGATTGTTTATTTGCTCAAGAAGAGGCTCTTCAATACTCTTAATCTTCTTCAATTTTCGAGTTAAATGACAATATTTTGAAATATGACCCAGTTTACCACATTTAAAACAAGTAACTTTTGTTTGTTTTGGAAGCAAAATTCCTTTTCAAGCCTACGGGGAGGTGTATTGGGTTTATAATTTTGGTAGACATGTTTTTTCTTTTTGTGGTATGGTTTACGGTAAGGTTTGGATTGTTTACAAGGAGGAAAACCAAATTGTTCACAAAAAGTTCCCAATTCTTTCCTACTTGTATCATTCTCTTTCTTAAGTTGTCGTCGGATTTTATCATCCTGACAAATTTTAAGAGCAGTTCTTTGGACATAAGAGATCAATTGACCATATGTCAAGTACTCATAAGGGATGTTGCCATCATTTTGGTTTCTAAATTTTTCTCTAACTTTATCACCTAAAGATTTAGGTAATCCAGCTAGGAATTTTTCTTTCCAAAATGATTGATGAGCATCATCTCTAGTGAGTACTATAGTAAAAAATGTATCTCTATACCATTTGAAATCAGATAAGCTACTGCATTTAGGATTTGAAAGAAGTTCAGCCGATCTATCTTTCCAGATAGATGGATCTCCAACAAAATGTTTAATAATTGTAAAAATGAGAGTGTTTACAGAATCAGGGATAGATTCGCCATTGTTAGTAATGGGTGTTCCATCAAATTCACTTTTAACAGATGTGAAAATGATATTTTTATCTTAAGAAGAAAGATAATTATCCCACCAACCTTTAAGTTGTCCAATAAAACTAGAAACTAAAAGATCAGTGATCATTTCATCTGTAAAATCATTTGTGGTTTAGTAGGCTGCACTTACCATGGTCATTTGTTAGAGAGTTTGGAGGATGTTTGATTCACTCTGACCATCTATATTCCATTCATAGATATTGTCAACGTTAAAAGATTTAAAGTTTTGGTTTATTCTTTCTTTAACCAGAATATCTGGAGGGCTGGCTCTATGATAATAGAGTTTTGAAGGCTGTTTCCAGTGTTGATGGTTGATTTGGAGTTGTGACTCAGAATGGTTAGAGTCTGTTTGTCCAATTTGGGAATCTTTTTCAAAAGTCATAACATCTTTTGATTTGGTTGATGATATTTGTGGTGTCCTGGGACAGTTGTAGTTTGAAGTTAGCTAATTTGTTGATTAACCTTTCTTAATAAATCAGATATTGTAGTTTGAAAATCTGACCTAATTTTCGAGTTAATTTGAAAGGGTTTAAAAAGTGTTGTTTCAATTCTAGTTTCGATTTTTCTTGAAGAAATTGGTGCTTGAACAAAATAATCACTTAATACCTGAAGGTATTGATTTGTGTAATTGTTTTGTTCAACAATATTTTTAATATCCCTTGGATCAACAGGATTTTCAATATTTTTGAATTTAAAAGGTACAGCCATAATTGGTTGACATTTGTCATCTGCCAATTGCGGTATCTACACTAGTTTAGGCGAAAGAAACTCAGAAGAAATAGTTTCACCTTCAGCAGTTTTCCATTGTTTTTTTTTCATGTTTATGGTTTGCAAGAAAGGATATTCCAAGTCTTGATCTTATGCGTAAGCATTAAACCAATCAAAGAATGGAATATTTTCTTGTACCTTTTCAAGAAATCTATAGAATATTTTCTTGTACCTTTTCAAGAAATCTATAGAATTTTTCTTGAATTTATTTTCTAGCATATTTGTTGAAATTTTGTAGAAACCATTCTCTCTGAAGGGTATATTTCTTAGAGTAAAATTCTGTTTGCAAAGATTTTTTGTCAATTTGAAAAACATTTTCTAAAACATTTATGATAAAAGGTTCCCTTGGTTCCCCAGGAGATGAATAGGTTGGAGACTTGATTAATTTCAAGTCATCATCCTTTTCATAACTTGTTTGTGGGATATTTAAAGAATTGTCAACTCCTTGAATTGAGATGTTTGTTGGTTGTGGGGCTACCGTAGGTGGTGGTGGTGCATATATGACCGATGGTACCTTTTGTAAAGTTTGTTGGAGAGTTGATGTTTTGGGGGCTGACATGTAGATGACAGATGGTGATTTAGGTAGAGGAGAATAAGAATATCTCAAAGATTCAGATCTAACAGACCTATAGTCTTCATACAATGAAGGCTCAGTTCTGGTAGCTTGACTACAAGATCTTCTTGGTCTATCAAAAGATAGTCTGAAAATTCCATCTGATGTTTGAATGATCTTGCTTACTTGAGATATAGGTTTAGGAATCGACTTTGTGGCCTTATCCATTGTCCAATCATCTGGTAATTCAACAGCATCCCACATAATTGTTTTTGGAATGGTCAAGTTTGCATTTTGTTCATCTGATAAAAAGACTATTGTTTGGCCATTATCAGGAGGTATTAAAACTAAGGAATTGGATGAGTTTAAGACCTTATACTGTATCCTATATGTTAGGATAGCAGGTATAGATCCTGGTTTCATTTTTAAACGTTTTAACTAAAGTTTCAGTTTAAGGACTTCAAGAATATGTTCATCCCTTAAATCTGCCATCCTATCTGGATAACAGTTAAAGTAAACATGACCATAATGAAGCCTAAATTCTGCTGCTGCAAGCAGAAAATTCAAAAATTCATAATGTCTAGCATCCATGAGCCATACTAGTCCTGACACATTTAATCCTTTACGAATCAATGGTTTAATGGCAACTTGAACACTTTCGATATGCAAAAAGATGTAATCTTTCTTATGTTTATCAATCGATTTTTGACAAAAAAGGTAAAATTCTTCCTTTTTTGGTTTGATAGGAATTGATTCTTCAACTGTTCTGATTATGTAATCAGATTTGGAGAACTACTTCTTATCTTGAGTTTGCATTTGATAAAGCGCGTTTAAAGCAATTGGAGGTAAAACCCAACCGTCTATGTTCTGATTTATATTTTCAAAAGAAATTTCTTCTCTGAAAATTTGTTTAGAAGTTGAAGACTTTGATTCCTCATCGTTTAGCGTAGAGTTGTTTAATGAAGTAGAAGAAGAGCTACCACTACCACGTTTAGAAGAAAAGGTAAGGAGAAGAAAAGACATAATTTAAATTGCAAAATTTAAATTAACATAATTTAAATGGCTAAAAGTAAAGAAATGAGAAAAGTGCAAGAAGTAAAGGACAAAATTAAAGAGCAGAATATAGTAAAGAAGTAAAGCTGAAATTAAGGCTGAAGAAAGCGTAAAGAAAAGAAAATAGCAATAATTGTAATTCTCCCTTGCCTAAGTATCATTACCTTTTAGATCCATAGTGGTATAATAATTAAAAATGTATCAGTTTTTATGATTTAAAATATCTTGTTAAGAAATTAGTAAGATTTCTCAGATCTAACTCTAGTCAGATTTGTAGTATATAAAATCTTTATTTATCATACACTACTGCGTGGGGCACAAATGCCTGCCTCAACATATGGGACTTATGGCAACCTCAACCCATGGATGGACTCATGTATGATCAACAAGAACTATATACAAAGTGCTATCGAGAATAGAACTTTAAATCATACTAATCCTCTAACAAAAAATTTTAATGCCATAAAAACAGATCCAGATTTAAGTGTTACATCCCTACTTCACCTTTTGGCTCTGATACCATAAGCGTCAAGACCAAGTGCTCTACCACTGAGCTAAAAGCTTAAGCTGGTAGCCAATGCAATGAACTTAACCTTTAACTCATGAGCACCAATACCAACTAGAGTCCGTTGTCTCGTAAGGCAGGGGTGGCACATGAAAAGGATGGTTTTTTTCTTCCTATGAGCCATTGGATTAAGATCTCAACGGTCCAGATTTAATATATTATAAAAATATTATAATAATATTATTCTAATATTTGAATTTTTTAATAATATTTTTATAATATATTAAATATGGACCGTTATCATCTTAATCCATATATTCATAGGAAAAAAAGGATCATCTTTTTCTTTAAAAAAAAAGATGGGAGCCAAATCCAATAGAATGTCCTCATAACTGTAAGAGAAGGACCCTCTCTCTCTTCACTCTTTGGGATGATGCACACCTATGTATAGGCAAATGAACCATGCTGCTTTCTTTTCCGAGCGAACAATGATTTTTTTCATGAGTGGGTAGCAACGTTTTTTAAGCCGGACTGGCCGGACCATCGACCGGAGCAGGCTGCGGCTCGAGTTGAAGGAGAAAGCCGTTTTAATGGTCAAGCCGGATTGAGCCGGAAAAAAACCGTTATGAGACCGGAACTCGCTTTTCAGCCGGGAGCCGGAACGGATTTTGGAAAACCGGACGGCTTCCAACCATTGTTTCAGGCGAGAAGGAAAGCCAGGAATCGAAGAAGATCGAGAAGATTGAAGATGAAGAAGATAAATAGACTAATAATAAAATCATATAACTCACAGATTTATTTAGTCGAGTGCTTTTTCGTATCATTTACAGATAAAATGAGCTCCTGAAAAACTAAAATGCAGATCTAGTTTCAGTTGATAAATGAGCTCGCCGGAACTTAAACAAAACTCAGATCTGATCAGAGAATGAGAGAGAAAAATGAAGGAGCCAGTGGAACTGAAACAATTCCCAACTTGCTTTAGTTTGCGTGTCTGAGTCTTACTTTTTCTCATGTAAGTACAAAAAATTTTGTCTTTTAGTTGGGTCAATCAATTAACCTTCAGACTTCAATGAACTATTGAACTCATTTTATTATATGATGGATAAAAGAGGTAGGTGTGATTTTCCACCGGGTAAAAGAGTTTTTTTTTTTTTTTATAGCAGGTAAAAGAGTTTTCTCCTTTAAGATAAAAAAAATTGTTTGAAATTATGAAATTAGATTAAAAATTAATTATTGTAATATATATATTAATATTTTTAAATTTAATTATTGCATCACCGGTCCGGCTAAACGGCTCAACCGTTCCAACCGGTTGAACCTTGACCCGCTGACCTTTCTGGTTCAACGTCCGGTCCGGCTTTTAAAACATTGGTGGGTAGTAACTTTTTCCATGGGCGAATATTAAATTAATACAGTAACTGGCGTCTTTTTCTGCACAAGTACTACAATGTCTGTCTGTTGCTACAGCGACTGCCGCTTTTCCCATAAGTGCTATAGTGTCTTTGCCTACTATGTCTCATTGCAACTACCGTGACTTTGCTATAGTGCCCACGCTACAGTAAATATCCCTTTTTCAATCTCATCAGTCCAATTTTAGGTCTCTTTTCTTCTCTTATTGTGTGACTATCAAAAGAAAAACAAGTAAATATTATATTATAATAATATTAATAAAAATATTTATGCCAAAATCATCTTTTATTTATTAATTAGACCCAAATTCATTACATTAAGTTCAAATATTGTCCACAAAATTATCATATAAGAAAAATAAATATATAAATATTTTACTTATCAGAGTTTTTTAAGGATTACAATTAAGTTTTATTGTTTTAGGATGACTTTTAAATTATTGTAGGTATTTTTATTATCTTAATTGTATTTATCAGGTTTAAATCTTTTTTCCAACATATTTTCTATTGTTGTTGAATATTGTTGTATATTCTTATGGATTTATGACGTTTTAATTTTAAGTGATGAGTTTTATATTATTGTAGCCATTTTTTATGATCTTATTTGTGTTTAGTAGGTTTAAATTTTGCCTTACAAAGAGGGAAAAGAGGCAACAAAAAGAAACTAAATTTAAGTCCTGGACTGCTTGGACCATCAGGCCCAGTTTGGTCTAGCTCAACTTCAGGTTGGTGCTGTTCCATATAGAACCAAAGATCCTCTCTAGACCCGACCTTAGGATGGTCTCAAACCCAGTTTGGTCTGATCCATGGACATACCTATCAATTTCATTATAAAAGTTGTAAATTGCATGTAAACAAATCTTAAGGGTTAACTTATATATTTTTGTGCATATATACAATAAAGATGTATGATGGCTTAATGGCCACCTACATTTTGTGATCCATACTTTAGGCTAAAGAAAGGAAGTTAGAGTAAGTTATGAGAAAAACCCTTAGCACAAAAATATCTAGTCGGGGCTCTAGCCGCCGGCTCCATTTCGGGGGAGCCCATCCTTTTAGAAAAAAACGTAAGGGGTATTTTGGTAAAAATACCAACACTTTAAAATCTCATACTCCTATCTTTTGACCTATTTATCATTTTGCTTATTCACACGACATTTTGGGGTTTTTGAGGTTCATGATTTTTTTTGGGTCATTTTCCCTTAGATATATTATCATTTTTATTCAAATTTTTAAATCGTAATGTGTTTTATTTTGTATATAGTGTTATAACATATAGTTAAGGGAAAATTCCAGAAAAATAAAATTAAAAATGAAAAAAGATAAATTGGTACTACGAATTTATCAAATCACAAATCAAAATTGAAGTAGGAATCTGGAATTTCCAGTTATGACCAAATGACCAAAATGCCCTTAGTTCAGTTTACAAGTTTCAAGGGTCAATAACAATATCTGTATCTATATTAATAACATTAGATTTTACATCAACGACTTACTTTCATGTTTTACAACTTCATATTCCAAAAACTAGGGATAATTTGATGGCACAAGTTTTAGGGGTCAATAACAACATTTGTATCTATGTTAACAACATCATATTTTACATTAACAACTTTACTTTCATGTTTCACAACTTTATATCCCAAAAACTAGGGATAATTTTGATGGCACAAGTTTCAGAGTTTAATAACAACATTTATATCTATGTTAACAACATCAAATTTTATATTAACGACTTCATTTTAATATTTCATAATTGAAACAGGGGCAATTCGGTCATTTGATCAGAATTGGAAATCTCATATTTCTATTTCAATTCTTACTTAGGATTTTATAAATTCGTAGTACCAATTTGTCTTTTCCAATTTTTTATTGTATTTTTTTTGCATTTTTCCTATAATTAATATATATTTATATATTATGTACTTAATCCAATCCAAGTGCAATCATTCAATTTACCCATGTAAATTTAATTCTTTCGATTTTGGAATTTACTAGGAGCTTACAGCTACCATCACTTTGAAACACAAAATCCATCCACTTGCAACATTTATTTAATTTATTTTGATCAAATTTTTTAAAAAGTACATACAAGATGGAACTGTGTCTCTGTCATTCAATTTGAATCTGGACTACATTGCTTTCATATTTTCTCATTTCAAGCCATTCCTTTTTTGTGAAATTTTAGAAACTTGCAACTGCGCACTGAAAGCCAAGAAATTGGCATTAATGGTTCCTAGTAAATTATCTCAATTCACCTCACCAGAGGAGACATCCCCTCTTAAATTAAAGGAAATAATTAATAAAAATGGAGATGAAAAATAGTTGGAGTCACGGGTTGAGAATGACATTCTAGTTCTTTAATTTTTGTCAAGAGAATGTGACTTTTGTTTTTTTTCGTTTTTGTTGGTCAATTGAGGAAGCAATCAATAGTGCCTACTTTCTTGCCTTACAGTGCCTGAGATCTCATAGGCACATAATTTTATTTTTGGATGAGGGGTTGTTACTCCACCTAATTTAAAAGCGAGAATGATAGTTAGGTCTCAAGGACTAAAGAAAAAATAGGAAAAAATGATCCGCAGGTCTCAAGGATTGAAGATAATTATAATGAAGTCCCAAAAATCTAAAATAACAACTCGTTAAGCTGTTTTTACAATATGTTCTGTTATTTTTTCCTGCTGTGGGACTTTATTGTAATTATTTTCTGTCCTTGGGACCTGTGCGTCATTTTCCCAAGAAAACATTAGTAAAGTCCCTGCGAAAAGAAATAATAATTCATTGAGTCATTTTAATAACATGTTCAGTTGTAAAACACACTTAATGAGTTGTTATTTCCTTTCGCAGGAACTTTACTGATATTTTCTTTGGTTCTTGGGACTTAATTATCATTCTCCCAATTTAAAAACATCACAGGGGCTGCATTTTTGGGTCCGTTGATGAGTTGAAGGGCTGAGATTTTTATTTGAATATTTGTACAAGACCCCAAGCTTAATTTGCTGTAGGCATCCAATCAGAATCTGGTCCTCTCTTTCTTTTGTTTTTTTTTTTGAAAAATTGTTTCTGCTATCTCTTTCATAGAGCTGGGAATACGGGCCAGCCCGGCCCTTCACGGCTCGGACCTAAACGGGCTGGCCCGTTTAGGCCCGCTTCCTAAAAAACCCCCAATTTTTAAAGCCTGCGGCTTTACAGGACTGGCTCTTTACGAGCTCGAGCCTAAATGGGCCTGAACTCATTTTAATTAAAAAAATGTCAAGTTTTACAATTTATTTATTATTTTGCTTTAAATTGAGATACATTATTTTTAAAACTCATAACTTTTTAGTTAAAATAATAATCTAATGTCCAAATTAGCTTCTTTTTTAAAGTTTAAATGAGTAAATCATTGTAGAAAATAAAATAAATCAAACCATTTAATAAGTGTTTACCTGTTACTAATACTCTATTAAATATTTAGGTGTCTCTCATATTGATAATTTGATATAATAACATTATATATATTAATTTATTTTTAAAAAATATTAAACAGGCCTAATAGGGTCGGCCCTATAGGGTTTGCCCTTTTAGGCCCACTTCCTGTTTTAGTCTCTAAATCATAAGCCCGGCCCTTGAAGTGCTCGGCCCAAATTCTTGGTTGTACTCTTTCACCTGTAATGTTTATTATCCTCTCTTAATAATACATTTTTTCCCCTCTAGGTCTCGAGTTTAAGTCTTAGAAGAGGCACTTATATTGGAAGGAAAAGCCACAAACCCTGAAGCCGAATACAAGTTGAAAGTATAAAAAAAATAATACATTTTTTATATTACCCTTCAATATAAGAGTTAATTGACTAATTTTTGTATGCATCCAACACAAAGACACAAAAAATACTTTAGAGTGTTGGACATATGTAAAACAATAATTAAGAGTGCTAGATGCACATTAACCTTTTTATTTAGAGAAAATCCCACTCGGGTCCCAAGGACAAAGAAAATATCAAAAAAGTTCCAGTATAGATTCCTCTATCAAAAGTCCTTAGGGACCTCAATGATATAGATTTCAAATGTAAAATTACCTTATTGACAAGTGTATGTGACTGTATTATCAAGTCATAGAGTGGCTATTGACAAACTCATCTATATTACTTAGATCAGCTCATGTTGACAAGTGTATGTGACTATATTGACAAATCATAGAGTAGCCATTGACAAGCCTATTTATGTAAGCTAAAACAGTTTCCGTTGATAAGCGTATGTGACTATATTGGCAAGTCATAGAGTGGCCATTAACAAACCCATATATGTGAATAAGATAAGTTCACATTTAGAATCTATATATCACTGATGTCTTTTTTGATAAAGAATCTACACTGAGACCTTTTTTATATTTTTCTGATCCTTATGACCTGAGTGAGATTTTCCGTTTTATTTATGATGCGTCAACAACCTGATATTATTTTCCTAGTGCATCCAACTCCCCCAAATGTTATTTTTCACTTACATATAATACCTTAATCTTATTTATAGTTTAAGGTGTACCATAAATATGATTAGGGCGTTGGACTTGAATGTTACCTTGCTTTTTTTGTAAAAAAAAACGAGAGTCTAATTTAAAGTATATTATAATTTTAAAATAAATTGGTAAAAGAATTAACGAAATGGACCATAACGAAATTTTTTCGGGTGGAGATTGTTCCTGAGATATAACTATTGTACTGTTGGTACTCTAGTTTTGTAATGATATTAAGGTTTTCCTCAAAAAAAATAAAATAAAATAAAGTATTGTATCTATCATCCAATTTGTTGAAGCTGAACGATTCTGCTTTCTTTTCTTATCCCTAACCATTCCTTTCTAGTGAACGACTATTTTTCTTTTTTTAAATAAAAAAGTATTTCCTCATCTCAAAACTGAATTTCTTGCTGCATTTTTTGCGTACTTGTAAGACTTTTTTTTTAATAAAAACAATGAAAAATAGCCATTATTCAGTCTTCTATTTCTTTGCACCATTTGATCATCGCCATTTTCAACATTGTTGCCGTACACTATCACGACTCATTTTAGAAACTCATTGCTTGTATAGAATTATTTATTGTAAGTAAAATTTATGACGCAATAATAATTATTTATTCTTTTTTCGTCCATCATAATAATTATTTATTCTTATGTTTCAAAACAAAATTTAATGTACATAATATGTGTAATCAGTACTATATAGCGATTAAGGAAGAAAGGGGAATCCGGCTAAAAATGTGTTTCAAGTGGATGGTGCTGTATATGGAGAGATTATGAGAAGAAAAAGTTCATGTAAATTCATGAGAAGAGTGTTAGAATAAATACAGAAATAATTCTTAAATACAAAATATATAAACTCTAAAATAAAGCGTAACAGTGGAAAACTTTATCAGTTGTACCACTAGCCATAGTAACTCTGCATGCTATATCTCACAACTTGAGAACTGAACAGGGGAAAAAGATATTAGAAGGGAATCATATAGGATTCTTCTAACGGGAAGATAAGACACAGTGATGGTCTGAGAATAGCCGTCACCCGTCAGGGAATCCTAAAGAGCAAGTAAATGGGTTTTCCACATTACTACTCTAAAACCTGGCCTACGCTATTTATAGCCTACCATCAAGCCTTGTAACAACTCACCAATCAGGCAGGTAACCCTCAAGTAAATCTCTATCCACATCACATTGCGGGACATATCGGGAGATATTTTATCCAAAATATATTAAACCGATAATAAATATAATCCTTTAATATTCAGAATAATCTCATAATATCTAGAATATTCATTTAATCAAAATAATCAACTAGTATATCCTTTATATCATCAAAGAGATTAATTTAACTAGATTATTATATCTCATAACGTTATCCCACTTCTTGTGCCAATATCATTAAGTACTAAAACTTTCCTAATGCCGATTTTATCCTAACGGAAGGAGTAATATTTATCTCCTTATAGGCTCAATGATTATCTCTAATAAATTCTATTAAACTAAACAATTAAATTGATAACAATCAGATGCTACAAAATCAAAATAAAAAAATCAATCATGCTTACAAAACAACTATAAGAGGCAAAGAAAAAACAATAACAAAAAAGGTGTATGTTTACCAATATAGATCATACAATTATAAATTTGTACCACTAAAGTCTACCTGTGGGTAAAGACATTAGCATAGCATAAATTTATCTCGAATTGATGAATTTAGAATGCAATTATATTTTCTAATACCTGTGGGCTACTCAGAAAATATAATGTTATTCTATTCCACCCTAATTAAATATCCAATTATAATTAACTACCTGTGGGCAAAGATTAATTATAACCATATATTTAATTACAATTGATGTCTTTAATTCTTTGCATGATGTATTTTATTTGTTAGAACAAAATAGTATATGTACCTAGTGAGGATCCTGTGGCTACTCCTTGATTCTACATATTCATCACAGACATCACACCATTGTGTATACTAATTGTACATATGATCATAATTTGATATGGTAAAACCTTAAGTGATTAAATATGCAAACAACATGTGCGTAAGGATGTTATAGCTATTCCTTAAACAAAATATGTATGCTAATCACTAATATCAAATATGTACAATTTAAATCACACACACACACAATGTCAATGGGAATCTTAATTTAATCAACTAAATCATTAATGTGAATAAAATAATATTCACTCACCTTCAAAATATTGATATTCTAAAATCCATATGTGATTATTTATGTATGTCGTAAGAGGGTGCTGTAGCTACCATTCTGGCATACAAGTTAATCATAAATATCAATCATGTGTACTTAAATTCTATATATGCTAGCTTCATGAAGGACTTAACCAATTAACTTAATCAACATAAGTGATTAAATACAATCCACCAACTTTGATTAAATTAATATTACTTATTGAATAGAGTTGATATTTTAAAATACATAAGTCATTATTTACACATGCAATTGAGGATGTTGTAGCTATTCCTCAAGAAGCATGTTAATCACAAATATCAACCTTGTGCATTTAAATTCCAAATATACATAAATCTTTAATGATAATTTAATTGATTAATTTAATCAAAAAAATGTGATTAAATAATCATCTTAGACAAATTCTTCCACTATTTTATGCATTTAATATAAATCCAATCTATGTACATCTTGATGGAGGGATTAATTAAAACATTCCCACTGTTTTATGTACTCAAAAATTGTTTAAAGAGTTAATTTTGGCACTTTTCAACTCAAATTAGACCTCCCAAAATTTTGAATTGTTAAATAATTGTCTAAAGTCAACTTTCCAAATATTTAGACAATTAAATAACTCATGAAAATAATTTCACAAATTTTTCAGTATGTGAAAATTACCAAAAGTAATCCTTTTCATTAATTTAAACAATTTAATGTGACACAATCAAAATTATATGAAAAACAGAAGTTAATTTAATTAAACAGTTAAAAAATGCTTATTTAGCCCAAAATCATTTCTGGAATTCAAAAATCTATAGCCTAGAAAAATAAAAATGTAACAAGTCCCATAAAAGAAATTCTAGAAAAGAAATGATATAATAAAAGGCCCAAAATTGTTTAAAGTGTCATTCTAAAACATAACATGAAAAATCTCGGCCCAGAAACGTGATAGAATGAATCCAAAATTAAATCACAAAGTTTCTTGGGCCTTTTTCTCAATTAATGACAAAAATGATAATTTTGCAACCCCAGAAAAGAGTCTTGGCCCAGAAGGCAATTGTTCCTTAAAAATGAGATCGAAACTCCTATGAGATGCTTCAGCCTAGTTGGGTTTAATAATTAAAAGGCAAAAATAAAAATTAGAGCCCAACATCTGCTGGCCCAAAAGCAAGTCAAGTTTTGAAAAGTTATAAGAACAAAAAAGCAAAAGATAAAAACAAAAGGAAACATTGAGATGAGAGAGAAAGAGATCGAGAGAGTGGGTGTGCCCAGCACAGTGCGATCAACGAGAGGGAATCAAGGGACTTAGAGAGTGAAGAGACGCATGAATTACAAGAATTATTGAATCAGAATGCTAAGACTCTGGACAAGGATGGATGCTTAGGGGCAATTGTTCCATCTGAGCAGCAATAGACAATCCTTGAGGGGATGAAGACTCAGAATGAGAGAATGAAGGAGAAGAATCTTTCGCAACAGACTCGTCAATATCATCAATGCAACCAAATTTCATACAAGTCCAAGCTATTAGAAAGGGAAGAGAATGTTTTTTCACAAGAACTATAGGAGCAAATGAGAGAATGGCTTCAAGAGGAAAAAGACACTGCTCTAAGTCTATCTAAGGAAAAAAAGCAACTCCTAAATTCACTACCAAAGTTGAGTATGCCATACAAGAGGCTCAAGGAGCTATGCCGACCATAGCAGGATGCTTTGATCATAACTTTGCTTGTGAAATCTGTTGACTTGAGAATATTAAAAGAAAGAGTTGCTTGGATTTTAAAATCAAACAACTTTGACCTTATTGATCTTCCAAACAATTATTTTGTGTTTAAATCAGAAAACAAAAATATGGTTTTGAAGTTATTGTTTGATGGTTCATGGCTGGTTCAAGGGCACTATTTAGCGGTGCAGAGATAGAGTCCTACCTTCAATCCTTATTGCAACCAGTTACGCAAGGTAGCAGTATGGCTATGGGTTCCTACCCTACCAATGCATGTCTATTCCAAAGAATGCTTGCTTGAAATCAGGAACATGATAGGAAGGGCAATAAAAGTGAACATGAATACTTTGGCTCAATGCAAGAACCAGAGTTTGATGGTGCAAAGGGGGAAGTTAGCAAGAGTAAGTGTAGAAGTGGATTTGAACCAAGCACTGAAGTCTTAGTTTGTGATTAGATCAACGACTTACACTTTTAAATATGAAGGCCTTGAGTTCATTTGTTTCAAGTGTGGGAAATATGGACATTCTTTAAAGAAATGCCCACTTTCAATTAACTCAGATAATGTATCACCAGAGCGAAGCACGCCGGAGGTAAACGCCAATCAAGGAAGAGAAAAACCAGCAACTTGACATGCTCAGAAAACTCCCTTGGTCAGCTTGCCAGGGGTCAACTTAAAGGAGGGCTTTTGCTCTTAAATGATAGCTAAAAAAACATTTAGGCCCTTAACCAAGAAATTGAGACAGTAAAGAAGATGGGAAAAATATCTAAGGGGAAGGGGACGGTTGAGAAAGAAGTGAAATTACTGTCTGGCTTCATGTTTGACATGTTGAAGGAAGTGGACGATTCTGTCCTTTCAGCTGGTTTTGGCCATCATTTCACGGAAAAGGGGTATGTCAAATAGTGGAGAAGAAAAGAGTTTTATTCTTCTTCAAAAAAGGAGGGTAAGAGAGCCGTTGAGGAGAGAGAATGCCTAATCCTTAAAAATGGTGATATGAGGCATGAGGTTGAGGTCCTAGATGGGGCTAGTTTAGTGGGATCAGTTGAAAGATTAAAGGAAGGGGAGGCGCCGAAAGTGAATAGGCAAAAGGTCAAGGTTAATAAAAAAAAAAAGATGAGGCAAATGATAACCTAATGGGCCAATACAAGGAGACTAGCTCAATAGGTTAGTTTCATCACTTGACTATTGAAAGGAGCACAACTAGACTTAATAAGGATGAGCTATCATTGAGGCCCTATACTTTGACTTCTATTATACAAAAAAAATCTGCAGCGGACAATGTAGTCTTTGGATCAATTAAATCAATTGATCCAACTAAGGTTTGTAAGACACAGATGCAAAACGTGGACGAAGGGAATATGCCTAGTAAATTGAAGGGCCCACATTTGATTAAAGTTGGGAATGATATTAGGAAGAAGGAAGAGAATTTCGACACAAGACCTACACGAAGCCAAAAAACATTGAGTATGTAATATCCTGAATTTTAATTAAGGGTTAATGACCTCAAAAGTGATGTAATTAATGTTAATTAAGAACTTTTGAAGTATATGAGGTGAATTGTGATGCAAATGTGTTTGATGATGGTTTAGTATATGTTATGACAATCAGGGGTAAAATGGTAAATTTACCGACTAATTGGTCAGCCACTAAAGAGGAAACTCACAGGTAACTTGAGATCAATAGCTAGGATTTAGATATCCTAGGGGTGGAATATTATGCTAATGGATGCATGTGAAATCATAGAGGAAGAGTAAGATTTTGACAAGTGTCATCATAAGGACCCTTAGATCAAAGTCAAAATTTCAAACTCATTTTCTCTTCCCTCTCTCCTCCAAGTCGGCTATGAGAGTGTGTGTGTGGGGAAAGATCTGATTCTCATGCATTCACCATCATCTCTCACCTTCTCTCCCCTTCCTTCCATTTTCAGTGAAGTTCAAGCAAGAAAGAGAAAGAGAAAAGCTTGATTTTGAGTAGGTAATTGTCTCCCTTTTCTTAAAGCCTCTTCATTAAACTTGTTAAAGAGGTTGAGAGCTTATTTGCTATGTTTTCAGAATTTTGAAAGGTAGTGATTTGGTGTTTGCACAAATTTGGAAGTTGGGAAAATAGAGATTTGATCTTACCAAGTTGAAGAGGTAAGAATTTGATGCATTTCGGTGTATTCATTTTGATTTTTGGTTAAGTTATGTGAATTCTGGAATTTTACCCTAAATATGATGTTAAGTGAAATGTAGGAGTTGGATAGAGTGTTACTGTTGTATTGGTAGCCTATTGTGTCTTTGAGTTATTATGATTGATTTGGGGGAATAGGAAATGAAAGTGTTGATGATTGAGTATTTGAAAGTAAAGTGGAGACATAAGATCGAAATTCTTGTTGGGATGTGATTTTGGGTATTTTGAAGTTACCAATAGGTTCCTTATGAAATTTTATGTGGGAATGAGTTTTGGTATAAGTTTTGGAACCATTGGAGCTAGTTTTGGTAAATATGGAAAACTATATCAGTTGCTGCAATCTGGCTTCTGATAAGCTTCACTCGAGTGAGGTAGGGTCTCACTCGAGTGCAGTATGAAATTATCGGTGTTTTGGTTAAGTCTTCAGGCAGAGATCGCAAGTGAACGTCTTCATCTTTGAGTGACATGCGTTATCACTCGAGTGGATATGGTATCACTCGAGTGTAAGTGCATGTAACACTATGGGTGTGCGTCTCAGGTTCTCACTCGAAGGCAAATGGTTGAGAGTGTGTATGGGCACTCGTGAGCATTAGGAAGTCACTAGAGTGCTGGGGCAAGTACTCGAGGGTACTTGTCGCGTTGGAGCCTTAGTTGCTCTCGGATCGTCACTTCTTGCACCTCACTCATTGGGACTCGGGTAACTAGGTGTCATCACTCGAGTGCCCAGATAAGTGCTCGAGTGCACTGGCTACTCCAGGAGGTGTTGGTGCTCTGGGGTACACACTTTCTCTCTCTTACTAGCTGGGACTCGAGTGCAGGTGAGGGTAACACTCGAGTGAGGCCTTCTTCACTCGAGTGAGTTAGCCCAAAATCAGTGTTATTCTTTTGAAAAAGGGATCTTTCGGGGTAGTTATCCCAACCCTTTAGGCATATGTTTAGGCATTTAATAGCCACCTAAAGAGTTTACATGAATACCAACTTAAAGTATTATAGAATTAAGAACTTGGAAAAGAGATTGATCTATTGTCCCTTATTTGGTTTATAGGATTTGACATTTGCCGTCATCGTGAGCCCACTGTACCAGCAAACTTCAGGAAGGAACAAGGTAGTGACTCTTTATCTTATACCATATGTGAGGCATTGTATGTGTGTTATATCATTGATTTATGATGAATTAGAATGCTGCAATGATTATGGAAATATGTTTGCGCTGCCATGCCAATAGTCCCTGAGTCGCTAACCGGGTAAGGGTTGCGTACCTTCCCGGCGGTAAAAAGGGATGAGGATGGGGTGTGATATTTGTGATTACGTGGGCCAAAAGGCTATATTGTAGGCCGAAAGGTTATATGTGAGCCATAAGGCTATTTGTATGCACTGCCATATCAACAGTCCCTGAGTCGCTAACAACAGTTCGGGTTAGGATGGTATGCCTTCCCGACGGTAAAAAGGGATGAGGGTGAAGTATGATTTGTGCTGCTGCTACTATGTGGTGATTTACTTACATGCTATGTGATTATGTATGGTATAAATGATTTGTTACTATTAGGATTCTTTTGAATCTCATTCTTTCCTTTGACTAACATTTCAGACAAGGCAAGTGGCTCCAACGAAAAGCGAATGACCCAGAGCGGTTAGAACCCTGTAGGGACATTTGGTTCGGGCCATGTTGGTTATTCATTATAGATAGGGATTACTGTATGACATTTTTGAGTTGTAAATAGTTTTTGAATACATGGTGGTGTAATCCCCTAATTGGGAATTGAAACCCTATAGTTCTATATATAGATGAAACTCGGGGGTTGTCAGGGATTAAGTTATACACTCTGATATGTTTAAATGTGATATAACTGCACAGGTAATTATATTCGATATTTCAACTTGAGACCAGGATAGACAAGAAGCTTTGAAAATTTTGTGAAATCCCTACTATAAGGAGGGAGTTCTAAATGAATTTAAATTATCCAATGGTCTCTAATCTATTTTGTTATGCATTATCGAATCCTAATTACGCTAATTAATGCAGGGGTTACAGAGTATATGCAGCAATAATGTGATTCTTTAGGATGAAACTGTGATCCAAGAGAAAATTGATTTTTGGTGTGATTCTCAAGTCGTGGTCACTAATGTAACCCCCTTCGATAATCAGGCCGAGATTATCATTTAAAGCACATTTAATTATCGAATGAGAAATCCGGGACAATTAAAAACTTTTTTAAAACACATGTACAAATGGATCTCCATTTATTTCATTCATTAAAACAAATGGCCTGTTTGGTCTGTTACATATACAATATCAGAGTAAGCACAATTCCCCACGTTCACCCGGGATAATAACATTAATCCAAAGGTTTATACAGGGCATCATTGCCCATCTCAGTATCCATACCGGGGATTACACCAAACTATAGTACTACAATTCTATTCAATATGTTTACAATGATCCAAAATGATAACCAATTCGATATAAAGCCAAAATATTCAACTAAGACTACCGCTGGCAGTCCTAATCGTCCTTTACCACTTGCTTGCTTTTCGATCCACTTGCCCTGTCTAAAAATGTTATTTGGAAAGAATGAGATTCTAGAGAATCCCAGTAGCAACAGTTTATTTATATGATGCATATATATAAAGCAAGTCACATATATCACAATGCAGCAATCAATATTCGAGACCGGGCTTTCGCCACGTTCCCTTCACTTTATAAGAGGTCGGGCTTACGCCACGCCCCATCACTTTATCAATATTCGAGTCCGGGCTTTCGCCACGTCCCCTTTACTTTCACTGTAATCGAGTCCGGGCTTTCGCCACGTCCCCTTCACTTTCACTACAATCGATGACTAATGCAAACAAGCAATGCAATACACATGATATAGGATAAAGTGTCACTACCTTTGTCTTTCCTTCCTTGAGCAGGCACAAGCCTTCTACGCTCCGGGTAAATATCAAATCCTAAAGTTATAATTAAGGACGAAGCATTATTCTCTATTCCAATACTCAATTAACTCTTCAACACTTAGATTTGGTTATCAATAATGACCCTTAAGAAGCCACAAATGCCTCTAATAAAACCCCTAGAAGGTTGGGAAACAATAGGTTGAAGATCTCTTTTCAAAAACTTAAAATGCTGGAACACAGGCATGGGCCGCAGCCCACCATTCCTTGGGCTGCGGCCCAAATATAGTCAGAAGGCCTTGGGCTGCGGCCCACCAGTCATGGGCCGCGGCCCAAATCAGGTCAGAAAGGCTTGGGCCGCGGCCCAGAAATTTCCTGACTCTGGCCTGAACTTCAAAAAACTATAACTAATTGTAGAAAAATCGAAATGGAGTGATTCTAAATCCAAATGAAAGGTATTTGAGTCCTCTTTCAAGGAAAAATATGGCTTATAACTTAAAATCATCACAAAAATACAGAATCACCCAAAACCCAACATTACTCCAAAACAGAGTTCTGTTTTTGTACCAAATTTTGGCAAAGCATAACTCTCAGAATAATAAACGAAATGACACAAAATATATATCCATTTTGAATCTTGGGATGTGAAATTTAAGACTGGAAAGTTTCACAATTTTCTGAAATCATTTGGTCACCCAAAACGTCCACACAAATAAACTGTCCAGACAGAGTTCACATTGACAGCATTTTCCAACTTTTCTACCAAAGTGTTCAATGACTCCAAAATCATTAACCAAATATATTCTCATACAATTTTCCACAAGGAACACAATAGTAACCTCAAAATGACCAAAATCACCACCCAATCACATGCCCTGTTTTGCCCAATGCACCAAAGCTATCACAAAGATCCCAAACTTTACTTTTAATGATTCAAACCAATCCATTTGTCCAAAAGACATCACAATATACCATTTCCATGATCACAACATGCCAAACTCACTAAGACCCTAATTTTTCGAAAATAGGGCAGAAAATTCCAGAAAAATCAATCTCAACCACAACCACAATATATATATCAAAAGGGAGATAACACTCACCTCTTTCACTTTGCCAAAGAGATTTCTTGATTCTTCAACTTTCACAATCTCTTGAGGTCACAAACTAACACTAATGAACACATTTCAACCATCACAATGAAGCTCTTCATTCAAGGATCAACATTAAAGAAGGAAGTTTGAGCAATGGAAGCCATTTTCCTTACCTTTTTGCAAGCTTTTCCTCTTCCTCTTTGCTGCAAAATGTCGCCAGAAAATGGAGAAAGAAGAGAGATGAGATGAGTGATATGGAGTGTGGAGGAGGAAGAAGGAAAGAAATCATTACTCCCCCCAACCCATACCATTCCAGCGTCCAAGAGCGAAGGGAGAGGAGAGAGAAACTATAAAAAATTGCATTTGACTTTCTCTTATCACTCCCACATGTGAGCTTGCCATGTGTCATTTCCCCATTGGTTCTCACACACTTAATCACCAATTATCCTCTCTAATCCTTCCATTACCCATTTAATCACACTTCTCACTTTTCTTTGAGTTAGTAATTAATTTCCCCATTAATTACCAACTTATGCCAAGAATTCCATTCTTTCAATTTTCCAACAATTATGACATATTAAATAATATTGTCACCAATATACATTAATTCCACTTTAATCCGATAATTATCCTCAATAATTATCATTAACCCCTAATCGAAAATTGGGGCGTTACAACTAAAGATGCTGAGATTGTCAAGGATGACGATGAGACAATTCCACTTTCTTATTAAGCAGAAGCTAATTGATCCCCAATTTATTTTTGTTTTGATTAGGCTTATTTGTCATGTGATGATAAAATCGACAGTGCTCAACTTAATATTCGATTCATGCGCCAATTTGGAGAGAGAGTGTATAATTCTCGGTGTAATAGCCTGAATTTTGGGATTTGAGGCTTGGAAATAAGCCTAAATTAAGTGGACTGCTAAGCCTCAATTTAGTAGATACTCTAAATTTATTCTATAATGTTCTTTATACCTTTGGAGCATTAAAGAAAATAAAATGGTGAATTTTAGAGAATATAATTATGTTTTCGGTGAAATTGCCTATAAGACAGTAAGCTTGTCATGCGATTTTGTATGAACAAATGATGAGCACAAATTATGAAATTTTATAGGACGAAAGTAGACATCATAAGCTTTAAATTGATAGGTCATATGACTCATTTGAAGTTATATACAAAGAGTTATGAATTTTTAATTTGGCCCAACGAAATTGATTATTTTCTGGAGCAATGGTCAAAGAAATTAAATCTGGGAATGATGTGCTTCCAATTGGCTAAATTCTATATTTTTCTTTAAAACTAGACTCAATAGGATTCTATAGCTTTCGGAATCACTCCAAAATGATATCTACAAATTTAGTTATGAATTTTCAAAGTTCAGCCAGAAAATCTACCAACAAATCCAAAAATGGAAAATTTGTGATGGTAACTTTGTAATTATGAGATAATTTGTGATCAGCCCATTTTGGCATAAACTTGGGCCCCTAGACGTGAATACGGCTGGCTGAGAAGAGGGAAGATTAGTTGGAATTTAATTGGGCTTGTGAACCATTTATATGTACAAAAGGGTTTATGTACTGAATTTTTGGAAATTGCTAAATATGACATAAGCAAGCATTACCATGACATAAGCCTAATGTTATAAAACATTTCCAGCACTCTTTCCCTTCCATTTCCCGTTGTCTTTTTTAGCCAAAAAGGGTGAGAGAGAGCTTGGAGAAAAATGGAGAGAAGGAAGGAGAAATCTCACAAGGTAGGTCGATTTATTCAATGAATTCGTACCTAACGCGTATAATCCTTCTCCTAAGCTATTCCTCTATGTGAATTAAGGTCTTGAAGCAAGGAATTTCATTGTTTAAAGATGCTAGGGTTTAGCCATAAGAAGGATAAGCCAGAAGGAGCTTAAGGTAGCCTCTGAAACTTCAATCTTTGATTGTTCTGGCTGCTGTGAGTAGTTTAATCAGTGAAATTCTGATTGATTTGCTTTGATTTCAAATTTGGTAAAGGAGTTGGCCTAAGCGTTATGCTACCAAAATTGAGTCTAAATGGTAGTTGTAACATAATGTAATAGTTAATAAAGTGGTTAGGAGTATAAAGGAACATGTCTGCGGAGCCGAAATCACAAAATCCCAATTTTTCCCTGAAAACCCATATATTTTGGCTAGGGTTGTAAATGGGCCTTAGAATTGGATTTCAAATTTGGTAAAGGAGTTAGCCTAAGCATTATGCTACCAAAATTGAGTCTAAATGGTAGTTGTAACATAATGTAATAGTTAATAAAGTGGTTAGGAGTAGAAAGGAACATGTTTGCGGAGCCGAAATCGCAAAATCCCGATTTTTCCTGGAAAACTCATATATTTTGGCTAGGGCTGTAAATGAGCCTTAGAATTGGATTTTCAATAATTTGATAATTTCATTGAGTTCAGGAGGGCAAATTAGGCGGGGTTACAGTTGGCCACTTTTCTGGAAAAGGCCGAAAAAGCATAATTATGAAAACTCTCCTGAAACCCTTAAAGTGGGGCTGCTAAGGGTAATATTTGTAATTTGGACAATGAATCTGATAATTCTGAGTCTGGAAATGGATTTCTTGGGCAAAAATATGTAAGAATAGCCCATGTCAAAATTTTATGAAAAGTACAGTTGGGTTGGGTATGACGGGGCTGGGCTGGGTCCCCTGGGGCTTTTTGGTAAATTTTTACGATAGACTTGTATAACCACCAAAAACACTATGGAAGTATCTAAATTGGGACATTTGATATTTTAGGACCAAGTTGAAAACCCAAGGGATTGGCACATCAATCAAAGCACACAATTCGAGGTGGAAAAGGTCTAAGGTAGGGAACTTACCTCTCTTGCATATATTTACTATTTGTGCTAGTATATTGATGCATGTTATTGCTTTGCTTGATTATGTGAAACATATATGAATGATTGAAGCTCTGTTTCTGTTTATACTATGGCCATGGTTTTATTGCATGAAACATTGAGCATGCAGATATGTCATTGTGTTAGTATGAGTTTATGTAATGCAAGCATGTCATGCATTAAGCACTTATCTTGCTTATATATTGGTACTGTTTTTCTATTGAGATTCTCTCGAATCTCACCCTTTTCTACCAACAATTTAGTCAGGAGCAGATAGAAGATACACTGAGAACAAAGAAAAGAACCGTACGAGGGGATTACGGTAGTGGAACAAAGACGAGAAGATGTTTCTATTTTACTCGGACGGGTTTAGACACCCTGGTAGCCCTATGCGGCTATATTGATGGTAATTATTATGTATGAACCCCTATGGGGAATTTCTGTAATCAAGCACTTTTTATTAGTATATTTATGTTATTCCTATGTTGCCCATCAAACTGCATATCATTTTCCATGAATACTCTAGTAAAGGTGAAATTAAAGTAAGAGTGTGACACTCGGTTAATTGAAGTATAATGTTTAGAAGATAAATACACTTAGGAGATGAATCTAATGAAGGAGAAACTAGACTAGGTTTTTGCCAATAACAAGTGGAACTCTTCATACCCATATGACAAAGGATTTCCTCTCAGTAAATATGGTTCGGACCATTGGCTATTGCTTGTGAAATGTACTTAAGACAAAAGTTCTCGATCCACTGATTCTCATTTCAAATGCCAAGTGGCGCGGTTACTTAAGGAAGATTTCAGTAGTATTGTACAACAAGGTTGGAGCCATCAGAGCTGGGAAGATAATATATCATCCTTTACTGATAAAGCTAAGGAGTGGAATAGGACTAGAGTAGGGAATATTCCAGCAAAAAAAAAGGTCTCTGATAATTGAAGGGGTTGAGAGGGTCACAGCTTGGAGAGATAGCAAACATTTAATACAAACTGAGAATGAGCTATGGAATGAATACAATAAGATAGTAGCGCGAGAAGAACTCCTATGGTTTCAAAATTCTAGATGCAACTGGCTTAAATGGGGAGATAAGAATAGCAAATTCTTTCATGCGTCCACCATTGTTAGGAGGCGAAAAAACCAAATTGAAGGACTCTGGAACTCTGAAGGAGAATGGATTTTTAACCAAAAGGAATTGAAGAAGATAGCTCTGGATTTTTATCAGAATCTATATTGTAGTGAACTAAGACAAAGGTGTAGATGTGATCCTCAGTTTGGATTTCCTCGTATCTCTATAGAGGAAATTGCATCATTTTGTGAGACATTTAGTATAGAGGAAGTTAAACAAGCAGCTTTTGACATTGGCGCGTTTAAGGCTCCAGGACCTGATGGAATTCCAGCCTTCTTCTATTATGAATATTGGCACATTCTTGGCAACTCTCTATACAGATTGGTAAAGGAGATCTATGATGGCCCATCTATACTCAAAGGGATTAATGATACCAATATGCCCTTATTTCGAAGGTCAAGAATCCAGAGTTTAGCAGAGACTTTTGACCAATATCCTTATATAATGTTAGTTACAACATAATCACAAAAGTACTTAGCAGACGGCTCTGGTTGTCATAAGTAAGGTGATAGGTAGTCATCAGTGCAGTTTTATTACGGGCAAACAGAGTAGTGATAATATCATAATAGCATAGGAAATGATACATTCTATGAAGAATAAAAAGGCCTTTCTGGCTAGTTAGTTGTAAAGGTTGACTTGGAAAAGGCATATGACAAACTGGAATGAGACTTTATTAATGATACTTTAAGAGCAGTTGGCATTGATGGCAAGATGTGCGACCTCATTATGGCCTATATCTCTTCCTCTTCACTTTGGGTGCTTTGGAATGGTGAATCTTTTGATTCCTTTCATCCAACTAGGGGAATTAGACAATGTGACCCAATATCTCCCTATATTTTCACCTTATGCATAGAGTAGTTGCATCATATCATCAGAGAGGCTTTTAAGGAAGGTTCTTGGACCCCAATCAAGCTAAACACAAGTGGGCCTCATCTGTCCTACCTTTTCTTCACTGATAATCTAATTATTTTTGGTGAGGCGTCAAGTTTGCAAGTTGATACTATGTTGGCATACTTGGATCTCTTTTGTAGTGCATCAGGGTAGAAAATGAATAGATAGAAGACCAAGACATGTTTTTATAGGAATGTTCATTCATCCAGAACTATGGAGCTTGATAGGCAAATGGGGGTGGGTTTAACAGGTGATTTGGGGAAGTATTTAGGGATCCCTCTCATTCATAAAAAAGCATCTTACCTGACTTTCGCACCACTTATTGAGAAAACAAAGAAGAGATTGTCTGGGTGGAAGTGAGGATGCCTCAATCTTACTGGATAGGCTATACTCATCAAAGTTATATTATCAGTATTGCCTTCGTATTATATGCAAACTATTTTACTACCGAAAGGTATAGTCAAGGCATTGGAGAAGAGTAGCAAAGACTTCTTATGGGGGGATACTAAAGAAAGTCAGAAACTACACTTAATTTCATGGGATCAGGTTATGTAAGAGAAGAAAGCAGGAGGACCAGGTATCAAGAATTTAAGGAAGCAGAATAAAGCCTTTATCATGAAGCTTTGTTAGGGCATAATTTGTAACAAAGAGGCTTTATGGGCGAAAGTACTTTGAGATAAATATAAATGTGGTCAGAATGAGATACCTGAGGTCAAAAAGCAAAGGATCTCATCACTTACATGGAGAGATATTAGAGTTGTCTAGGAAAAATTTAGAATTGGTGTTGGTAAGAAAGTTGCCAATGGAAGAACTTCCTCTTTCTGGCTTGATAATTGGTCTGAAATAAACATTCCGCTAATTGATTTGATACCGGGATATAAAGATCTCATTTATTAAAATAAGAGTGTGGCTGATTATGTTCTGGATAGTGGGGAATGGAATAGAAGGAAAATGGAATACTAGTTTCCCCCTCATGTTATGGACCAAATTGTTGGTGTGCACCCACCCTATGAGGAAAGAGGGGGGATAAAATTTACTGGAACCTTCCACTGATGGTTGTTTCTCTGTGAAATCTGCATATCATTTCCTTTTTTCAAGTACTCGACTAGATGATGATAACATATGGAAGATCCTATGGAGATGGTCTATTCCAGAGAAGATCAACATGTTCATGTGGCTAGCTGATCATAGACGGGTCCACACATCAAAGCTGATAATGCAAAGAGGATTGGGAACTGTTGCTACCTACCCCTTCGGTTGTGAAATGGAGGAAGATGTCATGCACATGTTGCGAGACTGCTCAAGTGTCATGGATTGTTGGAAAACTGTGGTTGAACAGGGAAAATGGAATAGCTTCTTCTCCTTACAAGGTACAGATTGGATCAAATGGAACTTGACCCATGAGATTGGAAGTCAATATACTAAGAAGGTTCTGTGGCATCTATGTTGGGACGTATGGGTCTCATGTTGTAATAAGCTCTCTGACAGAGAGAATTACAACGTCAGTCTTAATGCTAACCATGGTTTTTTAGAGCTTGCTCTGATATGGATATTCTTAGCATATGTAATATAGGGATGAGTGTTGTCTCTTCTCATACTAATTTAAGCCACCAGGAATAAGATGTCATCAAAATGGAAGTTCATGGATCGGTCTTAGAGGATGAAAGAAGTGGATGTGAAGGATACTTTCAGGACTAGATGGTAGTAGGCTTAGTAGCTTTTGCTTTAAATTAGTTAATGTTCCTTCAATTTTTGTGGAACTAATTGGATGTATTCAGGGACTAGAATTGTGAAAGTCTAAAGGATATAGGAAAATTGTTTTGATTACTGATTGTATAGAGGCTAAAAACTATATGTTGAGAGGGTGTGATATGGATCATCCCTTCAAAAACGTTGTGGATAATGTAAGGTCTTTAATTCATAGCGATTGGCAGGTTGTGGTTCAACATAGTTATTGAGAGACCATAACTATTGCTGACCAGTTGGCAAAATATTCGTATATGATATAAGGTAATTTTTGTTTCCTTCATCAACCTCTTCCTTTTGTGTAAGAAGTGGACATTGATGAACGCTATGACTCATTTTGAAGAAGATGTTGTAAGGTCTCTTTTGAGATAACGAATCCAGTTTATTTTTTTAAAAAAAAAGCAAAAGAAAAATTCAACATACAGCCTAAAACATATAGCCCATTACCTGAATGAGTGCATTTTTTTGCTAGCCTGAATTAGTGTGTTTAACTCTTAGCAAAATAAGGTAACGCTGCATGAGTGGGGACGCCAATGCTCTAAATACAAAAGTACATCGTTTTGCTTGTCTTCTCTAAAAAATCGGATCCCTAATACCCAACCTGCACTGCTGGTGTAACACGACTTATGGCTATTACACTCACACCTTTTTATGGTGCTTTCCAGCATTTTAGGCACCATTTCTTAGCGATCTTGATGGCATAATACTCAAAGAGTAAAAACAAATAGTTTTCTAATAATGATTTCATCAAAACAAGGCTAGAAAACAAATTGGAATATTTGATTTTAAAACACCAAAAGACAAAAGGTAATTATAGATCCCTTTAACAGTGGGTTCAACCAAATTAGAAGTTTCGATTTTGAAATTGATAAGCGTGGGCCTTGCAAAGATAATATTGGTCCTAGTGGATGTACGAGTGTCAAGGGAGAGAAAATTGGAGCTACAATTAATGGGCCTGGGTTTCAGAACAGTAGTGGACTGAAGGATATTGCTAAGGGACCTATGGTCGAAGAGGAGCATCCTTTGGCTATTATTCCTTTCTATGGTAGAACAATGAATGAGGTAGTATGTAAGTTGGAGAAACTTGGGCTGAAGAGAGAGGCCAATGATTTGTTGAAATCTGATAAGTTGAAAAGGAGGAAGTTGAGGGAGAAGTGTCCTCAACAAAAGCTAGAAATATCAACCTATGCAGATAGCTTGAGGAAAACAAAGATGAGAATAAGAAGAGGGTTGAGGAGGAAAGGGGGTAGAGTACAGATTGAAGAAGCTGGTAGCTTAGAAGTTACAGAAGATGTAATAATGGATATGGAACCAGCTGAGGATCAAGGTTCTAATTTTATGTTTAAAGCTAGAAGAAGCAAAAAGGAAACAATGAAGCTGATGGTTCTTGTGGCTGTCTTGTAATAGCCACTAAGTCATCATGAGGATCCTTTCTTGGAATTGTCAAGGTCTAGGAAGAGCCTTAACATTAAGAACCTAAGGGATATAGTGAGAAAGTATAGTCGCTCAATTATCTTCCTAATGGAAACAAAAATATGTAATGAAAGAGTTAAGAAGGTTAAGAGAAAGTGTGGTTATATTAATAAAATTTATGTGGATCTAAGCGGATTGTCGGGTAGTTTGGTGGAATGAGGAGATTTCCTTGTCTATACTGAATAAATCGAGGAATATTATACATACAGTTGTCAAGGCTAAAAATCAGAATGTAGCCCAATACATTACATTCGTGTATGGTCCTCCCAAGGAAGGTGAAAGAAGATTGATATAGGATAAGTTGTGGAGTATGGTAGAGGGTATTGATGATTCATAGTTAGTGTTAGGAGATTTTAATGATCTCTTAACACAATCAGAAAAATAGGGAGGTAATCTAAGGGCAATGAGGAAAATTTTAAACTTTCAAAAGCTTATGTATGATTGTAATTGATGGACCTAGAATTCAAAGGCTCTAAGTTCACTTAGTACAATAAGAAACCAGGTTCATTAGTAAGTGTAAGAATAATTGGGCGTACCTAGAGTGCGACCGTTTATCTCTTGTACCCACGCTAATCGGATCACAGTTGTGGAAGCGATTATGACGCACAACAAATACACCACGATAGGAAAAAGAAGAGATAAATATAGTAGAGGGAATGGGGAGTCATTTTGACAGAGTTTCTGTATGTTATTTCCAATCTTCATTCAACTGAATCCCTTTACGCCATTTATAGGATTCTATGTACCCCTTTTTTCTTCTACTGACATGTCCTTCCATCAGAGAGACAAGATATCATTTCGATTGAGAGATATATTGTTTCAGTAAAACAATACCTCATGTAGAGTCATATTGCATCGGATAAATAACATGACTCATAACATTTTGGAAAAAATTACATATATCTACCCAAGCATTTATGTTATTTATACTTTAACCCTAATCCTATTGGGCTTTGGTCCAATCCACCAAGGGTGGACTAGGCTATTTTCGAACATCTCCCACTCACACTTGGTGGATTAGATATGTCTCTTTTTCTTCCTTCTTTCATACTAGGTGCTTTGCCATGACCGCATAGGCATGATATCTGCATATAGGTGTATATACTAGAAATCTCTTTTACAGAGATCAGTACAAGACAACCTTCATTGTGTGGCTTGATTTTAATATTGTGCCTTAAATATCCTAGATTCACTTATATACACTTTCACATAGCTAATCTAATCCCTTTTGAGACAATATAAAACTCAGATTGCCTCTCTAGTATGCATAGTATCCACATTTATGAAATTATAAAAAATAATACCATAAAGGACATGTCTCAGACACTAGCATATTTGTGTATATTTCAAGTAATCTTCCTTTCGCCTAGATAACACTTCAATATACATCAGCCGCTTTCTTAACATAATACCATAGATCGCATCTATCATGATCGTAGGACATATGCTAAAGTAGCAGACGCTGAAGCACACCTCTATGATATTGTCAAAGTTAAAGGATATCAATTGAAGAATTAGAAACTTCCTGGGACTCACACAACAATGAAGAAGGGATATTCTTACTTGCTTCCCGTTTGCGGTTCTTTAGTACATGCGGTATGAATCACTTGCTACAATGTTACTCTTACACCATTAGAGCGTACGTCGTTTTGCATTCTATTGTTAACACTATATAGACTTAAGTCTAGACACTCCAAGCATCTAAACCCAAATTCTTCCTTTATACTTAGACGTCAATGCTGAAGAATTTGTTATCTGGCTACAGGCATCATGGAAGTGGATGTCCATGATTCGGTCCATATGTATTCATATTTATGGATCTCATCATGACACGCTACACTGTTGTCAAGGCGACATAGTTGTGTTTCTTTTCTACCATATCAACATTGATCGGTGAACACAATTGTCTCATCTTTGCATACCCCTCCTAAGTGTCAAAGGCGGTTGCTCTTGTGAGAGAGACAACCTCAAAAGCCTGTACGATATACTAGACATTGTATACTTTCACACAGACATTTATACTAATAATGATAAGTACTTCAATTAATCATAAATGTAATAAAGTCTGAAATTTTACATTTTACGTACACCAAGAGCCCTTACATGTTTTCCAAATGTTTCCTTGGCAATTCGTTTGGTCAGGGGATCAGCGACCCTACTCTTGGTCGAAATATGTTGTAAAATAATAATTTTCTATGCTATATAATCTCTTACAACATTGTACTTAATGTCTATATGCTTGGTCTTACTATGATACTTAGGATCTTTAGTATAAGCTATGGCTGCAGTGGTATCACAATACATTAATACTGGATTGGTACTCTCATTGCCAAATCTAAGATGTTCAATGAACCTCTTCAACCATAATGCCTCTTGTGCAGCTGCAGTGCATGCTACGAACTCGGCTTCCATAGAATGTAAAGCAATACATGTTTGATTCTTGTTACTTCAACATATGACGCCATTATTCAGTAAGAAAGTATAACCTGAGGTCGATCTTCGCTCTTCCTCATCTCCGCCTAAATCAGCATCATAATATCCAACCAGGCGTAGATCGCTTCCAGCCAATAGTATATCATCAACATATAAGGATAATATAACAAAATTACCCTCAAAGCGTTTGATCTAGACATAGTGGTCCTCTTCAATCATTTGAAAATCATAAGAGGATATTGCTTTTTGAAACCTCAAATACCACTGTCTGAATGATTGCTTCAGTCCATAAATAGACCTTTTAAGTTTACAAACTTTATTCTCTTTTCTTTTTTCAATGAAACCTAATGGTTGTTCCATATAGATTTCCTCATCCAGATCACCGTTTAGAATTACAGTTTTAACATCTATTTGATGTAATTCCAAGTCTAAACTGTTTACTATTGCTAGAATAATTTTTATAGAAATAAATCGTACCATAGGTGAGAAGGTATCTTCATAATTTATACCTTCTTGTTGTGTATACCCCTTTATAACTAATTGTGCCTTATACTTATCAATTGACCCATCCACTTTTCTTTTAATTTTGAGAACCCACTTATTCCCAATGGCTTTTCGCCGTTTTGGTAGGTCAACCAATTCCCAAACTTTATTCTTTCTCATTGAGTTCATTTCTTCATCCATTGCCTTTTTCCATTCATATTTAGCAGAACTGGATAAGGCCTCTAGTACTAAACGTGGTTCATCATCCCCATCGGGAGTAACAATAAGTGCTTCACTTTCTATTTGGAAGCATCTTTTAGGGATACTTTCTCTATTACTCTTTCTTATAGGAGCTTCTTGCCTTTGTCTTTTCTTTTATCTAGGTCTTTGTGTTGACCTTTCTAAGCTCTCACTTAGATCGACATTTTGGGATGATTCAGGCATACCAACATGTTCTATACTTGTTTGTTCCTGTGTCTCATAAAGAGATACAGTGCGGTCAATGTCTCCCCTTTTAGGCAATTTATTTTCTAGAAATGTAGCATCTCTAGATTCAATTCAATCACTATTCCATCTTCATTTTCACCTATGAAGATGTATCCTTTGGATTGTTCATAGTACCTTATAAAGATACATTTCTTTCCTCTAGGACCTAACTTTCCATACTTATGAGAATTATCATGAATGTATGTAGCTGACCCCCTTGGTCTAAGGATACTAAGATCCGGCTTGCGTTTTGTCCATAACTCATAAGGTGTTGAAGTAACTGATTTTGAGGGCACACGATTAAGTATGAAGGTAGCAGTCATTAAAGCATCACCCCAATATGAAATTGGTAGATTTTCCTGTGCCGTCATTGACCTAACCATGTCTAGAAGTGTTCTATTTCTTCTTTCAGCAACTTCATTCTGTTGTAAAGTACCAAGGATAGTTAGCTGCCTAATTATCCCTTTTTCTTCACAGAGCTCTTTAAATTGATTAGACAAATATTCATGTCCTCAATCAGTACATAATACTTTAACTTTATTGTCCATTTGATTTTCAACTTCATTTACATATCGTATAAGGCACTCAAGAGCCTCAAACTTATGTGTGATCAAATAGACATGACCGTATCGTGAATAGTCATCAATAAAAGTGATAAAATACCAAGCTCCATTCCTTGCCCTCACACTCATAGGACCGCAAATATCAGAATGAATTATTTGCAATGGTTGTTCTGATCTGGTTCCCTTACCAAAAGGTTTTCTAGTTGCCTTACCTGCTAGACATCTTTCACATAAGGACATTTTCATATTGGATATGGATCCTAGCAAACCTTCTTTTGCTAGTTTAAACATTTTATTTTGATTAATATGCCCTAGTCTAGCATGCCAAATAGCCATATCAACAGTTGAATCAGAAGAAGTAGCAAAGCAATCATGAATATTATAATCATCAATAGTATCCATTACAAAGAACTTCTTTGAAAGGAAAGCTAAACCATAAAATACAAAATTAACTTTATCATGAAAGTTTACATTAAACCGATACTTTACAAGATATTTTATAGAAACTAAATTCCGTCGGATGTCAGGAGCATGAAGCACATCATGTAGGATCAAAGGCTTCCACTATGCAAAGTTAATTTGCAAGTTCCAATGCCTTTAACTTCAATCTTTGCATTGTTGCCTACATAAAGCCACTTACATTTGTCAGGCAGCCAACGGTATTCTACATAAGATCCTCGATCCCTTGTCACGTGGTCTATTGAACTTGAGTCCAAAATCCAAGAAGAACAGATATTCTCTGTTAGGAAAACAGTGCTAGAAACATAGGAAACATGTGAATTTACATAATCCACTAGTACCTTTTCACTCTCATTTCGCTCAGTGCAATCCCGTGCGAAATGACCCATCTTTTGGAAGGCAAAACATTTGACATTCTTCAAGTCATTTTTCTTCTTCTTCCCACCCTTTATTCCTTTCTTCTTGAATTCCTTTTTGCCCTTTACAAATTTATTCTTGTCCTTCTTTCCATTCTTTTGGAATTTATTCCCCTTCTTGGAATCAGTTTTTGTATTAAAAGGACCTACACCCTCTGTGTAGTAGGCATGGCCAAAGGACTTGTATGCCTCCAAGCGCTCTTCCTCAAGTTCCAAGTGTTTAGCCACATCATTAAAATTGTTAATGCCTTCATTATGGGTTAGATTAACCTTCATGTGTTCCCAACTGATGGCAATGATCTTATCACTGCCTGAACTTGTTGTTCATCAGACACAGTATGCCCAGCTTCCTTCAATTCTCTAATCATATTTGCCATCTCTCTCAGATGCTGTTTCATGGAAGTATTTAGCCTAAGCTTATACGTATCAAACTTAATAGTTAATCGTCTAAGCTTAGAGGTGGATGTACCACCAAACCTGTCTTTCAACGTTGCCCATATGGCTTGCGCTGTTTCATTTTTCTCATATTCACACGAGATCATCTTCCATTGTATTCAGCAATGTAATTCTTGCAATGCTATTTTTCTTTTTCCAAGCCTCATAGACCTCTTGGTCTCTCCTGTGTTGGGCTTTATTCCCAACAGCAGGCTATGCTACAACTGTTGTTAGAGGTTCCATTGCCTCTTGTTCCTCCAAAATATATTGGACTTTTCGGTAACAGATATCCCAATTGTCACCATTTAATTTGTCCCCTTTATTTAACTCAGCGATGATATTATTAGTTGCCACTTTCAATTCTGTGACAAATCTATTCCACATTCAATATGTCTCTCTAAAGGAATTAAACCATTGAACATATCATTGACAATATATAGCACATCACAATATACAATGTCATGTACTTATATTATTCTTAACTAGGAAAATAGTAATACTACTAAATTCATGATCAGGAGTATACGTTTGTATCTCCCATCACATAAATATTAGCAACATCACTAAAATTCTGTCAAGAATTATATATATGTACTTTAACAACTCTAACTTTTAGGACTAACAACTCCTAAAAGCTCCCACTTAACAAAAACATATAATAATATAATGAATTATCAACTAAATCATGCTTCATTATAATATAAATAAGACAATATTCACTCTATAATACATGAAAACATGTTTATAACAAATTTAAATATAATAGAAAAATATTGAAATCAACAAATGAATTTTAGAAGTTTTAAAATGATTTAAAACATTCATAAACACATTTAGAATATCATAAACATATATTAATTAGCGTCAAAACTACTCAAATAGTATATCATATTAAAGATCATGAATTTAGGAATTTTTAGGAGCAAACCGGGTCCTATTCGGCTCATGCACACGCCCCCACACGCCGAAAGAAGTCAGAAAAAACTGAAAAAAAAAACAGGAAAAAAAAACACCTGCGCACAGTGGCGCGTGAACACCACAAGCCACCTTTCGGGAACAATCCGTTGACACACTCCGAGGACTGTCGAGAGGTGTCCACCACGATATGCCACATGGAATCATGAGCCATGTGGCTTTTGTGCCAATTTTTTTTTTCAGGCCCCTTTTTTTTTTGTTTCAGGCCTAACTATTTGGGCCTACAGATTGGGCCTGAAAGAAACCAAAAATTCCTTTTTTTTCTTTAAATTTTTTTCGGCCCAGACGCCTTTTACAACAAAAAAATTAAACCATTTTTTTATTATAAATAAAGAACAAAATGACGTCATTTTTGGAGACTGGAGGTTGTCTTCAACCTCCAACTGAGTCGGCCCGGACCCGGTTGCAAGCGTGGGTCGGGTCCGTCGACCCAGAAACTTCTCTCCTCCGATCTCCTTCATCCGACATCTGTTTTGGGCGTTCTTGGTGTCGTTTTCGATCTATTTTTCGAGATCTACAAAATGGGACTAATTTCAAATCCTAATTCTTTGATTTTCAAATGACCCAATACCAAAAACAATTTCGTTTTTCATGCTTGCTCTCTCTAAGTTCTTTTGTTTTATGGTTCTAGGGTTCTATTATTTAATTTTACAAACATCTAAGTAGGAACTAGAGAAAACTATATATATAAAAGCATGAACCAAAACTATATATATGTATGTACATGTGCGAAAACTCTACTTCGTTTTTTATTCGCATATGATTATATATAACCATATATATATATACTCACATAATCATCAATATATTTTCTTTCAAACTCACGAAAGAAAACGAAAACATACACACAGGGAAGCAACATGATAATATATATAGATATTTGAAAATAATAATATGCACATCATATTATCATAATATGGAGATCATAATTTCCTACAAGCCAACCTGGCTCTGATACTATGTAAGAATAATTGGGCGTACTTGGAGTGCGACCGTTTATCTCTTGTACCCACGCTAATTGGATCACAGTTACGGAAGCGATTATAACGCACAGCAACTACACCAAGATAGGAAGAAGAAGAGATAAATATAGTAGAGGGAATGGGGAGTCAATTTGATAGAGTTTCTGTATGTTATTTCCAATGTTCATTCAACTGAATCCCTTTATGCCTATTTATAGAATTCTATGTACCCCTTCCTCTTCTACTGACATGTCCTTCCATCAGAGAGACAAGATATCTTTTTGATTGAGAGATATATTGTTTCAGTGAAACAATACCTCATGTAGAGTCATATTACATCGGATAAATAACATGACTCATAACATTTTGGAAAAAATTACATATATCTACCCAAGCATTTATGTTATTTATACTTTAACCCCAATCCTATTGGGCTTGGGCCCGATCCACCAAGGGTGGACTAGGCTATTTTCCAACAATAAGGGAAAGAATAAGCCTTATTCATGTCAAAAAGTAGATGCTTTCAAACCTAAAAGAGGAGTGCGCTAGGTAGATCCATTATCACCATATCTTTTTATTATGGCTGCTAAGGTACTTTCTCTAATGATCCAATTTCATGTTGATAGAAAAGAATTAAAGGGTATTAAATTCGCTCGGAAGGCACCTGTTTTGTCTCACTATTTTTTTGCTGATGATTCCTTATTAGTTTTAAGTGCTGATGAGGTGAATTGTTTGGTATTAAAAAAGATCCCTGAGGTCTATTGTAAGGCATCAGGGCAATTGGTTAATTTTGATAAGTCGAGCATATATTTCTCTAATAATACTCCACCAAATATAAGGGAAAAGGTCACTGGCAAAAAAAAATATAAGGGAAAAGGTCTCAGTATGCTTGGGGAACAAACATTCTGATCAAGCAGGGAAGTACCTGGGGCTACCAGTAGTTTGAGGGAGGTCAAAATCTACAACTCTTGCTTTTGTTAGAGACAAAATTGGAATGAAACTCCAGGGTTGGAAGCAAAAACTCATAACCTTTGCTGGAAGGGAAATTCTTATTAAAGCAGTGGCTAATTCCATTCCCACTTACACGACGACTTGCTTCTTGTTCCTAAAAAGTCCTGCATGGATATTGATAGGCTGATTTCTGGATTCTGGTTGGGACAGAAGGGGGAAGAGGGAGTGATGCATTGGAGAAGCAGGAGTAGGCTTACTATGAAGAAGTGTGAGGGAGGTTTGGGGTTTAGGGATCTTATGAGTTTCAATAAGGCGCTTCTTGCTAAAATGTCCTGGAGATTGATACAGCAGCCAAATGATTTGTGGTGCCGCATTCTGAAGGGCATATATTTTGCTAATGAAAGTTTTCTAAGGACAAAAAAGGGGAGGCATGCATCTTGGGGTTGGTCAAGCTTGTTAGAAGGTAGAGATCTTCTACTTGAAGGAATGAGTTGGAAAGTAGGAGATGGGAATAGCATAAGTGTCTGGGAAGATAAGTGGATTCCTGACCTCAATGGGCATAAACTTCAGGCTAGGACTTTATTTGAAGAAGATAAAAAACTAAAAGTGGCTTATTTGATAAGAGGAAGGACCTGGGATCTTAGCAGCATTGGCAACAGAGTTAGTCAGCTGGAAAAGGAGATGATCATGAAAATTCCTATTTCTTCAGCTGATACAAACGATCGAGTCATTTGGTTAGGAAACAAGGATGGTATGTACACAGTTAAATCTGGATATGTAGCAGCAAGGGGCCAAAAGAGTGTAAGGACAGTTAAAGATCCTGGTACTTCTTACAGGACTTCAAACACTCTTTGGAAGTGCATTTGGAAGGTGGTAGCTCCCCCAAAAGTTCAACATTTTCTTTGGAGAATTAATGCAGGTGCTGTGGCTACAAAAGATGCATTATTCAAAAGAGCCTGTGCTGAGGATCTTATATGTCCTATATGTCTGTCTGAGAAGGAGACTGTTGAGCATCTTTTGTTCTTTTGTCTATGGACCAAGCACTGTTACTTTGGAAGTCCCCTGGGGTTGAAGTTTAGTAGATGGGAAGTAAGATGTGAGGAGTGGTTTTAGTGAAATGCTGAATTGTAACAGCAAATTGTCTGAGTATGGAAAATCTTTAATTGTCACAATGTGCAGGTGGATTTAGAAGAAGAGATGTAATTGGACTTTTAGGGGGGAAAATCCAGATGTAAAGGAAGTGGTGAGCTTGGTTAATGTACAAGTTGAAGAATTTTGGAAATCTAAAGTGAAAGTGAAGCAAAACTATAAAAGGGTGCATGAAAAGAAAGATGAAAGGCTGTTGTACTGGGAAAAGCCCGCTGCAGATACCATCAAAATAAACATTAATGGTTCATTTGAATATCAGACGAAGAGAGCTGGGATTGGAAGTGTGTAGGAATGATGGATGTCTCTTTCTTGGTGGTTTTGGTAAGGAAGTAGTTGCAGAGACTCCATTTATGGTGGAGTGTCTGGCCTTAAAAGAACCATTATTATGCAGAAGCAAGTTTCCGGGTACATTGGTGATAATTGAAACAGATTGTGAGGTTTTGTATCATACGGTTGAGGAAGACAGTAGTAGGTTGTGAATGGCAGTGCTGGGATTTAATGAAGGAAATTCTGGAAATGGTGGATTCTGCAAAGGATGTTTCCTTTTCTCTTGTCTCTAGACAAAGTGACAAAGCTGCTAATTTTTTGGCAGTTGATGCTGCAAAGAAGATGATCCAACCGGGTTGGTTATAGCCTATGTTCGATCTTCTTTAAGCAAAGTTTTATTAGCAGATTCCAACAGGTGCAGGATGGACTTTGATAAGGGGCACTCAGAATTTGAGAAAGATGGAGTTGGCTGATTGTCAATGACAGTGACAAAAGTTATAGATATATAGAAATAGTAGTATGTTGTTTTTGTTGGTGTGTTAGGATATATTGTTAGTATTTTTGAGTGTTTTTTTGGCTTTGGCTATTGGTGTTTGTAATAGCTTTTTTGGTTATTAATAAAATTTCTATTTTGGCCAAAAAAAAAAAAAACCAAAGTCAAGCTTATATCCTAAATCAATCTCAAAATCCCAGAATCCAAAACAAGCATATATTCATAACTAATCCAAGAAAAGCATGGGTCCAGATCGATCAAGATTACGTCGCGATGTTTCCAAAACGATTTCCAAAAAACATCCCAGATTAAGATTAAAAAACATGTTGTAGGAGTTTTAACAAGGCAAGATACAATCTATGAAAAGAATATTACACAGATCAAGAACAGCTAGAGCATGCCAAATAAAAATACCGAAAGTATGCATCGGGTTTCTTAGAAACAAAAAATATCCCAGCTCTATAATTGCTTTCCAATAGTCAGATACCATGTTATTTTCTAAAATAAGAAAGACATAATAACATGCATGAGACATTAGGTAGAGGAGAATCGGATAGGCTCTGATGCCACATGTTGGAATAAATATAAAAATAATTCCTAAATAAAAAATATATAAAATCTAAAATAAAGAGTAACAGCGGAAGATTTTATCAATGATACTTCTAGCCATAGTAACTTTGCATGCTATGTCTCACAGCCTGAAAAACTAAAAAGGGGAAAAAGAGATTAGAAGGAAATAACTTAGAATTCTTCTAACAGGAAGATGAGGCACAGTGATGGTCTGGGAATAGCCGTCACCCATTAGGGAACCCCTAAAAAGCAAGTAAGTGGATTTTTTATGTTACTACTTTAAGACCTGGCATACACTATTTATAGCATCCTATCAAAGCCTGTAACAGTTTACCAGTCAGGCAGATAACCCTAAGCTAAATCTCTATTCAAATCATGTTGCGGGACATATCAGGAGATATTTTATCCAAAATATATTAAACTGATAATAAAAATAATCCGTTAATATTCAGAATAACCTCATAATATCTATAATATTCATTTGATAAAAATAATCGATTAGTATATCCTTTATATGATCAAAGAATAAATATATATCTAGATATAATTTGAATAAACAAAGAGATAAAATATTACCATTTCAATAAAATATCTAACAACGAGTTGATACCGCAAGAACAATTTTGCAGAAGTTGCAAGTGGATGGTGATGCATATATAGAGATTAAGGAAGAAAGAGAGGAATCCGACCAAGAATGTGTTTTGGTAAGGAACTGTATTCCTACTAAGTGATTTGTTTAGCAAGGAGAACTAAGCATATTGGCACCATCTATATCTGATTTGGATGGTTCAAATTTTATTTTTTTGGGGTTAAAGTCTATACTTTATTTTTTTAAAAAAATTATTTTAATGGGTATAAAATCTAAATTAAAATAAAAATAATATTTAACTATTACTTTATAAAAAAAATGATTTTTTATTTAAAAAATCACTATTTTTAACTACTGAATTTTTGAGAAATGATTTTTTTAAAATCATTAGTTGAAAATTTTAAATTTAGACCATTGAAGCTTTATTTAAACAATGTAGATGTCACCGATATTAGAGAGAAAGGAACTCAACCTATATTAATCATGAACCCATTGCTTTGGGCAATCCAGTCTTTGATCACAAACATTTAACGTTAAATATCGCCTGCGTCTAAAGTGTTTGTCCAAATCAAGGCTCTCTCTCATCCTTGACCCCTACCTTTCAGAATTATTGCATTTTCAACCATCTTCCCAACACCCAAATTGAATGATGTGCATGTTAGCAGCAGTATATTGAAAGATAAATGCCCCAGTGTCAAGTTTAGTTTGATGGATCGAGACGAGAGAGCACCGCGTAAAGTCAATCGTTATGTATAACAAGTTTTTCTCTTTTAATTTGTCTTATACATATTCCTGTTATGCTTCACCAAAGATGGTCAATCGTTCGAGTGGATGACCATATAAGGTTATTAAGATGGAGTGAGTGAGAAAGGAGAATTTGCAAGAACTTCGTCAATAGTTCACCCAAGAAATAAAAATCACAACGTTGTGCTTTATGTTGTAGTTGGGGCTCCTGTTTTTACTCAGCAATTGCATATACTCGAACTTTGCTTTCTTTCTCCCTCTCTCTATCTTGACTAGTTTGATCAGGTACATGTCATGAAGGGTAATATGGGCATTCATCGATCTAGTTAGAGCCCCAACGAGCCCTCCATGATGTTTAAGGAAATTATAGAGGTGTGCAAGACCACTCAAATTGTGTTAAAGTACCAATGATTGAGAATACTTGCATGGAGGAAGACGAGTATTACATAGATGATGACATGAAGTCATGAACAATTACATATGTGGAACTTGACGTGTCACATGACAGGGCACTTCAAAACAAGCATGAGATGTATTAAATCATTGCCACTTGGATGTTGAAAAAGACAAGACCACGTCTTAAGAGTCTAAAAGAATCATGTGAACTCAATACCTAAGTTGTTGAGGGCTAAATACAATTATATGAGCATGGAGGAGTCCAATAAAGTTATAATCTTTTAAATTAGGGCCCAAACGCATTGTGTAATAGATCATAGGAGTTTTATATAACAGGATTCAATCATATTTAAGCCCAAAATAAATATGTTTATGAACATAATCAATAAAATGAAGACTCATTTGAAAGGTCCACGAAACTTTGAAACATATCAAGAATGATCTTATATGGCAAAAATTCATTACAGATACTCCCTCCAAGGCTCCTCCATCCTTACAATAAAGACCTATTAACTGTTTATTGGAGTAATATCACCTCTCAAGCTAAAGTTAGGCTGTATATAGCACAAAAACTCCAATAAGTCTAAGGTACTGAAAACCAGACCAAACACTAAACCGGTTGAGGTACTGGGTTAAAGGTCAATGGATCATACCGGAGTCAAATCGGAGCTAAACCGGGGCTAGATTGGAGAGGAAGTAAATATTTCAGATTTATTTATATGAAATTCTATGTAAAATTAATAAAAAACTATTTAAATTATTTGTTTAAATTTAAAAAATGTTGAACCAGTCCGTACGATTCAACCACAGGACCGGATCGATTGAATTGTTGGTTTGCCAGTTCGCGGGCCAAATTGGCCAGTCCAGTTCGGTTTTGCAAATATTGAATAAGTCACATTATTTATGAACTATAAATAGTACGACTTATTTGTTAGGCTCTCTATATTACATGAGAATTGAGATCCTCAGTAATTGATAACTAAAGTTAAGTAATTTGCAGGTGAAAGATTCATTTTTAGTTTTTAAAGCTGCTGCTGTAAATTAATTTGTGAATCACGTGTATCACACTGGTTAAGTTTCTTTTAAAAGAATACACAGGGTTAACAAATTTTGGCCATTCACATATTTGTTTTGTGAAAAAAATTTAAGTGATATTTTGGAGGTTGACTGAAATAAAATTGTTTCTATTAGGTCTAAGTGATATTTTTTTCATTTTAAAAAGGCACATATTTCTAAAATATATTAAAATAATATATAGTGAGAAGACTGATGGAACTCGTAATATAAAAAGTAATGAAAATTAATTCGAGTTTATGACATTGCTATAAGTGCTACCAAATAAATAAATTATATTTACTTTTACATCCAAAAATAATTAATTGTGTTAGGTGCAAGAAATATTTTGTTGCTAAATTTACACCTTAGCACAAAAAGAAATTGAATTTTAAACTTGTATCTCTCTCTCTCTTTTTGGGCAAAAGACTTGTCTCTTAATTGTGCGTGCGTGCAATGTGTGATGAAGTCTTTTGCTCTTACTATAAAAAAAAAAAAAAAAAGTCTTTTGCTCTTATTTTCTCCCCTTTAAGAGAATGACGTGATTTTTGCCCCTTTAAGAAAACGCATTTGGTATTGGTCCACGATGACGCAGAATGCTTTTCAAACTCAAACTCTAATTTTCAAAAAAAAAAAAAAAGATTAATAATATGAAATAATGTGACTCCATAATATTATAGAGCCGGTAAAACAGGTCCAACCCGTGGGCTCAATTCATAGCCCACGGGTTTTGATAAGGTTAGAGTTGGGGTTTTTCTAACCTAAAAAAATGTGGGCCCACTCACCCCATGGGTTGATACGGGCTGACCTGCGGGTTTGGGGGTTGGTCCACAATTTTTTTTTTAATATAACATGGTTGCCTTGAGTTTGGAGTTTGGAGTTTGGACTTTGGTTTGTAAGTTTGTTGGGCTTAGAAAGTTGAGCCCAGAAAAAATATATATATATATATATATATATTTGTTAACAATTTGAACTTGACTCATTCATTCCCATTCTCAGATGAACTCAATTTGGCAATGCCAATTTGTTTCTGTGACATCAACAATCATCTGATCTGACTCTCAGAATAATGACTCCAGTTCCCATAGAATTATTGTATTACCTCTGGTCCTAAATATAAGACCCAGTTAATTTTTTTAGGGAGATTAAGGAAGCTAATTAAATTACTTTAAAATATTTATTTTTATCATTTTTTCTTCAAACTAATTTGTCTGACTTATAAACTAATATATAATTTAACTATACATAATATATGACATGATAAAGTAACTTATTTAACTTCTTTAACCTCTCTAAAAAAATCAAATAGATTTTATATTTAGGAATGATGTAGTATATTTTTTAAATAAAGACAATTTATTCAAGAAAGTAAAATGATACAAAGTTATCAACACAACGGGCCAGAATATTATTATTTATAAAATAAAGAAACGGAAAAATTAATCCTTGAGCTCCTCTAATTTTACCATATTTTTACTTCATCAACAAAACTTTACCTTGGTTTAATCATATTTTAGTAAAGTCTTATATTGAATTCATGTCCTTCTACTTCTTTCATCTTGTAAAGTCTTATTATGCCCTGGTCCTTTTATTGATGCATTTTGATCTTTTATAAAAGGCTAAAGTATAATTTTAGCTATTTGAAAAATTAATCCTAATCTTATCTTATTTTAATCATATTTTTTTAAAGTTTTATATTGAATTCTGTGCTCTTCAACTTCTCTCATTCTGTAAAGTCTTATTATTTTGCTGGTCCTTTTATTAGTACATTTTTATGTTTTATAAAAGGCTAAACTGTAATTTTAGTCATTTAAATTTGTATGGGGTTTATTTTGGTGTCTTAACTTTATAAAATGTTCTTATATTCCTATAATTTTAACATCGTATTGACGGGAAAATGCTGACTCGACAACTTAAATGATAACTGATAAAGGATGCTTCAATTTTATTTTTAAATATAATTTTAATTTTTTTGACTAATTTTAATATATTTTATTTTTTTAGATTTAATATTTTTATAAAAAAATATTTAAATATAACTATAATTAATTATTTAATATTCTTTAAATTGTGAAAAATAGTAGCTAATTAGATTATGAGAGAAATTGAAATTTTTTTTATATTTTAATCTAAAAATAAAAAACATACATGTTATGTAATTAGTTTTAAAATTATTATTACTTATATTTTAAAATTTAGTCAGAATGATAGAAAAAGAACTTTGATGAAATCTCAAATCAGGTTTGTTACTATCAACATCTGTTTCCATTTCAATATATACATAGTAATATAGGCCAAATTCCACAAGCAAACAGAAAAGTATAAATATACTGATAAAAGTATTTGTTTACAGATAGGCACTAACAAAGCAAAATTCACGAATATGTACAGAATATCCCAAAAATATTCCCAATACAAACTAAATATCACCATTGTCCTCATCTCGAGAAATGTGCCCATCACTTTCCCATATCTTCGTCCTTGCCTTTAGAGCTGTTGGCACCCACTGTGGTATTTTGTTTAGAAAATTGGGTGAGATTGCAAGGAATCCCTATAGAAACAAACTATCAACATATAAAATGCGAGAATTAAATATGCAATGCATCGTATCAAAAAAATTAAAATGCACACCAATCTGTGTGTGTATACAAGGTTCAGGGCCAAACTCCAAGTTGAAACCCCTACGTGTACCTCAGCCGAGTCACCGACTACAGCTAGGCAATATTAGTGTACGGGCACCGAACCACAACCAGGTAATGTGGCTCCCGCACGTGTTCAAATCACAAAATATAGTAACATGCATCGTATAAATAGTCACATAGTATATGAGATATAGTAGTCTCTACCTAAACCCTTTTCAAATCTCGAACGGTCCACTTCGTGAAATGTGCCAACTACAGGCGTCTAACTCAGTCCTAAAATATCAAATGGACAAGAATTAGGTTATAGCCTATCTATGTACCATTTTAGACACTTCCATAGTGTTTATTATGGTTATATTAGCCTATGGTGAAAATTTACCAAAATACCCTCAGGACCCCAACCCAGCCCCGCCGTACCTGGTCCGACTGTACTTTTTTTGAAATTTTGACATGGGCTATTCTGACTTATTTTTACTCAAAGAATCCATTTCCTAATTTAGAATTATCAAATTCAATGTAAAATTACAAAATTACCCTTGGTAGCCCCGCTTTAAGGGTTTCAGGGGCATTTTTGTAATTATGTTTTTCAAGCTTTTCCGAAAAAGTGACCAACTGTAACCCCACCTAATTGTCCCTCCTGAACCCAATGGAATCATCAAATCATTGAAAATCCAACTCTAAGGCCCTATAATAGCTCTAGCCAAAATTGAGCAGTACTCTGAGGAATATTGGGGTTTTGCTATTTCGGCTCTGTAAACGCGTTCTTTTTTACTCCTAACCACTTTATTGACTATTTCATTAGGTTATAATTATCATTTAGTACTAAATTGGGCAGTATAGCAGCCTAACACACCCATTTTCCATTCTTAAAACCAATGACAATCTGGTGAAATTTCATTGATTAAATTGTCTACAACAACCAGAATAGTCAATATACAAGAGTTTGGAAGTTACCTCAAACTCCCACTAGCTTTTCCTTGACTTAGCTAAAAACCCTAGGTGTTCAACAACAGATTTTGACGCTAAAGAACATAGAGGAGTAGCTTAGGATCGGAGTTATATGCGTTAGGAGCTAAATCGTCCGAGAAATCCGCTTACCTTGTGAGATTTCTTCATCTTTCTCTCTCTAAGAATATCAACGTTCTCTCTCTAGTTCAGGGCTGTTTTGACGCTGAAATGCTGAAGGAAGAAGGTGATGATGATATATTCTAATATATCATATATTATTTAATGATTTATGGAATTTCCAAAAATTCCAAAACTTAACTTGTGTACATAAATCTTTATGTACATGTAACCATGCTCGTTAAGCCCAACAAATATTTCTTTCTTTTTGCTCCATGTAGGAGACTCCTAGAGGTCCTATCCTTTGGTCTCAATTGGCTTTACAACTTATTCCGGTTACGTATATACATAAAGTCTCAATTTTAGTCAAAATTGCACTTTTTGTTCAAATTTTCCATAAATTCATATTTATTTGACCAAAATATTCTAAATACATTTTCTCCCTTTATTTTCCTTAATTAATTGAACTTAATTTCAATTAATTAAAAAATAATTAATTAGCACTTGTTTGGAAAAATTACAAGTTTGCCATTACATTTTCTTTATTTTCAGATTCTCTGGTAGATTTCCTGTCCAATCTTTGAAAAATCATAACTAAATTTGTAAATATTGTATTGGAGTGATTATAAAGGCTATAGAACCCTTATCGAGTCTAGTTTCAAGGAAAAATATAGACTCTCACTAGTTGGAAGCATAAAATTCCCAGAATTAATTTCTTTGTATGTTGTTTTAGAAAATTCACAGTTTTTCTGGATTAATTTAAAAAATTCATAACGTTTTGTATCTAGCTCTAATTGAGTCATATAACCCATCAAATTAAATATTAGGATGACTACTTTCACCTTGTAAAATTTCATAATTTTTGAAAATCATTTGAACATCCAACATCACATAACAATCTCACTACCTCACAAGAAATTTTCACTAGCAGCATATTAAATTCCCCAAAATTCACTCTTTCATTTCACATACTTATCAAGCATATTGGGGAATAAAATTTGGGGTGTTACAGTTACTAAGAATTAATAAAGTAATGACAAGATTTGATAAACAATTCACAACTCATTTTATCGAAAATACCTGATTTAGGATTTTACAATTTCAAAATTCTTTTTCTATCATTCTCCCTAAAATTTAAGCCTTCTTTGTCAACTATATAGTTATTATTTAAATGGGTGAGCTTTTTTGTTAACAACCAAAACAATATTAATATTATGAGATTAAAAGTACACTTTATATCATTAAAAACTAAAATAAAACTTTATACAAACTTAAAGAACTAAAATATATTTTAACGGTTTAGCCTTTGTAAACAAAAATATTTTTGTAATTTTTCCTTTTTTTACTGGGTTTTTATAGTTTATTCAATTTAATCTTACTCATTTCTATACTCATAATATGTTAATTTGTAAGTGAAATTAATGATCGGTATCGTGCCTCTTATTGAAAATACACCAGAATTAATTTTGTCACATAGATTTAAAAAAAATAAAAAATCTAACAAATTATTCATGAAGCCAATTATGAGACAATATTTTTATTTTATTTTACATTTTGTGAGAACTTGTATGTTTGTGTGAGTCCTATAACCAACTAAGGATAAACATATACTAACGCCATTAATTTACAATTAGTGTGACCTGACATGTCATGTATGTTTTGACAAAAATCTTGCATTAAAGACTTCGGTAATATATCAAAGCTATATGGTTCAAATCACGTCAAATACTTTCGTAAGTACTGTTGCGAGTTCGGCTTGGGTTCCTTCCACACTATGAAGATGGAAAAAGTAGAAATTGAAACAGAGTATGTATTGTCAATATGTATCCAGCGAGGGTATCTAACGGAATAAAGGAAAATGGAAAACGTTTGTCAATAGTCTTAAAACTTAGTAATATGAGAATTCTCCAATAAAATGAAAGATCAAAGGTTGATCCCGCTTATAATCTCAGGTTCTTGATGCCTGTTTTTTTAGTTAAAACAAAATTGTACGACTTGTTTGTTCACATAATGTGATTTCAAAAATCCGATTTAAGAAAATGGAAAAAGCTTTTTTCCTAGTGGGTTATGTTATGTTTTTACACTTTATTTTTGTTTTGTTTTTGTCAATGTGTACTAATGTTTGTTTGGATTAGCGGTAGAAACTATTTTTCCAACGTGATTTACAGTGTACGAAGTGAGTATGTGAGAGAAGTTTTATCTCAATTTTCGTGAACATACTTTTTGAACGCAAACTTAAACAAACCCTTAAGCGCAAGACAAATGGAAATGAACATTCTACAATGTGTTTCACAGTCAAGTCAACAAGCCGCCACCTCATTCATTCATTCAAACTCATTCCTATTTAAAGTAATTTATTTAGTTTATTGAATCGAGTTTTATATGAAGGATTAAAGAAAGTATATAAATATAAGGAAAACCACACAAAAAGAACTTAAAAAATATAAAAGCATAGAGAGGTGCACCAAAATTCACTAATAACAGAGAAGGTTCGAGACCCCAAAGTGGAATTTTGAAATTGGAGTGTAAAGACGAAATACAAGAAAAAAGACTGAAACGCCGCTTAATTTTTTATTTTTATTTTGAAAAAAGTTCACAACGACTTCCATTGTTCCACAGAGATATATCAACGGGAATAATCATTTTGGTAAGTGGTTTGTTTGATCTCACCGGCACGTGCATGCCAAAAACACTGATGGCCATTGGGCTGGTGGCAATCAATGACTTTCAATAGTCTACATGATGTGGAACAAAGAAATACAAGTTAACCCTGTGTACCTAAAAAAAATTAACTCGTTAATTTTGATTACAACTCATTCTTCGGAGAGATGGTTGATAACTTTTTTTTTTTTAAATAATGAAGGGGCGTTTCAGTCTTTTTCTTGTATTTTGTCTTTTTTGTATAATTTTAAAATCCCTTTATGAGATCTCATATCTTCTTTGTCATCAGTGAATTTTAGTGCACCTTTCTGTCCTTTTGTATTTTCTAGATTTTTTTTGTCATTTTCCCTATATATATTTTTCTTTTTTTGCCGTGATATGTGTGTGTGTGTCTATATTCCCCCTTTTGACACGCTTTATATGTGCAGTACTTTTCAAATATGGGGCTAGTAATGGATGGATTGGGGCCGTGTTATGAAGATTATTTTTTAAAAAAAATCGTTTGAAAAAATATATAATTGCTGAATATTTTGATGCCAAAATTTCACAAATTGTGGTTTAAAAGATTTTTCAAGCATAAAATATATTTTTTTTGGGACCCAATCTTCTGCTTGCATTTATCAGCAGCTGGATCCCATATGATTTTTTTATTTGTGATAATTATGATTATGAATATATATATATATATATATATTTATATATATGTATAATACATTTAATAAGTATATAAATGATGATGTATAAACTTCCGTTCAATATAGGGACCTCCAAAGGAAGTTTTTCTCTGACTTGAAATTCGTGCCACTTATTGGGTTCTACTATGATGGACGAGGCCAGCGGCCGGAAACTTCCGCCGGATAGAGTATTGGGACCAAGTAGTGCTGCTGGAAGAGGGTTGAAAGCTAAGAAGGGAAGCACTAGAAATTCATCAATGCCTGCTGAAGTGTCTTCCGCAACGGAGAAACAGGGCCTGAATACAGAGACAACAGGTGGTGAAAACCCGAGGGTCACGACAGATTCAGACTTTTCTTACAAGGACTCGTTGTTAGGTTTTAAGAGATCAGATTTCAATGGCATTGCTTTTGAAGGCTCCTGCAATGAGGGAGACTCATCTCTGACGGACTTGGTGGATCAGTCCTGGGAAATCCCTGAACCTTCAGAGGAACTCAGGAAGCTTATGGAGATTTATCCTACTCTTCATATGTCTCAGGAAGAGTACAATAGATGGGCAAAACCGTGGAAGAATGCGCTGATTATCACTACTTTGGGCATAAAAATAAATTTCTACAGACTAAAGGAACACCTATGTAGGATTTGGAAAATTAGGTGCTTTGAATTAATAGACCTCCCAAACAATTATTTTGTGATTAAATTCAATGACCTGGACAACTGGAAAATCCACTACAGAAAGGTCCTTCTTGAAGGTCCATAGACGGTTGCTCAGCATTCCATTCTTGTTTAGAGGTGGTCGCCTCACTTCGATCCCTTCAGCAATCCCTTGGGTCGTGTGGCAACATGGGTCAGAATTCCTCATGTTCCTCTTTTGTGTTACAATAGAGAATGTATGTGGAGATTAGGGGATTTAATTGGGAGGACCCTAAAGGTAGATATAAACACTATCGCTAAACTGGAGGAAGATGAAGCCAGAATCCATCGCGGAAGATATGCTAGGATATGTGTTGAAGTGGATCTGCAAAAGAAATTGGTCCCTCGGATTATCTCTGCAACCAATCTCTTCAACATAGAATATGAGGGTCTTGGCCTCATTTGCTTCTCCTGTGGCAGATACGGGCATAGGAAGGAGCAATGTCAGTGGGGGCTCTCTCAGCAAGGGGAGGCCATGGTTGAGATTCTGAATCAGAATAGGGCAGCTACCCCCAGCCGGCCACCAGAGAAGCAAGTTCTTCCAGCGAAAGAGGAAGTTTTTAGGCCATGGATGCTGGTTCAGAGGTCGGATAGAGCACGCCCCACGAGGAAGATGATGAATAGGAGTAGAGAGGTAGCTCGAGGTCCCTCAGAAATGACCATGGGAGCAGCTAAGGACAGATCCGACATGTCAAGGTTTGCTATTCTGGCAGACCCAAACTAGGATGTAGGCGACGACTTCGAGACGTGTTTGAATTCTGGGAGCGGTGAGATAGTGCTGAAGAACCAAAATCAAAGATCTCCTACGCCCAAGACTAGACACGGTCAGGCGAAGTTGGTGTCTGACAAGGTGGACTCCAACCGAATAGCAAAAGGCCTCAACATGGAAGCTAAGAAATGGACCCAAGTCAAGAGAAACAATAAGACAAAGCCCATTGTTGGAGAGAATGGCGTGGCCCAAGGTAAGAATAGAAATAATGGGAAGTCCATAGCAATTGGGGTGAGCAACGCGAGTGACGTGGGCCAAAACGTGGAGATGGGCTCAAGAAAACCTTCTGGGACCCAACGTGTGCACCAAGTGGTTAAAGGCAATATGGAGACTTCTGGGCCTTCTTTTACCAAATAGAACGCGCAGACTAAGAAGGGTATGGTACCACGTGGGAGGGCCAAAAATATGGCTTTGGTTTGCCCAGCTGAGACCGTGAAGGGCGCCAATGATAAGAGTGCTCTGGACTTGAATAACTTGGTGCTGCCATCTTTGAAGTCCAACTCTTGGAGCTCCGGACAGCAGGGGAAAAATCAAGAGATGCTTTCTACGTCTCAGTTGGTTGTGGAAGTTCTTCTGGAAGGCAAGCCACCGGACGGGTAAGTTTTCTCATTTTTGTTTTCAGGCCTTTCTTTTAATTATGATTATTTCATCCTGGAATTGCCGTGGGGCAGGAGGTAGAGTGTTCCCACGAATTTTTAAAGATGTTGTTAACAAGTATGGGATTAATGTCATGTGTCTTGTTGAACCTAGAATCAATGGCAATAGAGCTGAGAAGGTGGTTAGGCTTTTGGGTTTCACTGATTGGATTAGGATTGAAGCTACTGGGTATGCGGGTGGTATTTGGGTTCTCTGGAATAATCGGGATTTCTTGCTAGATTACATCACTTCTAGCACTCAACTCCTCCACTGTAAAATCACTGATAAAAGTAGGCAACACCACATGTTGGTGACTTTTGTTTATGGTGATACTAGTATCCTTAAGAGGAGGGCATTGTGGTCCGATCTTCAAGCCATTAGCCATAATGTCTCTTCTGCTTGGCTTGTTCTGGGGGATTTTAACTCTTTCCTTAATCCGGAGGATAAAGTAGGTGGTGCTACTCCTCTTACCAGCTCCATGTTTGATTTCCAGAGTTGTATTAATGCTTGCAGGCTTTATGGCATTCCTGTAGTGGGGGATCGTTACACCTGGGAAAAATCTGGGGTCAAGGAGAGACTTGACTGGGTGTTTGGTAATTTCGATTGGGACCTTCAAAATCCCCAAGCTAAAGCTTATCATACCCTCAGGTTCAAATCGGACCACCGTGTCATTATTGTCGCTGATAATTCCCCGACAGCTCATAGGAACTTGGTTAGAAGGTTTCAATATCAAGTAGCGTGGTGTATGGAAGAGGGCTTTAGTGATGTTGTCAAATCTTCTTGGGAGGGTAGAGACTGGCTTCAAGGACGGCTGGAGTTCACAAAGGAGGCATCAGCGTGGAATGAGAAGGTGGTTGGGAATGTGGCGAGGAAGAAAAGAGAAATTATTCAGAGATTAGAAGGCATTGATCGTGCTAGAAGAGCGTCTGGGTTTTAGAACGGGCTCTTCAAAATCGAGAACCAGCTATGGAAAATGTACCATAAGCTCGCCCTGCAGGAGGAACTCATTTGGTTCCAAAAATCACGTTGTAAGTGGATTAAGGGGGGGATAGGAACACAAGATTCTTCCATTCATGTGCGTCAACTAGAAGAAAAAAGAGCAATATTGAAGCTCTTCAGGATGAGAGCGGGAATTGGGTTACGGAAGTTAACCAATTGAGGGGTATGGCGGTTGAGTATTTCAAGAATCTATACACGGCTGAGACTTTGTCCTCACCTTTCTCCCCTGGGCCTGCAAACTTCCCATTCTTAGATCCAACTCAGTTGGATTCCCTTCAAAGACAGGTTTCTCCCATTGAAATAAAGAATGCAGCTTTTGCTATGGGAGCTCTCAAGGCTCCGGGTCCTGATGGTCTTCATCCCCATTTCTTTCAAACCCAATGGAGCTAGATCGGTCATAAGGTGTGCGATATGGTATCTAGCATGTTTGAAAACCTGGGGGAGATTCAAGCAATCAATCATACCAATATTGTCCTAATCCCTAAGATTGACCATCCTCTTTCCTTTAGGGACTTTAGGCCTATTTCTCTGTGTAATGTGAGCTACAAAATTCTTAGCAAAGTGCTCGCAAATCGGTTCAAAAATGTTATGAGCTATCTTGTGGCGGAAAATCAGTGTAGCTTCATTGCTGGAAGACAGGGCGTTGATAATGTCATCCTAGCTCAGGAAGCAATTCACACTATGAGAAATAAAAGAGGCAAGAAGGGCTTCGTGGCAGTAAAGGTGGATATGGAGAAGGCTTTTGATAGGTTAGACTGGCGATTCCTGGAGTTTACTCTCCACAGTCTGGGTTTGAGACCGGATTTCGTTAATCTAATCATGTCATGTGTCTCTTCTGCCTCCATGAGTATTATCTGGAATGGTGTCGCTTTAGAAAATTTTAAACCTTGTAGAGGAGTGAGGCAGGGAGATCCGTTGAGTCCATACCTGTTTGTTTTATGTAAAGAGCTCTTAGGTCAACTTATCCATCAGAAGGTTGAGTTGGGTCATTGGAAACCCTTAATTCTGAGCTCCAGGGGGCCGGCCTTATCCCATCTCTTCTTTGCGGATGATCTAATTTTATTTGGTGAGGCCACCTCCCATCAGATGGAAGTAATGAGGAGTATCATGGAACTTTTTTGTAAAGTTTCTGGGCACAAAATCAATCTGCAAAAATCGAAAATGTTTGTCTCTAGGAACATCCAGTTTAATAGAGCCTATGAGATGAGTCAGAGTGTGGGGATTGGGCTGACTGCCGACCTTGGGAAATACTTGGGCATTCCGCTCCTGAACAAAAGAATGGTTAAGTTGACTTTTGCCCCTTTAATTCAAAAGGTGAGGTCAAAGTTGGCATCCTGGAAAGGGAGATTTCTAAGCCTGGCTGGGAGAACGGTGCTTATCAAATCTGTCCTCTCAGCGATTCCCCAATACCAGATGCAATCTACATTGATCCCTAAAGGGGTCCTTTTGCTCATTGAGAAAATAAGCAGGGATTTCTTTTGGAATCAGCATGAGGACTCTAAGAAACTTCACCTTATAGCATGGGATGTGCTGAAGCAGGCTAAAGCGGAAGGTGGCTTGGGAATAAAGGATCTCCGCCACCAGAACAAGGCATTTCTCATAAAACTTTGCTGGGGATTGATCATGAAACCTGACTCTTTGTGGGTGAAATGCTTGCATATGAAATATTCATGTGGAATGAGTACTATTCCTCAAGTGCGGAGAAAGCGCAATCAATATGCAGTTTGGAGCGGTATTGTGGCTATGTGGGATGTCTTTAAGCAGGGCTTAGGCAGGAAATTTAAGAATGGGAGGTCTACAAAGGCATGGCAGGATATTTGGTCTCCGATGGACAGGCCGCTAAAAGAATACATAATCAATAATGCTGCTTCTGTGGACCTGGATGACTGTCTTTGCTGTTTTGTAATTCAGAATGGTCAATGGGATAGGAGGAAATGGGAGAGCTTCCTTCCTGTCAGGGTGGTGGAAAAGATAATGCTGGTAACCCCTCCGGGTGGATCTGAGGAGGATGGGATTTACTGGAGGTTATCTCCGGATGATTCGTTCAGTGTGAAGTCTGCTTACAACCATATCTACCACCAGCAAGACCTGGGTAACCAATCTCTCTGGCGGAAGCTATGGCGCGGGGGAACTCCTGAGAGGGTAAAATTCTTTATGTGGCAGGTTTTCCATGAGAAACTTCCAACAAACCAATTGAGATCGAGGTTTATTCAGAATATACCTAGCACATGTCCTTTTGAGTGTGAGAGTGAAGAGAATATTCTCCACATTTTGAGAGACTGTGAGCAAGCCAGGAGAGTGTGGTTTTCTGTTACTAACTCCTTATGTCATAGTATATTTTTCTTTGGTAATTTGCAGGATTGGTTGCAATGGAATTCCCAGTGCTCCCCAGGGAATAGGAGGATGGCTAGATGGCCATGGCAGCGGGTGTTCAGCACTATTTGTTGGCTTCTGTGGAAGAACCGCTGCAGCAAAGCCTTCGAAGGAGCAGCTGATGATGCGAAGATGATAGTTCAAAAGTGTATGTTTCACCTATTTGAAGGAGTGGAGAATGGGCATTTCCGTCACAGAATATTCCAGATGCCCGAAAGGGGAGAAGAACAGTGGAGGCCTCCAGACACAGGTTATGTACGTGTTGATGTGGACGGTTCGAGAGACAGTAGGGGGCATGCAGCTTGTGGAGGTGTCATTCGGGACCATCAGGGTACTTGGATGTGTGGATTTCAACAGAAGTTGGGGCACAATACCTCGACTGCTGCGGAAATCCATGCAATACATAGTGGTCTCCAAATGTGTAAGCAGATGGGACTGAACAAAATCAAGCTGTATACTGATTCTCTTCAGGCTATCCATCTATTATCGATTGATTGTGGGACTGCTCACCCTCTGTATGACATCATATTAGACACTAGATCTCTCATCCTCTTGGATTGGGATCTAGAGATCCTGCATGCTTATCGGGAGAGTGTCAGATGTGCTGATCACCTAGCACGAAGGGCTCAGAGGAGCAATCATTTGTTCTCAGTGTTGGACACTTCGCCAGTGGAATGCAATGCGCTTTTTGTGTTAGAGTGTGGTGGTATGCTACCGGGTCAATGTTCGATGCATGTTTCCTAGCATCTCGTGTAAACTTCAAGCTTTGCTTGCCTTTGTATTTAAAAAAAAAAATGATGATGTATAATTTTTGATGAGTGGTAGAGGGACGAACAGGAAAGAAATTGTACAGAATATGAAAGTCGTAGAGTTGACCGTGTAGATATGGTGAGGTCAGTATTGGGATATATTTCATTTTTTTATTAAAAATTAGATAGACATATGCAAAAGATGCAGTAAAAAGTTCACGAAATTTTTTTCGAAAAAAAAAAAATTTTAATTTGAAATTTCACAAATATGAAATGGCTGGAGATGAGGAATAATAGGAAAGTATAGGGTCGGTCCACTTCAAATTGAACGATAGAGACAACACACAGTTAAACCCCTTGTGATTGTGATGGGGAGACCATACATATTTTAATAAGGAAATTGGGGAAATTTTCATTGAAAAATGAAGTGGAGCCAAATTAATGCAATCATATATTGGAGGAATTAAGGGAAAGCAGACAATGATCAAACACAACGAAGTGGACCCAGGAACGAAATCAATGAGATCACATCGAAAGAATTAAATGAAAGTAGACAAAGATCAAACACAATTATAGGTACCCGGCTTCGGTCCTTATCCTTTTGAAAAAGTAGCGTCCTCGTCTTCCTGTGAGCTGTCGGATTAAGATTTAGACAGTTTCGATTTAATATATTATAAAAATATTATTATAAAAATATATTAAATTTACACCGTTGAGATCTCAATCCGACGGCTTACAAGTAATATAATAATAATATTTTTATAATATATAAAATTTGGATAGTTGAAATTTCAATCTGACGGCCCACAGGAGGAAAAGGACAATCCTTTTCCTAAGGAAAAAGGACTGAAGCTGGGTCCCAATTATAGTGCCTAGTTTGATCGAATTCAAAGTGAAGCTTATATAGATTGTATGTTTGGAGTAGCGATTGTAAAAATGACTTTTTTCAATCTGACTTTTTGTAATCTTATTTTTAGGTAAAAAATCAGATTATGTAATGTGATTTATGTTTGGATTAACGGTTGCATAAATAACTTTACAAAAGTAAAACTTGTTAAAAAAACAAGGCTTATGATCTAACTTGAGTCCAAGCCTTTTTTAAATTTTTGGCTCATTAGGGTCAGACTAATCTTTCAGGATATCCAAACAAACTGATATCAAGCTAGAAGATTCCCTTTATGTTAAGATATGAAGGAAATCGACTATATGTTAGTTGGTATGTCAATTCTTTAGCTCATCAAAGTTATCAAATGGATAGTAATAAGTTGTCGTTATGAATATTACTTTAGCAAAATATAGAGTGATTCTTATAGAAGATCTCATTCATAGGCTTCCTTTAACTAACTAGTCCTATCGTGTTTTCTTACACACTTCTTGTTAAAAAAAACAAAAGGGAAAAGAAAAGATATCAAGCTACCAGATGATGAAACGCTAAAGACATGCTGACTTGATCAATAACCTTAACATAAAACAACAGACATGAAACTTGCAATAGTGAAAATGTATGAATGATTCATTACTAAAGCAAAACCAACTAATATTAAACACAAGCCTATTGCTTTGGCCAATCCAGTGTTTGATCATAGCCATGTTAATTATATATAATATAATCTAAATTAATTTTATAATTTATTATAAAATAATTATCTTATATGTATTATTATAAATTTGTAACTGTGTTAACATTTTGAGATAGGAAATTTTTATTTTATTGTAAATTTAAATTAGATTTATTTAAATAACTAAATTATATATAGTATATTTATAACCTTAAAACATGGCGTGAGTTTTTAAATGGTTTGAAAGATTATATATGACCTTGGAGACATATATTTTTAAATTTATTTAAATGCTTATATTTTAAGCAGGCTATTAAAAAGATATTTTGAAGTCTTAGGCTAGAGCCTAAAAAAAGACTTATATGCAAGCTCAAGATTAAACTTTATATTTTTGTTGTGTTCGAGGCTTTAAAATTATCATTATTTATAATGAGTTCTCTTTTTTTTGGGTACAATTTATAATGAGTTCTTAACAAATATAATTGCAAGATATATCCCCATCCAATCCCAATTATCTTAGGGAAAATTTCACGCAGCCTCACTGTAGCCAAATATTTTTCCAAAACCCCTGTAATTTTCTGAAAAATCACTGCACAGAAATTTCATAAGGGAATGGTAAAAAATGACACTCCTAAAAAATTTCAGGCATTTCAATTGTAGGTCTTGCAAATTAACTTATTTGTTTTGCAAATTCATACTTGTATCTTGCAAAGAGTCCCAATTGTCTAGTGAAATCCCTCTTTTCTTATAAATAGTTATAGTGTCATTGTCATTTCAATTTTAGGTCTTGCAAATTAGCTCAATTGTGTTGTAAATTTTGCACATACATCTTGTAAAATGTCACTTATTTTGTGCATGCCCTCTTGTCCCCTAAATATCACTAGTGTCACTGTAATTTCACTTGTAGGTCTTACAAATTTCTTATTTGTCTTATAAATTCACACATCCATCTTGTAAAGTATTACACTTATCTTGTAAATTTCCTCTCGTCTTGTAAATAGCACAAGTGTCAGTCATTTTTTGATGAGGGCCATTTTTGTCAATTCTCTCCTAAAATTAATTTCATTGCCCCCCTAAGACTGCAGTGATGTTTAGAAAGTTACGGGGGCTTTTGAGACATATTTAACTACAGTGGGCTGCTAGGTGAAATTTTCCCATTATCTCTCGGCTCATTGATCTTAGGTTCACAGTCCCCTTACATAAGGCCCATTCATGACGGGCTCCTTTTGTTACTCAAAAAACTGCATCTACTGAAACTTTGCTTTCTCTCCCTTGACTAGTTTGACCAGGTGCGTACATGGTATTTTGGCCTTAATTAATTTAGATTTCCTTATTTTTCATATTAATTGCATAAAAAAAGGTTATGTTGGAAAGTTTGAAGAAATCTGACTATAATTAATAATGTTGACGCGGATTTTATTTGTTCAGACTTTCAGGTGAAATAAACATGTTTGCGCTATATTTCTTCATGTGAAGGTGCTAGGAAAATCTTTCCTATTCTATCTACCTTGCTTATTCAATCGAATTAAAACCAATCATATATTGTCTAATTCCCTCAAAAAAATTGATCATGCTGCAATATTTGATAGCACGATGGCTTTATTCCCACCACAGCTTGAAGATGTTTATGACAAGTGCCTTGCCATGAGACTCAGCTTCAAAGACTTTAACATAACATGAGATAATACAATGAAACCTCCTCCCATGTAAATTCTCCATCCCTCAACATTAATTACACTGCAAATTAGATAATGCTCCTCTTCAACTAATTCTTACTGACAACTAAAATTGACAATCTTCTTACAAATTAAAGAAGCACTGTTGCAACTAATAAGCTGTTAGCCGAGGTGATAAGCAATCTCATTCCTATAAGGAGGAGAACACAAATTCTAATCTTATTGATATAACAGTGACCGGGTTCGAACCTGGATGGGGGAGGGGGAGAAGTGCCTTAAAGGCACTTCGATAACCATGTCGCCTAAAGGCGCTGGTTCACAAATTCTAATCTTAGAAGTATACTTATTAAGAGAGGCAAAAACCCTTTGCACTCTAAACCTTAAAAGGAATTATGCTCTTGATCAAATAAAAAAGAGGCTCTGTTGCAAACACCATGAAGCTGTGTGATGTCAAACAAGCTCGACACCACCAAAAAACAAAAAGTATTCTATGCTTGCTTATAGCCTCAAGTATGCCCCCGGAGGTAATTACAAGCGTAACATCCAAAACCTCCACATGATAATAACAATTTACCAGTTAGATTCAAAGACTTGGGATAATCAATGATAGCATACCAAGACGCGTTCAATAGGGATGTCATAAAGGCCAGTGAGCATTCATCCATCTAGTTAGAGGCCCAACAAGCCTTCCAAAATATTCTAGGAAATTATAGAGGCATGATCGACCAAATTGTATTAAATAATGGATCAGGGATAATAACATGAACAATTACATATGAGGAACTTGACGTGATACATAAACATAGCACTCCAAAGCCACCACATGTCCTATAGTCATTGGTACATGCACACTTGAATGCTAAAAAAGATAAGACTACATTTTAAGAGCAAAAAAAAAAAAAATCATTTGAACTTAATACCTAAGTTATTGAAGTTCAATATAATTATGTTCATGGAAAAGTTCGATAAAATTATAATCTTTTATATTGAGCCAAAATACATTGTGTACTGGATCATGTGAGTTTTATAATTCAATCATATTCAATTTCAAATGGATGTTTTAAAAGTCAATACATATTTATGAACATAAATATTAAAATGAAAACCCATTTGAAAAAGTCTAAAAAACTGTAAGTAACATAAAGAATGGCCTCATATGACACTAATTTGTTACATACTCCCTCCAAGCTCCAATCCTTACTATAAAGACCTATTAATTGAAGTAATATCCCCTCTCAAGCTAAGGTTAAGCTAATGGCAAGATAAAGTTAAGTTGTATATAGCATAAAACCTCTAATAAGTCACATTTATATGAGTTATAGTAGGACTTATTCGTTAGACTCTATATATTACATAAAAATTGAGATCCTCACTAATTAATAACAAACGTTAAATCATTTATACGTGCAAGAATGATTTGGGTTTTTAAAGCCACTTACTGCAAATTAATTCATGAATCCGTGTATCACACTGTTTAATTTTCATTTAACAAGTTATACCATATTGATAATTTATAAATAATGTGATTTTTAATAGGGAAAAGTCTAGTAAAAGAACTTTAAAAATACTAAAAATATTCATAATATTATAAAAGTGTTAGGCCCAATTTAAGACTTTTGAAATTAAAAAGAAATGACAAAAATGCCTTTACATATATTTTTAAAATATTTTTAAAACAAGTAAAAGCCCCTACCGTTGGGCATAAATATTTTCAAAGTGGTAAGAGTGGGATTTGAACCCCCGCCACTTGTTTTGCCAAAAACATGGCCACCAATGCTTTTCAATATGTATTATGCAAACAAATATATATAAATTAACTCTTTACCTTTGACTCAAACTCATTCATAAGTTTTGTTAAAGAATTTATAACCTTTTATTAGGTTTAAAATATTTTCGTTTACCCAATAAAAACATTTACACCATCATCTCATTCACAAATTTATTAAGGAATTCACAACATTTCATTAAGTTTTAACAACTTTCACCCAGTAAAAAATTCACACAATTAGATCATTCACAAGTTTTATTAAGGAATTCACGAAATTTCATTAGGTTTAAAAACTTCTGTTTACTAAGTAAAAAAGTTACACTATCAGGTTATTCGCAAGTTTTGTTAAGAAATTAATGACATTTTATTAGGTTTTAACAATTTTCTTTTGCCAAGTAAAAAAGTCATACTATCATGTTATTCACAATTTTTGTTAAGGAATTCACGACATTTGATTAGGTTCTAACAACTTTTATTAAAAAAGTTACACTATCAGGCTTTAACAACTTGTGAATTATTTTATGGGAAAACAAAAATTATTAAAACCTAATGAAATATGGTGAATTCCTTAACAAAACATGTGAATGACTTGATAATTTGAATTTTTTACTTGGTAAAAAAAAGTTTTTAAAGTTTAATCAAATGTTGTGAATTTCTTAATAAAACTTATAAATGAACTGATAGTATGAATTTTTTACTTGACAAACAAACGTTGTTAAAACCTAATTATATATTATGAATTTCTTAACAAAACTTGTAAATAACCTTAGTGTAAATTTTTCACTTGATAAACAAAAACTGTTAAAACCTAATTAAATGTCATGAATTCTTAAACAAAAACTTGTGAATAAGCTTGAATTAAAGATCAAAAGTTTATATATGTATATATGTATATATGTAATGCCTTGAAAGCCCTTGGTGGCCCAATGGCCGCCAATCTTTTGGCAAAACAAGTGTTGGGGGATCTGCACCACTATAGGAATATTTATTCCCCTCGGTATATTCCTTTCCACAGGAGGGCCGGCCAGCAGAGCTCTGACGGCGATGGCCAGTGGGGGTTTTTTTTTTTAAAAAAAATATATATCTATATATATAACGGCATTTGTGTCATTTTAAAGATAGATTGGGTACTAATATCTCTATAGTATTATGAATATTTGAAATACTGTGTTGTCATTTCCTCTTTTTAAAGTTCTTTTTGTGAGATTTTTCCTTTATAATATAAAACATTTTTTAGCCGAAACTTATATAAAATTAATATATATTTTCCTTGCTTACGTAATTTTTTTTCTTTAATTTCTTCCCCTTATGACCATGGCGTAATTCTTGTTTATTTTTCCGTTAAATAGACGCATTTGGTTTTGGTCCACGATGACCCGGTACACGGAATACATTTCAAGGTCAAACTCTAATTTTCAAAGAAAGACGATTAATTGTATGAAATAACGTGACTCTAGACATTCTAGAGTAATGACTCTGGGCCTGGGTAAAATTATTTAGTACTGTGTACTCCATCCTATATTTAATATAAAATATAGTTGGGGTGATTTTAATTCTAAATATAAGAAATTTTTTTTATATTTATCAAGTTTTTCCTTTACCCTTATTGATACACTATTAACAATAATCAATAAGGGGAGGGGATGAGGGAATAAAGAAAAATGACTAAGGTGTTTTAGAAAATACATGTCATATTAACTAATTTAATCAACTTCCTCAATATAATCAAATTAGATAAATATATGTTATATTAAAGGCCGGATAAGTAATAAAGAAAAGGAAAAAAATTAACCCTCAAGTTGCTCTAACATTACCTTGTTTTAATTATATTATTGTAGTTTTTACCCTTTTATTGACTTTTTGTAGTTTATTCAAATAAATGTATGCACTCCACAAGTTAAGCTCTACTGGGCTTAATGGCACCTGAGGAAGGTGGCTGCGGAGACCAAGGCAACGAGAAAGTTTCTGTTCAGAGTTCATGATATGGCATCCATCAGTTGCTAGCATCAAAGAATATGGCGCCATACTCGTACCCTGTTAAGTTGTAAGAGAAATTAATGAACTCTTATTAAAAATGCACCTTAATTAATTTTTCCACATAAATTTAAATAAAATCAAAATCAATCAAATTATATACTATAAATTTAAGAAGACAATTATAAACATAATTTTTTTTATTTTGATAATAAATAAATTTTATTTTTCAAATTTTTTTTTTTTGAGAACCTTTTTTGTTTGCCAGTCTTTTGTGAGAACTTGTATGTTTGTGTGTCAGTCCTATAACTAATTAAGGGCAAACATATGCTAACACCATTAATTTTCAAAAATCCCCCTCACTCTTTTGAAAAAAGGCATAGTCCCTCGCCGGCTGGAGCTGCCTCGCCAGTGGACTGGCTACCGGAGCTCTGACATTGGTAGTCTAAGTGCTGATGACAATTTAAGTAATGTGATTAACCATTTGGATATAGAGACTGACAACTTGTCAATCTATACACTCAAGTTGTCATCGGAGCTCTGGCAGCATTCTCGCGGGCATGGTGGTATTTTCGTAAAAACACAACATTTCAAAATCTTAGATTTCTCCCTTATGATCTATGTATGATTTCTATGTGTTAACCGTCTTTTAAGGTTCTTCGGGGTTAAATATAGTATTTAAATGAATTTTTTTCTTTAAAAAAATAAAGACCATGTATTAGTATTCAATATGTACTGAGCGAGGGCCCCTGGCCGAACCAAGGAAAATGGAAAACGTGTTTTTTGGTGGGTTACGCTTTGTTTTTGCACTTTTTTATTTTTGTTTTGTTTTATCAACGTGTAATGATCGTAAGACAAATAGAAATGAAGCTTCTCCAGTGCGTGTGTTCGGCTTTGGCAGTCAAGTCAACGAGCCGCCACCTCATTCATTTATTCATTCAAATTCGCTGACTCTTCTTTCCCAAATTTCCTCGAATTTACTCAACCAACCCCCCAATTCAACTTCTCTCTCCCCTATAAATCTCACTCTCCCTTCCTTCTCTCGCCATCCCCAAACCCTAATCTCCGATTCTCTCCAATTTCTAACTAAATAATTAATCCCCTTCGCTTCTCCCACCGCCGATTCTCACTCATTTTTCTTACGATGAAATCATTCAGACTCGTTGCCTTCCCAATTCTCAGTATTCTTCTCATGGCGTTCTCTTCTCTCGGCCAAGCTCAAGATCTCGCTTCTTCTCCGGCACCTCTTCCTTCAAGTGATGGTTAGTTCTAAGCCTTTACAATCTTCTTTGTTTTTTCCCTCATCGATTTATCTTCTAAAGTGTGAAATCTGGGTTTTTCTGATTCTATATTCGGGGGATTTTTGTTGCAGGAGCTGCCATTGATCAAGGTATTGCTTATTTTCTCATGTTGGTTGCGCTCGCCATTACCTACTTATTCCATTGATTTCGGATTATTTCCATCCTCAGATTCATTTTTTAATTTTTTTTTTTTTTGCTTCTTCTATACTTATTCCATTGAATTCAGATATTTTTGTATTGTAATTATCAATAAAATTTATTTGGCAAAAAAAAAATATCAATAAAATTTACACACTTCCATCACTCCATAGCTGTAATTAACAATAATGAGCTTATTTTTTCGACCAAAAAAAAATAATGTGCTTATTTAGATTCTAAATGAGGGCTTCTTCACGTTGCAATTTTTCTTTTTGAAAAAATAAATTAAGGAGGTTATACATCAACAGATAGTAATAGGCTAACTAACGGCTCTTATAGCATGGCCCTGCGCAAGGATGACACGCTCAGTAAAACTAATACAAATTTTTTATTTATAACTAATTTTGTAATATTTCATTACTCAATGATTATACATTTATAAGAGAGAATATTTACATTTTTAAAGTTGGAATAATCTGATAGGAACAGCTCAAAGCCCACTTGGTTAAACTATCCACATAACATGCGCGAACAACTGGTCAAGCTTTATCGCCTTTGAGGTTTATCTTTATGATGTACTTAAACTTATGTCATTAATATATGCGATTTGGCATTTTTATTTAAAAACTGGTAGCTTAATGATTAACATGTAATTTTTCATAAAAATGGGTCTTTCCACTTGGTAGTCCAACTAGCAATGACCAACTGACTTTCTCATAGGTATCGAGATAGCGCCGTTAAAAGGGGTTGGGCCCTATGAGTTTGCCAAAAGTGGCAGGCTCGGGCTGGCTTGCTGCACAGGCCTGCCACGTTCAGGCCATGGGCTATAGCAGGCTGGCCCGAATTGTCAGCTATATGTAGAGATAGGATGCATGAGGACGAGAACGTACTGAGTGTAAAATAGCATATGAAGAAAACAATTTATTTAATACATGAATTAAAATACTAGTATTACTTACTATATTTTAAGCCTGACTTTTTATTGTTAGAAAATTTAGTACAGTTAAATCAAAACACATAAACTCTTTCAGTTTCAAGTTATATATAAATAATACTCATGGAGTTCTAAATAAATGAGTTAAGATAGTGGTTTGGTTTTAGTCGCAAATATAAAGTCTCAATCCATTTTATCTTTAGCATTTATTAATTTTTTTTCTCAAACTAATACACCTAACTTATAGAGTAATTTATAATCTAATGTTTTACATGAGTATTTTTTGAAGGTTATGTTATATAACTTATATTTGTTATAATTAAGTAATTTATTGCACTTATTTAATTGTCCTAAATTAATTAAGTGGTTCTTATGCCAAAGGTGTAATTTATAGAACTTGACTATATATAAACAAGTGCCATTATTCATTGTTTATGCATAATATATTTGTTATAAGTTTTTCATTTTATAGCAATCTTTTAATTTAAAATTTTATGTTGAGTGTGTCTATAAAGGTTGTCAAAGTAATGAGTTTAAATAAACTTATGATAGTGACATAAAATCGCATTATAAATTCAAATCGTAAACTTGTAAGAGTTTACTTTTATCAATAAATAGATATTAATAATGTATAATAAAATAATTAAAATATAAAAATGACAACAATTTGATTTAAATATATTTTAAATCCAAATAATTGAAATTAAATTTATCAACATTCATAATCTATCTCACACAACAAAGAATTTTTTATAAAAATATAAATAAAGCCACTAATTATATTCAAATTGAAATTTTTTTTTTTTTTTTGAATTACAAGGACAAGAGTAGAAAGACTCTTGAGACCACTACGGGCCAAAAAAAGAAAACATACAACAAACCCAAATAAAGAAAGGAAAAAACTGTTTGCCCAAAAGCTCAGCTGATATCAGCTAGCAGTTGAACTGAACAAAAGTCGGGTGGGAAATGTAAGAGATACATATCGTTGGTCAAATCTAGGGCCCTCTTAGCCAGTGCATCGGCACATTTAAGTGCTTCCCTGTGACAGTGGTGAATCTCTAGGTCCCAATCCCTGTAGATTAATTTCCTTACCTCTGCCACCTCGTGCTGAAGCGGGTGATAATGATTCCCTGTCTGATACAGCAGTTGAATTGCTTCCAGCGGCAAATTGAAAAAGTTAGTTCTAGTTTTAGAGCCAGTTAACACAATTTTGTAAGCGAGAAACACAAAAATGGTAAACTCGGTATATGAACTCGAAAGTTTGACCGAATTTATAACTATTACGAGTTTAAAAGCGACTCAACAAAATTTTATATACTAGAAATGTAAAAATGGTAAACTTAAGGAATTAACTCACGGGTTTGACAACAATGTATATAACATAATGTTTAAGGTGTTATTATTCGGCATTTGCTTAAAGCAGAGGCTTTTAAAGTTATCTAATCCGACAGTATATAACTCTCTTTTTTTTTAGTAAATTATTAGATTCAATCAAAGATATATTTTGGGTTAAATAAAACGAAAGAAAAACAAATAAATGACGTGTGTACATAAAAATTGGTTACTTCCGAAATATATACCCAAGTCAGTGACCATTTTTTTAAAAAAAATTATAGATGCTTGAAATACCGCATTATAGATATCTGATTACCAGTTACATGTTTGCATTATAATCTATCTATTTATTATATTATTAGAAAAGCTGTACAAACGGTAAGGAAATAACGGGTTAACATATTGATTTTAGGGAAAGACACACTTAAATATCACTTGAACTTCAAAATCTCAAATTAGTTTTGTTAATAATAAAGAGTAATTATGGAATTGACAAAAAGAATATAGCAATTGACAACTCAGATTTTAGAAAATAACTAATTTGAGATTTTGAAATTCAAGTGGTATTTAAGTACCTTTTTTCCTTAATTTTATTATGAGGCTTTAAATTGAACAGGTTAACACGATATTGCTGGGCTTTAATGCCATATTTTGATTGATTTCATATTATAATGAACAATTATATATTTGTGGCATACACTTATAGCTGGCGAACTCCGCCTATGTTTATAGCCTGTCCTAAGCCCGGGTAAAGGAGGAGGGTTGTGTTAGGCCCTGACAGCCAACGTGAAACCCTGTTGAATCTCTTATGAACATGGATCAACGAAGAAATTGTGCTAATGCTAGGTCGTTGCCTATAAGTAACGCGCTGTATGTCTCGAGTACAGTGATACACTACTACAAAAGAGGGATTTAAAAGCGTTTATTTTAACAAATACTATGGCGTTTAAAAAACATCAAAACTTTCAGTGCCATTAAAAATACCTATGGCGCTTCTTGAATTTATAGAAACGCCATAGATTAGTTTTCAAAATTAAATTAATAAACAAACATTTATGACGTTTGTAGTAAAAAGGAGAAATGAGACCTCCTTTGACACTTCTAAAACAAGTGCCAAAGAGGCTTGCCTCCTTTGACGCTTGTTCATAAAGCGCCAAAGGAGGCCTCCTTTGGCGCTTTATGATCAAGCGCCAAAGGAGATTGCCTCCTTTGGCGCTTGATCATAAAGCGCCAAAGGAGGTCTCCTTTGGCGCTTTATGATCAAGCGCCAAAGGAGGCTTAAAGAAGTGCTAAAGGAGGGTGTCCTCCTTTATTTTTTTTAATAATTTTTAATAATTTTATTTTCTTTGATAAAACATGTAAATTAGCTTTAAATGAGGGTATGTCTTTTTTGTATATAATTTTTTAATTATTTTCTTTTCTTGATAAAACAAGTAAATTACAATACGATGGTAAAAAATGTAAAACATTAACTATAATGATTTGTATTATAATAAAATCACTACAATATTATTATATTTGCAAGCTTAAAAATTTTAAAAACTAACAATTTATAGGAAGTTTAAGTAGATAAAGTTGAAACTTCAAATCAATACCTGAAAAATAAAAAATATAAGAAAACATATAAGAGTTATTACAAATTTTAACCAAAAAGAAAATAGGGATCAAATGTTTAAAAAATAACGCTTACAAGTTAGGAATCTCCTACTTCTACATGCTGCCATCAAAGAGAGGAAGGAGTGGGGATAACGAATAAGAAAAACTGGTAGACCAATGAAGTGGGAGAGTAATGGATCGAACTTATAGGAAATGACAAGCGGGAGAGCGATAATGGCGGGATGTCAATGGCGGGGTTTTTAAATTTTGTAAACAGGGGAAGCTTTGGGGCTTCATAAAAGAATGTCATTGCTTCCCATTTTCAAAATAAAATTTAAAAAAAAAGGAAGCTTTGGCGCTTCTTTAGGAAGCGCCAAAGCTTCTATTTTGTTTTTTATTTTTTATTTTTTCAATATGAAGTTTTGGCACTGTGTTTATGTAATTGGTTAGTTTAACTATATTTTATGTGTTGATTCGTTTCTAACAATGGTCAAGTATATACTACTTTTACGCTTCATTATAAAAAAATTTGATGAACTTCATGGAGCTCACTCAGTTTTACGCTTCATTATAAGTGTAAGTTAATACTAGTGACAACAATATATTCAAGCAGATAATTTGGATCTATAAAAAGAAAGACCAAAAAGTATGACAAACATATCATATAACTTTACGTTGATTGTAACTATTAAACCTTTAACAATGATAAATGTATAATAATATAATGACCCAAGTGAAAAAAAAAACACTTAATTTAAATTTACTTTATAGCTAGACACACACACAATCGAAGAAGCTGACTGAACTTCTTTTTTTTTTAAAAAAATACATAGGAAGCTTTGGCGTTTCCTTAGGAAGCGCCAAAGCTTCCTATTATAACGTCAGGGAAGCGTCATGCAAGGTTAACGTCAATTATGACGTTTATAATTGTAAGCGCCAAAGCTTCTAAATACTTTTGATTTTAAAAAAATAAATAACTATCTTTGGCGCTTCATTAAAAAAATGCCACAAAAGTCACGCCACTAAAGCCCTTTTTTGTAGTAGTGATAAGTGAGCAAGGGTCGCTGCATCGTCGCCTAGGTGTAGTGTTAAATAAACAAGGGCTACCGCTCTCTCATGAATGGAGGCGGCCAAAGAAGCTAGTTCATGAGAGCAAGATCAGATTTGGCACTTGGAATGTTGGGACTCTGAATGCCAAATCTCTGGAGGTGGTGGGCGTAATGAATGATCGAAAGATTAATATCTTGTGGCTTCAAGAAACAAAATGGGCTGGAGAAAAGTCTCAGGAAATTAATGGTTTTAAGCTCTGGTATACAGGAAAGGTCAATGGAAAGAATGGTGTTGGTATCATCACTAATAATGTATGGAGAAAGTACGTGGTGGAAATTAAGAGGGTTGAGGACAGAATCATTTCCTTAAAAATGATTGTTGGGAAGAATATTATAAACATTATCAGTGCGTATGCACCTCAAGTAGGGGCAGAAGCACACCTTAAGGAAAAGTTTTGGGAAGATTTGGAGGGGCTAATTCAGAGTATCCCACTAACCGAAAAGATTTTTATTGGAGGAGATCTTAATGGACATGTCGGTAAGGAGGCAGGACCTCATGCAAAGGGCTCATGGGGGTTTTGGATTTGGGATACTCAATAATGAAGGTCAATCTATTATTGATTTCTCCCTCGCATATAACCTCAAGATTGTCAACACTTGCTTTAAGAAGAGAGAGGAGCATTTAATAACATATAAGAGTGGAGCTTTCAAGACACATATTGATTTCTTTTTGGTAAGGAACTCTGATAGAAAACTTTGTACTAACTACAAAGTGATCCCTGGGGACGGCGTGACCACACAACATAGGGTTTTGGTCCTTGATGTGATTATTAAGTGTGTAAAACAAAAGCATCGGCAAGTTTTAAATCCAAGGGTCAGGTGGTGGCAATTAAAGGGGGGAGAAGCGGGAGGTTTTTAAGAGAACTCTTTTGGAGGAGGTGGAGTGGGAGTTACAAGGAAGTGCTAATATCATGTGGGAGAATATGTCTAAAAAGGTCTAGAAGGTTGCTAAAGTAATTTTGGGAGAATCAAAAGGTTTTGGTCGGCAAGATAAGGAGACTTGGTGGTGGGATGAGACTGTTCAAGATAAAGTCAAGCATAAGAAAGATTGTTTTAGAGCAATACACTTGTGTAATAATGTTGACAATTGGGAAAGGTATCATTTGGCTAAAAAGGAGACTAAGAAGGCAGTGAGTGAAGCTCGTACAAAGCATATGAGGAGTTTTATAAGGAGTTAGGAACAAAGGTGGGAGAGTGTAAGATTTACAAGATTGCAAAGAACAGGGAGAGAAAATCGATAAACTTCGACCAAGTGAGGTGTATAAAGGATGAAAAAGGCAATGTTTTGGTTACTGATGGAGATATTAAGAATAGGTGGGAAGCCCACTCTTATAAGTTGTTCAATGAAGAAGGGGAAGGGCCTTGTGATAGCGAAGATTTGACAACTCAAGAAGGTGATCTCAATTTGTCATTTTATCGCAGGATTCGAGTTGGCGAGGTTAGGGAAGCTCTTAAGAAAATGGAAAATGGTAAAGTTGTTGGGTCGATGCGATTCCTATTGAAGTTTGGAAATGTTTGGGTAAAGAGGGTGTTTTGTGGCTCACAAAATTATTTAATGAGATTTTACGATTCAAGAAAATGCCGGATGAGTGGAGGAAAAGTTCTTTGATTCCTATTTATAAGAATAAAGGGGATATTCAAAATTGTGAAAACTATAGAGGAATCAAGCTTATGAGTCATACAATGAAATTATGGGAAAAGGTGATTGAACGCAGATTGAGGTTGGAAACTGAAATTGCTGAAAACCATTTTGGATTCATGCCAGGAAGATCTAAAACATAAGCAATTTATTTATTAAGGGGGTTTATGGAAAAGTATAGGAGTAAAGGAAGAGATTTGCATATGGTTTTCATTGATTTGGAAAAAGCATATGACCGTGTGCCAAGAGATATACTCTGGAAAGCCTTGGAAAAGAAGAGGGTACGGATTGCATATATCAAAGCCATTCATGACATGTATGAGGGGGTTACAACCAATGTTAGAACGCCTGGAGGTGTAACAAAGGACTTCCCTATAAGGGTTGGCCTACATCAGGTATCAGCTTTGAGCCCTTATTTGTTTAACCTAGTGGTAGATGTTCTAACTGAGTCTATAAGAGAGGAAATCCCTAAATGCATGTTTTTTGCGGATGATATAGTTCTATTGGCTGAATCCAAGGAGGAAATAAATTCTGAATTTGAGATATGGAGACGAACTTTGGAAGTGAAGGGTTTTCATCTGAGTAGGAGCAAAACTGAATATATGCATTGTAAGTATGATAAGAGACAGGGTCGAAATGAAGTGGAACTTAAATTAGAAGGGTAAATCATTCCGCAAGTGACAAAATTTCGGTATTTGGGATCAATTATACAACAAGATGGTGATATTGATGGATGTGTCAATCACAGAATTCAATCTGGGTGGTATAAATGGAAAAAAGCTACTAGAGTTATTTGTGACTGGAAAATACCTAATAAAGTAAAAGGAAAGTTCTACCGCATTGCTATAAGACTAGTAATGCTATATGGTAGTGAGTGTTGGGCTTTAAAGGGATTTCATGAGCATAAAATGGGGGTGGTCGAGATGAAGATGTTGAGATGGATGTGTGGTTTTACAAGAAAAGATAATATTCGTAATAATCATATATGTAAACAAGTTGGAGTGGCCCCTATTGAAGGAAAAATGGTAGAAAGTCGTTTGAGGTGGTTTGGACATTTTCAACAAAGGCCGTTGAATGCACCGGTGAGGAGGGTTGATCAAGCCATATGGAGTCTTGTAAAACAAGGTCAAGGAAGGCTGAAGCGAATGCTTAATGAGGTCATTGAGAGAGACCTTTTGATTAATAATATACCTAAAAATATGATTTTCGACAGAGCATAATGGCGTCGTGCGATCCATGTAGCTGACCCCATTTAGTAGGATAAAGGCTTTGTTGTTGTTGTTGTACACTTATAACTGGCGGGTGGAAACTCTTACAAGGCAATTTTAATTTGTTTCCCCACAAAAGAGAAAAATTTTAAATCTCAATAACTTTTTCTTAAAATTTAATATCATCTTATAGTAGCCAAAAACAAATCCTTGAAACTCATTTGAATATGATATGGACAATAAACACAGTTCCATGCACGGGGATAATAAGTAGTTAGAGTATTCCTTATATATGAAAAGCAATTGAAATTATATATGTTTATGCCCATTTATGATTTAATGGTTGGGAATTTAAATAGTTGTCGGGAAGAACTAAGCTAAGTTTTTTGCTCAGTTGGAAAACAAAGCTAAATTTTTGCTCAACTATATATTCTTGATTCACTAACTTTTTCCCAGCTCATTTACTAATTTTTTAATTCAAATTTGATATATGAATTCCATTTTTTATAAGTATATATTTGTGTGGAAGATATTTTAACAATAAATTATTACATTGTAAAAACTATATACTTGTCAATTTGTCATGCAAAATCTGACAAAAAAAAGGTATAAAATGATAATAAATCTAAATTTTTCCGGATCAAATTCTTCCAATAAAATTCTAAAAAGGCTGGAATTTAAAGATGCTAACAAATATATTGGAGTTACATCGATGTAAATGTAACTAGTTTTAATTCTGGTATCAATGCATGTATCTTATTAATTGACTAGTTATTACTCCCTCCGATCCTAATTATAAGACATAGTTGACTTTTTTGGAGAAATTAAGGAAGCCAATTAGATTACTTTAGAGTGTTAATATTTTTAGTATCTTTAGTTTATATATTAGTTTATTAGTCAAATTAATTAGTTTGGAGAAAAAAATAAAAATAAAAATACTCTAAAATAATTTAATTGGCTTCCTTAATTTCTCCAAAAAAGTCAACTTTGTCTTATAATTAGGACCGGAGGGAGTACTACTTAACTGATTTATCACGCCACGCATAATCAGCTCGGTGTTGGCGACACCGGAATGATCCGGGATGGTGCGTCGGTGAGCATATGCCATACTTTTAGACCGAATCAATCCTCTCACTTGGAGCTTCTGCCACCGGTCTCCACGGTGGCTGCAACAGAACCCTTCTTCCATGATCATTGTTTCGGGTGACACATTCTTCTTTGTCCTTGAATTAATGGGTATATCAATTCAAGATTTTGAAGTCTGAACAAGAAAGAAAGGAATATGATGTTTGAGACGATACCTCTTGAAGAAGACGATGATAATGATTGGTAAAGGTTGTAAGAAAAGACAAGAATTTTGCTGTTTGGAAAGAAAAGCCTTGCTTTTGATAAAGGCTCTCTCCGCTTCGTGTATAAGAAAGTCTATGATGCAAACAAAAAATTAAAGAAGAACAATATTCTTTGAACTCTATTTGAGATCTATTTATAGACGGTGAAAATAGTTAAAGAAAGTGAAAAAAAAACTAAATAAATATATAAATATGGAAAGTGATTCTCGGGAGAAGTTATTTATTTGCCATAGAACAAATAAATTAATTATTCATAAATTATTTCAACTAAGGTGTACCTTTTTCTAAATTAAATTAATTACTCATTAATTATTTTAGTTGAAATAATTCTTATAATTTAATTGGCTCATGAAAGTATACATTTTATTTAAATTTAAAATTTACTGCCTAGCTTTAATTTGTTATTCCAACAAAAAAAAATCGTATTTATTTTTTTTCCTTTTTGAAGGCCAATAAAAGTTAAATAAAATTTAGGAACAAAAAACAAAGTGATTTTTAGATTATAAAAGAAAATCAATTTTATGGATATCTATGAGATTAATTATATAAAATTCGAATCTATCCAAATTATCTTTTAAATAAATAATTTTAAATGGATTTAGATTTATCATATTATTTCCTATTTACCAGAGTTTCCTATTTTTATAATTTCTTTTGCTTGAAGCTGAAGCTAATTTTAGATTGTGAAGATCTTTATAATAGAAGTATAATTATTCTCGTTATAAGCTTTTGTTTGTTTTATAAAGATAAATTGAATTAATATCTAACTTTTTTTTTGTTTTGAAACAAACAAGGTTTTTCCACATACAAGTCATACTAAGTAATGACCAATCGCCTTTTTCAAAGTTATAGAGGGATAGGGACAGGCGCATCGTGGGACGTGGGCACATAAAATTGCTTGTATATCTCCAAAGACAACAATTTTTTAATATATACATGAAATAAAATACCATATTTATGCATGATTTTTTATTGTTCAAACATAAATAAAAATGTATAGAATAATCACATTGTATATTAAGCTTTTGTTAGTAAAATACTATATTCACTAAAGATCAAGGATATATTTTGAAATAAATAATAAAAAAACGAAAGAAAAAGATGGCATGAATGTACATAAAAATTGGTTACCTCCGAAATATATACGTCCCAAAAGCAGTGACAATTTTCTGTGTACAGCTCTTGAACCCGGGATGTCATCGTGGAATGCTCCATGAAAACATAACCACAAAGCCACGGGGGAGACCCGTATAGCGGTGACAATTTTAATAAGATAGCGGTGAAACAAATGGCTCATGTCCTATCTAGGTTGGATTCAATAGTTTTTATTTATTTGTTTATTTTGCACCTAGTTTCTCTAGTTTGTAAACCTTGGTTGCCTTAATATTATTTTGTCTTTTTATCAGGAAAAAAAAAAGAAGCAAAGAAACATTGGCATGGAGAAAAAACTCAAAAACCCAGGGAAAATAGGAGGAAGGAAATAAATAATACGAAGAAAAACTTCTAAAAATAGTAAAAACATTTACTATTTTGGCGAGTTTTTCATATAATCTTTTCTCCCTACTTTTTTTTTTGACTCAAACTAAAACTAATTAATTTATTATTATTTCTTATGAGAAGAAATTAAAGGGAAAATTGTGAATAAATACCTTTTTGATAAATTAATTGCTGAATGCTACCTTGGAAGATCTGTTGCATATAAACGAAAGATATTTTGCACACAACGGAAGAATGTTTACATGTTTATATGGAAGATTTTTGCACACACGAAAGATCATTTGCACACAATGAAAGATCATTTGCACACACGGAAGATCGCTTGCACACTCTTGATAGCATTCAATAATTAATTTGCTCCAAAGATATTTTTGGGCGATTTTCCCATTTTGAAATTCTAAAGAGTGAAGTCCACATCGGTTGGGGATAGGAACGAATGACGTCTTATATGGATATAAGTACATAATCCCTTGACATGTTCTCAAAACCGTGAGGGGTAATGGAATTCCAAAGCGGATAATTTCAAAAGCAAGTAATGAGGTGCTGAGTGGTGATTATATCTCAAAACGGGCAATTTTGAGAATGATATGATAGTGGTGCTAAGGTCTGGCTTACTTGATGTGGAGCTATTTTTCAATTTGATATGTGAATTTCATTTTTTTTCATTAAGCTATATATTTTTGGACTGAATTCCGTTTATAAGCTATATGAATCTTGAAAATTTTCACTTTTGTTGGGAACAATACTAATGGTAACATATATAAAACAATTTACTGTAAAATATGACAACAAAAAGTATAATGATAATAAATCTAAATTTCTTTTTAAAATTAAATTTCTCTAATAAAATTCTAAAAAATAAAACTAACAAAATAAAAAAAAATTGCAATTAAATCCAGCTGAAATAACACTACTACAAAAGTTCCTATAGGAGATCAGGCCACTGGAGCTCCAGCAGTGGTGGCCGGTGGGGGTAATATTTTTTAAAAAAATATATATAACAGCATTTGTATCATTTCTTTTAAATTTCAAAAAGACAAATTGGGTATTAATATTTCTCTGGTATTATCAATATTTGAAACATCATTTTGTCATTTCCTATTTTTAAAGTTCTTTTTTTTTTTTGGATTTTCCCTTTATAATATAAAATATTTTTTAGCCTAAACATATATAAAATTAATATGGATTTTCATGAGCCTGAACGTTATTTGTTTTCTTTAATTTCTTCCCCTTATGACCGTGACGTAATTCTTGTTTATTTTTCCGTTAAATACACGCATTTGGTATTGGTCCACGATGACACCGAATATATTTCAAAGTCAAAACTCTAATTTTCAAAGAAAAACGATTAATTGTATGAAATAACGTGACTCTCGATATTCTAGAATGATGAATCTGGGCCTGGGTATTACTACGTAGCACTGTGTGCTCCTTCCTATCTTTAACATAAGTTATATTTGGAGTTGATTTTGATCTTAAACATAAAATAAAATTTTCATATTTATCAATCTTTTTTTTTATCCCTATTGATACAACATTAACAATAATCAAAAAGGAGAGGGGAGGAGAAAATAAAGGAGAGTGATTAGGGTGTTTTAGAAAATACATGTCATATTAATTAATTTAACCAACTTTCTTAATATAATCAAATTTGATAAATATTCTTATATTATAAATAGGGGGAGTAATAAAGAAAAGGAAAAAGTTAACCCTCAGGTTGCTCTCACTTTACCTTGTTTTAATTATATTATTGTAGTTTTGTAGTTTATTCAAATAAATATATGCACTCCACAAGTTAAGCTCTACTGGGCTTATTGGCACCTGAGAAAGGTGGCTGTGGAGAGTGGAGACCAAGGCAACGAGAAAGTTTCTGTCTAAAGTTCATGATACGGCATCCATCAGTTGCAAGCATCAAAGAATATGGCGCCATACTCGTAGCCTGTTAAGTTGTAAGAGAAATTAATGAACTCTTATTAAAAATACACCTTAATTAATTTTTCCGAATAAATTTAAATAAAATCAAAATCAATCAAATTATATAGTATAAATTTAAGAAGACAGTTATAAACATACTCTTTTTTTTATTTTGATAATAAATAAATTTAATTTTTCAAAAATATTTTTATTTTTATTTTTTTTCTTTTGTGAGAACTCTCTTTTTTTGTTGCCAGTCTTTTGTGAGAACTTATATGTTTGTGTGTTAGTCCAAAAACTAATTAAGGATAAACATATGCTAACACCATTAATTTTTAAAAATCCCCTCACTATTTTTAAAAAAAAGCAAGCCGGCCGTTGCCACCACCATGCCAGCGGTCGAATTTTCAATAACAACTTGAATAATGTAATTAATAACCATTTGGATATAGAGACTGACAACTCATCAATCTATATACTCAAGTTATCATTGCAGTTATTTAACTTGTCAATAACTCCTAATAGGACTTGGGGAGCTAGGGTCGTCAATCTTCATATTTAAGTGCTTAATCACATTATTCAAGTTGTCATTGAAACTCCGACAGTAAGCCAGCCGGCCTGGTGGTGCCAGCCAGTGAAGCTCTAGCACCAACAAGGGTTCTTTCTTTTTGTTAAAAAAATTTGAGAAACATTTTAGTAAAAACACAACATTACAAAATACTATATTTTTCCCTTGTGGCCTGTGTGTTATTTGCATGTGTTAATCGTCTTTTAAGGTTTTCCAAGTTTAAAATTTAAATGAAAATTTTTCTTTAAAAAAAGAAGACCATGTATTAGTATTAAATAGGCACTGAGCGAGGGAACCTAGCCGAACAAAGGAAAATGGAAAACGTGTTTTTTGTTGGGTTGTGTTTTGTTTTTGCACCATTATTTTTGTTTTGTTTTGTTTTGTCAACGTGTAATAAGCTTAAGACAAATGGAAATGAAGCTTCTACAGTGTGTGCGTGTGTGTTTGGCAGTCAAGTCAACGAGCCGCCACCTCATCCATCCATTCATTCAAATTCGCTGACTGTTCCATCTTCCCCAAATTTCCTCGAATTTACCCAATTCACTCTCCCTTCCTTTTCTTTCTCCATCCCCGAATCCTAATCTCTGATTCTCTCCAATTTCTAACTACATTATTAATCTCGTTTGCTTCTCCCACCTCCAATTCTCACCAATTTTTCTTACGATGAAATCATTCAGGCCCGTCGCCTTCCCATTTCTCAGTATTCTTCTCATAGCGTTCTCTTCTCTCGGCCAAGCTCAAGATCTCGCTTCTTCTCCGGCACCTCTTCCTTCAAGTGATGGTTAGTTCTAAGCCTTTACAATCTTCGATTCTTCTTCTTCTTTTCCTCATCGATTTATCTTCTTGAGTGTGAAATCTGGGTTTTTCTGATTCTGTATTTGGGGGATTTTTGTTGCAGGAACTGCTATTGATCAAGGTATTGCTCAGATTGATCAAGGTATTCTCCGGCACCTCCTCATGTTGGTTGCGCTCGCCATTACCTACTTATTCCATTGATTTCGGATATATCGATCCTCAGATTCATTGTTTAGAAAATATCTTTTTTGCTTCTTCTATACTTGTTCCAGGGAATTCCGATATTTTTGTATTGTAATTGTAATTAAAATTTACACACTTTCATCACTCCATAGCTGTAATTAACAATAAAATTATACTCTTTCATCTGTCCATTTTCAGAAATGATTCCTTGCTTCTTCATTTCTTACGTCCCCAATGCTTCTAAATATAATTTTTAGATTTTTCTCCTGCGAAAATGTAAGACGGCCGTAAATATAGGAACTCAATAATGTGCTTATTTTGATTCTAAATGAGGGCTCCTTCACTTTGCAATTGTTTTTTTTTTTTGAAAACATAAATTAAGGAGGTTATACGTCAACAGATAGTAATAGGCTAACTAACGGCTTTTATAGCATGGCCCTGCGCAAGGATGACACGCACAGTAAAACTAATACAAATTTTTTATTTATACCTAATTTTCTAATATTTCATTACTCAATGATTATACATTTATACGAGAGAATATTTAAATTTTTAAAGGTGGAATAATCTGATAGGAACAGCTCAAAGCCCACTTGGTTAAGGCATCGATTCGCGTTACTTTTCCGATCAGTGAGAATTCCCTAAGGAATCCTGCGGGAATTAAACTATCCATAACATGCGCGTACATTTGTTCAAGCTTAATCGCCTTTGAGGTTATCTCTATGATGTACTTAAACTTATGTCATTAACATGTGATTTGGCCTTTTTATCTTAAAAAAGGTAGCTTAACGATTAACATGTAACTTTTCAGAAAAAAAAGGGTCCTTCCGCTTGGTAGTCCAACTAGCAATGACCAACCAGCTTTCTCACGTATATAGAGATGGAGCCGCTAAAAGGGGTTGGGCCCAATCAGCCCGTCAGGCTAGCATGTTGCACAGGCAGTCATGTTCAGCCCACGGGCTACAGTGGGCTGGCGTGAATTGCCAGCTATATATAGAGATAGGATGCGTGAGGACAAGAACATACGAGTATAAAATAGCATATGAAGAAAACAGTTTATTTAATGCATGAAGTAATACTAGTAGTACTTACTATATTTTAAGCATGACTTTTTATTGTTAGAACATTTAGTAAAGTTAAATCAAAACAAAAACTCTTTCAGTTTCAAGTTATATATAAATTATACTCATTGAGTTCTAAATAAATGATTTAAGTTAGTGGTTTGGTTTTAGTAAGTCTCATTCCATTTTATCTTTAGCATTTATTAATTTTTTTCTCAAACTAATATACCTAGCTTAGAGTAATTTATAATCTAATGTTTTACTTAAGTTTTTTTGGAAGTTTATGTTACATTTGTTAAAATTAAGTAATTTATTGCACTTATTTAATCTTCCTAAATTAATTAAGTTGTTCTTATGCCAAAGGTGTAATTTATAGAACTTGACCATATATAAACAAGTGCCATTATTCATTATTTATGCATAATATATTTGTTATAAGTTTTTCATTTTATAGCAGTCTATTAATTTAAAATTTTATGAGTGTGCCTATATGTATAACTAAGGTTGTCAAAGTAATGAGTTTAAGCAAACTTATAACAGTGACATAAAATCGTATTATCGATTCAAATCGTAAACTCGTGATAGTTTACTTTTATCAATAAATAGATATTAATAATGTATAATTAAATAATTAAAATATAAAAATGACAACAATTTGATTTAAATATATTTTAAATCAAATAATTGAAATTAAATTTATCAACATTCGTAATTTATCTCACTCAACAAAGAATTTGTTTTATAAAAATATATATAAATCCACAAAGTATGATCAAATTAAAAAAGTTAGTATGAGTTTTAGAGCAAGTTAACACAATTTTGTAAGCTAGAAATATAAAAAACGGTAAACTTTGTGTATGAACTCGTGAGTTTGACCGAATTTACAACTATCACTACTTTAAAAGTAACTCAACAAGATTTTATATGTTAGAAATGTAAAAATAGTAAACTTAAAGAATCAACTAGCGAGTTTGACAACAATGTGTATGACATATAGATATTTGATTACCAGTCACATTTTTTCGACACTGGAATGATCCGGGATGGTGCGTCGGTGAGCATATGCAATACTTCTTGACTGAACCAATCCTCTCACTTGGAGCTTCCATGATCATTGCTTGTAAGAAGAGAACCTGCCGAGTGACACATTCTTCTTTTGCCTTTTTGAATTAATGGTTATATCAATTCTAGATTTTGAAGTCTGAAAAAGAAAGAAAGGAATATGATGTTTGAGTACATGTTTGGATTAATGGTAGAAGCTACTTTTTCACCATGATTTATAGTGTACGAGGTAAGCATGTGAGATGAGTTTTATCTCGACTTGCGTGAATGTATTTTTTGAACGCAAACCCAAACAAACCCTGAGACGATACTTCTTGAAGAAGATGATAATGATTGGAAAAGGTTGAGGGTAGCGGCCCATAGGCATGAGATGTACCTTGTGGGGGGGTCCACGGGACATAGTCCTTCCAGGCAGTGGCCGTTTAGTCCATGGTCTATTGGATGGTCAGTGTAAGGCCAGAAATTGGAACACATTTCTTCTGCTCGTTCCTGTCCTTCGCTTTAGGGTCTATCCCTCGGTGTGGTCAGTATGCCATACTATCGAGCAGCGGAGCTTACACTCCTTCACTAATTATGACGGTTCGCCAGGGCCTCTTTCCTCCTCCCTTTTCTACTCACTCGTAAGGGTTCCGGACCCCCACAAAGGGGAGGGGAGTCGACTGAACATCTCAGCCCTTGGCGGGAATTTTGCCCGCATTCGATCCCCAATTCTTGTTCACCCTGGATAATCGTGTTGGGTGAATTTTGCCCTTGGACAATCGTGTCGGGTGAGCAACAGCCGCTTCGTCATAGTACCTCCTTATGGGCTAACGGGTCACACATTGGCCAAGTATCCTACAAAGAGACTCCCGAGAGCCAGAAGTATTAAAGGAATGGCCATAGGAATGGGTGCATCATGACATCGTAAGATGTCTCGCCTGAATGAATTAGTTGGTACTAGAAATGTTAGAAAAAGTGAACAAAAAGAGTAATAAGAAGTGAAAAGGACAGAGACACTTCCCAACAAGATATCAAAATTCCCACTGATGGTATACTTTGTGCAAGCAAGCTCTAAGATCACATCTTTGGAATAAAATCCAGTTAGAACAGGAAATCTAATTAGAGATAAGTTGCCCATGAGCATCATGGCGTAGGTAAAAGGGAACGAGAAGGCAAGCCCCCCATCTTCCTTATATCTTGCTCATCTGACATGGCATGAATCACCAAAACCGCACTCAGGAATAGTAATGCTTTGAAAAAAGGCGTGATTCATTAAGTGAAAGACGCTAACATAATAGTTAGAGATGCTGCAAGCAAAGATCATATAGCCTAATTGACTGCAAGTTGAATAAGCTATGACCCTCTTTACATCGTTCTGTAATATTCTAGTGGTTGCCTTAAGGAATGACGTCGTAGTAGCTCCTGCAAAAGTAATAACAATCAAAGCCGTAGGTGGGTATTCAAATATTCCAGTGGTTGCTCAATCCTAAGCTAGCTAAAGCTTCCATGATCATCTTCCTAGCTCTATGGAGAAGTGTGAGTGTCACTACTATAAAAAAGCAAAGCTGTGGCGCTAGAGAAGTGCCACATATCTGGACGTCACTAAAAAATACTATGGCGCTTGAAAGCGCCACAGTATTTTAATTTTTTTTTAAAAAAATACCCTCCTGTGGCATTTTTTGTAGGAAGTGTCACAGGAAACTATGCCCTCCTGTGGCACTTGCGTCAAGAAGGTCAGACCTTTTTTTTTTTTTTTACATTCTTCCTGTGGCCCTTGTTTAAGGAAGCCCCAAAAGAACATTTTTTTTTGCCATATTTTTTATTCATATCTCCCATAATTACAATATTGCACTGCATGGTTTAAACATTTTCTATATATCCACAACAAAATAAAGAAAAGTAAACAATAACAATGAGAGATAATTTTAAAATGATACAAACAGATGATTAATTAACTAAAGTAGTACTAAAAATAGTTATACAATATATTGTGAATGAAATACAACAAATTCAACTTGAATACATAACAAAACAATTGGCAAGAAACAACACAAGAAAGACCAGTTAGTGAATTAAATAATATAGCTACCCAGAGATTTGCCTAAACACATATTCACACCATTCCTCGATCACTTCATTAAGTTGATGGTCAGTCAAAGTGTCATAACGTTGATCTTCATAATACTACACATATATACAATTAGCCACAAATTAAAACGAATTAAAATCAGTAAAACGTAATTATCAGGCATTAATTAAAACACAATATAAAGTGCAACTAAATGACTTACTTTTTGAGGAATAAATGGTTGATCATGCGTAATTACATCCTTCATAAATTTCATGATGTAATACCCACAATCATTATCATTGGGTTGGAAAGGGCACTATAATACCCACAAATTGGGCGCCACTTTTCAGTCTTTTTGTAGTAGTGTGTGGGCTCTTAATGGAGAGCGTGTGTAATTATGTGGCTGCTAGGTATTTTTTAGAGGAGAAAGAAAAAGCTTAGGGTATAAGATTTGAATTTATATATTAGAATTGAATTGGTCCATTCAAACTTAGCCATTAGACCTTTTTTAAACTTTCAAAAATAATTCTGCACCATAAGATTTCCTAATATTCTTTTCCTTGACCTTTAATAATTAAATGAGATCGTGATCTATCATATATTTGGAAATATTATTCAATTACAAGATAGGCAATCAAAAGATTAACAATTTAAACCCAATAATCTGATAATTAATTCAGATTTATATTATCTCCTAAAATTAGTTAACACTCCAAATATTATCTAATAAATTCAAATTAGCCTAAAATAGTCCTCAAAATAAATGAATAAAGTGGAATAAAATATATAAAAATTATGATTTATGAACCCCCCACACTTATCATTTGCACTCTTGAGCAAAGCAATTCAAGACCAAGGGAGAATAACAAAACAAAATAAAACAAAAGCTTCAAAAGTAAATGTTTCAATCGCAAGCACAAAGTAAACTAAAGCATTTCAATGTATCTCCTATTCAAGTGATTTTCTAATGACTCAAGAAAACAAATTTATGGAAATTTACTCGACAAAGAGGACCTAAGCTAGAAATCCCTCACCATGGATAATGTGTATGTCACTCATCAATCAAAAGTGTATAGATTTGTGTTTACACTCAAATCCACCCTATCCAATACTCTTTCCATAGGTTTGACAAGAATCTAAATTTTCCACTACTAATAAAGCGAGTGCAAGCATAAATCAAAAAGACTTTTATTAGGTTGTAATGGGGCTAAGGTTGAGAAAGAAAGAATATGGTGTTTAGGAAAACAAAGTTGAATATCTTAGAGGATGAAGAGATGAGGATATGAAATGCAAGAAACCAAACCAAACTTGAACTGGGTCATAACTCTTTTTTTTTTTCTTTTCTTCAACTTTCTTGGGCTGTTATATATATGTTCTTTTGATGTGAATTTATATTGGTGATACAAAAGGCCCAATTACTCAAATATTTATAACTCAATAGCACCAAAATGCTACAAGCATGCTCAAACCAGCGGAATAGAATTTTATTGCATGTATTTTGTTTTCTTTCTTTCTTTTTCCTTTCTCTTATTTTTTTCTCTTTTTTTCCCCTTTTTTGTAATAACCTTCCATACTTTTCACAATGACCCAATTCCTAACTTTATACTTATTCTTCCATCCAAAACAAATTTCATGTGGCGCTATTCAACTCCTAAGACATTAAAAAGGGTAGAGTATTTTTTTTTTGGGTTATGGGGTAAGACAAAAAGATATAAAACATAGGCTCAAAGGGGCTAAGCAAAAGATATATGCAAAAAAAAGGGTAGGCTTTTTGGTTTATCTGGCTAAAATGAGATGAATGCCTTTATCATATTTATGAATTCACATGCATAAAATGTGGCCTCAAATGAGATTCAAGTCAAGTTCTAGATCAAGTAAAGAGATAGGAGGTACACACTAAAAAAAATGCATTAGGCTCAAAATCTCACTAGGTATATATATATGATCACTAGCCTAAATCCATCAAAGTCAAATTCATTGCCACTTAGTCTACTAACTCAAAACATGATCAACCACTTTTTAAATCAAGAATGCATCACACTAAAGTTACTTAAAACTTGCAAATTTTTTTGGGGTTCCTGTTTTTACTCAGCAACTGCATACACTCCAACTTTGCTTTCTCTCTCCCTCTCTCTATCTTGACGAGTTTGATCAGGTACTTGTCATGATGAGCAATATGGGCATTCATCGATCTAGTTAGAGGCCCAACGAGCCCTCCGAAGATCTTCCAGGAAATTATAGAGGCGTGCGTGCAAGACCACTCAAATTGTGTTAAAGTGTCAATACTTGAGAATACTTGCATGGAGGAAGACATTGATTATTACATAGATGATGACATGAAGTCATGAACAATTACATATTTGGAACTTGGCGTATCACATGACAGGGCACTCCAAAACCACTATGTGAGATGCATTAAATTGTTGGTGCATGCATACTTGGATGTTGAAAAAGACAAGACCACGTATTAAGAGTCTAAAAGAATCATGTGAACTCAATACCTAAGTTGTTGAAGGCCAGTACAATTATATGAGAATAAAAAAGTCCAATAAAGTTATAATCTTTTAAATTAGGGCCCAAATACATTGTGTAATAGATCATAGGAGTTTTATATAACGTGATTCAATCATATTCAAGCCCAAATAAATATCTAAAAAGTATATACATGTTTATGAATATGAAAATGAACAATAAAATGAAGAACCATTTGAAAGGTCCACGAAACCTTGGAAAATATCAAGAATGATCTTATATGGCATTAATTCATTACATATACTCCCTCCAAGGCTCCTACATCCTTACATTAAAGACCTATTAACTGTTTATTGGAGTAATATCACCTCTCGAGCTAAAGTTAGGTTGTATATAGCACAAAAACTCCAATTTGGTATTGGTCCACGATGACGCGGAGGCGGAACACATTTCAAACTCAAAATCTAATTTTCAAAGAAAAATGATTAATAATATGAAATAATGTGACTCCAGAATAATAGAGCCGTTAAAATGGGTTCAACCCATAGGCTCAACTCGCAGCCCGCGGATTTTGACAAGGTTAGGGTTAAGGTTTTTCTGACCTAAAAAAATGTGGGCCATACAGGGCTGCACCGCTCAACCAATGGGTTGATGCGAGCTAACCCTCGGGTTTTCAGGTTGGCCCGTAGATTTTTTATTTGTTTTATTTATATATAACATGGTTGCCTTGGGTTTGGAGTTTGGACTTTGATATGTAAGCTTGTTGGGCTTGGACAATTAGGCCCGAAATACACACACACACACACACACACACACACACACACACACACACACACACACACACACACACACACACACACACACACACACACACACACACACACACACACACATATTTTGGTTAACAATTTGAATTTGACTCATTCATTCCCACTCTCAGATGGACATCAGTTTTGCAGTGCCAGTTTGTGTCTGTGACTTCATCAGTCATCTGATCTTACTCAAATCAGTCTCATCATCTCTCAAACGGACGTATGTTTGGCAACGGGAAATAAGGGCCTTCTATTCCTCAATGACTTATTGAAAACCTTAAAAACATTTAAAAAACAATAAATAAATTGTGGAGGCTGGCCCGCGAACTCTCACATGTGGGTTAAGGTTGGTGATTTCCCAACCCCTTGCAAGTGCGGGCTTCACAGCACAGCACGCGGGCTGGCCTATATTACCAGCTTTATAGAATAATGACTCTGGACTGCATAGAATTATTATACTACCCCTGGTCCTAAATATAAAACCCAGTTAACTTTTGTAGGGAAATTAAAGAAGCTAATTAAATTAGCTTAAAAATATTTCCTTTTATCATTTTTTCTCAAACTAATTTGTCTGACTTATAAATTAATATATAATTTAACTATACACAATATATGACATGATTAAGAAACTTATTTAAATTCCTTAACCTCTCCAAAAAAATCAACTAGGTCTTATAGTTATGACTGATGTAGTATATTTTTTAAATAAAGACAATTTTTTCAAGAAAGTAAATAAAATGATACAAGGTTACCAACACAATGGGCCACAATATAATTATATATAAAATAAAGAAAAGGAAAAATTAATCCTCGAGTTCCTCTAATTTTACGATATTTTTACTTCATAAAAAAAATGTTACCTTATTTTAATTATATTTCATTAAAGTCTTATATTGAATTCATGTCCTTCTACTTCTTTCATCTTGTAAAGTCTTATTATGCCCTGGTCCTTTTATTGATGGATTTTGATCTTTTATAAAAGGCTAAAGTATAATTTAGTTATTTGAAAAATTAATCCTAACTTTAGCTTATTTTAATCATATTTTTGTAAAGTTTTATAATGAATTTTGTGTTCTTCAACATCTTTCATCCTGTAAAGTCTTATTATTTTGCTGGTCCTTTTATTAATGCTAAACTGTAATTTTAGTCATTTCATTTTACATGGGGTTTTATTTTGATGTCTTAACTTTATAAAATGATCTTATATTCCTATAATTTTAACATTGTACCAACGGGAAAATGCTAACTCAACAACTTAAATGTTAATTGACAAAGGATGTTTAAATTTTAATTTTAAATATAATTTTAATATTTTTGATTAATTTTAATATATTTTATGTTTTTTAGCTTTAATATTTTTATAAAAAGATGTTTAAATATAACGATATTTAATTATTTAATATTTTTTAAATTAAGAAAAATAGTAGATAGTAGAAATTGTTTCATTAAAAAATTATGATAGAAATTGAAATTTTTTTTTATATTTTAATCTAAAAATAAAAAACATACATGTTATGTAATTGTTTTAAAATTATTATTACTTATATTTAAACTTTACTGAGAATGACACAAAAAGAACTTTGAAATTATAAAATATCAAATCAAGTTTGTTACTAAGAATTGATAAAGTAATGACAAGATTTGATAAACAATTCACAACTCATTTTATGAGAAATACTTAATTTAGGATTTTGCAATTTCAAAATTATTTTTTATCATTCTCTTTAAAATTTATGCCTGCTTTGTCAACTATATAGTTGTTATTTAAATTGGCTGAAGTTTTTTGTTAATGACCATAACAATATTAATTATAAGAATAAAAGTAAGCTTTATATCATTAAAGAATAAATTAAAACCTCATACAAACTTAAAGGATTAAAAATATATTTTAGCGGTTTAGCCTTTGTAAAAAAACATATTCTTGTAATTTTTCCTTTTTTACTGAGATTTTATAATTTATTCAATTTAATTTGCCCATTCCTATACTCATAATATGGTAAGTGAAATTAGTGATTGGTATCGTGGCTCTTATTGAAAATACACCAGAATTAATTTGGTCACATAGATTTAAATAAAATCAAAATCTAACAAATTATTCATGAAGCCAATTATGAGACAATTGTTTTTTTATTTTATATTTTGTGAGAACTTGTATGTTTGTGTGAGTTCTATAACCAACTAAGGATAAACATATACTAACGCCATTAATTTACAATTAGTGTGACCTGACATGTCATGGTTTGACAAAAATTTTGTATTAAAGACTTCGTTAATATATCAAAGCTATATGTTTCGTAAGTATTGTTGCGAGTTCGGTTTGGGTTCCTTCCACACTATGAAGATGGAAAAAGTAGAAATTGAAACAGAGTATGTATTATCAATATGTACCGAATAAAGGATAATGGAAAACGTTTGTCAATAGTCTTAAAACTTAGTGATATAAGAATTCTCCAGTCAAATGAGAGATCAATGGTTGATCCCGCTTATAATCTCAAGTTCTTAGTGCCTGCTTTTTTAATTAAGACAAAATTATACGACCTGTTTGTTTACATAATGTGATTTCAAAAATGCAATTTAAGAAAATGGAAAACGTTTTTTATTCTAGTGGGTTATGTTATGTTTTTGCACTTTATTTTTGTTTTGTTTTTGTTAACATGTATTAGTGCCTGTTTAGATTAATGGTAGAAGCTACTTTTCCAATGTGATTTACAGTGTACAAGGTAAGTATATGAGAGGAGTTTTGTCTAGACTTTCATGAATGTGTTTTTTTAACGCAAACTCAAACAAACCCTTAAGGGCAAGACCAATGGAAATGAACCTTCTACAGTGTGTTTTGCAGTCTAGTCAACAAGCCGCCACCTCATTCATTCATTCAAACTCATCCCTATTTAAAGTAATTTATTCGGTTTATTGAACCGAGTTTTATATTAAGGATTAGAGAAAGTATATACATATAGGGAAAATGATACAAAAAGAACTTAGAAAATATAAAAGGACAGAGAGGTGCACCAGCATTCACTAATAACAGAGAAGGTTTGAGATCCCAAAGTGAAATTTTGAAATTGGAGTGTAAAGACAAAATACACGGGAAAAGACTGAAACGCTGCTTAATAATTTTTTTTTTTGGAATTATATATAAGCTAACTCTTTAACTTTGATTCAAACTCATTTACACCTTTTGTTAAGGAATTCACAACATTTTATTAGGTTTCAACAATTTTTGTTTACCCAGTAAAAAAGTTTACACTATAAGCTCATTTACAAATTTTATTAAGGAATTTACAACATTTTATTAAGTTTTAACATCTTCCGTTCATCCAGTCAAAAATTCACACATTGACGTCATTCACAAGTTCTATTAAGGATTTCATGAAATTTTATTAGGTTTAAAAACTTCCATTTACCAAGTAAAAAAGTTACGCTATCAGGTCATTCACAAGTTTTGTTAAAAAATTAACGATATTTCATTAAGTTTTAACAACTTTCTTTTACCAAGTAAAAAACTCATACTATCATGCCATTCACGATTTTTGTTAAGGAATTCACAACATTGGATTAGGTTTTAACAACTTTTGTTAAAAAATTCACACTAACATGTTATAACAACTCGTGATTTTTTTTATTGGAAAACAAAAATTGTTAAAACCTAATGAAATATGGTGAATTCCTTAATAAAACTTGTGAATAACTTGATAGTATGAAGTTTTTACTTGGTAAAATAAAAGTCGTTAAAGCTTAATCAAATGTCGTGAATTCCTTAATAAAACTCGTGAATGAACTAATAGTGTGAATTTTTTACTTGGTAAACAAACGTTAAAACCTAATTAAATGTTGTGAGTTTTTTAACAAAACTTGTAAATGAGATGATAGTGTAAATTTTTTACTTGGTAAACTAAAGTTGTTAAAACCTAATGAAATATCATGAATTTCTTAACAAAACCTGTGAATGACCTGATAATGTGAATTTTTCACTTGATAAACAAAAGTTGTTAAAACCTATTAAATGTCATGAATTCCTAAACAAAAACTTATGAATATGCTTGAATTAAATATCAAAAGTTTATATATATATATATATATATAATGCCTTGAAAGCCCTTGGTGGCCCAGTGGCCGCCAATCTTTTGGCAAACCAAGTGGTGGGGGCTTCACACCACTTTGGGAATATTTATTCCTCATGGTATATTCCTTCCCACAGGAGGGCTGGCCATCAGAGCTCTAATGGCAGTGGCCAGTGGGGTTAATGTTTTTTTTAAAAATATATATATAACCGTATTTTTGTCATTTTCTTTAAATTTGAAAACGACAAATCGGGTACTAATATCTCTCTAGTATTATGATTATTCGAAACACTATGTTTTCATTTCTTATTTTTAAAGTTCTTTTTGTGGGATTTTCCCTTTACAATATAAAATATTTTTTAGCCTAAACTTACATAAAATTAATATGGATTTTCATGAGCCTAAGATCCTTGCTTACATAATTTTGTTGGAATATGCTTGGTACACCCTTGGTGGATCAGGGCTCAAGTCCATTTCACTTCGGGCTATTATGTAATTATGAAAAATATGGCTCCAAATAAAGGGTTTAATCCTTATGATTTGAATTTCAAATCATAATAACTTCCATACGTGATATATGGAGTTATTTCTCACTTGGTGGAAGTCAGTTGATTTTATTCTCAGAAAAACTTCCAAAAACTTCTCTCTTTGTTCCTCTTCATCCGAATAGTGAATCTTCCGTATAACGTGATCAGAGTTCGAATCGGTGCTCTGATCTCATGTGGATATTTAGTGAGTCAATCAGATTCCAGGTACACCCGAAATCCTATAGTGGTACCAGAGCCTAGTTATTATCTATCCTGAGGCTTCATTAATTTCTCTTACCATGTTCGTGAATAGTGCATTCCTTTTTCCCCCCTGTGTTTTGTTTTTCAGTGCTTTATTGTACATTTTGGTTTCTATCAATTCATTTTCTTTATTTATGCATTGGTTCTATAAGTATAAGTGTATTTAAAAGCCTCATAATACACATAATAAGACTATGGAATGAAGGAACAACACTCTAGGTTGAACGCAATCGAAGAAACGAACCAGAAACAAAACTAAAATGAATTGGATTATCTAAAAATGAGTGATTTACGCTTTGAAAATTATCCCATTGCATAGATCTTGAAAAAACAATGGAAAACGATACCAAGAACGTTCAAAACAGACGTCGGACGACGAAGTTATGGAGGAGAGAGGAAACCGGGGCGACGGACCCGACCCACGCTGTAACCGGGCCTGGTTCGACCTAGCTGGAGGTTGAGGACAACCTCCAGACCCTCAAAACGGAGTCGTTTTACGACTTTTAAAAATAAATGGATTGGGCCAAAGTTGGCCCAACCCAAACAGAAAAGGTGGATTCGGACTGGGCGGGTCGGGTTATGGGTTGACTTGATCCGCAAACAATTTTAAAAAAAGGAAGAAAGAAAAGCACCACGTGGTGCATGTCGGGCTGTTGGATTGCCTATTGCCATGTGGCAGACTCTATCTGAGAGCTCTTGGCGTGTGGACCCAGAATTGCTGGCGCATGTAACATTTCGGTAGCTATGTGGAGGTGCATACATGGAACACGCCGATAACGAGAGTGGGATAGCCTGGGTTTTTCCAATTTTTCCAGAATTTCCTCTTCCTCCTCCTTCTAGGGGCGCGTGAAGGTGCATTTGAGCTCTGATTGAGATGCGGTTTGTTTCTAAAAATCCCAAAATTCAAGATCTTCATGTTGATATATATTTGAAATTTTTTTGAATATATTTTTAAAGCATTTAGTGCTATCTTTCATGATTTTTTATGAGTTTAAAAATCCTAAAATATTTGTAATAATTCATAATAAGTTTATTTGAGATAAATATGAATTTGGGAAGTTCAGAAAGCACTAAGCTAAAAAAATTTTATTCTTTTGGATCATACTATATTGAAAAACATTTCCCTGAATGTGAACTACCTTTACAGTGGATTGAAAAGGTGAAAATTATTTGATGATATCCTTAAATAATGATTCAAGCCTAAATTACTTAGAGTAATGTGAGCTTCTGAGTGATAGAGGAAAGAGGGATTTTCTCATTTAAATTTAAGCCCTGAAACATAGCCTAGAAGGAGAAGATCCTGAAGAGTGTCAAGAGGAAAATGATTCAAATTAAGGTTCATTAGAACCAAAAATTGAATAAGAGGTGTGATCGAAAAGAAATTCGGAAGATAAACATAAAGAAAAACCTAAATCTCTTGAATCTTAAGAAGGTGAAATGTCAAGATTCATATATGAATATACCTCATGGAGGTGAAAGTGAGGATTTGATATTAAAGAGACAGTATCAAATCACAGTGAAAGGGAATCTTAAATGGAGAATCTTCCCAACGCCAAAACTCTGAATCATGGTGAGATTCAAGAAAGTGATGCACCTTAAAAGGTAGAGCCCACTTGATGAGTGAAAATGAACCTTAAGTCCAGTCCAACCACTAATATTAGAAACTATAAAAGACTTGAAAGTAAATACTACTTAATGTTTCCTTGAAGAAACAAGGAAGAATTGCATAAGGCTTTTTTTTTTTTGAAAAATCTCCTCAAGAAAATAGAGAAACTCTAGAAGATGATTAAAACAACATGGGACATAAAATTCTTCCAGTCTTAGAAAATAATGGTTATTATGAACCTCATTAAATTGGGTTTGAGAAGCAAAGAAAATTCTCCCCAAATGAAGAAATGAGATTAGTATGAAACCAAAGAAAATTATTGAATTGTCCTAAATTCCCTGATAATAAGATATTATGAATATAATAATGCTTTAAGAGACATGAAGAAGTAAATGTCAAACACTCTTTATGAGTGGAAGATCTTAGAAAATAATTTTTCTAAGAGAAACATATGCTCCATCTAAGTAGGAGCTAATTACATATGCTCTATCTAAGTGGAAGCTTTCAGAAATTGAGCATTTTGATAGTCATAATTGAGCATATTATGTGAAGTACTTGTATGAAATTCTTGACAGATGATAGTAGCATTGCTAGAATCTGTGTGATGGGAGGTACGAACGTATTCTCCTAATCATAGACCCAATGGTGTTATTATTTTTCTAGTCAAGAATAATACAAGTACATGACTTTTTATACTTCAATGTGCTATAAAAAGACATTCTGGTTACAAATCAATTGTGAATAACCCTATGAGTGGGATGATTTAAGTGACTAAGCCAAGGAAGGCTGCCAAGAATAAGAATTTTAATTAATAAGCTAAATAGGGACAACTGTGATATTTGGTATTGAAAGGTTTCATATAAATAAAATATGTTGTAAAGCTATTGACTTTGGTCAAATGGCATTAAAGCTGAGAATTTGCTCTTCAAATAAGAGGTTATGACACCAACATGGCTGTGACAAGAGAAACTTCAAAACATTAATTGCCCTGCGTATGCTATACTTGATAAATGCTTGTTCAAATGCGAAGAAATTCAATAGCAAGGCCATGTATAAGGTAGCATCTACATGAGATATAACCAACATGAAAAGGAAACTGAAAGAAGCTAAACATGTGTTGTCTAACGATCAAGTGTAGCTTGTTCATCAAGATTCTCTTTTCTAGGTGGGAGCTCATTAAAGTTAGTATGTCCATAGTAAAAACATTATTATTTTTAATGACGTATTGAAGTACTTGGGGTTTGGAAATGAATGTCTAGAGGTTTGTGAGTCCTCTGGACAAGCCTACCCCATAGGGGAGGCCAAGTCCTCCACACTCTAAACCCAACATTAGGGAAGGGTGAGAGATTCCAGAAAAGAAATGGAAGGATGACCCTAACTTTAAAGAAGGGTAAGCAATTTAAATGCAAAGGGCTAACCTAAGTGAGCTTAAATACTTTTCCTGCTAAAGAAACATCCATTTTGCAAAGAATTGTTCCAAGTAAAGGGAATACAAAAGGACATAAGCTCCATAAATCATGATGATAGGGTTTGAAATTCTTTATAGAATATTCTCTATTGTCAAATCTAAGCAAGAAACTTAGCGTTGGTGGTGACATGAGGATTAAGGTGAAAGGCATAAGCACCTACAAGTCCATTTTATGTAGTGGACCGACCTTAATATTCTGTGATGTGCTTCATGCACTGGTTCAAATGAGATTAAGTTGTTGTCTCATGCCATTTAAATTATGGGTTCAACTGATTTAAACTTTCATGATTTTATGACACCTATATATAATTCTGATTCAATTTTCCTTACATGAGATTTCTTTGAGTTGAGCATTGTTGGTGACTCTCTATGCTTAGTTGCTTTACCACTCTTTGTAATTCAAGTATTGACTTGATTATGTGTCATGCTAGACAAGGACATAGGAATTACTACCAAAATTAGTATAATGAGGATTGCTAAGTTTTAGTTTCCAATGTGGAGATGTTCTTGTGATAGTCTAGCAAGTAAAGCAACAAGAAAAGATTTATAGTAAAGGGAAAATGACCATATATCCATTGCAATTATTCCACTATGATAAATGTGGTACTGTGTATGAAGGCAAGGCGCAGAGCTTAACATTTTATGACTCTTGTTGAGGATTATTAATGATATGATCATACTTGTTTGATTTCGCATAAGTCTGAATTGCGAGATCAATTGAATCAATTAAATAGGAGCTTTGAGATCCTATGTATGAACTAATCAAGGTTCTAAATGATCAAATGAGCTCTGTGACAGAAGAAAGATAGTTAGATAGCTAACTATCTGATGCACTCCACCACCATATGGAGTTATTGAAAGGCATAATGAAACATTATAAGACATGGTTATGTATGTGATGGTTCAAGTTAACCCACCAAATATGAGTGGGAGAGTATTGAGGTTCACTTTTGGTGGATTAGTACACATATTTATTTTCATCAAGTATGTGTGGTATTGAACTTAACCATGTGCCCTCTAAAGTAGTCACTTTTACACTTTATGAATTATGGTCAAAGTACGAATTGGATTTAACTTTCTGCAGACCATAAGAGTGCAAACTATTAGGGTCAGTTGCACATTCCCATTATGATTGTAAGTGGGAGCTCATTAGAGTGACGTCTTCATTTTTCATAAGTGAAAAGATGGAATTGTGACTGAAAAGAACTAAAAGCTACCACATTTATTGTGCATCAGTTTCCAAATAAGGGCGAAAATGATGACCATGTGTCTCTTTACAAGACACATAGATAAGGTAGTACAGAACCAGCTAGCGATTCTCAATCATCCTTGTGAGTGGGAGCTTAGAAGAGTCAATAAAGAGACCTAAACATGAGAAGTAAGAAGCTCTAATAAGAAGGAGTAATTGAGAAAGGAGTTCATAGCTGCTCTAAAAAGATAGAGTCGAGTTTTGTACAAGATTCCTGTTAAGACAAAATGGAAGAAAGCAATTGAAGTGATGATTCATTGAAAAAGAATCATGGTTAAGAATTAGCAAATACTCACTTGATTGCAAAGGGGTGAGCATAACAGGAAGGCGTTAATCTTACCTGTTGTGCATTTTAATCAGACTTGTTTTGGCAATAGTTTTACTATTTAAATTTAGATACACGTCAAGAGGATGTGAAACGTATACCTTTAAGTGGTGATATGGATGACAAAATCCATTTATAATGACAATTAGATTTCACTAGAAGTGGTATTTGAGGTTTCATAAAGGGAGAACCTCATTTTTTTTGTAGAGATCCTTTGTGGATTGAAGCAATTATCTTGACAATAATGTATAAGGTTTCGTAAGAGCGATAACCTAATATAGTTTTTTCAAATGGTTGGAGAGAACCATTATTAAGTAATATTTTGATATTATCTTTTTAAATGGATGATATACTATTGGTCAGAAATAGTTTGAATCTAGTAGTACATGTTAAAGAATGGTTCTCATAAATTCTGAAAAGAAGCATATGGGTAAAGTAATGCATATTCTTGGATTTGAGATCCAGTGAGATAGCTTAAAGAGAATTCTCTCTGTAACAAGAGAATTATATTAGGAGATTCTTGAGTGATTCTATATGAGTGAATGCAAACCCATGGATACTTTAGTGACGTCAGCAATGATATTGAATCTTGATATCTTTCCCTGAACTAAATAAACACAAAACATGGAAAAAGGTTTCCATGCAAACACTGTTGGTAGTCTTATGTACTCAGTGATGTGTATAAGACTGGATATCTATTGTGTGATAAGACTTGTATGTTGGTACTAGTCTAACTATTGTGAGAGACATGGAATGTCTTCACAAAAGGTCTTGAGATACTTTTCAGGGCATATAATTATCATGCGCATATTAATGTACTATGTCAGTACAGGTGGCTATATGGCTAATGATATTTGGAAAAACATCTATGATTTGAAAGTGAGAATTTAAATCTAGTGTTAATGTATTGTGAAAACACTATAGCCATTGCCTACGTAAAAGACCTTAAGTATCATATCAAGACTAAACACAAAGATGTGATTCTTGTTAGAAATACTACAGGATATAAAGTTGTTGAACAGCAAATTCCTATACAAAGTCCCCTAACTAAGCATGTGGCAAAGGAAATGCATGAAGAGCATAATGAGTCCTTTGGCATGCATAGGAAGTGAAGTATATATACTTTATTATGGTTTTAAATGTGTAAGCGAAAGTATATAATGTCTAGTATGTCGTACAGGTTGATGAGGTCGGCTTTCTCACACAAGCGACCACCTTTGACACTCTGAAGGAGTGTACAAAGTTGAGACATATATGTTCACCAGTAAAGCAGTGAGAGAACTGATATGGTAGAGAAGAAACACAAACTAAATATTGCCTCGACTTAGTAGTGCATTTAGTCGGGATGAGATCTGAAATTATAAATATGGATCGATTCATGAATACCCACATCCATGATACCTGTAGCCAGACAAGAAATTCTTCAAATTGACGTCATGTGAATAAAGCTGAAGAATTTTGGTTTAAATACTGTGTGTGTTTAAACTTAAGTTTGTACGGTGTTAATGGTAAGATCAAATTGACATATGCTCTTAAAGTATAAGAGTAACACCGTAGCATGCGATTCATACCGCATGTGCTAGATAACCGCAAACGGGAAGCAAGTGAAAAAATCCCTGCTTCATTGTTGTGTGAGTCTCAGAAAGAATAACCCTTTCATGATGTTCTCTGACTTTGACAATATCATGGAGGTATGTTTCGATGTCTGCTACCTTAGCAGCATTTTTCCTATGATCATAATCAACTCGATTTAAAGGCATTATGTTAAGAAAGCGGTTGATTCATATTGAAATGACATATGGGCGAAAGAAAGATTACTTCAATATGCACACTTATGCTTGTGTCTAAGACCGGTCCCTTATGATGTTGCTTGGGTAATGTCATAAGTGTGGACATTATGCATATGAGAAAGGAAATTTGAGTTTTATCTTGACTCAAGAGGGATTAGATTGGCCATGAAGAAAGTGTATATGGGTTAAAATCTAGGACATCAAAGGCATTATATTAATATAATCAAGCTGCACTATAGGGTTGTTTTGTATTGGTCTCTGTGAAAGGGATTTCTAGTACTAGACACCCAAATGGAGACGTCATGCCCACACGGTTATGGCAGAGCACCTAGTATAAAAGAAGGATGGAAGAAAAAGAGACCTGACTCAAAACGTCTAATCCACCAAGTGTGAGTGGGAGATGTTGGAATATGCTTGGTCCATCCTTGGTGAATCAGGGTCCAAGCCCAATTCACTTTGGACTATTATGTAATTATGAAAAATATGGGTCCAAATAAGGGGTTTAATCCTTATGATTTGAATTTCAAATCATAATAACTTCCATACGTGATATATGGTGTTATTTCTCACTTGGTGGGAGTCAGTTGATTTTATTCTCAGAAAAACTTCCACAAAGTTCTCTCTTTGTTCCTCTTCATCCAGATAGTGAATATGTATAATAACGTGATTAGAGTTTGAATTGGTGCTCCAATCTCATGTGGATACTTCGTGAGTTAGTCGGATTTCAGGTACGCCCGAAATCCTACAGTTTTCTTTAATTTCTTCCCCTGATGACCTTGATGTGATTCTTGTTATTCTTCCGTTTAATACGCGCATTTGGTATTGCTCAATGATGACACGGAATATATTTCACGATTAATTGTATGAAATAACGTAACTCTAGATATTCTAGAATTATGACTCTGGGCTTGGGTATTATTATGTAGCACTATGTACTCTTTCCTATCTTTAATATAAGATATAATTGATATGATCTTTGTCCTAAATATGAGATAAAATTTTTATATTTGTCAATACTTTCCTTTACCTATATTGATACACCATTAAAAATAATCAAGAAGGAGAGGGGAGGAGGGAATAATGGAAAGTGACTAGAGTATTTTAGAAAATACATGTCATATTAACTAATTTAACTAACTTCCTTAATCTAATCAAATTAAGTAAATATGTCTTATATTAAGGATAAGAAGAGTAATAAAGAAAAGGAAAAAATTAAACCTCAAGTTGCTCTAACTTTACCTTGTTTTAATTATATTATTGTGGTTTTTAAACTTTTATTGACTTTTTGTAGTTTGTTCAAATAAATGTATTCTGTTTTTTGACCAGTCAAATAAATGTATTCACTCCACAAGTTAATCTCTATTGGGCTTATTGGCGCCTGAGGAAGGTGGTTGTGGAGATCAAGGGGACGAGAAAGTTTCTGTTCAGAGTTCATGATATGGCATCCACCAGTTGATAGCATCAAAGAATATGGCACCATATTCGTACCCTGTTAAGTTGTAAGGGAAATTAATGAACTCTTATTAAAAATACACCTTAATTAATTATTACACATAATTTAAATAAAATCAAAATCAATCAAACTATATAGTATAAATTTAAGAAGACAAGTATGACCATGATATTTTTTTATTTTTACAATATTAAATTTTATTTTTCGAAAATATTTTCATTTTTTTTTCTTTTGCGAGAATTTTTTTTTTTGGTTGCCAGTCTTTTGTGAGAACTTATATGTTTGTGTGTCAGTCCTATAACTAATTAAGGATAAATATGTGCTAACATCATTAATTTTCAAAATTCCCCCTCACCGTTTTGAAAAAAGGCAAGGTCCCTCGCCGGTCGGAGCTCCACTGGCTACCGAAGCCTCACCTGTGGGCTGGCTACTGGAGCTCTATTTGGATATAGAGACTGACAACTTGTCAATTTATATATTCAAGTTGTCAATGATACCTGATAGATCATGTATTAGTATTAAATATGCCCTGAGCGAGGGTGCCTAGCCGAACAAAGGAAAATGGAAAACGTGTTTTTTGGTGGGTTCTGTTTTTTGTTTTTGCTCTTTTACTTTTGTTTTGTTTTGTCAACGTGTAATAATCGTAAGACAAATGGAAATGAATGTGTGTTTGGCTTTGGCAGTCAAGTCAACAAGCCGCCATCTCATTCATTCATTCAAATTCGCTGACTGTTCCTTCTTTCCCAAATTTCCTCGAATTTACTCAACCAACCTCCCAATTCAACTTCTCTCTGCCCTATAAATCTCACTCTCCCTTCCTTCTCTCTCTTCATCCCAAACCCTAATCTCCGATTCTCTCCAATTTCTAACTAAATAATTAATCCACTTCGCTTCTCCCACCTCCGATTCTCACCAATTTTTCTTACGATGAAATCATTCAGATTCGTCGCATTACCAATTCTCAGTATTCTTCTCATGGCGTTCTCTTCTCTCGGCCAAGCTCAAGATCTCGCTTCTTCTCCGGCACCTCTTCCTTCAAGTGATGGTTAGTTCTAAGCCTTTACAATCTTACATTCTTCTTTTTTTTTCTCCCTCATCGATTTATCTTCTAAAGTGTGAAATCTGGGTTTTTCTGATTCTATATTCGGGGGATTTTTGTTGCAGGAACTGCCATTGATCAAGGGATTGCTTATTTTCTCATGTTGGTTGCCCTCGCCATTACCTACTTGTTCCATTGATTTCGGATTATTTCGATCCTCAGATTCATTTTTGTAAAATATTTTTTGTGCTTCTTCTATACTTATTCCATTGAATTCCGATATTTTTGTATTGTAATTAGCAATAAAATTTACACACTTTCATCACTCCATAGCTGTAATTAACAATAAAACTATACTCTTTCTTCTGTCCATTTTCAGAAATGATTCCTTGTTTCTTCATTTCTTACATCCCCAATGCTTATAAATATAATTTTTAGATTTTTCTCCTGCAGAAATGTAAGAGGGCCGTAAATATAGGAACTCAATAATGTGCTTATTTTGATTCTAAATGAGGGCTTCTTCACGTTGCAATTTTTTTTTTTTTTGAAAAAATAAATTAAGGAGGTTATACATCAACAGATAGTAATAGGCTAACTAACGGCTGTTATAGCATGGCCCTGCGCAAGGATTCAGTAAAACTAATACAAATTTTTTATTTATAACTAATTTTGTAATATTTCATTACTCAATGATTATACATTTATACGAGAGAATATTTAAGTTCTTACAGTTGGAATAATCTGATAGGAACAACTTAAAGCCCACTTGGTTAAGGCATCGATTCGTGTTACTTTTCCGATCAGTGAGAATTCCGGAAGGAATCCTGCGTAAATTAAACTATCCATAACATGCGCGTACAACTGGTCAAGCTTTATCGCCTTTTAGGTTATCTTTATGATGTACTTCAACTTATGTCATTAATATATGTGATTTGGCATTTTCATTTTAAAAAATGGTAGCTTAACGATTAACATGTAACTTTTCAGAAAAAAATGGTTTTTACACTTGGTTGTCCAACTAGCAATTACCAACAGGCTTTCTTATAGATATAGAGATGGAGCCCCTAAAAGGGTTGGGCTCTGTGAGCCCGTCAAAAGTGGCTGGCACAAGCTGGCTTGCTGCATAGGCCCGCCACGTTCAGCCTACGGGCTATAGTGGGTTGGCTCGAATTGCCAGCTATATATAGAGATATGATGTGGGACGACGAGAACGTACTGAGTATATAAAATAGCATATGAAGAAAACAATTTATTTAATACATGAATTAAAATACTAGTAGTACTTACTATATTTTAAGCCTGACTTTTTATTCTTAGAACATGTAGTAAAGTTAAATCAAAACACATAAACTCTTTCAGTTTCAAGTTGTATATAAATAATACTCATTGAGTTCTAAATAAATGAGTCAAGTTAGTGGTTTGGTTTTAGTCGTAAATGTGAAGTCTCAATCTATTTTATCTTTTGCATTTATTAATTTTTTTCTCAAACTAATATACCTAACTTAGAGTAATTTATAATCTAATGTCTTACATGAGTGTTTTTGGAGGGTTATGTTATATTTGTTATAATTAAGTAATTTATTGCACTTATTTAATCTTCCTAAATTAATTAAGTGGTTCTTTTGCCAAAGGTGTAATTTATAGTACTTGACCATATATAAACAAGTGCCATTATTCTTTTTTTATGCATAATATATTTGTTATAAGTTTTTCATTTTATAGCAATCTTTAATTTAAAATTTTATGTTGAGTGTGCCTATATGTATAATTAAGGTTGTCAAAGTAATGAGTTTAAGCAAACTCATAATACTGACATAGAATCGTATTATAGATTCGAATTGTACACTTGTAAGAGTTTACTTTTATCAATAAATAGATATCAATAATGTATAATTAAATAATTAAAATATAAAAAGACAACAATTTGATTTAAATATATTTTAAAACCAAATAATTAAAATTAAATTTATCAACATTCATAATATATCTCACTCAATAAAGAATTTTTTAATAAAAATATATATAAAGACACTAAGTATAATCAAATTGAAAAAATTAGTACGAGTTTTAGAGCAATTAACTAAATTTTGTAAGCTAGAAATATAGAAATGGTACTCAGTGTATGAACTCGTGAGTTTAACTGAATTTATAACTATTACGAGTTTAAAAGTGACTCAACATAATTTTGTATGCTATAAATGTAAAAATGGTAAACTTAAAGAATTAACTCACGAGTATATAACATAATGTTTAAGGTGCTATTATTTGGATTTTCTTAGAGCAGAGGCTTTTAAAGTTATCTAATCCGACAGTATATTATTCTCTCTTTTTTAGTAAATTATTAGATTCAATCGAAGATAAATTTTGGGTTAAATAAAAAACGAAATAAAAATAAATAAATGACATGTGTGTACATAAAAATTGGTTACTTCCGAAATATATACCCAAGGCAGTGACCATTTTTTTAAAAAAAAAAAATTTATAGACGCTTGAAATACCGCATTATAGATATTTGATTACCAGTCACATGTTTTCATTATAATCTATCTATTATGATATTATTAGAAACACTGTACAAACGGTAAGGAAATAAGGGGTTAAAATATTGATTTTAGGGAAAAAGACACTTAAATACCATTTGAACTTCAAAATCCCAAATTAGTTTTGTTAATAATAAGAGTAATGGAATTAAGAAAGAGTATAGCAATTAACAACTCATATTTTTGGAAAATAACTGATTTAGAATTTTGAAGTTCAAGTGATATTTAAGTGTCTTTTGTCCTTGATTTTATTATGAGGCTTTAAATTGAACAGCTTACCACGATAGCAAAGAGTTTTCCCAAGTGCATTGCAGGGCTTTAATGCCAGATTTAGATTGATTTCATATTATAATGAACAATTATATATTTGTGGCATACACTTATCACTGGCGGGTTAGAAACTCTTACAAGGCAATTTTAATGTTTCCCCAAAAAATAGAAAAATTTTAAATATCAATAACTTTTTTCTTAAAATTTAATACTCATCTTATAGTAGCCAAAAAAAAAAATCCTTGAAACTCATTTGAATGTGACGTGGACAATAAACACTGTTCCATGCACGGGGATAATAAGTTGTTAGAGTATTTCTTATATATGAAAAGCAATTGAAATTATATATGTTTATGCCCATTTATGACATAATGGTTGGGAATTTAAATAGTAGTCGGGAAGAACTAAGCTAAATCTTTTGCTCAGTTGGAAAAAAAAAGCTAAATTTTTGCTCAACTATATTCTTGATTCACTAACTTTTCCCCAGCTAATTTACTAATTTTTTAATTCAAGTTTGATATATGAATTCCAATTTTTTATAAGTATATATGTGTGGAAAATATTTTAACAATAAATTATTAAATTGTAAAAATTATGTACTTGTCAATATATCATGAAAAATCTGACAAAAAAAAGTATAAAATGATAATAAATCTAAATTTTTCCAGATCAAATTCTTCCAGTAAAATTCTTAAAAGGCTGGAATTTAAAGATGCTAACAAATACTCCCTCCGGTCCTAATTATAAGACAAGGTTGACTTTTTTGGAGAAATTAAGGAAGCCAATTAAATCACTTTAGAGTACTTATATTTTTAGTATCCTTAGATTATATATAAGTTTATTAGTCAAATTAATTAGTTTGAAGAAAAAAATAAAAATAAAAATATTCTAAAGTGATTTAATTGGCTTCCTTAATTTCTCCAAAAAAGTCAACTTTGTCTTATAATTAGGACCGGAGGGAGTATATTAGAGTTACATTGGTGTAAATGTAACTAGTTTTAATTCTGGTATCAATGCATGCATCTTATTAATTGACTAGTTATTACTTCCTTCGGTCTTAAATATAAGAGAAAGTTGACTTTTTTTTGGAAATATTAAGGAAGCTAAATGAGTTACTTAATGATATCATACGTTGTGTATCCTTAGATTATATATCAATTTATAAGTTAGGCAAAATAGATGTGGGAAAAATGACAAATATAAATATTTTAAAATAATTTAATTTGCTTCCTTAATTTCTCCAAAAAAATTAACTTTATTTTATATTTAGGATTGAAGGGAGTATTACTTAACTGATTTGCCGTGCGACATATAATCAGCTCAGTGTTGGCGACACCGGAATGATCCGGGATGGTGCGTCAGTGAGCATATGCAATACTTCTTGACCGAACCAAACCTCTCACTTGGAGATTCCGCCACCGGTTTCCGTGGTGGCTGCAACACAATCCTTCTTCTATGATGATTGCTTGTAAAAAGAGAACCTGCCGGGTGACACATTCTTCTTGTTTTATTTTTTTGTTTTTAGCGTCCTATGTCAGGCGATTTTTCTGGGTCATGGTCTTTTTTGGGCCAAGTAAACCCAAACAACCCACTAATCCTTCTTTGTCTTTCTTGAATTAATGGGTATATCAATTCTAGATTTTGAAGTCTGAAACAGAAAGAAAGGAATATGACGTTTCCGACGAAACTTCTTGAAGAAGAAGATGATAATGATTGGAAAAGGTTGAGGGTAAGAAAAGACAAAAACTTTTGCGGTTTGGAAAGAAAAGCCTTGCTTTTCATAAAGTGTCTCTCCGCTTCGTGTATAAGAAAGTCTATGATGCAAACAAAAAATTAAACAAGAATATTATTCTTTGAACTCTATTTTAGATCTATTTGTAGACGGTCAAAATAGTTAAAGAAAGTAAAAAAACTAAATAAATATATAAATATGGAAAGGGATTCTCGGGAGAAATTATTTATTTGTAATAGAACAAATAAATCAATTACTCATAAATTATTTCAACTAAGGTGCACCTTTTTCTAAATTAACTTAATTTCTCATAAATTATTTTAGTTGAAATAATTTTAATAATTTAATAGGCTCATGAAAGTATACATTATATTTAAATTTAATTTTTAAATTTACTTCTTAGCTTTATTTTGTTATTCCACAAAAACAATCGTATTTTTCCCACTTTTTGAAGGCCAATAAAAGTTAAATAAAATTTAGGGACAAAAAACAAAGTGATTTTCAGATTATATAGAAACTCATTTTTATGGATATCTATGAGATTAATTATGTAAAATTCGAATGTATCCAGTTTATCTTTTAAATAAATAATTTTAAATGGATTCAGATTTATCATATTATTTCCTATTTACCAAAGTTTCCTATTTTTATAATTTCGTTTGCTTGAAGCTGAAGTTAAGTTTAGATTGTGGAGATCTTTATAATAGAATTATAATTATTCTCGTTATAAGCTTTTGTTTGTTTTATATATAAAGATAAATTGAATTAATATCTAACTTTTTTTGTTTCTTTTTTTTGGAAACAAGGTTTTTCCGCATGCAAGTCCTACTAAGTAATGACCAATCGCCTTTTTCAAAGTTATAGAGAGATAGGGACAGGCGCATCGTGGGACGAAGGCACATAAAATTGCTTGTAAATCTCCAAAGAAAACAATTTTTTAATATATACATGAAATAAAATACCATATTTATGCATGATTTTTTATTGTTGAAACATAAATAAAAACGTATAGAATAATCACATAGTATATTAAGCTTTTGTTAGTGAAATACTATATTCACTAAACATCAAGGATAGATTTTGAAATAAATAATAAAAAAAACGAAAGAAAAATATGGCATGTATGTACATAAAAATTGGCCACCTCCGAAATATATACGTCCCCAAAGCAGTGACAATTTTAATAAGATAAGGGGGAAACAAATGGCTCCTATCCTATCTGGGTTCAATATTTTTTATTTATTTGTTATTTTGCACCTAGTTTCTCTAGTTTGTAAACCTTGGTTGCCTTAATAGTATTGTCTTTTTATAAAAAAAAAACAAAGAAACATTGGCGTGGAGAAAAAACTCCAAAGTCATGGAAAATAGGAGGAAGGAAATAATATGAAGAAAAACTTCTAAAAATAGTAAAAACATTTACTATTTTGGGGATTTTTTCTTATATTCTCTTCTCCCTACTTTTTTTTTTGCTCAAACTAACACTAATTTATTTATTTTTATTTCTTATGAGAAGAAATTGCCATTTTGAAAGGGAGAATTGTGAATAAATACCTTTTTGGCAAATTAATTACTGAATGCTACCTTGAAAGATTTGGTGCACATGAACGAAACATATTTTGCACACAATAGAAGATTGTTTGCACCTTCATATGGAAGATTTTTGCACACACGGAAGATTGTTTGCATACAATGGAAGATTGTTTGCACACACGGAAGATCGCTTGTACACTTGGTTGCATTCAACAATTAGTTTGCCCAAAGGTATTTTTGGGCTATTTTCTCATTTTGAAATTCTAAAGAGTGAAGTCCACATCCGTTGGGGATAGGAACGAATGACGTCTTATAAGGATATGAGTACTTAATTCCTTGACATGTTTTCAAAACTGTGAGGGGTAATGGAGCCCCAAAGCAGATAATTTCGAAAGCAAGTAGTGGGGCGTTGAGTGGTGATTATATCTCAAAGCGGACAATTTTGAGAATGAGACAATAGTGGTTCTAGGGTTTGACTCAGTTGATGTGGATTTCATTTAATGTGTGAATTTCATTTTTTTTCATTAAGCTATATATTTTTGGACTGAATTCTTTTTATAAGCTATATGAATCTTGAAAATTTTCAGTTTTGTTGGGAAAAATATAATACTGATGATAACATATATAAAACAATTTACTGTAAAATCTGACAACAAAAAGTATAATGATAATAAATATAAATTTATTTTTAAAATTAAATTCCTCTAATAAAATTCTAAAAAATAAAAAAAAATTGCAATTAAATCCAGCTGAAATAACACTATTACAAAAGAGGGATTTAGTGATGCTCCTCTTATGGCACTTCTTAGATAATTTTTTTTTTTTAAAAAAAATATTTAGAAGTTGTGGTGCCTATTATTATAAGTGTCATAGCTAATGTTAAGCTTGTGTGACATTTCTTTAAACAAGCACCACACAAGACCTTTATTTTAAAAAAAATAATAATAAGGGCAATATTAATACTTATATGGCGCTTGCGTGATCCACACTTGAAAGTAAGGGACATGTGTACTAAATGGCCTTGGAAGGTGCTTGCCACCTTCTAAGGCCTCGCTTGACACAAAATAAAAAGTTGTTCATGGCTTTGGAAGGCGCTTTGTGCCAAGCATTTTGGCCTTGGAAGACGATGCTTTATGCTTGCCCAGGCAAGCGCCTGCCAAGGCTGTCGGTGATATTTTTAAAACAAAATTGCTTTTTTTTAAAAAAAATTTGTCTGCCATATTTTTTGTTATGTTTTTTTTTTAAATTAGGGGAAGCAATGGGTAGCATTTTTTTTTAAAAAAATTGTTTGCAATGTTTTTTTTTTAATTTTTTTTTAAAAAAATATAGTGAAGCAATGACTCTACCTCCCTAGGCCTTGTATGACGCTTGCACATCAAGCGCCATACAAGGTTCTATTTAACTTTTCACAACCCCGGAATTATCTTCTTCTTCGCGTGTCCTCCAACTCCCCAATTCTTACAACTCCATTGCTCCATCATCTTGTCTTATCCCTTCGGTCCCCACTCTATTGATCTACTACCTTTCCTTATCCATTCTCTGCAGTCCCCTCTTCCTATATAATTCTTTGTCCCCACTCCTTCTTTCTATTTTGACGTTGTAATGGCACCGTTGTCCCTACTCCCTCCTTTCTTTGACGGCGGCAAGTAGAAGCTTCCTTGGTCCCCCCCCTTTTTGTTTTTTCTTGTTTTCTCCACGTGCACATTTCTTTAACATTTGGCCGCCACTTCCATTGCAATACAAAGTTTAGTCTCCCACATGTTTTTTTCCTTCTCGTCTCGACTTCCTACAGAAGCTCCCTAGCTTGTAAGTCTTTTTTTTATATACATACAAAAGCTTAAGTCTGTATGTTTTTTTTAGTTAAAATCTGTCAAATCTTATATGCGTACTTAAATTTTTTTTCCAGGTATTTACTTGAAGTTTCAACTCTGTCTTCTTAAACTTCCTATACATTGTAAGTTTTTAAATTTTTGAGCTTACAAATATAATAATACTTGTTTAATCCTCTGTAAAACTACACGTACCAATAATGTGTATGGCTCAAGTTTAAGCAATTTAAATGCTAGAGTTCTTTTATGCTTGATAGATAAAGAAAGGAATTCAATATTACGTTCATGTGAAAGTAAGTTCCTTTACTTACAATTCATATTGTATTTTAAATTTAATTGACAAGTGTCTAAGCTAATTGATTTTTAGTGATTTTAATTCTCCGTATGCATGATTATTTATGTAGTATTATGAAGATCAATGTTTTGTCGAGTTGATTGATCAATAAATGGATGAAATCATTGAGGAATGGTGTGAATATATGGTCAGACAATTAGCTAATATTTAGGTACATAGGTTGTTTCTTGCCTATTCTTGTATTGTTTATTCACTTAAAATTAGTTGTATATTACAATTGTTGTAATTACATACATTTAGTATTGATTTTATAAATTAGTTATTTCTTTAAAGTAATTTCATTTTTCTATAGATTGTATTGTAAATTATTGTGAATTTAGATTGTAAATACAGAAAATTTCACTAGAAAAAGGAAACAATTTCACAAAATTATTTAAAACAAGAAAGAGTTCCTATGGCATTTCCTTAGGAAGTGCCATAGGAAGTTACACCACTTCCTATGACGCTTCCTGTAACATCCAGAATTTTATATTCACAAAAAATATATTATAATTATTTGAGAAATTCAATAAAATGGTGAATATTTAATGCCAAAGGAATTACACTAAAAAAAAATAGCATATTATCCACGGAAATTACCCACGGGATTCCGTCTTTGAAATCAAATTACCCACGGATTAGGGACGGAAACGGAATTACAGACGGATCACCGATGAAATTTTTTCCGTCTCTAAAAAATCCGTGGCAAATTGATTTACAGACGAAATTTTTATTCCGTCGGAAATTACCGACGGAAAAAATTCCGTCGGTAATTACCAACGAAAATTACCCACGGAAAATTTTCCGTCGGTAATTACCCATGGAGAAAATTCCGTCGATAATTACCCATGGAAAAAATTCCGTCGGTGATTACCCACGGAAAAAATTCCGTCGGTAATTACCAACGGAATTTTTCCGTGGGTAATCTGTCGGTAATTTAATAATATTTTTTTTTAAAAAAATTCCACGTGGCGACCTTAAAAGAGGCCACGTGGACATCACTGAAAGCCCCCCACTGCCTGCCCCCGCATCCGCCCCTCGCATCTAGCCCCGACAGCCCCCGAGCAAGGGCCACGTGTCCCTCTAATCTTGCGCCACGTGTTTTTGTGAGATAATTGTTGTATTTTGTGACTAAGGTGGAATTTGAACTTTGAACCTTTGGTATGTGTTCTGATGCCTTTGCCAGTTGAGCTGTTTTAACCTTGCGTTATTTATTCACGTAATAATATATATAATGTAATAATTAAAAAAACAAATATAATATTAAGATAAATATATATAATTAAATATATATTTATATATAATTATATTTTTCATTTTTTATAATATAAATTTTTTAATTTCTAATTTCGTTTAAATATATTTAATATTAATATAAATATACACAATCTTACATATATACTTATAAATAATTATATATTTCGTTTTTTATAATATAAATTTAAAATTTTTTAATTTCTTATTTCATTTAAATATTTAATATTAATATAAATATATATAATATTAAATATATATTTATATATAATTATATATTTTGTTTTTATGATATAAAGTTTAAAATTTTTAATTTTTTTATTTCATTTAAAATTTTTATTATTAATATTATATATATTTAATATATTATATTAAATATTAATTTTATGATATTTAAATTTTTATTTGTTATAGATTATTTTTATTTTTATTATTTTATATAAATTATTAAAAGATGATAAAAAAGTTATTAGTTTTACCGACAGATTACCCACGGAATTCCGTCGGTAATTTGTCATTCAAATTACCCACGGAATTCCGTGGGTAAGGCATGGGTAATCACCGACGGAAAAAATTCCGTAGGTAAACGTTAGATTTACCGATGGAATTTTGATTCCGTTGAAAATTACCGACGGATTACCCACGGAAAAAATTCCGTGGGTAATTACCGACAGAAATTACCCACGGAAAATTTTCTGTCGGTAATTACCCATGGAAAATTTGTCCATCGGTCATTAGAGACGGATTACCCACAGAATTCCGTCGGTAATTTCTCATTCAAATTACCCACGGAATTCCATGGGTAAGGCATGGGTAATTACCGACGGAAAAAATTTTATGGGTAATCCGTCAGTGTTTACCGACGGAATTTTTTCCGTCGGTAATTACCCACGGAATTTTTTTCCCTCGGTAATTTTTCCGATGGAAAATCCGTCAGTAAATCGTAGGAAATTACCGACGGAAATAATTCCGTGGGTAATTACATGTTTTTTTGTAGTGTTAAATATTGAAAATTGAAAGGTGAATAGTGTTTTCAATGAAATCGCTTGCGAGACAGAGAGTTTGTCATATAGTTTTGGAAGACCAAATGATCAGAAAAAATTATAAAATTTTACAAGGTAAAAGTAGACATCCCAAGCTTTAATTTGATAGGTTACATGAATTATTTTAAGCTATTTGCAAAAAGATATGAATTTTTGAAGTTAGTCCCAAAAATTTGGAAAGTCTCTGGAGCAACTGTCAAAGAAATGAAATTTGAGAATGATATACTTCTAGCTGGCTAAAGTTCATATTTTTCCTTGAAACTAGACTCAATAAGGGTTCCATAGCTTTTGGAATCACTCCGAAATGATGTCTACAAAATTAGTTATGATTTTTTAAAGTTAGGGTAGAAAATCTGCCAGAATTGGCATTATTCCGAAAATTGAAATAAAAATGTGTTAGAAATTGATTAATGGAATAAAAGATGCCAAGTGTCAGGATTATATGAGGAGGGGATTAAATTATAATGGATTTGTATGAGCACATGTCAAATTGCATTAAAATAATGCTACATGGACATAGTAATTATGGTTAAGGATGAAATGGTACACTACCTTGAGTGTGAAGTTGGATTAGTTGGACTACTTGAGTGCAGGGTTGGGTGCAAGCTTGCGTTCAAGCTTGAGTGTATGATTGGAGAAAACTCATTTCACTACTTGAATGCATGGTTGGTTTAGTTGGAAGAGGCAATTTGGTTAGTGGAGCATGTGAGAGGAGACGGTTTTGAGCCAACCAAATGGAGAGAAAAATTAGTTCCATGCTAAGGGAAGCTAAATGGAGCCATCAGGACATAAATTTGAAGGAGGAGAGGATTGTGACAAGTGTCATAATAATAACCCTTGATGAAATCAAATGGTGTAGGATGAAGGGAGAAAGTTTATGAAAGCTCTTCCTTCCTCTTTCCTTTATACATTTTGTCTAGCACAAGAGGAAAGAAGAGAGAGAGAGAGAGAGAGCTTGAAGAGTTTTGAAGTTCTAGAGAGAAGGAGAGAAAGCTTAAAGTATGTAGTGATCTCTTATGCCTTTTTCTTGTAATCTTGCTTAGAAAAGCTTCTCTAAACCTTTCTCTTAATGTAATCCATGATCTTGAAGACACATTTTGAGCTCAAGGAGAGAGAGAGGCGGACGCCTAGAGAGAGAAAATCCAAGATCTCAAGAGGTAACTCCATAAATCTTAGATCTATACAAGTATGAAGTTGTTGTTGGTGAATGTTGTTGGATTTGGTGATTTTTGTCTAGTTTGTAAATTTGAAAAAGTCCTAACCCTAAGGGGTTATGCTGGCCAAATTTCTTTAAACCATGTTTAAGATGTGTTTAAATGAGTTAATAAAGGATTAGAAGTGGAAAAGTACAAGTTTTGGAAGCTAAAACACAAAAGCATTTTTTCCATTTTTTTGCCTAAGTTTTGGCCAGAACCAGAACAGGGGGAAGGAGCTGGATTTTTATGAAATATATGGTTCCATTGGATTCATTGGGCAAAAACAAGTGGGGTTACAGTTGGTCACTTTTTCGGAAAATGTTAAAAAATCATAATTACGAAAACGCCCCTAAAACTCTAAATTGGGGCTGTCAAGGGTATTTTCATAATTTTAAACTGAATTTGGTGATTTTGAGCCTGGAAATGGATTCCTTGGGTGAAAATAAGTCAGGATAGCCCTAGTTAAAATTTTGGGAAAACGTGCCAAGGAGCAGGGTAAGGCGAGGCTGCCGGGGTCTGGGGGCATTTTGGTAAAATTTTACCGTAGACTAATATAATCACAAGAAGCACTATGGAAGAGTCTAAAATGATAGTTGGATGGTTATGACCTATTTCTTGTACATTTAATATTTTAGGACCGAGTCGAAAGCCGAAAGCGACACGTTTTACAAGGCACGTTAAAAAGGGACTGAAAGAACTTTGAGGTAGGAACATTATCCTTCATATATCATGCCATAGTTATATGCTTATGTGGATGTCATTGTTTGTAAATGTGTTTTATTAATCAACATAATTTGCCTAGAGAGGGGCAGTTAGTGCCAGAGGTACACTTATACTGAGAGTTGGTAATAGTCCAACTAGGTGTAGGTAGTGGGGCTAGGCCATACTCATGTATACATGATGATGATGTGTTACGATGATGTGTTTATCTGATTCATTAATTGGTGTATACCTTGGTGCATATCATATTTACTTTCTGCATTTTCTATGAACGATAGCATATTTCTACTGGATTCCTTGAAATCTCACCCTTTTTTTTAAATAAACATCTCAGCGGGTGCTAGTGGGACGAAAGGCAAAGGTATAGATATGGAGAAGTGATTCGCATGTGTCTTGAGGCAAGATCAAGGATGGTGGTTATAACTAGTCTATTCTTAAGATATTTTGGGAATCCAGTATATATTAGAATTTTTGTTGTATTTCTTTATTTTTGCTACGAATGACTTTGGATTGTAAACGAATACTGTTATCAGTATAATTGTACTTTTCTGTATGCCCATGAAATTCCGTCTTATTTTTTTGCCAGTAGAATTCCGTCTTTATTACTCTTCGATTATCGAAATGAAAACGGATGTTGACACTTCAATAGGAAGTGAGTGCCATAGGAAGGGACCACTTCAAAAGACTTCCTAAAGAAGTTAGAAGTGCCTTAGGAAGTTATACCACTTCCTATGGCACTTCTTCTTCGGGGAAGCGCCATAAGGAGGTATTTTTGTTTTTTGTTTTTTAAAATATGGCACTTTCTTAGATTCAAAAAATGTCATAACTTTCTTTTATAGCATTGAAACCTATGATGCTTTCCAAATGTTATAGTATTCTTAAAAATAAACGCTATATATTATGTTTTTTGTAGTAGTGTAACAAAATCCAGCTTTAGGATTATAAATTTAACAAGTTCTAAATTAAGCCTTAACAATTTTATAATCTCTTAAACATAGTGACCATATTATCCCTCACCTTTATTTTTATATTTTAAAGCCAAATCTTCACCGTATTGTCTCTTCCTCTCATTCTCTCGCAAAAGGACTTTGATTGTTTTGGAATCTTCACAATATATGTCTCTTTCTTTGTTATCCTTCTTAAGTCGCAGCTCTTCTAATTCTTTTGTTAGAGACTTTCCTCTACATCATATAAATAATATTCTCAACCTCCTCGTTTTGCATAAAAGCTTTTGCTTTCCCAGCATTTCCCTCTGGCGATCGCCTAGAATATCAAGTTTTGAAAATTTTGTCATGATCAATGGAGTATGAAAAGCATTCCCCAGCGGGCTAAGGTTCCATGTAACATCAAATTCTATGCTTCAAAAAAATATACGAAGAAGTAGAAGAATAAGAACTCAGATTGGCAGTTATATTTGTCTACGTCATATAAAATGTTCTTCTATATTTCTTGGCTAAAGTATACTTTTAGTCCTTTAAATTTGCATGAGGTATATATTTGGTTCTTTAACTTTATAAAGTATACTTTTGATCTATGATTCTAACACCGTTAATGTTGCTAACGGAAAACACTGACGCAACAAATTCCAGTGATGCCTGTATAAATTTAAGTGTTGGCTTTGTTAATTACAAGCTATTAATATAAAATTTAAATTGTGTAAATTGAAATATCTAGAAACCTAATGAAATGATTAAGTATTAGGAAACATTTATTCATTTAAACTTTAGATTTAGTTTAGAGCCACACGATGAAGATATCTATGAACCCATGAAAGCCGATCCGCAAAAGGACTATTCGGATTTAATATTGAGAGCCTGTTTGGATTAGCGGTGGCAAAAGTGGTTTTTTTTCAATCTGACTTTTACAAACTTAAGATAGGATAAAAGTCATATTATAAATGTGATTTGTGTTTGGATTGGTAGTGGCATAAGCAACTTTTTTGTTTTTAAAAGCAGTTAGAGGTAGCTTCTGGCAGAAGCAGCTTTTTTTTTTAGAAAAATTCGTATGCAGAAACACCTTTCCAAACGAACCATTGTGCCTCCAACTAGGCTTTTGTCCTTCAACTAGGCGTTTATTAGCTTTTTTTTGCCTCCTAACGCTTTCCCAAATGGGCCCTGAGAGAATTGAAACCTGGTGAACCATATGTATTTGAAATTGATGCTTTCACATGTTTGTATGTTTATTTTTTTGGTACAGCCCAATTGTTTGTTTATTAGTTACGTTTCTATAAACTTCAATGAAGCGTGTTTGTTTCAAATTAATTCATAATCAAACATATAGATTGATAATTCCACATGCCCAGAAGACATGAGAAGACATGTTGAAGAAATATATCTAGAAATATTATATGATGACAATGTATCATCTAGTTTGTCTGAAAGAAAAATATATATGCTCATAAAAAAGTATTGAGAAGATGTTGTCATCAAGAGAAGTGAACTTGATGTTCTCATCAAAGGAGAAAAGGTTATATTGTACTCTTTTTTCTCAACCAAAATTTTATCCTAGATGATTTTTCGGGTAAGGCTTTTAATGAGACAATTTCAATATCTATTGTGTACATATTTCTTACCTTCATTGGGTTTTTGTCATTTTGGGCTTGTTTGGTGTGATGGAAGGGGAGGGAAAGTGAGTGAAAGGAAAATTCTTTTGAGTTGAATTTAAAAAAGAAGAAGAGAAAAGTGGGGTTAAAATTTTTTAATTAATTATTTTATTCTTTTATCTTACATTTTTTATCTCTTTATTAAAATTTTGTAGCATTACTTCTCCAATTTTTTTTTAAATCAAACCCATAAATATTTTTCCTTCTCTCCAAATCCCTCATACCAAACAGGCCATTAGAGTTTTTCCTAATAAGATTTTAAATGGGATACAATATTTGCTTAAGGGCATCATCTAAGGGAGAGTGTTATACATATAACAATATAAATGTCCACAACCATTCTAGAGTTGTCTTTTATAATTTGACACCTAAAGCCATGTAATTGTATCCTATGAGATGAATGACATCTTGGGAGTTTTCTATGATTAATACATACCTCCAAATAGGTTTTATATTCTATAATTATATAGATTTATTGCTTTTGTCATAAAACTCTTGTAAAGGAATTTAAGGACTTGTATCTTATAAATTGTAGGCATGTATCATATAATGGTAAGTTTGAATGCAATAAGAATTAGTTTCTCTCAACTCTCAAATTCTGTATTGTTTTACTCATCTCTCTCATCCCAAATATCTCTTGTATTTTCCTAATTTTCATAATAAATTCAATATAATTTAGAATGTTTCTTGAAAGGGATGCCTATGAAAAATAAGGAATCAAACACCATGTTAATTCAACAATTTAAAAAGCTTCAATTTACATAATTTTAAATATTTATCCAAGTCCCCCCCCCCCCCAAAAGAAAAAAGAAAAGCCCACTTTTGGCCCTCAGCCCTTCATCCTCTTCCTTGTTGAAGGGGTTGATTTCTGAGGAGTACAGGAATAAGAGATGAAGAAGAAAATAGTGCATAGTATCTTCAAGGCATGGACAACACTTTCCTTTAGACTAAATTTTCCCCCACCTATGCCTATCTTATAGGATACAATTTGCATTAATGGACGAATTTCTTGTAGGACACAATGAAGACCCTTAAGTATAGATTACACTCTCAACATTTAAGCTAAGATAACAATGACTTTTACAAAGTGATAATTTGACTCTATCTTTGTGTGCAATTAATAGACAATAAGTGTGATCTCTAATTGTTGTATGGTGCAATATCTAATGTGTAAATGGAATGATGGTGATGGGTATTTATAGGTCATAAAATGGTGCCTCCTTAAAGCGGTGCCTCAACACCTTTTCAATTAGGAATTAAACAGACATTACTTTGGTGATTTTAGTGTTATAAATCATTGCCCAGCCCTTCACATAAATATATGCCTTAATTTATAAGAGCATGACTTAAAAAAAAAAATATTTCTTTATTTTTAAAGATTCCAACATTCCTTTTCCGGCCAGCCGCGGCTTTCTTCCTTAAATTCTGTGTACGTAATTACTCGTCGGATCTCACTATTTGGGCTGCTCCAATCCAACTCACCCATGTTGGGACAAAGATCTCCTGCAAAATTGAGCATTCTTCCTCACAGGTAAAATACTCAATGGCAAAAAGACTTAAATTAATAATTAGATGTAATTCAAATTTTATTAGTAGGTTGATGGTCAAATTTCTTACGTTCCCAAGCCTATCATGTGCAATTACTGTATATTATCATTCTCACTCATGAGGGGACGACGAACTATTTGGCCTTGGAGAGTTCATATATTTGGAAGACTACGTACGTACGGCTAAATTAATCTTGAAATCATAAAATTTGTTACTAAATGAGAACTTTGTGGGTTTAACATATTTCAAAATGTAGTGAAATATGGCTGATGAACTCAATTAAGAGTGCACTGTTGGGCTGTGTTGTTGCATTCCCATTTTTGTCTAGCTATCACTAATAAGGTAACAGCAATCACATTCACACAATACTCTTCCATCACAATTGTTTTTTTTCAAAAAGCATATTCACCCATTAATTAATCACATAATCAATTCACATTAGTTTAGTGAAAAATGAAACATAAAAGACAAATATAGCACACACAGAGTAGCCTAACAATTAGTAGTACCACTCAGGAGGATACTGTAGTTAAAAATCTAAAGCATACTGCTAACAAGTTCAAACTATACTCCTCCCATCCCAATTCATCAAAAAAAAAAAAAAAAACAAACAAACAAACAAACACATTCGCAGAATAATCCGATGAATTTAGAAATAGTTTAGTGAAAATGAAACATTAAGACTAATTAATACAAGACGGAAGATTATGCGGATAATGAGCTGGCAATTTCAAATTTGGAACAAATGAAAATACCTCAAACATGTTATGCTATATGTTAGGAATAAGTTTCCGTGTGTAGAAATCTAGACCATCCGATGGGATTTGGACGGTCTAGATTTAATTTTTTTTACATTTTATTTTTTTGAAAAAAAACTATTTTAATAGGTACAGAATCTAAAATAAAGATAATACCTTAATTAGCATTTTTTCAAAAAATAATCTTTTTTATTCAAAAATCACCCGTTTTAAAAAAATCAAATCTGGATGATCCACATTTGGACGAGCTCTCGGTGCCTATCCTTCTGGTTCCTTATATACAAAAGTATTTGAGAAATTATTATTTTCCCATGAATGCATTTAATTCTATTAAAAAAAAATAAAAGACATCCTTGCTCTCTGGTAAAATATATATAAAATGATTAAAAGTACAATACATATAAGTGAATAAAGAAAAGGATAAAATTTAGATCCAGTTCCTTAGGTCCATTACATCTAGTTTGCCAGTCAAAAATTGGCACCTATATTATTTTTCCACATCAGCCCTTAAACCCTTAACCCCTTAAACTGCCGTTAACGTACATAAAAAAATGAAGTAGATCGAGTAGCTGCGACACAATAGAAAGTGAAATATGAGTTCCCAACAACATCAGCAAGCTTTGAAAATTCAGATGGCCTAGCATTATCAAAGGAAGATCAAGATCTAGTCAATTGAAGTTCTAAAAAGTAGAATAATCTAGATATTGAGATGCTCATGGGGTGGAGGAAGAGACCGCTATGTCAACGGAAGGGATGACCAAAAAAAACCAATAAAAGTTGTTTTAAAGATTCTTCCCTCAATTCCAGGTCCAAAAAAATATGTGTGTATATATATATATTCTTCCCTCGATAACCCTCCTCCTCTGTCCTCTAGCATCGCTGTTGGGGAGTAAAGGCATGAAAGCATGGTTAGATTATGATGAGCAGGTCTGGAGGAAAAAAATGGACCCAAAATATATAGAAGAACAACGGAAGATGATTAATTTTAACATGCTAATTGATAATAATAGAGTTTTGTTAACATCTAGTTGGATTCATAGACTTTCGAGATTGTCATTGCCGTTGTTAGGAATTCCTACACCCCACCGACTTTGCTTCCTCTGGCACTCACTCTTGCCGCAACTCCTCTGCCTTTTCCCCAGAACTTTTAGGGGGGCTAACGGTAGATTAAGGGCTTAAGCGCTGATGTGGAAAAATAATCTAAGTGAAAGTATCTGATTGGCAAACTGGACATATAGTGTTTTTTCTCTTGTTATTCCTTTATTTTTATCAATGTTTGATTAAATATTTATCTATTTAATGAATTAGATAAGTATTTAAACAAACATACATAAAAATAAAGAAATAATAAGGGAACACTACCTTTGAAGGTGGAGATGGGTAGGTGGTTTCATGAGGGACAAATGTTTTAATAAGAGAGAGCTAAACAGGGGTTAACGAACTAATACCGAAGGTGATTCACATACTAGTCTCTCCTAAACACGAGTATTATGTTATTTTTATACTACTTACTTTAATATTTTATTTCATATTTACCATGTACTCCCTCCGGTCCCAATTATAGGATAACATTTGGGAGTTGATATTGGTCCTAATTATAGGATAAAGTTTTAATTTTTGTCAATTTCTTCCCAAAATACCCTCCATTGATATTTTCTCAATAATAATGAAACACAATAATAATTTTATAATACACCTATGTATTATATAAAGTGAGTAATACTTGCAACTCATTAATATCACATACATCTCAATTCTACTGTAAATTAATATTGTTGTTGTTGTTGTTGTTGTAGAAGAGCAGGTTTTTTGTTAGGTGTATTAACATAGAAAATTAAAAAAAGATTCTTTATAGATGTCGACAACTCCAACCATAATTCAATTTAAACCTACAAAAGCATACGGTCATACACAATCTTTATAGAAGGACACACACAAAATCATAGTAGACTCATGTAATATTTCTAAATCACCCTTATTAAATAAAGGCATTTTAGGAAAATAAATAAGATTAACTAATTTAACTACCATTCTTAATTTCTCCAAAGTTAGGTAAATATGTCCTATAATTAGGACCGGAGGGAGTATTAACCTTTTTTTTATTTCTTTTTCACAGCAGAAAGTGGGGAAAACTATTTTTAGAGATGTAATTAGCATCCTAAAGTATTTATAGGTGCAAGTTTGACCCTAATATATTAAAAAGAGTGCAATCATTAACCTCAAACTAATGGATGTTAACCTCTGTTATTGCATTGAGAACTTCACATGGATTTCCAAACAAAACGTTAGCTTCATCTCCTCAATTTCTTTTCTTCACCGTCTTCTCTTAGCTTTACCTTCTTCCTCACTCGTCTCTATCCTCCTCTGGTTACTCCAGCCATCATCAAACCCGTCACAGTCGTCCATAGCACGTCCTCCCCGTCCTCTCCTTCATCATGACCCTCAGTTGCCTCTTGTCCACCATCTCTGATGCGCCTTACCTTAGCCCGAAGTCCTCTCCAGAAGTCCTCTCTAGACCTTACCTCAGGATGATCTCAAACCCAGTCTGGTCCAGTCCGTAGACATCCCTATCAATTGCATTATGAAAGCTGTAAATTGCATGTAAACAAATCTTAAGAGTTAACTTATATTTTTTGTGTGCATATATACAACAAAGATGTATGGTGGCTTAATGGCCTTCTACATTTTGTGATCCAAACTTTAGGCCAAAGAAAGGAAGTTAGAGTAAGTCATGAGAAAAACCCTTAGCACAAAAATATCTAGTCGGAGCTCCGGCCGCCGTCGGCCTCATTTCGGGGAAGCACGTCCTTTTAGAAAAAAAAAATGGAAGGAGCATTTAGGTAAAAGCACCAACACTTTAAAATCTCATATTCCTGTCTTTTGACCTATTTATCATTTTTCTTATTCACATGACATTTTGAGGTTTTTGAAGTTCATCACTTTTTTTGTGTGGTCATTTTCCCTTAGATATATTATCATTTTTATTCAAATTTTTAAATCGTAGTGTGTTTTATTTTGTATACAGTGTTATAACATATAGTTAAGGGAAAATGCCAAAAAAATAAAGTTAAAAATGAGAAAAGACTAATTGGTACCACGAATTTATCAAATCACAAGTCAAAACTGAAGTAGAAATTTGGAATTTCCAATTCTAACCAAATGACTAAAATGCCCTTGGTTTAGTTCACAAGTTTTTGGGGTCAATACCAACATATGTACATGTATTTATATTAACAACATCAAATTTTACATTAATGACTTTACTTTCATATTTTACAACTTCATATCCCAAAAACCAGGGATAATTTTGAAGGCACAAGTTTCAAGGGTCAATAACAATATCTGTATCTATATTAACAACATCATATTTTATATTAACGACTTTATTTTCATGTTTTACAACTTCATATCCCAAAAACTAGGGATAATTTTGAGGGCACAAGTTTCAGGGGTCAATAATAATATTTTTATCTATATTAACAACATCAGATTTTATATTAATGACTTCACTTTCATGTTTCACAACTGAACTAAGGGCAATTTGGTCATTTGGTCAGAATTGGAAATCTCATATTCCTACTTTAGTTTTCACCTGGGATTTTATAAATTCGCAATATCAATTTATCGTTTTACATTTTTACTTTTTTTTTTTTTGAATTTTCCCTATAATTAATATATATATATATATAATAATTAATCCAATCGTAGTTCAATCATTCAATTTACCCATGTAAATTTAATACTTTCGATTTCTGAATTTACTAAATCCATCCACTTGCAACATTTATTTAATTTATTTTGATAACCGTTTTTAAAAAAAATACAAGATGGAACTGTGTCTCTGTCATTCAATGTGAAGCTGAACTACATTGCTTTCATATTTTCTCATTTCAAGCCATTCCTTTTTTGTGAAATTTTAGAAACTTGCAACTACGCACTGTAAGCCAAGAAATTGGCATTAATGGTTCCTAGTAAATTATCTCAACTCACCTCACTAGAGTAGACATCCCCTCTTAAATTGAAGGAAATAATTAATAAAAATGGTGATGAAAAATAGTTGGAGTCACGGTTTGAGAATGACATTCTAGTTCTTCAATTTTTGTCAAGAGAATGTGACTTTTGGTTTTGGTTTTTTTTTTTTGGTCAATGGAGGAAGCAATTAATAGTGCCTACTTTCTTGCCTTACAGGGCCTCAGACCTCAGAGGGCACATAATTTTATTTTTGGATGAGGTGATGTTACCCCACCTAATTTAAAACCATCACAGGGGATTTATTTTATGGTCCGTTGATGAGTTGAAGGAGTGAGATTTTTATTTGAATATTTGTACAAGACCCCAAGCTTTGCTGCAGGCATCAATCAGAATCTGGTCATCTCTTCTGTTTTTTTTTTTTGAAAAATTGTTTCTGGTCATCTCTTTCACCTGTTATGTGTATTATCCTCTCTTAATAATACATTTTTCCTGCTTTAGGTCTCGAGTTTGAGTCTTATGAGAGGCATTTGTATTGGGAAGAAAAGCTACGAACCCTGAAGTCTAATACCAATTGACAGTATCAAAAATATAATACATTTTTTATACTAATTTTTGTATGTATCTAACACCAAGACACAAAAAATACTTTAAAGTGTTTGATGTATATAAAACAATAATTAAGGGTGCTGGATGCACCTTAACCTTTTTATTTAGAGAAAATCTCACTTGGGTCCCAAGGACCAAGAAAATATCAAAAAAATTTCAGTGTATTTTCCTCTATCAAAAAAGTCCTTAGGGACCTCAATGATATAGATTTCAAATGTGAACTTACCTTATTGACAAATCATTGAGTGGCCATTGACAAGCTCATTTATATTAATTAAACCAGCTCCTGTTGACAAGTGTATGTAACTATATTGACAAGTCATATAGTGGTCATTGACAAGTCTATTTATGTAAACTAAAACAGCTACTGTTAATAAGTGTATGTGACTATATTGACAAGTCGTAGAGTGACCATTGAAAAGTTCATCTATGTCAATAAGATAAGTTCATATTTGGAATCCATATATTACTAAGGTCCCTGGGGACTTTTTTGATAGAGGAATCTACACTGAGACTTTTTTATATTTTTCTAGTCCTTATGACCTTAGTGAGATTTTCTGTTTTATTTATGGTGCGTCAACAACCTGGTAGTATTTTCCTAGTGCATCCAGTTCTCCCAAATGTTATTTTTTGGTTACATATAACACCTTAATCTTATTTATAGTTTAAGGTGCACCATAAATAAGATTAGGGTGTTGGACTTGAATGTTACCTTACTTTTTTTTTTTTTAGAAAAAAATCTAATTTAAAGTATATTATAATTTTAAGGGAAAATCTCATATAAAGTTTTGCTTGAAATAGAAAAATTCTAAATCAGGTTGTTAAACTCAACAAATTTTGAATTAAGTTATTGACCCAATTTAGGATTTTAAAATATGGGTAAAATGACTTTATTGCACTCTTACAATTTACTTTGTCCTCTTTCCTTTTAAAAGAGTTTTATTGCTCTGTATCTTAATTTTTCTATATATATTAACATTAATAGATAATAAAATAAAATGTGATTCCTTTAATTGGGAAGAATCAACAAGAATAATTCAAGTCAAAAAAAGAAAAATAAAATCATTAACCCAATATTAATTAAAATATTTTTAATTGAGTATCGTGAATAAGAAAGTGTATTTTTAGAAAAACTGGACTTAAAATTTTTTTTGTCAATAAAAAAATCTAACTTCATTAAATTTTTATTTGTATATTGTTATATCTTTTTTTTTTTTTACGTTGATGAAACTCTTTTTTTTTTAAACGCTGCTAATGAAAATATTTGATATATACACACTAGTCATATTTTTTTATTAACATAGTCTAATTTTTTTTCATGAGAAAAAAATCTAGTCAAAAATAAAATTTTTTATTCTCAACATTCAACTGAAAATAATTTAATTGATCTTGGGTTATGCTTTTCTTTTTATTTTTCTTTTTTTCCTTTTTTCCTGAATTATTCTTGATATCCTTCCATGACACAAAAATTCTTTAATTTAAGCCAATCATATTTTATTTTATTATATATTGATGTTGTATACATAATTATTGAAAAAAATAAGTTACTGCCACTAAAACCCTTTTAAGAAGAGAGGGAAGACTAGGAGAGGGCAATGAAGTCATTTAACTGATATTTTGAAATTTTAAATTGGGTCGATAACTTAATTAGGGACTTATTAAATTTACTAATATGATTTAGAATTTCTCTATTTTAGGCAGATTTATATAAGATTTTCCCTAATTTTAAAATAAATTTGTAAAAAATTAACGAAATGGACCGTAACGAAAATTTTTCGGGTGGAGATTGTTCAGGGGATATAAATATTGTACTGTTGGTACTCTAGTTTTGTAATGATATTAAGGTCTTACTAAAAAAAAAAAAAATTTAAAGTATTGTCTCTATCATCCAATTTGTTGAAGCTGAACGACTCTGCTTTCTTTTCTATTCCCTAACCATTCCTTTCTAGTGAACGACTATTTTTCTTTTTTTAAATAAAATAGTATTTCTTCATCTCAAAACTGAAATTTTTGCTGCATTTTTTGCGTACTTGTAAGACTTTTTTTTTTTTTTTTTTTTTATAAAAACAATGAAAAATATCCATTATTCAGTCTTCTATTTCTTTGCACCATTTGATCATCGCCATTTTCAACATTTTTTCTGGACACCATTACAACTCATTTCAGAAACTCATTGCTTCTATAGAATTATTTATTGTAAGTAAAATTTATGAGGCAATAATAATTATTTATTCTTTTTTCGACCATCATAATAATTATTTATTCTTATGTTTCAAAAAAAAATTAATGTACATAATATGTTTAATCAGTACCATATAGAGATTAAGGAAGAAAGAGATATCCGGCTAAGAATGTGTTTCAAGTGGACGGCTCTGTATATATAGAGATTATGAGAAGAAAAAGTTTCTGGAAATTCATGAGAAGAGTTGATACCGCAAGAACAATATGTTGCAAAAGTTGCAAGTGGATGGTGTTGTATATATAGTGATTAAGAAAGAGAGGAATCCAGCCAAGAATGTGTTTCGGTCCGGAACCGTATTCCTGCTAAGTGATTTGTTTAGCAAGGAGAGTTAAGCATATATGCATCATCCATATCTGATCTGGATGGTCCAAATTTTATTTTTTGTTAAAGTCTATACAGTTTTAAAACAACAAAAAAAAACTTATTTTAATGGGTATAAAATCCAAATTAAAATAAAGATAATCTTTATTTTTATTTTTTTTAAAAATGATTTTTTATTTAAAAAATCACTATTTTTAACTATCGATTTTTTGAGAAATGTTTTTTTTTTTAAATTTTAAAATCGTTAGCTGAAAATTTTAATTTTAGACCATTGAAGCTTTATTTAAATAATGTAGATCTCACAGATATTCCAGGGAACAAGGAATTCAACCGATATTAATCATGAACCCATTGCTTTGGCCAATCCAGTCTTTGATCACTGCCATGTTAATTTATCACAAACATTTAACGTTAAATATCTCCTGCGTCTAAAGTGTTTGTCCAAGTCAAGGCTCTCTCTCATCCCTGACCCCTACTTTTCAAAATTAGTGCATTTTCAACCATCTTCCCAACACCCAAATTGAATGATGTGTATGTTAGCAGTAGTATATTGAAAGATAAATGCCTCACTGTCAAGTTTAGTTTGATGGATCGAGACGAGAGAGCACGGCGTGAAATCAATCGTTATGTACCACAAGTTTTTCTCTTTTGTCTTGTACATATTCCCCGGCCCGTTAAGCTTCACCAAAGATGGTCGATCGTTAGAGTGGATGACCATGTAAGGTTTTCAAGATGGAGTGAGTGAGAAAGGAGAATTTGCAAGAACGTCGTCAATATTTCACCCAAGAAATAAAAAACACAATGTTGTGCTTTATGTTGTGGTCGGGGCTACCGTTTTTACTCAGCAACTGCATATTCTCAAACTTTGCTCTCTCTCTCTCTCTCTCTGTCTTGGCTAGTTTGGTCTGGTACATGTCATGAAGGGTAATATGGGCATTCATCAATCTAGTTAGAGGACCAACGAGCCCTCTAAGATGTTCAAGGAAATTATAGAGGCGTGCAAGGCCACTCAAATTGTGTTAAAGTATCAATACTTGAGAATACTTGCATGGAGAAAGACATTGATTATTACATAGATCATGACATGAAGTCATGAACAATTACATATGTGGAACTTGACGTGCCACATGACAGAGCACTCCAAAACAACCATGAGATGTATTAAATCATTGGTACATACATAATTGGATGTTGAAAAAGGCAAGACCACGTCTCAAGGGTTTAAAAGAATCATGTGCACTCAATACATGTTGAAGGTCCAACACAATTATGAGCTTGGAAAAGTCTAATAAAGTTATAATCTTTTAAATTGGGGCCAAAATGCATTGTGTAATAGATCGTAGGAGTTTTATATAACGTGATTCAATCATATTTAAGCCCAAAATAAATATTTAAACAGTTTATACATGTTTATGAACATGATCAATAAAATGAAGACTCATTTGAAGGGTCCACGAAACTTTGAAAAATATCAAGAATGAGCTTATATGGCATCAATTCATTACATTTACTCCCTCCAAGGATCCTATATCCTTGCAATAAAGATCTATTAACTGTTTATTGGAATAATATCACCTCCCAAGCTTAAGTTAGGTTGTATAGAGCACAAAAACTCTAATAATAAGTCACATTGTTTATGAACTATAAATGGTACGACTTATTTGTTAGGCTCTATATATTACATGAGAATTGATATTCTCAATAAGTAATAACTAAAGTTAAATAATTTGTACGTGGAAGAATAATTTTTAGTTTTTAAAGCCGGTGCTGTAAATTAATTTGTGAATCACTTGTACACACTGTTTAGTTTTCTTTTAAAAGAATATAGCAAGTTAAAAAAATTTTGTCATTCACATATTTGTTAAATTGCTTTTATGGGGTATAATTAATATTTTTCCATTTTAAAAATGCACATATTTCTAAAATATATTAAAATAATAGAGAGTGAGAAGACTGATAGAACCCACAATGTAAAACGCGATAGAAGTTAACTTAAGTTAATAGCGTTGCTATAAATGTTACCAAATAAATTGATTATGCCTACTTTTACACTCAAAAATAATTAATTATGTTGGGTGTGGGAAATATTTTGTTCCTAAATTTATACCTTAGCCCAAAAAGAAATTGAATTTTAGACTTGTGTCTCTCTCCCCCCCTCTTTCTGTTTTTTTTTTTGGGCAAAAGACTTGTCTCCTAATTGCGCGTGCGTGCAATGTGTGATGAATTCCTTTGCTCTTATTTTCTCCCCCTCTTAACGGCTTGTTTGGTCTGAGGGGAGGGGAGGAAAAATGGACAAGGGAAAATTTTGTTGAGTTGAATTTAAAAAAATTAGAGAAGTGAGGTTAAAATTTTTAAATTAATTTTCTTACTCTTTTATCTTATATATTTGCTTTATTAAAATTTTATTACCCCACTTCTTTAATCTTTTAAAATTCAACTCATGTAAATTTTCCCTCCCCTCCCTTCCCCTTCAAATCCCTCACACCAAACAGACCCTAAGAGAATGACATGATTTTTTCCCTTTAAGAAAACGCATTTGGTATTGTTCCATGATAACGCAGAATACATTTCAAAATCATACTCTAATTTTCAAAGAAAAACGATTGATAATATGAAATAATGTGACTCTAGAATAATGACTCTGGTCCACAGAATTATTAAACTACTCCGGTCCTATATATAAAAACCAATTAACTTTTTTTAAAAAGATTAAGGAAGCTAATTAAATTACTTTCACTACAAAAAAACACTAAATTTCCTATGGAATTTCTGACGGAATTTAGAGTTTCCGACGGATATGGATTTCCGATGGAATATATAATCTGTCGGAAATAATAGCTTGATAAACAAATTTATGACAGAATTCAGATTCCGTCACAAATTTCAGACGGAATTTCTTTCCAACACAATTTATGACGGAATATTCCGTCAGAATTCAATTTCGTTGGAAATTCCGTCCCAAACTTATTTTTTATTTTCTAAATTTAAAAAGCCACATGACAACTCTGACGACCACCCCCTCATCGCCGAGGATGGCTCGAGGCAGCTCTAGCTCTAGCTCGCAACCTCTTTATTCCTGGAAATACAACTCAACTTGCGCCTCTTTTGGTTCGAACCCACGACCTCGTTTGTACGCGCGTGATGTCTTATCGGATGGGCTCGACTACTTTGGCGTTCTATTATTACACAGTTATATATATATATATAATCTTATTATACATAATTAATTTTTTATTAACATTAATTAATAACTAATAAATTTTATCTTTTATAAATAAATTTTTATATTACCATTTTGCCCCTATAGGGACCAAAACCTATGATTGAAAATTAAAAATATTTTATAAATTAGAAAATAATAATTAAAAAATAAATTTAAAATTAAACTAAAAATATTAATTAATAAATAATAAATTTTATAAAAATAATTTGTTAAAAATTTAATTTAATTAAAAAATAATTAATTAAATAATAATAATTTTTAATATTGGAAATTTCATGTTTTTTTTGTAGTGTTTAAAGTATTTATTTTTATTGTTTTTTCTTCAAACTAATTTGTCTGACTTATAAAATGATATATAATTTAATCATTAACAACATATGACATAATTCAGCAACTTATTTGACTTCCTTAATTTCTTCAAAAAAATCAACTATGTCCTATATTTAGGACTGATGTAGTGTATTTTTTTAAATAAAGACAATTTATTCAAGAAAGTAAAATGATACAAAGTTACCAACACATTGAGCCACAATATTATTATATATGAAATAAAGAAAAGGAAAAATTAATCCTCAAGTTGCTCTAATTTTACCGTATTCACTAGTGGAAAAATGACTTTTTAGACCGGTTAAAATTGACTTTTTAGACAGGTTTTGGATCAGGTCTAGATATAACTGATCTAAAAAGTCTGATAAATTTAAGACTGGTTAAGGAACCGGTTTTAAAAGTCACACTTTTAAGACCGGTTGTATTGATAACCGGTCTTAAATAAACCATTTTTAAGATCGGTTGCCATGAGCACCGATCTTAAAAGATCTCTTATGTAGGTAATATTGAAACATTTTTAAGACGGGTTATATATATAACCGGTTTTAAAAGTTTTATTTTTAAGATTGATTGTACATAAAACCGGTCTTAAAACTTTAATTTTAAGACCGGTTATATAGAAAACCTGTAATATCCCAAATTTAATGAAGGTTAAAATTTTCTAAAAAGAAAATTTAAATGGAAATTTGATAATAAGTCAAATTATGGAACCTACAAAATTTAAGGAATCTTAAATTAGATAAAGGGAAAAATTAGGGCTTAGTGTGTGTAATTAATAAGATAAAAATATATCTATATATATCTATATTAAAACACACCGACAGATATTCACATCCTGCATCTTGACTTTTATAGTGGAGCACCGAAAGTTGACATCTCCACTCCTCTTTCATCATTAGATAGACACGTTATACACACACTTACACCTACATCCTCATGATTCACATGTAACAATTATCTCACTTTCTTCAACCATATAACCCCACACTTCATGCACTCCCTCACTCTCCTTTGCTTCAAGTCAGAAAAGAAGAGAGAGCTTTAGAAGAGAGAAAACAGAGTTGAGAAAGGGAGAGAGAGAGACGTGAGTGAAAGAGGTGAACGGAGGAAGAAAATGATCGGAGAAGGGGAAGAAGGAAGTGTTAAACCTTTCATGCATCACCATAAACGTTTTTAGGTGAGTCTTCTCTATCTCTTTCCATTGTTATTTTGTTGGTTTGGGGTATTCATGAGGATTTATAGCTGCTAGAAGTTGTGTGATTCTGAAAATAAGTTGCTGTCATGGGTGGACGTAAAACAGAGCATGTAAATTGATTTTGAGGTGAATTTTGGTGTTCTTTGATTCTGAAATTCGATCATTAAACTCAGGAAATATGTGTAGGAGAGTATAGAGTTAAAATTCGTGAGGTTTAGAGTACAAATTCATGTATACATGCTAGTTTTCTCAATTCTGTTTTGCTGTCCGAAAAACAGAGTACATACCTGAAACTTGTAAAATCTTAAACAGAGGCTATAGATGGAATTTTCCAATGGGTCTTTTTCTATAGATAGTTTAGGATGTGTAGTTGATGATAGATTCAAGAAAAGTACAATTTGGAATGAAAATGGATGAGTTCTTGATTTTTGAAGTTAGACTGTCAAAACTGACGTTTTTGGGAGTCAGTCAGATTCATGTTGCGTTTTGACTAGGAAAACCTTAATGAAAAATTATGAAATTTTACAGGAATATATTAGACATTTATATCTTTCCAATGAGTCCAAGAAAGCATTATTTTTATATCTTTAGAGAGAGTTATGATTTTTGAAAGTTAAGTCAGTAACAGAGAACATTCTGGACGTTCAAGCCTGACAGTTATGGTTTTCGAAAATTCTGGGAACGATTAGATAACATCTAGTAGTTTTGGATATTTTTTTATGAAACTACACTTAAATAGCTTTCCATAGAATTTTAGAACACTCCATTTCGATTTTTGTAGAGTTAGTTATTAATTTTTGAAGTTTAGTTGCTGACAGATTATATTTCTGAAAGTTAGATTGGTTGTGGCGATATTTTGGAAAACCAAACCTTAACAAAAAATTATGAAACTTTCCATATTTAAGGAAGACATTCAGACCTTTAAATTAATGGGTGGAACATAATTTTTGGACTAGTAGATTAAAAGATATGGATTTTTGAAGTTGAGCTCTGTTTCTGAAATGCCATATGGAACAGTATTAGTTGGCCGAATTTCTGGGTAATATATGTAGTCAGTAATCATATTTGGATATTTGTCCATGAAAGTACGTTTAAAGACCTTCATTTAGGCTTTGGAATCAGTCAATTTAGAATTTTCTACAATTAGTTATGGATTTTCAAAGTTGACTGAAAATATGTCAGTTTCTGGAAAATTGTGAAACTGTCGTTTGGCAATGATTTTGTAAAAAACTGAGGTTAAAAATGGATTCCTTAGATGAAAATATGTTAGAATAATTTGGGTCAAAATTTCTGAAAAAGTATAGTCAGACCGGGTACAGTGGAGCCGGGACCAAGTCCCAGGGACATTTTGATAAATTTTCAGTATAGACTAATATAACCACACAAAAAAATATTATAGGAATCTCTGAAGGGGTACATGAATGGGTTTTAACCTAATTCTTGTACATTTGAAATTTTAGGACTGAATTAATCGCCTGAGCCGTTAGCACATAATTCGAGGAACTATTCTTGTGTAGCAAAAAGGGACAGAAGATAGTAACTCTATCTCTCATACACTATGTGAATGTTGATATGCTATATGTTGCTATATTCTATGATATGAATACGTGCCTTGGGCACATTACCTAGCTGTGGTATGGGACTCAGCTGAGGTACACAGACATGAAGGGGATCCAAACAGCCATTTGGCCCTGAGTATTGTGTACACACATGTTATAGTATGAATTTTCATTTGCATTATATGGTGCATTATATATTTAATTTTCGCATTTTATATGATGGATCATGTGTTACTACTGAGATTCCTTGGGATCTCACCCTTTTTCATAAATAATAAATGTTCCAGCGGGAACCAGTGGTTCCAAAGGCAAAGTGGAAGACATGGGCAGTTAAGATGTGCAGGTCCTAAGATCAGAGTTATTTGGTATCAGAGCTTCATATCAGAGTTTGCATTAGTTTGAATATCTCTTCCATCATTTTTGCTATAAAAATTATTAAAAAAACAACACTAAAAATAAATCAAAATCTTAAAAGTATAACGGTACAAGTGGCACTCTCAGAGTTTACTTTAATTTGAATATCACCTCCATTATTTTTCCTATAAAAATTATTAAAAAAACAACACTAAATATGAATCAAAATCTTAAAAGTATAACTGTACAAGTGGCACTCTAAACCCTTCCAAGTGATGTGTCATTGAACTCTTTGACCAAATCAACTCAATTTCAATTATTTATCTATTTATTTAATGGACCTATAAATGCCCAACTACCCTAAAAAAACGTGCCTTTCATTCTGCGAGAAATGGCTAACATTGAGCAACTAAACAAATGAATCCAATCACCGGCACTGTCTACAAATAATGAGGGCATGCAAGAGCAACTTGAAGAAACCATGCATACTATAAGGGGAATATTAGAGGGCACTACAGCGGAAGATGATGGTGATCATGTTGCTCGGGTGTTAAGAGTAAAGAATGTGTGGTGTTATGTCTTCTGCGACGACTTCTACACAATGAAGCTTCTAATAGAATCAATAGAGACTACACAACGTCTTTTGGATGAAGGCGAAAACACTCTCGTACTACACGACAGATGGGGATTTCATCACACTTTAGAAGAAAAGGCTTCCCCCTGACAACCAGTATCGTTTCTTACTACCAGTTGAACAAGCTGTGTCTTGGCCCATCTTCTCGATAATAGTGGTGTTGCTTTTAATCGTGATGCTCTGGAGCTGTAGATATTGAAGAAGCGATTTGGGGGCCCTTAAGGGCAGTGTAGGTGCGCTCGCATCCCAACCAAATTGTTTAAGAAGATGGGGATGAGGTTTCTAAAGATGAAGATAAGGATCTAATATATTTTTTTCATTTAAATGTCCTTTACACTTTATTATCTTATTCTTTAGGTATTGATTTTGCATCAGCGTTTTTCTCCAACGACGACTACTTCCTTTGTATATGGATTCTTTCTGGCTCTTTGTATTAGAAGCCAGTATTAGATGTTGGTATCTTAACATGGTATCTGAGCTAGGTATCAGGGTCCTCATCATCTTCATCGCCGTCATGGTCCTCTTCTTCCTCCTTTTTGTCGGCCGCGGCAAGGCGATCTTTGCCAGCAACTCCAGCTTGAGGAAGTGTCTGACATCATAACATGAGGAAGTGTCTGTTGTCATAACATGGTATCAGAGCTATGTATCAGGGTCCTCTTCTTCTCTTTCATACTTGAGCAAGCTCTTATACTTTTTGAGAATCAGCTGTATGCTCAAATCTTTGCTTCGTACAAAGCTTGGAATGAGAATGTTGTATCAGAGCTTGCAGGAGTTCAAATCTCACTTCCATCCTTTTAAAGAGATGACCTTTTAGGTGGGGTTCGTGTGAGACACGTCATTTCATCTACAAGTTTAAGGCTTTTATATTCGTCTCTCCTCTCTTTTTATTCCTTCTTGTGTGATTGGTTCGTAGCTATTGTGGGTGATATCTCGTTGCTAGTTCATTTTGATTATGTTTAAACTGTTTCCTCATCGTAATATGTGATTATTGTGCTTAGGTATCTAAAAATCTAATCTTGAAATACATTTCTTTCTGAAAATCAATTTTATACTCAAATCTTTGCTTGGTACAGATCTTGGTATCAGTATTTGGTATCAGAGCTTCATATTAGAGTTTGCATTAGTTTGAATATCACTCCCATCATTTTTGCTATAAAAATTGTTAAAAAACGCAACACTAAAAATGAATCAAAATCTTAAAAGTACAATAGTACAAGTGGTACTTTGAACCCTCCCGTGTGATGTGTCATTGAACACTTTGACCAAATCAACTCAATTTCAATTATTTATCTATTTATTTAAGAGGACCTATAAATGCCCAACTACCCTAAAAATTGTGCCTTTCATTCTGGGAGAAATGGCTAATAATGAGTAACGAAAAAAATGAATCCAATCACCTGTACTTTCTACAAATAATTAGGGCATACAAGAGCAACTTGAAGAAACCATGCATAATATAAGGGAAATATTATAGGGCACTCCAGCGGCAGATGATGGTGATCATGTTGCTAGGGTGTAAGAGTAAGGAATGTGTGGTGTTATGTCTTCTGCGACGACTTCTACACTATAAAGCTTCTAATAGAATCAATAGAGACTACACAACGTCTTTTGGATGAAGGCGAAGACACCCTCGTACTATACGACAGATGGGGATATTAGCACACTTTAGACTTCCCCTGGACAACCAGTATCATTTCTCACTACAAGTTGGACACGTTGTGTCTTGGCCCATCCTTCTAGATAACGACGGTGTTGCTTTTAATCGTGAGATCTGGAGCTGTGGTTAGTGAAGAAGCGATTTGGGGGCCCTTAAGGGCTGTGTGGGTGTGCCCGCATCCCAACCTGAGCACAAAAAGAAATTGAATTTTAGGCTTGTCTCTCTCTCTCTCTTTTGTTTTTTTGGGCATAAGACTAGTCTCTTAATTGTGCGTGCGTGCAATATGTGATGAATTCCTTTGCTCTTATTTTCTCCCCCTTAAGAGAATGACGTGATTTTTTTTTCCTTTAAAAAACCACATTTGGTATTGCTCAACGATGATTCAAAGGCAGAACACATTTCAAACCCAAACTCTAATTTTCAAAGAAAAATGATTAATAATATGAAATAATGTGACTCCAGAATAATAAAGCCGGTAAAACGGGTTCAACCCGCAGGCTCAACTCGCAGCCCTCGGATTTTAACAAGGTTGGGGTTGGGGTTTTTCTGACCTGAAAAAATGTGGGCCACACAAGCCCGCATTGTTCAACCAGTGGGTTGATGAGGGTTGACCCTCGGGTTTTCGGGTTGGCCCACATATTTTTTATTTATTTTTTATATATATAACATGGTTGCCTTGGGTTTGGACTTTAGACTTTGGTTTGTAAGCTTGTTGGGCTTGGACAGTTGGGCCCAGAATATATATATACACATATATGTATGTATGTATTTTGATTAACAATTTGAATTTGACTCATTCACTCCCACTCTCATATGGACCTCAGTTTGGCAGTGCCAATTTCTGTCTGTGACTTCATCAATCATCTAATTTGACTCTCAAATGAGTCTCATCATCTCTCAAACGGACCTCTGTTTGGCAACGGGAAATAAGGGCCTTCTATTCCTTAATGACTTAAGGAAAACCTTAAAAAAATTTAAAAAACAATAAATAAATTGTGCAGGCTAGCTCGCAAACTCGCACATGCGGGTTAAGGTTGGTGATTTCCCAATCCTTGCAAGTGCAAGCCTCACCGCACAGCCTGCAAGCTGGCCCATATTATCGGCTTTACATAATAATGAGTCTAGACCCCATAGAATTATTATACTACCTCTGGTCATAAATATAAGACCCAGTTAATTTTTGTAGGGAGATTATATAAACTAATTAAATTAGCTTAAAATATTTATTTTTATCATTTTTTTCTCAAACTAATTTGTCTGACTTATAAATTGATATATAATTTAGCTATACACAATATATGATATGATTAAGCAACTTATTTAGATTCCTTAACCTCTCCAAAAAAATCAACCAAGCCTTATATTTATGACTGATATAGTATATGTTTTAAATAAAGACAATTTATTCAAGAAAGTAAAATGATACAAAGTTACCAACACAATGGGCCACAATATAATTATATATAAAATAAAGAAAAGGAAAAATTAATCCTCGACTTCCTCTAATTTTACCATATTTTTACTTCATAAAAAAAAATACCTTATTTTAATCATATTTCAGTAAAGTCATATTGAATTCATGTCCTTCTACTTCTTTCATCTTGTAAAGTCTTATTATGCCCCGGTCCTTTTATCGATGCAGTTTGATCTTTTATAAAAGGCTAAAGTATAATTTTAGTTATTTGAAAAATGAATCCTAACTTTACCTTATTTTAATCATATTTTTTGTAAAGTTTTATAATGAATTTTGTGTTCTTCAACATCTTTCATCCTGTAAAGTCTTATTATTTTGCTGGTCCTTTTATTAATACATTTTGATGTTTTATCAAAGGCTAAACTGTAATTTTAGTCATTTAATTTTACATGGGGTTTTATTTTGATATCTTAACTTTATAAAATGATCTTATATTCCTATATATCTAACATTGTACTGACGGGAAAATGCAGACTCAACAACTTAAATGATAATTGACATAGGATGTTTAAATTTTATTTTTAAATATAATTTTAAATTTTTTATTAATTTTAATATATTTTATGTTTTATAGCTTTAATATTTTTATAAAAAATATTTAAATATAATTATACTTAATTACTTAATATTATTTAAATTGGGAAAAATAGTAGATAGTTAGATTATGGGAGAAATTGTTTCATTAAAAAATTATGAGAGAAATTGAAAAGTTTTTTATATTTTATTGACCCATTCCATCTTCCGTATGATCATAGAAACCTCCGGTATCACTTCTAGGAGCTTGAATCTTGATATTCTCATGTAATCTTGCAAGTTCTTCTTTCTTTAATCTCTTTCTTCTTGTTTTTCCTCTTGATGATCATTCTTCATAACCCAACTTCAATCTTCTTGATGAATATCTTCAATCTTCTTCAATCTTTGCTTGATATTCCTTTTAGTTCTTGCAATGCCTTCTTTTTTCAATCCCTTGTCTCTTGATTTTCTTCTTGAGATCATTCTCCACATATGAGGCATTATAACATCAACCCACAATCGGGTTTATGACTAATCTACAAAATATGCAACATTAAATATAGTAGTTAGTCAATGTAGAAGATAATTATATCATACAAACTTTTTGCTCATATTTAACATCTATATTTGACATCATCAAAACTATTCATATATAACATTCTCCCCCTTTTTGATGATGACAAATCCTTCAAGAAAAATATGTATGAGTTATAAAAACTAAGTAAGAACAATATATTTTTCTTGCCTTTCTCTCCCCCTATTTGACATCAGCAAAAAGTTTGAAGTATAAAGAAGAAAGACTTGTAGAGAAGTAAATATGAAGTCAAATGAGAAATGTCATTCTCCCCATTAATCAAAAAAATGCATCAGGAAAACAAGTTTCTCTCCCCCGTTTTGAAAGTAGTTTCATTTATAATTTGATGCAAGTGAAAATGGTTTTCATGAAAACAAATTTGAAACAATTTGGAAAGGTTTTCAAGAAAACTTCCATAGTCAAGAATATGCAAAGTAAGCTCAAAATATAAAGAGAGGGTTTAGAAATGCTCATTTGGATTTGGCAAGCTGAAGATTGATCCATGAAACCCATCGCCTTCCTTTCTTGTTGTGTTAGATCCAAGATGTTATGTTCACCATACTTTCACTATGCAACTGTGATGGATCTTGTTCATAGGAGTTAACTGTTGTTGGCTCAATGGTAGGCTCTGAAGTGTGCTCAATAGAAAGCTTAGGAATAGCCTTCCTTAGAATGCTACTAAAATCATCCTGATTTGTGCCTTTTGTTGCTTTGAGTGTTACAGCCAATATTAAATCATCTTTCCTCAAAGTTGATATATTCTCCTTTTAGTGTGTTGAGGAATGATTTTGCATAGAGCCAATTCTTCTACTTTAAAAGCATCCTTGCAAAGAGAGTGGTTAGTGCAATCAAGTATCAAATTTATTGCATAAATCAAAGCCATCCTTTCTATATGATATGTTAAAAATTAAGATCATGAAAGGAAAATATAAGATTAACTCATCATCAAAACTAATTAAAAGATAGTGAATTCAGATGAGTATGTTAAAAGGATTTTCTTTCAATAAATGAGATGAGCTTTTAAGATATAAAACACATGTGAATGTGAAGCTCCCCCTTAATGAATGTATGGCTTAAAGAAAAACTTTGTAAGCAATACAATTAATAACTCCCTTGGATTAGTAAGATCATTGGAAATTTTGTAGAGAGAATGATTATGAAAATATGAAAATTAAAGATAAATCAAGTTTTTAAAAAAAATGATGATGCTACTCAGGGTTTTAAGCTTGTAACCCTGTATCCCTTGAGTAGTTATTTGAGTAATTCCACTCAACCATCACTCGAGTGCTCACCTGAGTAATGCAACTCAAAGAATTTTAATTAAGAATACAATACCTCACTCGAGTAATATCGTAATCACTCGAGCCATAATCCTCTTAAGTCCATTAATGCATCATTGGCTAGTCATTGTCCTTTGATGTGATCAGTATGGAGGGATTTTGAAGCATAATTTCTGTGATCAGTTAAGCATACCAAGATGAGCTCAGAATAAGGCTTTGAAGTTCCGGTTGATCAAATCACAGAGTCTTCTAATCTTGCCATTCACAGAAGTGATGAACTCAACATTGTTTGCAGTAAGCTCTGTGTGATTGTTGAGCTCCTTTCTCTGATAGCCTTGGATAGATGGACTAAAGAATGAAGGACCAGGGAGACCACCTCTAGCAAAGTGTTGTCTCTCATTTATTCTTGAAGTCTCAGCTTTCATCCTCTGTGCCTCTTGTGAGTAAGATTCAGACTTACTTGGAGTAATTGTGAATTACTTGAAGGTCTACTTGAAGTAATTGCCGATTACTTGAAGGTATACTTGAAGTAATTGCAGATTACTTGAAGTAACTTCTGATTACTTGGAGTAAGTCCTGTAGAAGTATATATATATACCTCTTGTTCTTTGAAAGACATGATCTCTCCGATGTTCCTCTCCTTCTCACTAATAATATAGGCCATTGTGTGATAATCTTTTCATGAAGCAATTGAATTGGCCTTGCTCGCCATAGCTCTAGTGTATGTATATCAGATAATGCAATAGAGATCACACATAAAGCTAAGGTTGAAGTTAAGAACCCTCATTAGCTTTCATGATTTGATGATTTTATACTTCTTAGGCTCGTTGTACTCCTTGAGAAGTCTAGTGGGAGAGTATTGAAGCCCAAGCACTTATTAATCTTTGAAGCTAAGATGGTGACACTCTAATCTCTGATTATTATCTCCAATGTTTGTGCCTTCTTCAAAGCATAATTCAGCAGGATCCATATCGTGGAAGAGATGTCTAACTTCCTTTGGTAGTAGGGAAGATGAAGGAATAACCAAGACTCATAATTATGAAACTTGTCCTTGACCTTGAATTGAACACCGTCGAGGCTACTAAGAGATTTTTCTTTCTCTGACTGCATCACTAGCTACTTACTTGTGGTGTCACTTGAACGATACCACAGATTTTGCTTATGCTCACATTGCAATATTGTCAGTCACGCCTCCTCTATTAGCCTCTGATCTTTGTATCCAAAAGTAGAGCATTTTGATTAATTCCTGCAAAAGTATATGCTCTTTGGTACCCAACTTTCTCTTAGGTCCATACAGTATCAAATATTATAACTCTTATGCTCTTATACAACTGAATCATATGATATTTGAGCAAAGAGTATAATAATCAACAAAGACCAAAATATAATTTTATCCAATTAAATAAATTCAAGCAATTAAATCATAAAGGGTAATGAACAAATAATACCAAGAATGATGATTTCAAAGATCAATGACAATTTGTAAATACACTTTAAAAGATATGTCATTGATAAGATTTTCATACAAGGCAGGTAAGTCAGATCAAAGAGAGTTGAAAATCTGTTTATAATGACCAACTATTATGAAATGATAAATTATGGATGAAATCAAATTTCCCAAGAATGATCATGAGATATGCACATTGTTTCAAATCTCAGATGTAATTTCAAATTATAACAATGTATTGTAAAATTGAGATTTTGAATATATGCAAAACTCATCTTTGAAATATGTTTATAATCAATGTTCATGTTGAAAGTTAACAGTTTAAGTATACATATACCAGAAAGCTTCCTTTTTAGAGAACAACTAAAATAACATGTTAGACATCAAAGTTAACATGTTGAAGAATTTTCCAAACAGCAAGAGTCATATTGACAATGAATTAGCCAAAAAGGCTTAATTTCAAGGATGTATATAAACACAATGACTTTGCTATTGACCAAGAGATAAACTTGACTTTTAGAGATGTTTCTTGAAGAATAGGGATATTCAACTCAGGAATTTGAATAGAAGGATCTAGTTACTCGAAGAATGGATGAAGACAAATGGTAATGCATTTGAGCAACAAGATGAGTATAAGAATTTATGGATGATGAAACACATACTCGTTGATCTAAATGACTAGAGTTCTAGAATATTATCTTGGTAAGCTATTCCACAATAATGGTTAATGCATTAAGATTCAATGCACTAATGAACATTCATAATGCTTGGAATAACATGGCCAACCAAAGATTTTATGCATTAGGCATAAAGCTTTCACATATTGGATTCTTTTCTAGGAAATACACTTGAAACTCATATAGATTGTTAACTTGTTAGACATAAGGTCTAACTTGTTAGAAAATAATGGTTGAGGAGTTCAAGCATTGGATAACACATTTAAAATCAATGATCAATATGTCAATGATGGGGAAATACGCTAGTGGAAGAATTTGAAGCATTTCTGATTTTCAGTATACATAAATATTAACTTCCAATTTTGAAACCAATTTAAATGCAAACAAGTTATGAATAATTTTCAAATAATATGTATGCATTTTTATAAACAAGATGAATTTGGAATCTAAGTACAGTTTTGAAATATGCATTTCAAAACTTAAATACATAGAGAGATTATGTACAATTTCACTTTCAATCCATTTGGCAGTCTAAAAACAATTTAAAACCCATGAATGATTGATTGCTAATGGTATGCAATAATGAGCAAGTTATTCATTACCCAAATAAATAATTTATATAATCATAATATAGGGTAAGAATAAAGAAGATAGTACTGTGCTCAAGTAATCTCGTAATTACTTGAGAAATTATCCTTTGAAGTTCATTTGTGCTAATTCCTTGACTTTACCTTCCAATCTTCCAGTTGGTGTTATCGCTTGAACATTCACTCCCAGTTGTCACGTAGTGGTGGTGATCACTTGATTGGTTACTTGAGTGATACTTCACTGTCCATCTTTTCTTCCTTCATTGCTAGCTAGACACTTGCAGTGTTGTCTCAAGTAATACCTCCTTTTGCACATTCAAAAATGCAGCTTCAATGTCCAACTTCCCCAAGATTTGAGTGAAATCTTATGTAGTCATAGTCTTGAGATGAAGCTCTTCCTTTCTTCTTCCTACAAAACCTTATAGATATTTTTCTTCCTTTGGTATCCAATTTTACTTGGATCCACTCATGGTTACCTTGTAGGAATCATAATTCACATGCTCTAAGAATATAATTAATTTGAAATAATTGAGCATAATGAATTAAATATGTCTTTATGCATAAGAGAAATATTTTCTTTTCAAATCATTATACATGTATAAAGAATTTAACCTGTTGTGCATTACAATCCCTTTATAAATAAATCTATTAAATGCCTTTTTAAGGGATGTGAAAATATAATTTCAAAATCATTTGCAATGCTCATTCCTAAGATTCCAAAATCTAAAACCTCAATAAATATTACAGACAATAACATAGGAGGTTTTATCATTGTGTACCTTTGCCTTAGATACTTGGAAGATTGCTTTTGCTTACCCACTGCATCTTTCTAGGATGTTGATACTTTGAATATCTTGCTTTGGGTGTTGGCAATCGTCTCTAAAAACACATAGACTCCAGGAGTCTTTTACTTGATGCTTGAGAGATCCTCATTTTCTTGTTCTCCTCAAGATAGTTGAGCGGTACTCTATGGTAGTCCATTCTTGAGGTAGAACGTACTCTTTTTCTCCATTGCATTTCTTTGTGATTAAACTTTGCAGTTCCAGCAATGGGTGCTCCGAGAGTTCTTCTTTTCGATATAGATGGTATGAACCTCTTTCTTGGTGCATGAGAAACTCTTGGTTTCTTCTTCATCATCTCCGTACCCTTATGTTCATTCTTCTTATATTCAATCTGCATACATAAAGTACTAGAAGAACATTTTGGTACCCACATATACTTGGGTCCTTGATTGTTAGGATTAGACATTACTTGTCTTTTTGGAACCCAAGCATATTTATTTCTCAAATTAGAATTTCTTCTAATATAGCATGTGTGAGAAATATGACCTGATTTACCACAATAATTGCAAATAATATGATGATATGCATTATGAGATTTTATGCAAGTATTGTGTTGATCAAGAAAAGATGATTTCGAATGATTAGTTTGCCTAAGTTCTTTCTTCCCACATGAATTTCCAGCATGATTGAAAATCTTTTTGCTTTTCTCAATAGAATCAATAATTGGTTGAAAAACAATTTTATGCAAGCTTTGAAAATCAATTTTACGTAAATCACAAGAAGAATTGGAACTTTTTACCTTAAGTTCATGTTGAGCTCCAGAGAGTGAATTTTCTTGTCCGTCCATAACGAGCTCTTTTCGTGAATCATTTTCCTCTTGTTCTTCTATGTTGACAAGATCATGGAAGTGTTCTATGATTTCTCCTTCTTCATTGTCAACTTCCACTTGTTCATGAATTGTGGATATATAGCTTGTAGTCTCACATGAACTGTCAACACTTTCAACTTCAACACACTTGTTAGAAGTATACAGAGAATCAAGAGTATCCCAAATATCTTTTGCAGAAAAGAAAAATCTAATTTTCTCAAAATCATTTTCAGTTAAAGTACTATACAAAATTTTCATTGCTCTAATGTTTAACGAAAACATTTTCTTTTCTTTTTCTGTCCAATCCTTTCTTGGTTTGAAATCAAAGGTATTTGTAAAAACATTCCACATATCATAATCAAAGCTTTTTATGAAAGATGTCATTCTAGCTTTCCAAAACCAAAAATCAATATCTTTCAAAATAGGTGGAACAGTGTAGTCAAAACCTTCAGAAAGCATATAACACCCAAAATCAGCTATTATAAACTCTTGAGACGGTTAAGTCCTTTAAACAAGAGTCCGGCTCTGATACCAAATGTTAGAACCGGCTGACACCCAAGAGGGGGGGTGAATTGGGTGTAAGATAAAAACTTAAGAACTTTGAAATTCTTTTCGCATCTTAGAGGAAGCAATAAATATGAAAGTAATGAATCATAAATCACAGTTAGATATTTAAATGATATATGCTGGAAGTATAAGAGTTTAGGGAAGAGAATATGCAAACTGTGATTTATCCTGGTTCGGCCCAATCCATGATAACCTACGTCCAGTCCCCAGGCTCCTCCTGAGATTTTCAAATCCACTATTTTCTTTTTTAATCCAGGCACAAGAAAAGCCTTTACAAAGTTCTCACCAAGATACTCCCCCTTACAACAAGTCTTACGAGCAGAGCAATCCCGAAGACCTTTCCCTCCAGCTTATCTATGCAAATCTAACGAGCAGCAACGTTCTCTTCTGCTTACACCACTGTAAGTCTTACGAGCAGCAACGTTCTCTACTGCTTGCACCTTGTAAGTCTTACGAGTAGAAAGTCTTACCAGTGATTCTCTCTACAGCTTCCCGTAAGGAAATCAACCCACTCAAGGTCCCTCTACCTTGAGATCAATTCAGAAATACAGTTGAAAGTGTTTATAAACTCTCTCACAGAGTGGATATGATGAACACTGAAGTATAATACAAAAACTCTCTCTCTTAAATGTAAATGATATAGAAAGTAGAGAAACAGAGAGTATGTGTGATGGGCAATGATGTCAGGATGTTGACATTTCGATGATGTATGCACACTTGGTCCCTTCTGTTATGGATGATCTTCTATTTATAGTTGATGAAGGTTGATGACCGTTTGAGCATAATATATCCGTTGGAGTGTGGCTTCTTCAATTTGAAAACTAGCCGTTGTGAACGTTGACGCTTAGCTTCCGTAAATTCACCTTTTGACTCTTCACATCATATCTTCATTGTATTCCTGGAAAAATACATCAATCACTAATATAATGAAGTTTTAGAGTGATTAGAAGCAAGAAGAATGAGTTATATGATCATTCCATTGATTTTCAGAATCTTCGGAACGTTGCTCTGTTTTCCTAGGAAGCATTACTCGAGTACTTACTCGAGTAAACATCAAGTTTCTTCACAGGTTATTCGAGTGGCTACTTGAGTGACCTTCTATTTTCTGCATAGCTTACTCGGGTAGTTACTTGAAGTTCTCTCTTCATGCACAGTGCTTTACTCCAGTAGTGACTTGAAGTTTTCGTCAATAACTCTTCATGTACAGTGATTTACTCCAGTAGTAACTTGAAGTTTTCACCTAAACAGTGCTTTACTCCAGTAGTGACTTGAAGTTTTCGTGCTTTACTCCAGTAGTGACTTGAAGTTTTCGTCTAAAGAACTCTTCATGTACAGTGATTTACTCCAGTAGTGACTTGAAGTTTTCGCATGGTTACTCGAGTACCTCCTCGAGTAACATTAGCAGTCGTACAAAATGCCGAGAGCAACTGCAAGTGACCTACATGGTTACTCGAGTACTTACTCGAGTAAAGTCTTTTGTTTTCAACCAGTTACTCGAGCGGTGCCTTCAAGTGAATTCTTGATTTTGACTCGAAACATGGCAAATTATATATCATCGGAAAGCCCTCATTATCTACATTCCAATGCAACAAGAATCAACTCCAAACTCATTGTGTACGGAAAGTTATGATCCAAAGAGTATCTCCTGTACTTAGACAATCTTGAAATCACGAGCAGCAACTTCCAGAAGTCATAGCTCTTAGGGTATAGCTTCAAATGTGACAAATTATATATCAATGGAAATCTCTTTGAGTCTTCTTTCATATGGCACCGGTTTCGTCTCCATCTGATATGTATTTTGAGAGTTATGTCCAAAATACCGAAGCTTGTCCTGGAATATGACGGTGATTCATGCGTCAATTTCAACAGATCATATCTCCCTCATCTGACCTCCTTTGAATGTGATCTTGGTGTCAAACGTTCGTGTTGGAAGTCTAGTTTCCAATGACACCGGTTTCAGTTTGATCCGACATATGGTTGGAGAGATATCATCAAAATACCGAACCTCTATTCTGCCGCGCGAAAACAGAGTGCCATTACTTCAAGTGCCGCCTCGAGTAATTCATCAAATAACCCGGCAGATTACTCGAGTAAGGCCTCGAGTAAACACCTCCAAAATCAGACAATGCCACATTACTCGAGTGATTACTCGGGTAATCATCCCCAAAGGTACCATAGCTTCCGTATACATTATTTTAGCTTCGTATTGACCCATTCCAACTTCCGTATGATCATAGAAACCTCCGGTATCACTTCTAGGAGCTTGAATCTTGATATTCTCATGTAATCTTGCAAGTTCTTCTTTCTTTAATCTCTTTCTTCTTGTTTTTCCTCTTGATGATCATTCTTCATAACCCAACTTCAATCTTCTTGATGAATATCTTCAATCTTCTTCAATCTTTGCTTGATATTCCTTTTAGTTCTTGCAAGGCCTTCTTTTTTCAATCCCTTGTCTCTTGATTTTCTTCTTGAGATCATTCTCCACATATGAGGCATTATAACATCAACCCACAATCGGGTTTATGACTAATCTACAAAATATGCAACATTAAATATAGTAGTTAGTCAATGTAGAAGATAATTATATCATACAAACTTTTTGCTCATATTTAACATCTATATTTGACATCATCAAAACTATTCATATATAACAGTTTTTATTCTAGTGGGTTATTATGTTTTCGCACTTTTTTTTTTGTTTTTGTCAACATGTATTAGTGCCTGTTTGGATTAATGGTAGAAGCTACTTTTCCAACGTAATTTAAAGTGTATAAGATAAGTATGTAAGAGGAGTTTTGTCTCGATTTTCATGAACGTGTTTTTTGAACGCAAACTCAAACAGACCCTTGAGGGCAAGACAAATGGAAATGAACCTTCTACAGTGTGTTTCACAGTCAAGTCAACAAGCCGCCACCTCCCTCATTCATTCATTCAAACTCATCCCTATTTAAAGTAATTTATTTGATTTATTGAATCGAGTTTTATATTAAAGATTAGAGAAAGTATATACATATAGGGAAAATGATACAAAAAGAACTTAGAACAGATAAGGTTTGAGATCCCAAAGTGGAATTTTGAAATTAGAGTCTAAAGACGAAATACAAGGAAAAAGACTGAAACGCTGCTTAATATTTTTTTTTTGGAAAAAAAGTTCACAACCACTTCTAGAGAGACATGTCAACGGGAATAATCATTTTGGCAAGTGGTCGAGGAGGGATTTGATCTCACCCGCACTTGCATGCCGAAAACATTGATGGCCATTGGGCTGGTGGCCGCCAAAGACAAAATAGTCTATGTGATGCGCAACAAAAAAATACAAGTTAACCCTGTGGACCTAAAAAAAAAGTAACTCCTTAGTTTTGAATTTTTGATTACAACTCAATCTTCGGAGAGATGGTTGGGAACTTTTTTTTTTTTTTTTTAAATAATGAAGAGGCATTTCAGTTTATTCTTGTATTTTGTCTTTTTTGTAAAATTTTAAAATCCCTTTATGGGATCTCATATCTTCTTTGTCATTAGTGAATTTTAGTGCACCTTTCTGTCCTTTTGTATTTTCGAGATTTTTTTTGTCATTTTCCCTATATATTCTTCTTTTTCTACCGTGATATATATATATATATATATATATATATATATATATATATATATATTGTCCCTTTTGATACGCTTTATATGTGCAGTACTTTTCAAATATGGGGGCTAGTAATGGATGGATTATTGGGGCCGTGTTATGAAGATTATTTTTTAAAAAAAAATCCTTTAAACAATTATATTTGGTGTTTGAAAAAGTATATAATTGCCGAATATTTTGATGCCAAAATTTCACAAATTGTGGTTTAAAATATTTTTCAAGCATAAAATATATTTTTGGGACCCAATCTTCTGCTTGCACTTATCAACAGCTGGATCCCATATGATTTTTTTATTTGTGATAATTATGATTATGATTTATATATATATATATATATTACATTTAATAAGTATATAAATGATGATGCATAATTTTTGGTGAGTCGTAAAGGGACGAACAGGAAAGAAATTGTACAGAATATGAAAGTCGTAGAGTTGACTGTGTAGATATGGTGAGGTCAGTATTGGGATATATTTCATTTTTTATTAAAAATTAGATAGACTTATGCAAAAGATGCACTAAAAAGTTCACGAAAAAAATTTTAAAAAAATAGTTTGTAAAATTTGAAATTTCACCAATATGGAATGGCTTGAGATGAGGAATAGTAGGAAAGTATAGAGTTGGTCAGCTTCAAATTGAACGAGAGAGACAACACACAGTTAAATCCCTTGTGATTGTGATGGAGAGACCATACATATTTTAATAAGGAAATTGGGGAAAATTTTCATTGAAAAATGAAGTGGAGCGAGGAACCAAATTAATGCAATCATATATTGTAGGAATTAAGGGAAAGTAGATAATGATCAAACACAACGAAGTGGACCCAGGAACCAAATCAATGACATCATATCGAAAGAATTAAAAGAAAGTATACAAAGATCAAACACAATTATATAGTACCTAGTTTGATTGAATTCAGAGTGAAGCTTATATATTGTCTCCTAATTTCAGCTTAAAAACAAGCTTAAGCTTTATATTTTTGTTGTGGTCGGGGCTTTAAAATTATCATTATTTATAATGAGTTCTCTTTTTTTGGGTACAATTTATAACGAGTTCTTAACAAATATAATTGCAAGATATATCGTGAGTAGACTTGCAGAGGATATCCACCCCATCCAATCCCAATTATCTTAGGGAAAACTTCACCTAGCCTCACTGTAGCTAAATATTTTCCCAAAACCCAGTAACTTTCTGAAACATCACAACAGTCTTATGGAGGCAATGAAATTAATTTCAGGAGGGAATGGATAAAAATGACACACCTCAAAAATTTCATGCATTTCAATTGTAGGTCTTATAAATTAGCTTATTTGTTTTGCAAATTCACACTTCTATCTTGTAAAGAGTCATACTTATCTTGTGAAATTCCTCTTTTCTTGTAAATAGCATTAGTGTCATTGTCATTTGAATTGTAGGTCTTGCAATTAGCTCAGTTGTGTTGCAAATTTTGCACATGCATCTTGTAAAACGTCACACTTCTTTTGTGTATGCCTTCTTGTCTCTTAAATATCACTAGTATCACTGTGATTTCAATTATAGGTCTTACAAATTGTCTCATTTGTCTTGTGAATCTACACATCCATCTTGTAAAACATTACACTTATCTTGTAAATTTCCTCTCGTCTTGTAAATAGTACAAGTGCTAGTCATTTGTTGAATAGGGTCATTTTTGTCCATTCCCTCCTAAAATTAATTTCATTGCCCCCCATAAAACTACAGTGATGTTTAGAAAATTATGGTGGCTTTTGAGAAATATTTAACTACAGTGGGCATGTCACGCCCTTATTTGACTTTCACCTTTACCAGAGTATTCGCGGAAAACGATATGCGGTTCGGTGGGTAACACAGGAATAACATAAATATACTGCTAATATGTGCATGATTACAGAAAATCCCCATAAGGGTTCGTATATGATACTTACAATTAAGGTAGCCGCATAGGGTTACTAGGGTGTCTAAACTCATCCCAGTGAAATGGAGACTTCTTCCTGTCTTCGCTCCACTACTACAACCCTCTCTTGTGCAGTTCTCTTCTCTTATTTTCCCGTACCTTCTGTATTAGCCTGTCTAAATTATTGGTAGAAGAGGGTGAGATTCGAGAGAATCTCAATAGGAAACAAATACCATAATGCATGTATGATAGATGCTATGTGTATGACATGTTAGCTTTAACTAGATATATGCCCCATAATGACATTTCTGCATGCTCAATGTTTCATGCAACAAAACTATGGTTACAGCAAAATAGAAACAGAGCTTCATTTATTCAAATATACACTACACAATCAAGTAATGCAATCACATACATCACTACACAAGCAGAGATATCAAATACATGCAAATAAGGCAAGCCCCCTACCTCCAGTCTTTTCTCCTCGATTTGCGTACCAGCAACTCAAGCTCTCAAGTCGGTCCTACAATTCCAAATATACCATTTAGATACTTCCATAGTGTTTTTGGGGATTATATGAGCCTATTATGAAAATTTACCAAAATGCCCCTAGGGACCTTGTCGGGCCCCACCGTACCCGATCCGGCTGTACTTTTCTCAAAATTTTGACATAGGCTATTCTTATATATTTTCACCCAAGGAATCCATTTCCGAACTCAGAATTATCAAATTCATTGTCAAATTATAAAAATACACTTGACAGGCCCACTTTAAGGGTTTTTGGGGCGTTTTCGTAATTATGTTTTTTCAGGCTTTTCCGAAACAGTGACCAACTGTAACCCTACCTAATTTTTCCTCCTGAACTCAATAGAATCATCAGATCATCAAAAATCCAATTCTAACCCCTCCAATCAACACTGGCTAAAATCTGCAATTCTCCAGGGAAAATTGGGGTTTTCCAAATCTGACTCCATAGACTTGCTCCTTTCTACTCTTAACCACCTTATTAACTATTTAATTACGTTAAAACCACCATTTAGACTCAATTTTGACAGCATAACGCCTAGAACACAATATTTTCCCAATTTACATTCAGAACAAAATCGGCAGAAATCCATTGATTAAATTGTTCACAGCAGTCAGAACAATCAATATTTGAAGTTTATGAAGTTACCTTTTTTTCCTTCTAGCTTTTCCCTTTTATGACCAAATCCTAACCTCTTGAAACACTGAAAATTGAGCTTCAACTACCTTAATCCATGTAAAAGAGATGCTTAGGAACAGAGTTATATGCGTTAGGAGCTAAATCATTGGAGAAATCGACTTACTTTATAAGTTTTCTCCTTCCTTCTCTCTACAAATTCACAAGATCTTTCTCTCTCCTTTTTGTCTCAAAACCGACGGAAATAGAAAGAAGATGTAGATTTGCTTTATGTAAAATGCTTGCTTATGTCATCTACCATTATGCTTATGTCATAATTAGTTAATTTCCAAAATCAAAACTATGACTTTTATGTACATACCCTCGTGTACATGTGATATATGCCATAAGTCCAATTAATATGTAATTAGTACTTCCCTCTTCTTGGCCCATCAAAAGATGCCTGGGAGGTCCTTCTATTAGCCCAATTGACTTTTTCATTCATCTCATAATTTTAAAACTAGCCAACACATTTTTATTCAATTTTCGGATTATTTGACAGATTTTCTATCTAATCCTTGAAAAATCATAAATAAATTTGTAGACATTGTATCAGGGTGATTCCAAAGGCTATAGAACCCTTATTGAGTCTAGTTTTAAGGAAAAATATAGAAATTTGCCAATTAGAACCACAAAAATCCCAGAATTTAAATCTTTGAATGTTGTTCCAAAACCTTTCCAGTTTTTCTGGGGCTAACTTCAAAAATTCATATCTTTTTTGCATATAGCTTCAAATGATTTATATGACCTATCAAATTAAACCTCAGAATGTGTACTTTCACTTTGTAAAATTTCATAATTTTTAAACATCATTTGGTCATGCAAAATCAGATAACAAGCTCCCTACCTCACAGGAAATTTCACTCGAAGCATAATCATATTCTCCAAAATTCACCATTTTACTTTCTTAATACCCCAAAGATATAAGAAATATTAGAGAATAGATTTGGGATACCAGCTAAATCAAGGCTTATCAGTTCATTAAATTCAGACATATTCTCAAGCTTCTGATCCCAAAATTCGGGATATTACAAGTCACCTAGGTGAAATTTTCCCATTATCTTATCTCTCGGCTCATTGATCTTGGGTCATGACAGGCTCCTTTTATTACTCAAAAAACTGCGTCTACTGAAACTTTGCTTTATCTCCCTTGACTAGTTTGACCAGGTGCGTCCATGGTATTTTGGTCTTAATTAATTTAGATTTCCTTATTTTTCATATTTTTTTATTATCAAACCCGTAAAGTTGGGGCGCGGGGGGGGGGGGGGGGGGGAGTGGCCTAAGGCCACGTAGGTAACCATTGTGCCTAATGGCGCTGGTCTCCTTATTTTTCATGTTAATTGCATAAAAAAGGTTATATTGGAAAGTTTGAAGAAATGTGACTATAATTAATAATGCTGACGCGGCTTTTATTTTTCTAGACTTGCGCGCAGATGAAATAAACATGTTTGTGCTAATTTGTCCAAAAAAAAACAAAACATGTTTGTGCTATGTTTCTTCATGTGAAGGTGCAAGGATAATCTTGCCCATTCTATCTACCTTGCTTATTCAATCTAATTAAAACCAATCATATATTGTCTAATTGCCTCAAAAAATTGATCATGCTGCAATATTTGATAGCACGATGGCTTTATTCCCACCACAGCTTGAAGATGTTTATGACAAGTGCCTTGCCATGAGACTCAGCTTCAAAGACTTTAACATAACAAGCAAAGAGTCATCAAACCTCCTGAGATAATACAATGAAAACTCCTCCCATGTAAATTCTCCATCCCTCAACATTAATTATACTGCAAATTAGATAATGCTCCTCTTCAACTAATTCTTACTGACAACTAAATAGACAATCTCCTTACAAATTAAAGAAGCTCTGTAGTAACTAACAAGCTAGCTATTAGCCGGGGTGATAAGCGGCCTCACTCCTATAAGGAAGAAAACACAAGTTCAAATCTCAGAAGTACACTTATTGAGAAAAGCAAAGATCCTTTGCACTCTAAGCCTTGAAAGGAATTATGCTCTTGATCAAATCAAAAAGAGACTCTGTTAGAAACACCATCAAGCTGTGTGATGTCAAACAAGCTCGACACCACCCCAAAAAAAAAATTATTATATGCTTGCATTATAGCCTCAAGTATGCCTCCGGAGGTAATTACAAGCGTAACATCCAAAAGCTCCACATGATAATAACAATTTACCAGTCAGATTCAAAGGCTTAGATTAACCAAAGGATAGCATATCAAGACGCGTTCAATAGGGATGTCATAAAGGCCAATGAGCATTCATCCATCTAGTAAGAGGCCCAACAAGCCTTCCAAAATATTCTAGGAAATTATAGAGGCCTGATCGGCCAAATTGTGTTAAATAATGGAGCAGGGATGATAACATGAACAATTACATATGTGGAACTTGACGTGATACATAACCATAGCACTCCAAAGCCACCACAAGTCATATGGTCATTGGTATATGCACATTTGGATGCTAAAAAAGATGAGATCACATTTTAAGAGCCAAAAAAAAAATCATTTGAATTGAATACCTAAGTTATTGAAGGTTCAATATAACTATGTGCATGGAAAAGTCTGATAAAGCCATAATCTTTTATATTGAGCCCAAATACATTGTGTACTGGATCATTTGCGTTTTATAATTCAACCATATTCAATCTCAAATGGATATTTTAAAAGTCAATACATATTTATGAACGTAAATATTAAAATGAAAAAGCATTTGAAAAATCCAAGAAACTGTAAGTAACATAAAGACTGGCCGCATATGACACTAATTCGCTACATATCACCTCCCAAGCTAAGGTTAAGCTAATTGCAAGCTAAAGTTAAGCTGTATATAGCATAAAAACTCTAATAAGTCACATTATATATGAGTTATAGTAGGACTTATTTGTTAGACTCTATATATTACATAAAAATTGAGATCCTCACTAATTAATAATAAACGTTAAATCATTTATACGTGCAAGAACATGGCCACTAATACTTTTCAATGTATATTGTGCAAACAAATATATATAAGTTAACTCTTTAACTTTGATTCAAACTCATTTACAAGTTTTGTTAAGGAATTCACAACATTTTATTAGATTTTAACAATTTTTGTTTACCCAGTAAAAAAGTTTACACTATCAGCTCATTTACAAATTTTATTAAAGAATTCACAATATTTCATTAAGTTTTAACAACTTCTATTCATCCAGTAAAAAATTCACACAATGACGTCATTCACAAGTTTTATTAAGAAATTCACGAAATTTCATTAGGTTTAAAAACTTCCGTTTACCAAGTAAAAAAGTTACACTATCAGGTTATTCGCAAGTTTCGTTAAAAAATTAACGACATTTTATTAGATTTTAACAACTTTCTTTTACCAATAAAAAAGTCATAAACTATCATACCATTCACAATTTTTATTAAGGAATTCATGACATTTGATTAGGTTTTAACAACTTTCGTTAAAAAAGCCACACCATCAGGTTATAACAACTTGTGAATTTTTTTATAGGAAAACAAAAACCTAATGAAATATGATGAATTTCTTAATAAAACTTGTAAATAACTTGATGTATGAGTTCTTTACTTGGTAAAACAAAAGTCGTTAAAGCTTAATCAAATGTCATGAATTCCTTAATAAATCTTGTGAATGAACTGATAATGTGAATTTTTTTAGTTGGTAAACAAACGTTGTTAAAACATAATTAAATGTTGTGAGTTTCTTAACAAAACTTGTAAATGACATGATAATGTAAATTCTTTACTTGGTAAACTAAAGCTATTAAAAACTAATGAAATATCATGAATTTCTTAACAAAATCTGTGAATGACCTGATAATGTGAATTTTTCACTTGATAAACAAAAGTTGTTAAAACCTAATTAAATATCATGAATTCCTAAACAAAAACTTATTAATATGCTTGAATTAAAGATCAAAAGTGTGTGTGTTTGTGTGCGCGCGCGCGCCTTGAAAGCCCTGGGTGGCCCAATGGCTGACAATCTTTTAACAAACCAAGTGGTGGGGGCTTCACACCACTTTGGGAATATTTATTCCTCTTGGTATATTCCTTCCCATAGGAGGGCCGGCCACCAGAGCTCTGATGGCAGTGGTCAATGGGGTTAATTTTTTTAATATATATATATATATATATAATAGCATTTGTGTCATTTCCTTGAAATTTCAAAAAGGCAAATCGGGTACTAACATCTCTCTAGTACTATGATTATTCGAAATACTATGTTTTCATTTCCTATTTTTAAAGTTCTTTTTGTGGGATTTTGCCTTTATAATATAAAATATTTTTTAGCCTAAACTTACATAAATTAATATGGATGTTCATGAGCTTGAGATCCTTGCTTACATAATTTTGTTGGAATATGCTTGGTCCACCCTTGGTGGATCAGCGCCCAAGCCCAGTTCACTTTCGGCTAATATGTAATTATAGAAAATATGGGTCCAAATAAGGGGTTTAATCCTTATGATTTGAATTTTAAATCATAATAACTTCCATACGTGATATATGGAGTTATTTCTCACTTGGTGGGAGTGAGTTGATTTTATTCTCAAAGAAACTTCCAAAAACTTCTCTCTGTTCCTCTTCATCCGGATAGTGAATCTGCCATATAACGTGATCAAAGTCCGAATTGGTGCTCCAATCTCATATGGGTACTCAGTGAGTCAATCAGATTCCAAGTATGCCCGAAATCATATAGTTTTCTTTAATGTCTTCCCCTTATGACCTTGACGTAATTCTTGTTATTCTTCCATTAAATACACGCATTTGGTATTGCTCAAGGATGACACGGACTATATTTCACGATTAATTGTATGAAATAACGTGACTCTAGATATTCTAGAATTATGACTCTGGGCTTGGGTATTATTATGTAGCACTGTGTACTCTTTCCTATCTTTAATACAAGATATAATTGATGTAATCTTCGTTCTAAATATAAGATAAAATTTTTATATTTGTCAATCCTTTCCTTTACCCCTATTGATACACCATTAAAAATAACCAAAAAAGAGAGGGGAGGAGGGAATAAAGGAAAGTGCCTAGGGTATTTTAGAAAATACATGTCATATTAACTAATTTAACAAACTTCTTTAATCTAAATAAATTAAGTACATATGTCTTATATTAAGGATAAGATGAGTAATAAAGAAAAGGAAAAAATTAACCCTCAAGTTGCTCTAACTTTACCTTGTTTTAATTATATTATTGTGGTTTTTAGCCTTTTATTGACTTTTCGTAGTTTGTTCAAACAAATGTATTCTTTTTTTTTTTTTTTTTGCGAGTCAAATAAATGTATTCACTCCACAAGTTAAGCTCTATTGGGCTTATTGGCACCACAGCAAGGTGGTTGTGGAGATCAAGGGGACGAGAAAGTATCTGTTCAGAGTTCATGATATGGCATCCACCAGTTGATAGCATCAAAGAATACGGCGCCATATTCGTGCCCCGTTAAGTTGTAAGAGAAATTAATGAACTCTAATTAAAAATACACCTTAATTAATGGATTAAGGAGCAAATTTATCAATGAAGTTTTAAGGAAGCAGTGCCTGGCAAAATTATGTTTTAAAGGGGGCAAAAATTGTCAACACATGTTTTCATTTCGATAATTGGAGAATAATAAAGACGTTATTCAATGGGCATAAAGAAAAGTACAATTATACTGACAAAACTATTCGTTTACAATACCGATATCGTTCGTCAATAAAATACAAAAAATACAATGGAAACTTAATATTTACAAATCTCACCAAAATATCAAAACATAAACTAACTATAACCACGATCATGTCCTTGCCTCACGATACGTGCCACTCGCTTTCCGGCGTCTATGCTTTTGTCTTTTGACCCATTGATACCCGCTGAGAGGTTTATTTAAAAATAGGGTGAGATTCAAAAGAACCCTAGTAGAAACATGCTATCGTTTATAAAGAATGCGAAAAGTAAATATGACATGTGCCAAGGTATGCACTCATTAATGAACAATATAAACACATCATCGTCATGTATACATGAGTAGAGCCCAACCCCACAATCTATACCGGTTGGACTTCTGCCAACTCCCAGTGTAAATGCACTTTTGGCACTAACTACCCCTTTCTTGGCAAATCATGTTGATTAATAAAGTGAATTTACAAACAATGGCATCCACACAATCACATAACTATAGCATAATGTATGAAGGATAATATTCCTACCTCAAAGCTTTATAACTCTCTGTTTAGATGTGTCTCGTAAAACGTGTCATGTCCGGCCTTTGACTCAGTCCTAAAATATTAAATGTACAAGAAATAGGTCATAACCTATCCAAGTATCATTTTAGATTCTTCCATTGTGTTTCTTGTGGTTATATTAGTCTATGGTGAAAATTTACCTAAATGCCCCCGGGACCCCGACCCGGCCCTTTCGTACCCGCCTGATGGCATGTTTTCTCAAAATTTTGACTAAGGCTATTATGACTTATTTTCGCCCAATGAATCCATTTCCGGGTTCAAAATCACAAAATTCATTGTCAAATTACGAAAATACCCTTGACAGCCCCAATTTAGGGATTTCGGGGGCTTTTCGTAATTATGTTTTTTTGGCCTCTACCGAAAAAAAGGCCAACTATAACCCCACCTATTTTTGCCCACCTACTATTAATTGCTCCCTCCATTGACCAATCAAAGACAAACAAAAAAAACCAAAAGTCACATTCTCTTGACAAAAATTAAAGAACTAGAATGTCATTCTCAACCAGTGACTCCAACTATTTTTCATCTCCATTTTTATTAATTATTTCCTTTAATTTAAGAGGGGATGTCTCCTCTGGTGAGGTGAATTGAGATAATTTACTAGGAACCATTAATGCCAATTTCTTGGCTTACAGTGCGCAGTTGCAAGTTTCTAAAATTTCACAAAAAAGGAATGGTTTTAAATGAGAAAATATGAAAGCAATGTAGTCCAGATTCAAATTGAATGACAGGGACATAGTTCCATCTTGTATGTTTTTTTTTTAAAGTTGATCAAAATAAATTAAATAAATGTTGCAAGTGGATCGATTTTGTGTTTCAAAGTGATGGTAGCTGTAAGCTCCCAGTAAATTCCGAAATCGAAAGTATTAATTTAGATGGGTAAATTGAATGATTGAACTGCGATTGGATTAATTATATATAATATATATATTAATTATAGGAAAATTCGAAAAAAATACAATAAAAAATTGGAAAAGATAAATTGGTACTACGAATTTATAAAATCCTAGGTAAGAATTAAAATAGGAATATGAGATTTCCAATTCTGATCAAATGACCAAATTGCCCTTTGTTCAGTTATGAAACATGAAAGTGAAGTCGTTAATGTAAAATCTGATGTTGTTAACATAGATACAAATGTTTTTATTGAACTCTGAAACTTGTGCTCTCAAAATTATCCCTAGTTTTTGGGATATAAAGTTGTGAAACATGAAAGTAAAGTTGTTAATGTAAAATATGATGTTGTTAACATAGATACAAATGTTGTTGTTGACCCCTAAAACTTGTGCCATCAAATTATCCTTGGTTTTTGTGATATGAAGTTGTAAAACATGAAAGTAAGTCGTTCATGTAAAATCTGATGTTGTTAATATAGATACAAATGTTGTTATTGATCCCTGAAACTTGTGAACTAAACTAAGGGCATTTTGGTCATTTGTTTATAATTGAAAATTCCATATTCCTACTTCAATTTTGACTTGTGATTTAATAAATTCATAGTACCAATTTGTCTTTTCCCATTTTTAAGTTTATTTTTCTGGAATTTTCCCTTAACTATATGTTATAACACTATATACAAAATAAAACACATTACGATTTAAAAATTTAAATAAAAATGATAATATATCTAAGGGAAAATGACAAAACAATCATGAACCTCAAAAACCCCAAAATGTCATGTGAATAAGCAAAATGATAAATATGTAAAAGATAGGAATATGAAATTTTGAAGTGTTAGTCTTTTTACCAAAATGCCCCTTACGCTTTTTTCTAAAAGGACGGGCTCCCCCGAAATGGAGATGGCAGTTGGAGCTCCGACTAGATATTTTTGTGCTAAGGGTTTTTCTCATAACTTATTCTAACTTCCTTTCTTTGGCCTAAAGTTTGGATCACAAAATGTAGGTGGCCATTAAGCCATCATGCATCTTTGTTGTATATATGCACAAAAATATATAAGTTAACTCTTAAGATTTGTTTACATGCAATCTACAACTTTTATAATGCAATTGATAGGTACGTCCACGAACCGAACCAAATTGGGTTTGAGATCATCCTAAGGTTAGGCCTGGAGCGGATCTTTAGTCCTATATGGAACACCACCAACCTGAGGCCAAGCTAGACCAAACTGGGCCTAGTGGTTCAAGTAGTCTAGGACTTAAATTTAATTTCTTTCTATTGCCTTTTTTCCCCTTTGTAAGGCAAAATTTAAACCGACTAAACACAATTAAGATCATAAAAAAATACCTACAATAATATAAAACTTATCACTTAAAATTAAAACATCATAAATCCATAAGAATATACAACAATATTCAACAACAATAGAAAATATGTTGGAAAAAAGATTTAAACCTGATAAATACAATTAAGATAATAAAAATACCTATAATCATTTAAAAGTCATCCTAAAACAATAAAATTTAATTGTAAATCCTTAAAAAACTCTGATAAGTAAAATATTTACATATTTATTTTCTTTATATGATGATTTTGTGGATAATATTTGAACTTAAGTAATGAATTTAGGTGCAATGGATAAATAAAGGATCATTTTGATATAAATATTTTTATTAATATAATTATAATATAATATTTACTTATTTTTCTTTTGATAGCCACACAATAAGAGAAGAAAATAGATCTAAAATTGAACCGATGGTATTGAAAAAGGGATATTTACTGTAGTGTGTGTGCACTGTAGCAAAGTCACTATAGCTGCCGGCAAGTCACAGTAGGCGAAGACACTGCAGCACTGGTGGGAAAAAGCGGCAGCCACTGCAGCAACCGACAGACATTGTAGCACTCATGAAGAAAAAGACGCCAGTTACTGTATTAATTTACTATTCACCCATGGAAAAAGTTACTGTTGACTCATGAAAAAAATCACTGTTCACTCGGAAAAGAAAACAGCACGGTTCATTTGGCTTTGTATAGGTGTGCATCATCATAGAGAGTGAAGAAAGAGAGGGTTATTCTCTAACAGTTACGATGATATTGTATTATATCTTAGATTTAATTTTATATATTGTATTATTTTTTACAAACTCCTATCTTAGAAGGCTTAGATAGACCTTTTTTATGGATAGTATAGGTAGTTCTTATTTATGGATGGTATAAGTTGCCACTTACATGAAATGATTTATCTCCTATAAGGAATGCTAGATTTCTTCATTTTCATGCATCTTGTGGTTGTATATTTGTGTTTTAGAATTTAATCATTCAGTTTTATGCAATATTTATAAAGTTATCAATTTGTTTTGGTTTTGTTTTTAATTTCATCATGAGCTAAATTTCTATTTCCCTAGGGTAATGATGTAGTTTGCTAATGACGAATTGAATCTTAACTTATTAAATCTAGTTTTAATGTTTCCTTCATGATTGAGTTTTAATTATTGTTCTTAATGCTTTTAATTGATTAACCATCTTTTGAATGATTTAAATATGTATGTTGAGAATGGAAGGAGATGCATGTATGTAGATTCTATAATTAAAATCATAACTTGCATATGAAATAACAATATATTCATATGAGTTGTGCAGTCTTACTGAGTTTCATAAATCTTAATGCATAATTAATTGCTTAAGTTCATATAAGAATATATTGAATTAACGATTAATTTATAGAATTGCTTGACCTTAGAAGAGACTAGTAATTAAATTAGGAAAACTTGACTATCAATCATGTGGAATAATTTGGATTATAATAGATAAGTGATTCAATCCAAAATTTGTTAAGTGAAATCTGACTCATAGGGTTTTTTCTCATAGTTGCTTTCATATTATTTGCACTCATATTTAATCATTTTTTATTTTCTATTCTCAATCACTAACTAATCGATCGACTAAATAGAATTAAAATTACCCATTTTGGTACTTAGTGATCAATCCTCATGGAAACGATATTCTACTCACTTTTGTATTACTTGTTTACGATAATGTATACTTGCACTATTTAATAGATAATTTACATTCGTAACAAACTCTAGCAACAATAAATAAAAAGTAAAAAATAACATCTTAATTATAAAATATTAAAAAAAATAACCATATCTTGCTCTTTAATCTTCTCCTCTTGCTATTTAATTCTCCTTTATTGCTCTTTTATCATCCCTGTACAATCTGCAAAATTGAATTAGATGAGAAGCTTAAGTGCAATAACCTCGTGTACACCTCACCAACCAAAATAACTTAACACTATAAACTAGACCTAGATTTATTGGCCAACAAAATAAATAAACAAATAACTGAACAATCTTCGTATTGTGCAATTTCAACACATATAATAAAAGACTTACAAAAATTAATCAAAACTTCACAACCAATCTTCATCTTGGACATGCATAATTACCTCCCCAAGTATTAGTGAGTCTAGAAAGGCCATGGGGCTTCCTTGCCTTCATCCTTTTCCAACGAACTTGTTAGCTAGCCCTTTGACAGTATATAAAGGAAGCTTTGCATCTATTCAAAAACACTTAAATGCATGACAAAAACAAATACCTATATTTTTTCTCAATTTTTAATTTGATATTAGTATGATTAATTTTTCTTAACTAAATACTTTAATTTTGTTTTGTTCGCATCATTAGCTCCTATACATGAGCTAACAATGATAATAGTAAAGTTATGGCCGCTAATAGTGCTAATAGAATAAAATTAAAGTATTTAATTAAAAGAAAAAACACGCGTTTCCCAAATTACCGCCTCAAACAGTAGGTGACTTAATAATTAAAATATGAAATATCAGGATATTATATTTAAAATTTTAAAAGTTAGGGAGGTAATGCACAAACAGGTGAAAGTTCATTAGATTTTATGTATTTTAGCCTTAAAAAAATAAAGCAATATGCCTTTCACGTCTTTTTTTTTTTTAATTTATAATTGTAAAAGGGTGGGGGAATGATACACATGAATATAGTATTTACTTGTGCTTCAGAAAATGGGCTTAGATACATGGTGGTCCGTCAGTGCCAAACCTAATGCCTTGTTTTTATCAATGCCTCATCTTTATTACCCGTTTGGATAGAAAGAATTTATTGTAATTGAAAGAAAGGGAAGGGAATGGAAAAACTCTGATCACTGAGGGCCCATTTGGTTCAAAGAAGAGGTAGGAATGGAAAAGAAAATAAAGGAAAAGAATGGAAAGGAAGGGGAAAATATTTTGTTACCAATGTGTTTGGTTCGCATTGGAAAAGAAAATGGATTGATAAGAAAATTTTTGTTTGGTTGGAAGAAAATGAGATAGGAAAATGACCAAAAGACCATTTTGGCCCTATATTAAAACGTTATTTTAAAAACATTATTTTCTCATAACGTAACAGAGTAATAACTATGAGATACCCACCAGTCGCTTGTGGTCATACATGAATGAATGAAAACAACTTTAACCACATGCGTGTGATGGGTGGCTCCTGGTTACACATGACCAAAACAACTATACTCTTCAGGATGCAGTGTTGTCATTAGAAAATTTGAGTTTCACAATATTGGGGTGTTTAAGCTTTCCGATCACATCCATTTATCGTCCAAACCCTTTCTAGGCATATGGGTTTGCATCCTTGAGTTTCTTAACCACGACGATACATCCATCGCCGAGCACTGCCTTCTACATTGTTCCGAAGCTTCCTTTTCCCATCATCTCCACCGATGCTCATAGCAAATCTTCCAGCTCGAATTGGATCCTTCTATCGAAAAATACAAGCTTGCTTCGGTCTGTTTCGGTGGTTTCGTCACTGTCCACACAACCACTTGCGTACACCTTGGAATGATTCAATGTGTTGGGATCGAGAAAAATATGTTTTTGTTTGAACTTATTTTTTATGAAGAAATATATGTAGGTGTGTATATTTTAAATTTAATTTAAATATATACTAATATAAACACTGGCACAGGGAAAGATTCAAAAGTTAGCAACAATTGGGCAATGCTTTGGTAGGGAGATGAAAATAAATGAGATAGAGCAGTGAGCTTCCATTGTCTCACTCTATGGACAAGAGCTTTGGATATGCAAAGAATATTGGGGTGAAATATGAGCTAGGAAAAGAAGTAGGTTGAGGACATTTGATGAAATAGCCCATTTAGAACTTACTTTCTTCACTTCCATTTAGAAGTTTTAATCAAATAACCCTTTGTTTCAAGTTTTAATGAGTGGAGCTAATATGAAATTAGCACTCTGTTTGCCCCTGTTTCCTAATAAAGTAACAGAGCAATAACAATGAGATACCCATTAGTCGCTTGTGGTTATACATGAATGAATGAACAACTTTAATCACATGTATATGATGGGTTGCTCATGGTTATCTGACTTTACCCTCAACCGTTCCATACCCAACAACCACATCTGGTCAAGACCGCTTCCCTTATATGGAATATCACAGATTTAGCCACTTCACCATATGGGTATTTCATGGTCAGGCTGTATTCAATCAATATTTCTCCCAGCAATGGAGTACATACCACCTCCACCTGCTTCGAATTAGCTTCGGTGAGCAAGGGCCTCTTCACTTAGCTTAACACAAACAACCAGGGACCATTTTCAACGCAAACAAGAACACAACAACCACATCAACGGAGAAGAAGGAACCCATATGTTCTTCAAGATATGCTGCGTAGTCGCTGGAAAAAGCCTCTCGCCCTCTTTATTCTTCAGCTCCCTTCATTTTCTCTAGGTTCAATGTGTGAATTGCCCTCAACACCTTCACCACTTTATATCAAATCCACCATCACATCAACGGCATTGGGGTAGTTGGCGATTTTCCTCAAGCTCTGGAAAATGGGTTGCCACTATTTTTTTGTGGGAACCTATCTTTATTCATCTACTTGAAAATTGGCAAAGGCAGGAAAATGTTTTCAGACGGAAATTTGATCCAAACGCCTACTGCCAGTTGGAAAATCTCCATTTTCCTATTCCATCGTGCCATTTTCCGCGATCCAAACGAGCTCTGATATGTTTGATACGCATTGAAATGGAAAATGGTTTTTAATAACAATATCTTAAGCAATAACAACAACAACAAAGATAGTAGGAGTTTCTTTTTTTCACATAAGGGCAATTAGATCATTAAAAAAAACTTTATTATGAAATAGTGTTTGAATACTTCATAGGAATTAATACCTTTCGAGGTACCATCTTGGGATTATCATATTTCAGAAGTACTTATATATCTCCCTCCCTATAAAAGTTATCAATTAGTGGGGAATCCCTTTGTTATTCTCGTGTTTCTGCTATTGGTCTCTTTTTTCCCTATTTCGTACTTTAGTCCTAACTTTGGCATCCTAGCTAGCATTTGAAGGAAATGGACAAACCTAAGCTACAAATAAATCAGGTCGATTTAGTACAGGAGGTAGTATATATTACAAACAAGAGTTAGTGTAAAAATAAAAACTATGCTCCTTTGGTCTTTAATATAAGACATATTTGGGGATTTAATCTTGGTCTTAAATATAAGACATATTTTTCAAATTTGTCAATATTTTCCTATTTTAACCCTATTGATGATCCTTCAATCATAATCAAGAAGGAGAGAGAATGAGAGAATTAAGGTAGATCGGTAAGATGTTTTAAAAAATTCATGTCATATTAAAACTAACTCAACTAACTTCTTTATGTTTTATATTAAGGACCAAAGAAGTATTTTAAAAAGGCATCTGGGTAGCTGAGACCGCAGTAGCAAGTTAATAATATTGTTGCAGTAGTAGTCTTATTTTTTATTTCAATCCATGAGAGTTTCCTTCTGCTGTGATTGCCTTTATAGTGTTGGTTCCTTGTCATAGCAAATAGCTCTAAGTAAGATGGGTGTTAAATTAATAAATCATTTATGTTGTCAGTTTTCCTTTCTACCGCTCTAGCAATTATTTTTGAACAAAGCAACACACGTACATATAAATGAATGGGCTAGGGAAAGAAATGAAGAAGGCTTGTGGGTAGTTGTGATGATGAGTCACTATTCAGAAAGAATTATTCTTTCTAACGTTAAAAGCAGATGAATCAGAGAATGCAGATTTAAAGTTGTCTTGAATAGCCATCATTTTTAGTTGAAATTTGTTTGTTTCCTTCATAAACATGAGATTCTACATTGTACACTGATTCATAACATGTGATTCTTTTGTACTTGAGATTCTACAACACTCATAATTCCTTCAACTACCCTTCCTATCAACATCATATCACACACACACACACACACACACACACACACACACACACACACACACGCTCATTCATTTGCAATCCCCTTATTAATTAGGGTTATATATTATAAATACAATTGTGTTGCAAAATTTATATTGAGCATTTTAATTGCATTTTGTTTATTCAATTGCACTGAGTATATTTTTTTAAAGTATTTACAATATAGGAACTTGAAAGTTCTCTCTCCATACATATATGTATTGTATTATGTCAAGGTAGTATAACCAGGGTTTATGATCAATGCTTGGAGAAAGAAATGTTATTGCAACTTTTTTTTTTGAATGGAAACTGAAATACATTAAACGCCTATTACGTAATACAATCAAATCCTAATAAGGAAACACCATCCTTCATTATCAATCATCTCCTAGTAAGAAGATGGTGGATGATCAAGGAAAACAAAATTTCCCACAATGGCATGAGCAGACTTAGCTAAATAGTCCGTAAAAGTATTGTTCTCCCTAGATATATGACAAACCAACACTTGCCAGCTTTCAGCCAGCTACAGTCTAGCATCAACTATAACATCATAGAAGGGATGATTATAATCATATCCCCTTGTTAGCTAATTAACAGCTTCAATATAATCAATAAACAAAATGATACTCCTGAATCCTCTGCTCCAGCAAATTTGAAGGCCTTGAATAATTGCAATGATTTTGGCTATGGTTGGGGGAACAAAGGTCAGCTTGCACAAGTAGCCACCAATCCACCTTCCTTTGAATCCTCGAATGACACTACCATATTCGCACTGTCTATATTCCAGGATTGAACCATCTACCTCAAAGGTAATATAGCCCCGTTGTCTGATTGTCCTTTCCATATTGGGTGGTGTCTGATGAGTATAAAACTGACAATGTGAATTGAGTTCTTAATCCCAACTAACCCTAAATAGACTTGAGTAAGCATTCTTGTAGTCCCCTTTAGTATCCTCCCTAAACAGCTTCGTTCACATAGAAACCCATATATTCTAGCAAATGTATCCATATAGCGTAGCCCATCAAATTTTCTTGGTAAAATCTCCACCCGCATCATTCCTGAGATTCCATTTTATCCACTCCATGCCCTATAAGGTAGAGAAAGTATCCCATATAGTTGGCTTCACTACAGATATCCATCTCTCTTTTGCATTGACACAATCTATAAGTAAATGCATTGAGTCTTCAACTTGGTTGCATCCGAAAGGACAAGTGGATGAATCATTTAGTCCTCTTTGGGTTCGTAGTTGTGCAGTATAAGCTAGTCTATGCGCAACTAACCATATGAAAGACTTGATCTTCTCAAGAACAGTCCATTTCCACAAGCTCTTCCAGAATGGTTCTCCCGTACAATGAGTACCTACAAAAAGAAAATGATATGCATAACTAACAGAAAAACGACCATCTGAAGACGGTTTCCAGTAAAATATATCCTCTCCCCTCTCCTCACGAGGTGGGTGAGCACATGCAATACGATCAATGATACATGGCTGAAACCACCCACCAAACTTATTCATATCCCATTCACCCCAAGGGTCCACATAATCAATCACCTTTTCCTCTCTATTCGTGAAAGCTTTGAATTCAGGAATCAATCCAATCAAAGGTCTGTTTATCTTTGACCAATTCTCAAACCAAAAGGACATATTTTGACTATCCTCAATTTTAACACCTACACCTTTACGGAACTTCTCCCTCACAACACATATTCCTTTCCACGTTGTGGAGGGTTCTTTCTTTTTGCATATCTTAGGCATATGCTCGTAACCACATTTATATTTTTCTTTGAGAACTCGAGTCCATAGAACTTCTTTATTGGTTAGAAGTTGCTAGCATAACTTCATTATAAAAGCCTCATTCTTCTTGCATAGATCTTTGATTCCCAATCCTCCCTCCTTCTTATCCTTTGTAATGTAATCCCACGAAATTAGGTGTAGCTTCTTCTCTTCCTTATTATCACCCCATAGAAAACTTTCACATTTCCTTTCTAGGCCCTTTAATAAGCCTTTTCAAAGTAGCATTGTTTACATGTGGTAGTTGGGAAGAGCCATAAGTATTGATATGATAATAGTAGCCCTCCCTGTCAAGTTTAAACATCCCCATTTCCATCCTGAGAGTCTTTTGTGAGTTTTGTTCATGATGGGTGAAAACAGGACATTTGAAGTTCTCTTGTGGATTATAGGTATTCCCAAGTATTTTCCCAAATCACTCGTCAACCCAACTCCTATGTTTTGACTTAGACTGATGGCTCTAGACACATGAACATTTCTAGAAAAGTAAATTTTGGTTTTACACTTGTTCATTTTCTGCCTTGATGCCTTACAAAATCTCTGCAGACAACTTAGAATCCATTGAACTTGTCTTTCTAAAGCCTCACCAAAAAGGATGAGATTATCTGCAAAAAATAAATGTGAGATTTGAGGACCACCTCGATTAAGCTTTATAGGAAACCAATCACCCTCCTTAATTGCATCCCATATAGTATGACTTAATCTCTCCATGCATAAGGTAAAAATATATGGAGAAATTGGATCCCCATGTCGCACTCCTCTAGTAGATTTGAAAGGCCTAGTTTCTTCGCCATTCCATAGAACCTTAAAGGACGGTGATGAGGTGCAATCCAAAATAATGTCATGTAATTGCTCCTCAATGCCTATATTCCTAAGCGCGTCAAGTATGAAAGGCCATTCAAGTCTGTCATATGCTTTCTCTAGATCCACTTTGATAGCCATCCAACCATTTGAACTAGCTTTAGTCTTCATTGAATAAATGACTTCTTGAGCAATAATAATATTATTGCTGCTTTGTATGCAGTCAATAAATTAAAGGTACACTGATGTCGCCCAACTAGCTTATCTATTATCTCCCTCAAACGCCAACTAATTATTTTGGTGATGATCTTGTAGCTGACATTGCATAGAGATATCAACTTGAAATCCCTAATCGTCTGGGGGTTATCCAATTTAGGAATCATAACTATGTTTGTATCATTGATCTCATTGACTTAGTTGGGTTTTCAAAGCAGTCATCCATCAGCTTACAAATTGAATCTCTTATCAGATTCCAATACTCTTGATAGGACATCGCTTGTATTCCATCTGGCCCCGGAGCCTTGAAAGCTTTTAGGTCAAAAACCGTGTTCTTGATTTCCTCCTTTGTAATCCTCGAGTGAAGATCACCTCTCCTCCGCAGTTAAGCGTGGAAACTCATTTCTAGTGAACAACGAAGGAATGTAGCACCTCACTCTTGAAGAGCTCTGTATTGTATTATAGGGCAATATATTTCAATTCATCTTGATCATCAATCCATACTCCACTGTCATTTTTAAGTGCCTCAATCCTGTTTCTTCTACTCCTTATCATAACAACTGAATGGAAATATTTACTATTTTTATCTCCCCACTTGAGCTAGTTGCACCTTGATTTCTGGAACCACACTAATTCCTCTTGGGACAACACCTTATTATATTCCTTCCATAATTCCCTTTCAGTTTGGACTAAATATTGATTATCCCATTGTCCCCTCGCTCTTTCTACTCCCTCTATCCTCCGAAGTGTCTTTTTTTTCTTCACCCAATAATACCCAACTTCCTCCTGAACAAATTTACAAATTTTCTCGAGCCACTAGTCCATTTTCCAGCTTTGTCTTACCACCTCATCAAAACCCTCCTGAAGAAACCAAGCAACCTAGTATTTGAAAGTTGGTTTTGGTCTTTGGGTTACTCTCTCAGGAGACTGGGAAAGAAGAATAGGCCTATGGTCCAACCCAAACTTGCTTAAATGATGGACCTTAGATAAAGGGTAGACCTGATTCCACTTTGGATTAATGAAGGCCTAATCAATCCGTTCCTTGAGAAGGTTTCGTTACCATGTGAATTTTTCTCCAACGACATCAACCTCAATCATTTGTGACCGCTTGACGCATTCCCCAAACTGTCTCATAGACATATAGTTAGGCTTAGATCCACCCCTTTTATCCTCCTTCGATAAAGAAGCATTAAAATCACCTATCACAAGCCATGGAGCAGTAATTGAATTGCTGAAGTTCTCTAGGTTTTCCCACAAGTTTTGTCTCAACATACAATTGGGTTCAGCATAAACACAAGATAGAATGAACTCGTTTGAATTGTCCGCCGGTGTAACTCTAACATGAACCACTTGAGTAGAAGATTTTATGTAATGCACATGAAGCTCTTCTGCATTCCATAATATCCTGTGGCCTCCAGTCTTATCCAAGTATTGAAACCAAGTTTCCGGATAATCTTGTCTGCTCTCTTCCCACTGACACGAGTTTCACTTAGGATAAGGATTTTAACATTCCTACCCTAAAGAGCGTCTCTAACTCTACCTGGAAAATATTTTGAGGCTGCGCCTCTGCAATTCCATGAAAAAATATCCATAAAAAAGATAAAGAAAAGAAGCACAAAAGTACCAAAACAAGGAGGATTCTGCCCTGATGTTATTGCAACTTAATTCACAGTGTTCGACCAAAATGATCTTGACATGTTTATTTTTCATCAAATACTTGAAGACTTTGCAATGATACAATCTAGATTAAAAAGTTGTTATGCACGAAGAACTTAAACAAACTTTCGTAATAAAAAATAAGAAGAAAGAACTAAAGAATAAAAAGAAAACAAAAGAAAAATACAATTTAGATAATTGATATGTTAGAGTAGAATTCAATACTGATTTAATTTATTGGGCTTGTCACACAGTAAATTCTTGAGAGAATTATTATGAGGTTCAAGAAAGGAATTTAATTACTACTCCCTCTGTCGCTGTATATGTATATAAATCCTTTTAAATAACTGCGATGTTAAAAAAAAGTTAAAATTAGTTTAAAATAATAAATATGTAAGGGATATTTGTTTTCTCAAACAAATCCTTATTTATGAATAAGTAAGAGAGAGAGAGACAGAGAGTAATAATAAGAAGAATGATTAAAAAGAGTGTATTGAGAAAAACTTATGTGAGAGAATAAAATCAACGAGTTAATATTTTAATTAATGCTACAATGTATGAAATTAACTGAGGCTAAAATGAGTAAAAATATATTTATTATTCTGAGAAACTCAAAGAATATCTTGTTAAAAGGGAAACGTATATTCAAAAAATGAGACTTTATAAATAGAGATGGAGAGAGTATAATTTTGGAACTTTACAGTAATTCCCTAATTTTTTGGGAATAAAAATATTTAATCACTCATAAATTCGATAGCAACTTAAGAGAATGCAATAATAGTAGGTTTATGTTTCTGATTGGCACTTTTTTGTCATTAAATTCCTTCTTTTTGGGATCTTATTAAAGTAAAAAATTCTCCCATTTTTCTCCACACAAAGTAATTTCTTTTTGGTTCCCTCTATGTCCTCATTTTTGTTGTTGAGACCGAGACCACACCTCAGGTTTATTCAAGCCAACACTTCATCCTTCAGTCATTGCTCGCTGCATCCGTGGAGCTTTGGATTCTCAAGGTAACACTTATTCGGAAAAGTGCAACAGAGGTTTACATTCCGGAGGCAATGTTTTAGTACTGATACTGATAGCATGTTGTTGTAAAAGCAAAATGAGTACATTTCAATGGGTGAATGATTATTATTTACATTTACTTTTCAGAAAATATGAACTTCGTGATTACCCACAAAATCTCTCCCCAGAGATCTTGAAGCTTTACAAATGTTAAGTGTTGTGATTTCAAATGCTGGAAATTTAAATTGCCAACATTTTCAAAAGTTGTCTTCACTTGAATTTTTCCTGTTCTATGTCTTTCGTTAGGGTATAAAAATCTGCTCATTTTGGATATATGCCATGAATTAGAGGATCAGAGCATCAAGCTAAAACGTCAGTGCAATTTCGCTTCATACTATAATACTACGTACTCAAACTGTATACACCACTATTGTCAACACCCATTTTCATTTTGATATGCGTAAGGCAATAATGAATAAGTTCCATAGGCAAATAGAAAAGTACAGTTATACTGATAATAAGTATTTGTTTACAAACAGTCGTTAACAGAGCAAAATTCACTAATAATTACAAATATGTACAAAATATTCCAAATCTAGGCTAAATAGAACCACCGGCTGTGTCTCAAGAAATGTGCCTGTCAGTTTTCCTTAATTGTGACCTTGCCTTTTGAACTGCTGGTATTCGCTGATACATTTTGGTTTAGAAAAAGGGGTGAGATTCCAAAGAATACCAGTAGAAACATACTATCGATATATAAAATGTGAAAATTAAATATGCATTGCTCCATATTAGGCAAAATGAAAGTTTAATTCGATTCATATGTGTACATAAGTTTCAGGGCCAAACATCGAGTTAGAACCCCTACATATACCTCAGCCGAGCCATCAACCACAGCTAGGATTTTCGATATACCTTGGCTGGACACCGAACCACAACTAGGTATTGTGCTTCTAGCATGCATTCATATCACGACATACAGTAATATATAACATACAATTAATCACATAGTATATGAGAGATAGTAGTCTCTACCTTAAAGCTCTATCACCCTTGTATCGTGTGCTTCATAAAACGTGTCGACTTTCGATTCCCGACTAAGTCCTAAAATGTTAAATGTACAAGAAATAGGTTATAACCTATCCATGTATCATTTTAGGCACTACCATAGTGTTTCTTGTGGTTATATTAGCCTATGGTGAAAATTTACCAAAATGCCCCCGGGACTCCGGCTCGGCCCAACCTTACTCGATTCGGCCGTTCTTTTTCCGAAATTTTGACATAGGCTATTCTGATATATTTTCATCCAAAGAATCCATTTTCGGACTAGGAATTACTAAATTCATTATCAAATTATGAAAATATCCTTGACAGGCCCTATTTTAAGGTTTTAGAGGCGTTTTCGTAAGTATACTTTTTTGGCCTTTTTCGAAAGAGTGCCCAACTATAACCCCACCTAATTTTCCCTTCTAAATCAAATAGAAGCATCAAATCATTCAAAATCCAATTCCTACCCATAGATCTATCCCTGACCAAAATTATGGGATCCTCCGAGAAAAATCGGGGTTTTGTGAATTCGGCTCTGTTAACGCGTTCCTTTATACTCCTAATCACTTTATTAAGCATCTAATTGAGTTATAACAACCATTTGAACTAAAATTGGACAGCATAGCCCTTAGGCACACATATTTCCAAAATTTAAAACCAATGGCAATCCAGTGAAATTTCACCGATTAAATTGCCCACAATAGCCAGAATAGGTAATATACGAAGGTTTGGAAGTTACCTTAAGCTCCCTCTAGCTTTTCCTCAATATGGCTAAAACCCTAACCCTCCAATCCAAATTTTTGAGCCTCCAAACCTTAAAGAAAAAAGAGGAGTAGCTCAGGGTCAGAGTTATACGCGGTAGGAGCTAAATCGTTAGAGAAATTGGCTTACCCTGCGAGATTTCTTCCCTTTCTCTCTCTAAACTCTCTCAACTTTCTCTCTCTTGTTTCAGATCTGTTTAGCATGAAATGGGCTGAAGGAAGAAGGAGATAATGATATATTATAATATATCATATATTATTTCATTTATTTAACAAATTTCCAAAAATTTCAAAATCAATTTTTTTTACATAAACCCTATATACATGTAGCTCAGCTCATTAAGCCCAACCAATATTTGTTTCCTCTTGCAACATGTATGAGGCACCTAGGGGCCCCTCCCTATGGTCTCAATTGGCTTTATAATTTGTACCGGTTACGTATATACATAGAGTTTCAATTTTGGTCAAAATTGTACTTTTTGCTCAAATTTTTCATAAATTCATATTAAATTGACCAAAATATTCTAAATATATTTTTCACCTTTTATTCCTTAATTAATTGAAATTAATTTCAATTAATTGGAAAATAATTTATTTTGTGCTATTTTGGCAAAATTACGATTTTGCCATTACTTTTTTAATCCAATTTTTTTTCTTATTTTCCTTTGGCCAATTTCCATATATTTTTTGACCAACTATTTTCTCTAATATTTCTCCATTTTTGGACCTTAATTTAAATCACCCAAATTAATTCCATAATTATTTTTCCCATTTTCTCATGAAAATGAACATTTATAAAATTCATAAAATCCAAATTCATATATATTCACCATTTTGTTGAATTTCCCAAATAATTACAATATTTTTTGTGAATATAAATTTTGGGGTGTTACAACTGTCCTATTATATTATTTTTCTTTCAATTAGTTTGCAATACCTACATGTTTTTTTAAAAAAAAAAATTTCAGAATATTCTTTTTTAAAAAAAAAATAATTTTCAAATACCGTTGTTACTTTCTTGAAAAAGTTTTTCTGGGTAATTTTTATGTTTGTGTTTCCATCAAGGAACGAAAAACCGGACCGGGCAATGAACCGGTCACAGCACAGGTTCAAGGGTTAATGGGTCAACCGGGGTCTAACCGGTAGTTGAACCGGTCATAACCGGACATATTAAAATATTATAATTTATTAGTGATAATATATATTAATATATTTTTAAACTTCTATAGATAAAAATAAAGATTTTTAGAAAAAAAAAATGTTTAAAATCTATTAGTATTAGTTATAATACCTATACTTATATAAAGATATCTCATTTCCTATAATTATTATATCTTTTTAATTAATTGTTTTCATTATTTTCTTCATTTTCTTAGATTTGTTCTTTCTTTATCTATTTTTATCTTCATTTTAGTCTTCAACTTTCCATTTTGCCCTCAAAAAACATAAAATAAAAATTTGAAAAATTTTAAAAAAAAAAAAAAAGGAAGAAACCGGGTCAACCGGTTGGACCACCGGTTTTACCGGTTTTGACCGGTTCGACCGGTCTGACCGGTTTTTGCTCAAACCGGACCGGACCAGGGACCGGTTCCCGGTTCAACCGGTCGAACCGGCCGGTCCGGTCCGGTTTTTTGAACCATGGTTTCCATCTTGAGGGGGACCATGAAGTCTCCAAAAAAACCAAACTCTTATTTACAGTGGTGGCCTTAAAGTGACGCATAATTCACAGAATCAAGTTCAGATTGGTGAATTCTTTTAGATTATCGTCTCTCTTGTTATTATGTTATTTTTATGCCTGTTTGAATATTTTATCTAATCTTTGCTATTTATCAATTTTCTTATTTATTTTAAGTGCAGAAAATGGTAATTGATCTTAAAAACAATAACAATTCCATCAAATGTGTTGGCCGGCAAACAGCAATAGAGCACGTTATGATTGATTCTTGAACACGTACAGGTCTTAAGACTCACTAGTCAACTCCTCAGTTATGTGGGTATGCGATTGCATTGTTAAGTTTTTGGGAGAAAAACAAATAAGAAACTTAATAAATAGTAAAGATTAAATAAAATAGAATGAAACTAACGAAGTAATTAACATTAACAGGAGACTAATAGTAGCTCAGTGGAGTACTGAACAGACGATAGCTCTCCCATGTTATATCTTTATTTTTGAAAGAAAATGTCTAAAGACTCCTCCAACAATGAACTTCAAGGTCCTTTGTAACACCCCAAATTTTATATTCACCAAATATATTGTAATTATTGAAATTCAATAAAATGATGAATATTCATGAATTTGAAATTTATGAATTTTAGAAATATTCATATTCATGAGAAAATGGGTAAAATAATTAAGGAAAATAAAGAAGAATGTATATTTGGAATATTCTTAGTCAAATAAATCAAGATTTATAAAATTGGAAGGAATTTGAGCAAAATCAATTAATGAAATTATGGAAAATGTTGGAACAATTTTTATTCCCTTTTTCCTTATAAATTTTGCCTAGCTTAAGGAAATGGAAGGGAAAATTAGTTGTTGGGATTAAGATATGCCAAGTGTCATTAATCCAATTCAAGAGGAATAAACAATGATTATTGGATATGAGCACATGTGTAAAAACCTTAAGAAATTATTTCATGGAACAAGAAAGCTTAAGACAAATGGAATGAAAGTCCATTTGGTTTCTTAATGACCCTTTGGGCGTGTTGGGGTAGAGGGAAAAGAGAGAAAATTGGTTCAAATACAAATGGACCTTAAGACACAAGTTGGATGAAGATAGGTTTAAGTACAAGTGTGATGTCATAAAATAATTTCCTACCATTTATTAAATAAGAGAAAAGGTGTATGTAAGATTTTTATGAAGCCTCTTCCGTCATCTTTCTCTTGACATTTTCGTCCTAAGTACCAAGAAAGAAGAGAGAGAGAGAGAGAGAGAGCTTATGAAACCTTAAGCTTAGAGAGAAGGAAGAAGAGAAAGATGAAGGTAAGTAATGATTTCTTAAGGGTTTTTCTTCTAATCTTACATAAGATTTCTTCTCTATGGAATCCATGGTCTAGCAAGTTCATCTTAAGCTCAGAGAGAGAGAGAGAGAGAGAGAGGAGGACGCCTAGTGAGAGAAAGTTCAAGAACTCAAGAGGTAACTTTATAAATCTCAAATCCATACTAGTATGTTGTTGTTGTTGATGTTCATGGTTAGATTTTGTGATTTTTGGTTGAGTTTGTACATTTGCAAAGTGCTAACCTTAATGGGTTATGCTGCCCAAATTTCTATAAATTATGGTTAGAATGTGTTTAAATGGCTGAATAATGGATTAGAAGTGGAAAGACATAAGCTTTATGGGTTAAATCTTAAAGTGCAGTTTTTCTTTTTTTTTAAGCCATATTTTGGTCAGCACTATTCTAGGGGGAAGGAGTTGGATTTTCAATGATTTAATGATTCCATTGAGTTCAGGAGGGAAACATAGGTGGAGTTAGAGTTGGTCACTTTTTTGAAAAATCCCGAAAAAGATAATTACGAAAGCGCCCCTAAAACCCTAAAAGTAGGCTGTCAAAGGCAATTTTATAATTTGACATTCAATTTGGTAATTTAGAGCCAGGAAATGGATTTCTTGGGTGAAAATATGTCAAAATATCCCTAGTCAAAACTTTGGGAATAGTGTAGCCGCCTGGTAAGACGGAGCAGAGCTGGAGTCTTGGGGGCATTTTGGTAAATTTTCACCATAGGTTAATATAACCACAAGAAACACTATGGTAGTGTCTAAAATGATACTTGTATAGGTTATGACCTATTTCTTATACATTTAATATTTTAGAACCAAGTTGGGAGCCGAAAGTTGACACGTTTTACGAGGCGCGCGATAAGGGGTTGATAGAGCTCTGAGGTAGGAACATTATCCTTCATACTTCATGCCATGGTTTATATGATTGTGTGGATGCCATTGTTAATACTTTATTAATTAACATGATTTGCCTAGAGAAGGGCAGTTAGTGTCAGAGTTGCACTTACAATTGGAGTTGGTGAAAATCCAACCAATGTACAATTAGTGGGGATAAGACCTACTCATGATGATGTGTTTATATTGTTCATTAATTGGTGCATACATAGCGCATTTCATATTAACGATAGCATGTTTCTATTGGGATTCTTTAGAATCTCACCCCTTTTTCTAAGCCAAACATCACAGCGAGTGCTAGTGGATCAAAAGGAAAAGACGTAGACACAGGAAAGTGATTGGCACATGTCTCAAGGCAAAGTTAAAGTTTGTAGTTATATTTAGACTATGTTTTAAACACTTTTGGATATTTTGTAATAGTTGTGAATATTGTCGCATTCTGTATGGATGACTCTGGATTGTAAACCTCTACTTTTATTAGTATATATGTACCTTTCTGTATGCTTGTGGAACTTGATCTCTATTATTCTGTGTATATCGAAATAGAAACGGGTGTTGACATCCTTCATTCGAACTTAATTAATAACCTCAGATTGAGTTCAAGGTCTTGAAGCTTGGGACGTGGCAATCATGGATATATGATGAGGGATATCGCTGGATGAATCTATTTTTAGAAAACCATCACTTAATCCTAATCTTTTGTGACAATTACTGAGACACTCTTCTAGTTTTGCACCAAATTGTCGGATCTTAGAGCTTCAAAAGGAAGTGGCAGAAACAATTAATTACCTCAAGGGGAATGACGACAATGAAATGATGGGTTATGATAGGTTTGGGATTGTGAATAAGGTAACCATGATACTCAACAAAATATTTATAGATTTAAGTTTTTTAATGTATCTGACAACTAATTAATCTGAAATGTTGGGTGACACTCACTTTGACCGAGATATAGAGATCGAACTTTGATTGTTCTGTGGACATTATTTACAAAGTTGAAATTTGAGGGCATTAGTACTATGCCTCTTTTCCGACCGCAATGTTATTCCGGCTGCCACCGCTTATTATGATACTGGCTTTCATGATGATGATCCCGGGTCATCATCGGTGGCGGTGGCATCATCATCATCATCATGGGCTTAATCATTATAAGGCAGAGGTGGCATTATAGAGGCCTCAAGTTTTGAGTTTGTAAATAATATCTTGTACAACCAAAGTTTCACCTATATCCTTTCCATTATGAGCCTCTACTAGCATCTCAAACAAATCAGTTCCTGTAAAAAAAGAGGAATCTCTAGTTTTTATGTAATTGTATTAGGGTCACTCTATTGAGAGCCCCTAATTTGTTATATATAAACTATTATTTCACTGTCATCATTCCTCTTGAGGTTTGGCGAGGTTGTGGAGTATGGAAGTCCTCTGGCTTGATCATTGGTGAATTCTTTTAAATTTCTGTGTCTCTCTTTTTATTATGTATTTTTTATGATTATTTAAGTATTTTATTAATCTTATTTGTTTTTAAGTGCAGAAAAATGGTAATTAAAGTTAATAACAATCACGATTCTATCAAATGTGTTGTTTGTTCAGGTCTCTAGACTCACTAGCCGTCTTTGTGATTAGATAATTTTGGGTGTTTAAATTATTTTTCAAAATAGAAACAATATCAACAACCGCAATGCGTTATACGCCTTCCTGCTCGTCAGGTGTATTTTATGGGTCTGGGATTGGATTGTTAATGCTAAGATTTTCCTACTTTCTGCTGTGAAAAAGAAATTAAAAAGTTAATAAATGATAAATATGAAATAAAATATTTAAGTAAGTATACAAATAACATAATACTCGTATTTAGGATAGACTATTAGCAGGAGTATGCGAATCACCTTCGGCATTAGTTCGTTAACCCCTGTTTAGTTCTCTCTTATTAAAACCTTTGCCCCTCCCATGAAATCACCTACCCATCTCCACCTTCAGAGGTAGTGCTCCCTTATTATTTCTTTATTTTCATGTATGTTTGTTTAAATATTTATCTAATTCATTAAATAGATAAATATTTAATCAAACATTGATAACAATAAAGGAATAACAAGAGAAAAAACACTATATTCTTAGCTCATAGACGTGGTTGGGTGTCTTTGTGAAGGGGTGGGGGGGGGGTTTGTTTATTCCCTTATATGGATCGTACTTTTAATCTTTTTATATATATATGACCAGAGAGCAAGGATGCCTTTTATTGTTTTAAATACTAATTTCTTAAATACTTTTGTATTTGAATTTTATCCCACATGGTCTATTTAATTTAACTCTTGCGGCAGATTTTAGGGGCATAACATATAGCCGCTTATAGCATAACATATTTCTAAGATTTAACAGGCATTTTCATTTGTTCCAAATTTGAACTTGCTGGCTCATTATCCGCATAATCTTCCGTCTTGTGTTGATTAGTCTTAATGTTTCATTTTCACTGAACTATTTCTAAATTCATCGGATTATTGTGCGAATGTGTTTGATTGTTTGTTTGTTTTGTTTTGTTTTTGTTTTGATGAATTGGGATGGAGGAATATAGTTTGAACTTGTTAGCAATATGCTTTAGATATCTAACTACAGTATCCTCCTGGGCGGTACTACCAATTGTTAGGCTACTCTGTGTGCGCTATATTTGTCTTTTATGTTTCATTTTTCACTACACTAATGTGAATTGATTAAGTGATTAACTAATGGGTGAATATGCTTTTTGAAGGGAAAATAACATTTGTGATGGAAGAGTATTGTGAATGTGATTGTTGTTACCTTATTAGTGATAGACAAAAATGGGAGTGAAACAACACAGCCCAACAATGCAATTCACAACATTTTCAAATATTTTAAACCTTCAAAGTTCTCATTTAGTAAAAATTTTTATGATTTCAATATTTAGCCTTACGTACGTAGTCTTCCAAATATATGAACTCTCCGAGGTCAAATAGTTCGTCGTCCCCTCAAGAGTACTGAGAATGATAATATACAGTAATTGTACATGATAGGCTTGGGAAAGTAAGAAATTCAAGGTATTAAAATCTGGACCGGGTATTGAACCGGTCGGGGTACTGGGTTAAGGGTCAGTGGGTCAAACCGGAGCTAAATCGGGACCAAACCGGTGAGTAATTGAAGATTTTAGGCTTATAGTATGAAATTCTAAAGGAAAAAGTTTTAAAAAAAAATTTTAACCCGGACCGAACCGGGAACAGGACCGGTCTACTGACCGGTTCGGCGGGTTCCGGGCCGGACCGGCCGGTCCGGTCTGGGTCCAAGAACCCTTAAGAAATTTGACCATCAATGTAATAATAATATTTTAATCACATCTAATTATTAATTTAACTTTTTTGCCGTTTTGAGCATCTAATTGTGAGGAAGAATGAAAGCTCAAGTTTGTAGGAGATCTTTGTCCCAACATGAGTGAGTTGGAATGGAGCAACCCAAATAGTGAGATCCGACGAGTAATTACTCAGAATTTAAGGAAGAAAGCCGTGGATGGCCGGAAAAGGAAAGTTGGAGTATTTAAAAATAAAGAAATTTGTTTTTTTTTTTTTGAAGTCATATTCTTATAAATTAAGATATTTATATGAAGGGTTCTGCGATGAGTTATAACACTAAAGCCGCTAAATTTTTGTCTCTTTAGTTTCTAATTGAAGAGGTGTTGAGGCACCACTTCAAGGAGACACCTCTTCATGGCCTATAAATACTCATCATCATCAGTCCATTCACACATCAAATATCATATCACACAACAATAAGAGATCACACTTATTGTGTTTTGAGTGCACACAAAGATAAAGTCAAATTATCACTTTGTAAAAGCTATTGTTATATTGACTTAAATGTTGGGAGTGCAATTCACATTCAAATTAAGGGTATTCATTGTGTCCTACAAAAAATTTGTCCGTCAATGCAAATTGCATCCTATAAGATAGTCATAGTTAGGGGTGAATTTAGCCTAAAAGAAAGTATTGTCCACTCCTTGAAGACACTATGCACTATTTTCTTCATCTTTTATTCTTGTACTTCTCAGAAATCGACCTCTCCAACAAGGATGAGGATGAAGGGTCAAGAGGCAAAAGTGGGTTTTTCTTTTCTTTTTTTGGACATTCCCACTTGCATTGTAATATTTATAACACTCCCCCTTAGATGCCCTTAAGCAAATATGGTATCTCATTAAAATCTTATTAGGAAAAATTCTAATGGCCTGGTTGGTATGAGGGATTTGGAGTGGAGGAAAAATATTTATAGGTTGGATTTAAAAAAAATTGAAGTAATGTTACAAAATTTTAATAAAGAGATCGAAGATGTAAGATAAAAGAGTAAAATAATTAATTAAAAATTTTTAATCCCACTTTTCTCATTTGTTTTTTAAATTCAACTCAAAAGAATTTTCCTTCCACTCACTTTCCCTCCCTTCCCCTCATACCAAACAAGCCCGAAAGACCAAAAACCTAATGAAGGTAAGAAAAATGTACACAATAGATATTGAACTTGTCTCATTAAAAACCTTACTAGAAAAATCATGTAGGATAAAATTTTGGTTGAGGAAAAAGGAGTACAATATAACCTTTTCTCCCCTGATGAGAACATCAATTTTACTTCTCTGAATGACAACATCTTCTCAATACTTTTTGATGACCATATATATTTTTCTTTTAGCCAAACTAGATGATACATTGTCATTATATAATATTTCTAAATATATTTCTTCAACATTTCTTCTCATGTCTTCTGGGCATGTGGAATTATCAATCTATATGTTTGATTATGAATTAATTTGAAACAAACACGTTTCATTGAAGTTTATAGAAACGTAGCTAATAAACAAACTATTGGGCTGAACCAAAAAGAAGAAGAAGAAGAAGAAGAAGAAAATACAAACATGTGAGAGCATCAATTTCAAATACAAGTGGTTCCCCGCGTTTCGGTTCTCTCAATATTAAATCCGAACAGTACTTTTGCGGATCAGCTTTCGTGGTTTCACAGATATCTTCAGCTTGTGGCTCTAAACTAAATCTAAAGTTTAAATGAATAATTGTTTCCTAGTACTTCACCGCTTCATTAGATGTTTAGATATTTTTAATTTACACATATTTTAAATTTTATATTAATAGCTTTTAGTTATAAAGTTAACACTTAAGTTTATATGGCCATCACTTGAATTTTTTGTGTTAGTGTTTTCCATTATCAACATTAATAGTGTTAAAATCATAGGATCAAAAGTATACTTCATAAAGTTAAGAAACTAAATATATACCTCATGTAAATTTAAAAGATTAAAAGTATACTTTAACCAAGAAAAATAGAAGAACATTTTATATGATGTAGACAATTATAACTGCCAATCTGAGTTCTTATTCTTCTACTTCTTCGTATATATTATTGAAATATAGAATTTGATGTTGTTGTTGGGCGATCATGACAAAATAGTGAAATTTTCAAAACTTGATATTCTTGGCGATCGCCAGAGGGAAATGCTGAGAAGGCAAAAGCTTTTATGCAAAACGAGGAAGGTGAGAATATTATTTTTATGATGCAGAGGAAAGTCTCTAACAAAAGAATTAGAAGAGCTGCGACTTAAGAAGTATAACAAAGAAAGAGACATATATTGTGAAGATTCCAAACCAATCAAAGTCCTTTTGCGAGAGAATGAGAGGAAGACACAATACAGTGAAGATTTGGCTTTAAAAAATAAAAATGAAGGTGAGGGATACTATGTTTAAGAGATTATAAAATTTTTAAGGCTTAATTTAGAATTTGTTAAATTTATAACCCTAAAGCTGGATTTTGTTATTTCAGCTGGATTTAATTGGAATCTTTTATTTTAATTTTTTTATTTTTATTTTTTATAATTTTATTGGAAGAATTTAATTTTAAAAAGAACTTTAGATTTATTATCATTATACTTTTTGTTATCAGATTTTGCAATAAATTGTTTTATATATGTTATCATCTGTATTTTTCCCTACAAAAGTGAAAATTTTCAAAATTCATATAGGTTATAAATAGAATTCAGTCCAAAAATATATAGCTTAATGAAAAAAATGAAATTCATACGTCAAATTGAAAAATAGCTCTACATCAACTAAGCCTGACCTTAGCACCAATATCGTCTCGTTATCGAAATTGTCCACTTTAAGACCCCATCACCACCCAGCACTTCGCTACTCGCTTTCGAAATTATCTGTTTTGGGGCTCCATTACCCCTCACAGTTTTAAAACATGTCTAAGGGATTATGTACTCATAACCTTATAGACGTCATTCGTTCCATCCCCAATTGATGTAGACTTCACTCTTTAGAATTTCAAAAATTTCAATTTCTTCTCATAAGAAATAATAATAAACTAATTAGTGTTAATTTGAGAAAAAAAAAGTAGGGAGAAAAGAATATAAGAAAAACTCTCCAAAATTGTAAATGTTTTTACTATTTTTAGAAGGTTTTCTTCATATTATTTCCTTCCTCCTATTTTCCCTGACTTTTTGAGTTTCTTTCTCCAAGCCAATGTTTTTTTTTTTTTATAAAAAGACAAAATAATATTAAGGCAACCAAGGTTTACAAAATAGAGAAACTACGTACAAAATAAACAAATAAATAAAAACTATTGAACCCAGATAGGATAGGAGCCATTTGTTTCCCCCTTATCTTGTTAAAATTGTCACTGCTTTGGGGACGTATATATTTCGGAGGTGACCAATTTTTATGTACATTCATGCCATATTTTTCTTTCGTTTCTTTATTATTTATTTCAAAATATATCCTTGATATTTAGTGAATGTAGTATTTCACTAACAAAAGCTTGATATACTATGTGATTATTCTATACATTTTTATTTATGTTTCAACAATAAAAAATCATGCATAAATATGGTATTTTATTTCATGTATATATTAAAAAAATTGTTTTCTTTGGAGATTTACAAGCAATTCTATGTGCCCACGTCCCACGATGCGCCTGTCCCTATCTCTCTATGACTTTGAAAAAGGCGATTGGTCATTACTTAGAGTGTGTTTGGAATAGCGATTGAAAAAATAGAATTTCATAATTTAGCTTCTCGTAATTTTATTTTAGTAAAAGTCCAATTATGTAATATGATTTATGTTTGGAACCTCGATTTTATAAATGACATTTGCAAAAGTAAAACTTGTTTGGATTGACTTAAGCACAAATGACTTTTGTGATAATAATAAGAGAAAGTGGGTGGAAAAATATTTTAAAGGGTTAAAAACATCAAAAAATATTTTAAAATAATTTTTGGAACTGAAAAATTACATTAAGGATAAAATTGCAATAAGTCTGATAACACACTGGGTACAGTTGAAAAAATATTTTAAGGGTTAAAAAAACCAAAAAATAGTTTAAATTAATTTTTGTAGCCAAAAAAGTATATTAAGGGTAAAATTGCAATAAGTTTGATAGCACACTGGACACAACTGAAAAAATATTTTAATCATTCACACTTTCCCCAAACGCCAAATCAGGAAAAGATGAAAAATAGAGCTTATGGAAAAAGCTATTAAAATTGGAAAAAGCTCAATTGATCACTTGCATCACCAAACACTCACTTTTTTTTCTCAAATTGTCAATTGGCTTTTGCTCGATCATTAATTGAGCGTTTGGGGGCTCAAACGCTCCCCCCAAACACACACTTAGTAGGACTTGCATGTGGAAAAACCTTGTTTGTTTCCAAAAAAATAAAAAAAATTTAGATATTAATATAATTTATCTTTATAAAACAAACAAAAGCTTATAACGAGAATAATTATAACTCTATTATAAAGATCTCCACAATCTAAACTTAACTTCAGCTTCAAGCAAAATAAATTATAAAAATAGGAAACTTTGGTAAATGGGAAATAATATGATAAATCTAAATCCATTTAAAATTATTTATTTAAAAGATAAACTTGATAGATTCGAATTTTACATAATTAATCTCATAGATATCCATAAAAATGAGTTTTTATATAATCTGAAAATCACTTTGTTTTTTGTCCCTAAAGTTTATTTAACTTTTGGTGGCCTTCAAAAAGGGAAAAAAATACGATTGTTCTGTGGAATAACAAATTAAAGCTAAGTAGTAAATTTAAAATTTAAATATAATGTATACTTTCAATGAGCCTATTAAATTATAAAAATTATTTCAACTAAAATAATTTATGAGTAATTAAGTTAATTTAGATAAAGGTGCACCTTAGTTGAAATAATTTATGAGTAATTAATTTATTTGTTCCATTACACCCTGCAGTACAGTGCAATGCAATGCAATAATAATTACAGGGTAGTGTTTGATTTAATTTTTAAGTAAGGTACAATGAGTTAATATTTTAACAATTATTTAAAATTAATATATTGCACAAAGTCAATTTTACCCTTAATATAATCTTTGTAGAAAAAATGGTTAAGAGCCGGCGGCAGCCGGGATGGAGGAGGAGGAGGTAGTGGCGGCGGCAACGATGGGGGTGACGGTAGAGGAGGAGGTGGGGTGGGTGGTGGCGGAGGAGGAGGAGGAGATGGTGGTGGTGGTGGGCAGCGGCGATGGAGGAGGAGGAGGAGGTTATGGCGGTGGCAATTGTGACATAATGTGGCAAGTGAAATGAGATAAGTGAAACAAAGACACGGTAAACTAAAGGTTAAATTGGACTTTTTTAACCATGAATGAGATAGTAATGAGGATTCATAGGGGTGAGGTATGAATGAGGATTACCAATTTTTTAATAATCATCATTACCATGGTAAACCCTATTACTATGCTAAAGAGCAACCAAACATTCTTCTCTTGATAATGCAATCATGATTAACATTGTAGACATGCTGTAACACCCCAAAATTCGATTAAGGAATTTTGACTCCAAAAGTGAGTGTGATTATCGTCAAATCGACACTTTTGGAGAATACGATATGAGATATGATTTGTATATGTTGTGATTCATACCCAAACCCTATATTTGAGTTCAATTATGGACTAACATTTAAATTGAATGAAAATTAGGGGGACGGCATATGTATGTTGTAAAAGAGTGAGAAAATGTGTTTGGTGGTGATTCAGGAAGAATTGCCATAATCAGAGGCAAAACGGTAAAGTTACCGACCAATTGGTCAGTTACCGAAGAGGAAGCTCATTGGTAACTCAAAGATTAATGGTTATGATTCATTGTGATGAGATTAAGAGGGTGGAATCCCATGTGTTTGTGTGCATGTGAACTCATGAAGATGAAGCAAGATCTTGACAAGCGTCAAGACATGAGCCATGGATCTTGGGTCAACAATTCAAACTCACATCTCTCTCCTCTCTTTGTGAAAGTCAGCCAACTTGGGGAGGGAATTAAAAATCTGATTTCCCTTCATCATTTTCACCATCTCATCTTCTCTCTCTCACACTCCATGGATGTCCAACTCAAGGGGAGGAAAGAGAAAGCTATAGGTGAGATTTTGGTTGGTTTAATGGCTTCTAATGTTTAAATCCTCTTCATTAATGTTGTTCCTAATGATGAGAGCTTCATTAATATGGTTTTAGATTTGTGAAATGTGTTTGAAAACTTGAAGAAATTTGAAAGAAGAGGAATCAAGGAATTGGTTTGGGAAAGAGGAAGAGGTGAGTATTTGAAACCTTTTGATTCAAGTTTTGTGAATTATGGTTAAGTATTGTGAATTGTGAATTTTGCCCTGATTTTGTATGATTTTTGAAATGTATGAATTGCCTTGTGTTTTGAGTGGCAATTGGTGTCTTGATGTGTTATAGAGCCATTGGAATTGGTTTGAGAACTTGAAATGAAAAGAATGGCAATGTGTGTTTGTGTTATGGTTTTGTGATGACATGTTATGATTATTGGTAAAACATATCAATGTGATGTGAATTTGGTTGATTTGGTGTTTCCAATGTTTTCCTTGTAAAAATTTGTGTGGGAATGGTGTTTGATGTGAAAATGGGACCATTGGAAGCCAATTGTGCAAAACTTGGAAATCTGTCAATTGGAAGTCTGTTTTGGGCAGTATGGTTGTGTGGACGTTTTGACTGGGCAAATTATGTTAGAAAATTATGAAACTTTTCAGTCTTAAAGTTCACATCCGAAGCTTCAAAATAGACATATAATTTGTGCCATTTTATTTTGGAAACTAGGAGATATGACTGTCCAAAGTTTGAGGTCGAAAATGAACTCTGTTTTGGGACAGTCTTGAATTTTGGAGAATTCTGTATTTTTGTGGTGATTTTTAGTAATGGCCCATATTTTTCCTATGAAGAGGACTTAAATTGCTTTCATTTGGCTTTGGAATCATCTCATTTCGATTATTGTGAAATTAGTTATGATTTTTAGACGTTCAGCCAAGAAACAGGATTTTCTTGGCCGCGGCCAGTGGATTTGTGGGCCGCAGCCAACCCCCAAAAATCAGTATTTTGAACTTTTAAAAGGTGATCTTTGGTCAAGTGTTTCCCGAGCCTTTAGGCATATATTTGGGCTTAAAGTAGCCACCTAGAGGTCTTAAATGATAATCAACTTTGATGTTTGGAAATTGAGGAATTGGAAAAGGTAATAACCCTATGTCCTTGATTTAATTATTAGAATTTGGTATTTGCCCTGATCGTGATTTATTTGTGCTGGAGCACACGTGAAAAGAATAAGGTAGTGACTCTTTCTCTTATACTGTGTGTGAAACATTGTATGTATGTTTGTCATGCATTGAGAATACTTTGTGAATACATTGTGATGCTGAGTTTGCAGCGAAAGTTGACGCTTAGTGATATATTGTGATACATAGAGATCACAGCGAAAACTAACGCATAGAGTTTATAGCCATGAGTACTGTCGTATGTGGTGTGAGCCACGATACATTGTGATGCTGCTAACATGATCATATATGCTATGTGTTTATGCACTGTATGAGTGACTTGTTACTACTAGGATTTTTTTGAATATCATTCTTTACATTGACTAACATTTCAGACAGGGCCAGCGGTTCGAGAAGAAGCAAGTAACCAAGGGCGGGTTAAGTTCCTGGTTAGGAGCATTAGTTAGTAGTTAGTTATCATAGATTGAAAGTGTTGAATAATTTGTATTCGTCTTTGGATTTGGGATGTGTATTTGGATATATATCAAGGATGATATTGTGTAATCCCCTAAATGAGAATTTGTATACTCTTTAATGAATATATGGAACCCGGGGTTTGCCGGGGATTGTGTTGTGCACTCTGATATATTTGAATGTGATTTATCTTCGGTAATTGAATTCGAAATGCGAATATGAGACTAGGTGTATTAGATTTTAAAAGATGTTTCTTTGAAAATCCTATCGTGAAGATGTGATTTTAGGGTTAAGGTGTAAAAATACGCATGAACTTTTCTCAAAAGTGCATCCAACACCATAAAATTTTTTTAGGTGCAAAAATACCCATGAACTTCTCAAAATGGGGCAAAAATATCAAACCGTTAATTAGTACAAACGTCCGTTTTGTGGGACCCACAATTTTATTTTTTGAGGTGCAAAAATACCCATGAACTTTTCTAAAAAGTGCACCTAACACCATAAACTTTTGAAAAGTTCATGGGCATTTTTGCACCCAGAAAAAAGTTTATGGTGTTGGGTGCACTTTTTAGAAAAGTTCATGGGTATTTTTGCACCTCAAAAAATAAAATTGTGGGTCCCACAAAACGGACGTTTGTACTAATTAACGGTTTGACATTTTTGCCCCATTTTGAGAAGTTCATGGGTATTTTTGCACCTAAAAAAAGTTTATGGTGTTGGATGCACTTTTGAGAAAAGTTCATGGGTATTTTTGCACCTTAACCCCTGATTTTAAATACATTTTGAATTTCCACTTGTATCTAATTTGTCATAATCACGTATTTTAAATGATAATTACGAAGGGGGTTACACATGCAATGGGATTGAACCAAACGGGCTCTTAGTTTTTTGACTTTCTTTAACTATTTTCACCGCCTACAAATAGATCTAAAATAGAGTTCAAAGAATATTATTCTTGTTTAATTTTTTGTTTGCATCATAGACTTATACACGAAGCGGAGAGAGCCTTTATGAAAAGCAAGGCTTTTCTTTCCAAACAGCAAAAGTCTTGTCTTTTCTTACCCTCAACCTTTTCCAATCATTATCATCTTCTTCAAGAAGTATCGTCTCAAACATCATATTCCTTCCTTTCTTTTTCAGACTTCAAAATCTAGAATTGATATACCCATTAATTCAAGAAGGACAAAGAAGGACTAGTGGGTTGTTCTGATTTACCTTACCCAAAAAAGACCATGACCCAAAAAAAACACTTGACACGATGCTAAAAGCAAAAAAGGAAAAAAAAAACAAAAGAAGAAGAATGTGTCACCCGGCAGGTTCTCTTCTTAAAAGCAATGCTCATAGAAGAAGGGTTGTGTTGCAGCCACCACGGAGACCGGTGGCAGAATCTCCAAGTGAGCTGATTGGTTGGTTCAAGAAGTATTGCATATGCTCACCGAGACACCATCCCAGTTCATTCCGGTGTTGCCAACACTGAGCTGATTATACGTGGCGCGACAAATCAGTTAAGTAGTACTCCCTCCAGTCATAAATATAAAATAAAGTTAACTTTTTTTAAAGAAATTAAGGAATTTGCCTAACTTATAGACTGATATATAATCTAAGGATACACAGCATATGATATGATTAAGTAACTCATTTAGCTTCCTTAATCTTTCTAAAAAAAAGTCAACTTTGTCTTATATTTAATACTGGAGGAAGTAATAACTAGTCAATTAATAAGATGCATGCATTGATACCAAAATTAAAACTAGTTACATTTACATCAATGTAACTCCAATATATTTGTTAGCATCTTTAAATTCCAGCCTTTTTAGAATTTTACTGGAAGAACTTGATCTGGGAAAATTTAGATTTATTATCATTTTATACTTTTTTTGGTCAGATTTTGCATGATATATTGACAAGTATATAATTTTTACAATTTAATAATTTATTGTTAAAATATTTTCCACACATATATACTTATAAAAAAAATGGAATTCATATATCAAATTTGAATTAAAAAAATGAGTAAATTAGCTGGGGAAAAGTTAGTGAATCAAGAATATAGTTGAGCAAAAATTTACCTTTTTTTCCCAACTGAGCAAAAGATTTAGCTTAGTTCTTCCCGACAATTATTCAAATTTCCAACCATTATGTCATAAATGGGCATAAACATATATAATTTCAATTGCTTTTCATATATAAGAAATACTCTAACAACTTATTATCCCCGTGCATGGAACAGTGTTTATTGTCCATGTCATATTCAAATGAGTTTCAAGGATTTTTTTTTTTTTGGCTACTATAAGATGAGTATTAAATCTTAAGAGAAAGTTATTGAGATTTAAAATTTTTCTATTTTTTGGGGAAACATATTAAAATTTCCTTGTAAGAGTTTCTAACCCGCCAGTGATAAGTGTTTGCCACAAATATATAATTGTTCATTATAATATGAAATGAATCAAAATCTGGCATTAAAGCCCTGCAATGCATTTGGGAAAACTCTTTGCTATCTTGTTAACCTGTTCAATTTAAAGCCTCATAATAAAATCAAGAAAAAAAGACACTTAAATACGACTTGAACATCAAATTATAAATTAGTTATTTCCCAAAAATCTGAGTTGTCAATTGCTATACTCTTTTTGTCAATTCCATTACTCATTATTAACAAAACTAATTTAGGATTTTGAAGTTTAAGTAGTATTTAAGTGTCTTTTTCTCTAAAATAAATATGTTAACCTGTTATTTCCTTACCGTTTGTACAGCGTTTCTAATCATATAATAAATAGATAGATTATAATGAAAACATGTGACTGGTAATCAAATATCTATAATGCGGTATTTCAAGCGTCTATAAATTGTTTTAAAAAAATGGTCACTGCCTTGGGTATATATTTCGGAAGTAACCAATTTTTATGTACACACATGTCATTTATTTATTTTTCTTTCGTTTTTTTATTTAACCCAAAATTTATCTTTACTTTCTGTTAAAAAAGAATTTATCTTTGCTTGAATCTAATAATTTACTGAAAAAAAGAGAGTAATATACTGTCGGATTAGATAACTTTAAGGGTCTGTTTGGTTGGAGGGGAGGAGAGGGGAGGGGATGAAAAATGAGCCCCTCCCCTTGTTTGGTATGAAAAGTAAGAGGGGAGGGGCCCCAAAAAAAGGGGCTCCAAATCCCTCCCACTCCCTCATATTGGCTCCCTCCAAATTGGGGGGTTTTGGAGGGAGCCAAAAATTTGAGACTATTTTACTCCCATAATCTTTTCATATTCCTAATTATATCCTATGAGTCTTCAATAAAAATATAACTTCTTTTATCATCTCCAGTGTTTCACGCTTGTGTGTGTTTTTTTCCAACCCTGTAGTTCAACCAAATCATGAGTATGAATATCTCCAGCGGAATGAATGGCGATTAAAATATAATTTTGGTGATGATATTTTCGCAGGTGAATTCGACTGTAAAATATTATCCATAAATCTTTTTTTTTTTTTACCAGAGTTATCCATAAATCCATAATACAAGTGTGAGCGCATGACATCTATTTTTTTTTATTTTTTTTTGCAACTCCTCTGCATTGTTTTTCAATAGAAGGAATTTTTCATTTAATTTAATATGATAATTACTGGAATATTCATATAATAAGAAATTAAGTTGAGGGAAATTGAAAAATATTTCTATTTTATATCTTCATCTTTTTTTTATAAATTATATAATTCATATTGAGGTGTAAACTAATTTAAATAATTTATATAAGGAACAACATATAAACTAATGTTTAAGGATAAAATGGTAAATTAAATATTATCTTCCCTCCCCTCCCCTCTTAAACCAAACAAAGGATCATTAAAAAACCTTTCCCTTCCTCCCCCTCCAACCAAACCAAACAAGGTGATTCTCCCTCCTCCCATCCATCCCCTCCCATCCCATCCCCTCCCTTTAAACCAAACAGGCCCTAAAAGCCTCTGCTTTAAGCAAATGCCAAATAATAGCACCTTAAACATTATGTTATATACATTACTGTCAAACTCATGAGTTAATTCTTTAAGTTTATCATTTTTATACTTCTAGCATGCAAAATCGTGTCGAGTCACTTTTAAACTCATAATAATTGTAAATTCAGTTAACACTAGTACAAAATTCCCTTTTTAGACCGCCACATTTAGACCGGTTATGGCGGATAAGGTCTGAAAAATTTGACCGGTGGCAGTTTCATAATTATATAGAAATCTAAGACCGGTAGCATGCAAAATGTATGATATACTTATATTACATAAACTCATACTAATACAATAACATATCTGCGTGCTCAATGCTTCAAACAACATACTAATGGCCATAGTATAAATAGAAATAGAGCTTCAATCATACATATATATTTCACATAATCAAGTAAAGTAATAGCATGCATCAATACTCCAACACAAATATTGATTACACGTAGGAGAGGTAAGTTCCCTACCTTGTGTCCCTTTTGCTAAACAGAAATAGATCCTCGATATATGTGCAAACAACTCGAGCTCCATATTTTATCCTACAATTCTAAATGTACTGTTTATACACTTTCATAATGTTTATTGGGCTAATATGGGTCTATATTGAAAAATTACTAAAATACCCTCAGGGACCCAACCCGACCCAGCCTCGCCCTACCTGATCCGAGTGTACTTTTTTCAAAATTTTGACATGAGCTATTCTGACATATTTTTGCCCAAGGAATCCATTTTCTGATTCAGAATTACCAAATTCACTTCTAAAAGACAAAATTACATTTGGCAGCCCTTATTTTAGTGTTTCAGGGGCGCTTTCGTAATTATGCTTTTTCGGGCTTTTCCGAAAAAGTGATAAATTGTAACCCCACCTAATTTTCCCTCATGAACACAATGGAATCATCAAATCATTAAAAATCTAACTCTAAAGAATCTAGCTAGAGCTGGCTAAATTGTACAAATTCCTCAAAAAAATTTGAGATTTTTCGATTTCGACTCCGCAGACGTGTTCATTTCTACTCCTAACCACTTTATTAACTATTACATTAAGTTATAACTACCATTTAGACCCAACTTCGGCAGCATAAACCCTAGGCATACACCTTTCCAAAATTTAAAACAAAGGACAATCCGGCGAAATTTCACCGATTAAATTGTCCACAACAGCCAAAACAATCAAATATTGAAGCTTTAGAAGTTACCTCAAGCTCTTTTTGGCTTTTAATTTCCTTAATATGGCTAAACCCTAGCTCTTCTTAACAAGAAAAATTGAGCTTCAACAACCTTCAAATACATGAAAGACAAGCTTATGAGCGGAGTTATACGCATTAGGAACTAAATCGTCGGAGGAACTGGCTTACCTTGTGAGATTCTTCCCTTTCTCTCTCTAGATTTTCTCTCACTTTCTCTCTCTATTTCAGCTACTCTTCACATCGGAAATAAGAAGAAGAAGAAGATAGAAGTGTGTAATACTCCATGGTTATGTCATCTCCTTAATTGTTTATGTTATAATTCAAAAAATAAAACTTTATGTACAAAAATTCCTAACTTCATGTAACTTGATACCTTGAGCCAAATTGACATGCAACTAATATTTCACTCTCTTGTTACAAGTAGGAGACACATAAGGGTCTCTCCCTTCGGTCTCAATTGACTTCACAACTTGTTCTGTTTACGTATATACGTAAAGTTCCAATTTTGGCCAAATTAGCATTTTTGCTCAAATTTTTCATAAATTCATATTAAATTAATCAAAATATTCCAAATATATTTTTACCTTTTATTTTTCTTAATTAATTAAAATTAACTTCAATTAATCAAAAAATAATTAATTTTGTGCTAAATTGGTAGAATTACAATTTTGCAATTACCTTTTTAATCTATTTTCTTTTCTTCTTTTTATTTGGCCAATTTCCATCAATTTTTGGACCAAATATTTTCTCTATTATTCCTCCATTTTTGGACCTTAATATTGGGCTTTTTAAATTATCCAAATTAATTCCATAATTGTTCTGCCCATTTTCTCATGAATATGAACATTTATAAAATTTATAAATTCCAAATTCATGAATATTCACCATTTTATTAAATTTCTCAACCAATTACAATATATTTGGTGAATATAAAATTTGAGGTGTTACAAATATTGATGAATTTAATTTCAATTATTTGGATTTAAAATATATTTAAATCAAATTGTTGTCATTTTTATATTTTAATTATTTAATTATACGTTATTAATATCTATTTATTGATAAAAGTAAACTTTTACGAATTTATAATTCGAATCTATAATACGATTTTATGTCACTGTCATCAGTTTGCTTAAACTCATTACTTTGACAACCTTAGTTATACATATAGACACACTCAACAAAAAATTTTAAATTAAAAGATGGCTATAAAAAGAAAAATTTATAACAAATATATTATGCATAAACAATGAATAATGGCACTTGTTAATATATGGTCAAGTACTATAACTTACACCTTTGGCGTGAGAACCACTTAATTAATTTAGGAAGATTAAATAAGTGCAATAAATTATTTAATTATAACAAATGTAACATAACCTTCCAAAAATACTCATGTAAAACATTAGATTATAAATTACTCTATAAGTTAGGTATATTAGTTTGAGAAAAAAATTAATAAATGCTAAAGATAAAATGGATTGAGACTTCATATTTACAACTAAAACCAAACCACTAACTTAACTCATTTATTTAGAACTCGATCAGTATTATTTATATACAACTTGAAACTGAAAGAGTTTATGTGTTTTGATTTAACTTTACTAAATGTTCTAACAATAAAAAGTCAGGCGTAAAATATAGTAAGTACTACTAGTATTTTAATTCATGTATTAAATAAATTGTTTTCTTCATATGCTATTTTATATACTCAGTATGTTCTCTTCCTCACACATCCTATCTCTATATATAGCTGGCAATTCAAGCCAACCCGCTGTAGCCCATAGGCTGAACATGGCAGGCCTGTGCAGCATGCCAGCTTGTGCCTGCCACTGTTGATGGGCTTGCAAAGCCCAACCCCTTTTAGCGGCTCCATCTCTATATCCATAAGAAAGCCAGTTGGTCATTGCTCGTTGGACTACCAAGTGAAAAGACCCTTTTTTTTTCTGAAAAGTTACATGCTAATCGTTAAGCTACATTTTTTAGATAAAAATGCCAAATCACATATATTAATGACATAAGCTTAAGTACATCATAAAGATAACCTAAAAGGCGATAAAGCTTGACCAGTTGTATGCGCATGTTATGGATAGTTTAATTTCCGCAGGATTCCTTGGGGAATTCTCACTGATCGGAAAAGTAACACTAATCGATGCCTTAACCAAGTGGGCTTTGAGCTGTTCCTATCAGATTATTCCAACTGTAAAAATTTAAATATTCTCTCGTATTAATGTATAATCATTGAGTAATGAAATATTACAAAATTAGTTATAAATAAAAAATTAGCGTTAATTTTAGTGAGTGTGTCATCCTTGCGCAGGGCCATGCTATAAGAGCCGTTAGTTAGCCTATTACTATCTATTGATGTATAACCTCCTTAATTTATTTTTTCAAAAAAAAAAATTGCAACGTGAAGAAGCCCTCATTTAGAATCAAAATAAGCACATTATTGAGTTCCTATATTTACGGCCGTCTTACATTTTCGCAGGAGAAAATCCCCCGAATATAGAATCAGAAAAAGCCAGAGATTGTAAAGGCTAAGAAGATAAATCGATGAGGGAAAAATAAAAAGAAGAATGTAAGATTGTAAAGGCTAAGAACTAACCATCACTTGAAGGAAGTGGTGACGGAGAAGAAGCGAGATCTTGAGCTTGGCCGGGAGAAGAGAACGCCATGAGAAGAATACTGAGAATTGGGAAGGCGACGAGTCTGAATGATTTAATCGTAAGAAAAATTGGTGAGAATCGGAGGTGGGATAAGCGAAGGGGATTAAGTATTTACTTAGAAATTGGAGAGAATCGGAGATTAGGGTTTGGGATGAAGAGGGAGAAGGAAGGGAGAGTGAGATTTATAGGGGAGAGAGAAGTTGAATTGGGGGGTTGGTTGAGTAAATTAGGAGAAATTTGGGAAAGTAGGAAGAGTAAGCGAATTTGAATGAATGAATGAGATGGCGGCTTGTTGACTTGACTGCCAAAGCCAAACACACATTCATTTTCATTTGTCTTACGATTATTACACTTTGACAAAACAAAACAAAAGTAAAAGAGCAAAAACAAAAAACATAATCCACCAAAAAACATAATCCACCAAAAAACATGTTTTCCGTTTTCCTTTGTTCGGCTATATTTAATACTAATATATGATCTATCAGGCGTCATTGACAAGTTGAATAAATACAATGACAACTTGAGTATATAAATTGACAAGTTGTCAGTCTCTATATCCAAATGGTTAATCACATTACTCAAGTCACTAGTACAAAAAAGGCGTTTTAGACCGGTTGTAGTGAATTAGGTCTAAAAGAAATGCGCGGTGGCATTTTCGTAATTATAAACAACTTGGGAGACCGGTTATTAGGGAACCGGTCTTAAAAATAATTTTAAGACCGGTTGTTAGGAGAACCGGTCTTAAAATCCTTTATTTTAGACCGGTTATCTAATTAACCAGTCTAAAAAGTTTTCCCCAATATGATTTTCGCGCCGCACCTCCTCCCACTTCTCCCAATCTGAAATCCCTCCCAATCTTTTCTCTCCTCAGCCGTCGACTCCCCATCCGTCGTCGCTGTCAGTCGCTATCATATGTTCTGAATCGAGTCTGTCGTCGCTCTTCGGTCGCCTTCATACACTGCTGCTCGTGGTTGTCATCGTTGGTGCTGTCGTCCATCATTCGTTGGTCGCTGTCATTCACGTCTTCATCCTCTTTTTTGAGGTATGCTTCATCATCCTCTACAATTACTATATAGAAGATGTTACCTCCAGATTTGGTCATCGGCCTAGGCTAGCAAGGGGCTCAACTAAACAGTAGCTTAATATAAATTTTCTGGTATGTTTGGTGTTTGGTATCCTTTGGCCCCCTGTCTGATAGTTTATTGTGTCCATATGTTCATTCCTTGATCGTTGTTGCGCGAGCTATAGTGCTATTTCATGAACTGCATTGCTGCTCTCTAATCCACTTCTAGTTTATGTTGCCAGTAGCTCTGTTCAGTATCCTATGAGATAGCCATGTCTATTATAAAGATATATTTGTATGGCTTTTGTTCTTGCCTGCTTTTACCAATGTTACAAGTTCCTAGGATGATTTTCTCCTATCTTGATATTTGTTTATAAATGGATTATTTGAACAAGAAAGTTAAATAATTGTGTCCATGAATCATAGCACATACCCGGAGAAAATTTCCCAATAAATATAATCATGCATAAGTGAGAGCAACTTAGCTAGTTACTGCGTTTGGAAACTTGATGTGGACACATGGATTCATGTTTGTTTTCCTAGAAGTTCATGGCTAAAAATAAGACATTTAAGATATGCATGCCTGATTCTTTTTGTTCATCGAAAAAAGAACTCTCTTTTTGAAATGAGAAGGGAAAGTGTAAACTAAACCCTAATATACTCTCTTTCCCCAATCCAATACTTGACATCTTTGTTTACCTTCACTATTTGCATTCTACCCCATACCAAACCAAAGTTAAATTTGGACTGAAAAGTATTTAAAAAGCTTGCAAAAGATTCAGCACTCATCCCCACAACGTGTTCTTGCCTTTGGGTTATGGCATTGATCAACAACACACTCAGGTTGGGACTAAAAAAAGATGTTTTTATTTTGTGAAGTAGCTTTATTGAGGAGTCTTGTTGCTCCAAAGAGGAAAAACAAGTCAACTTTAGCTGGAATCCATATGAACATGATTAGGTGAGATTACATATTGTAAGGCAATCTTTTATTTCGCTGTAAGACCTCATGCCATTGGACTTTCCTAAGACCAATTCTACTCAAAGATTTTATGATGTTTGGCATATTGGATGTTTTTGTTGCGAAACGCATCTGCGTAGTTACGTCAACTCGTACAATTTCCTAAGTAGCATTTGAAGTACTTTCTTATCTGAATCAGTATAGCTGACATCTTTTTACATCACTAAGTCCATCTTGGATTTATCTATATATTCTATATGCAATATCAATTTCTGTACAAACTACATGACCCACATTCTTTTTTTGTGTTGAACACATGACCCACATTTTAATTTCAAATAAAATTGAATAAGTTACAGCCTAATTTATCAATTATAAAAATATAGAAATCACCAACAAATCCCCCATTACTAAGTACCCAAAACTTATTAATCCATGGCACTTTAAATACAAACCATTGTACTATACTTTTTGGGTGCATGGCACTATTATGCAATGTGCACAAATTGCGCAGTTCTAGATTCAAGAAAGTCTCAACACAGAAGGATGAAACCAAACAAATAAAATTATACAGCCTTAACCTCATCAAGGGAGGAAGTCAAAAAATATGATCCTTCACTAGCTGCAATCAATTTATGCATGAATGGGGGGTTGAGCTCTTGAAGCAAGTTGTATCCGTGCATGTCAGTGAACACTGAAACAAAAGAGCCCCTCTTTGTCAACTAAGCGTGATGAGTGCGTTAGGACATACCCAACACCTACAAGACCTCTCTTAAAAAGAATTAGGACCTCTCTCTATATTTGATTTCTTAATGGATCACAACTAGTGAACCTTTTCAATCAACACAAGAAATTAGACACACCAACCCCTCTCCATCGCCTACAAATTGCCTCTCTGATTTTATTTTCTTTAATTACTTGCAATAGTAAGACAAGTCTCAACTCAACTTGCAAGCCCACGTTATCATTATGTAGTAGTTAAACTAGGTACTTGGGTGTAATGATTGCATGCTCTCATCATACTTCTGCCTTTTCCAGGGGAAAAAGTAGAAAACAAAAAAAAAGGAGTTGGAATATATGGATCGTAGTTGGATACAAGCCAAACGGACGAGTGTTGAATATGATATTGGGGTGAGGGGTTTTTTAGACTTTGCAAAAAGAAATGCCGATGATGATAGTGAGATGTTTTATTGCCCTTGTGTAAAATGTTTGAATGAGAAGCGATTAAGTGCTGCAGATATATATACACATTTAGTTTGTGAAGGGTTTTATAAGACATATGTAGTATGGGTATGGCATGGTGAACAATTAGAAATGCCAAGTGCATCTCAACAGGGGGAAGTGACTTGTGATGATAATGACACGAATATGGATGATCGGATAGAGGATATTATTCGTGATGTAGGAGAAGAGGCTTTTGAACAATCACATGCATATGGTAATATGTGCAGTGATGCTGAGAAGCCGCTGTACCCAGGGTGTAAAAAATACCAATTGCTGAAAGCTGTATTGAAATTGGTAAGCTTGAAAGCACGGCATGGATGGAGCGACAAGAGTTTTTCAGAAACGCTTGAGGCCTTTAAAGACATGCTTCCTGATGATAATGTGTTGCCTTGTTGATACTATGATGCTAAGAAAATACTGTGTCTACTAGGGATGAAGTATAAAAAGATCCATGCTTGCCCTAATGATTGCATATTGTATAGAAAAGATCATGAAGAGAAGGAGCAATGTCCGATATGTGAAACTCTGAGGCATAAATCAAATAAGGGCCCTGCAAAAGTGTTGTAGTATCTTCCAATCATTCCAAGGTTCAAGCGCCTGTTTGCCAATGAAATTGATGCCAAAAATTTGAGATGGCATGCAGATGAGAGAATTTCTGATGGAAAGCTTCGACATCCAGCTGATTCTTCTCAATGGCAGAAAATCGATCAATTATTTTCTAGCTTCGGTGAAGAACCTAGAAATCTCAGGCTTGGGCTTAGCACAGATGGTATGAATACGTATGGTAGCCTAAGCAGTATACATAGTTCATGGCCTGTTCTGTTGGTAATTTACAACTTATCTCCTTTGTTATGTATGAAACGAAAGTACATTATGTTGTCTATGTTGATTTCGGGACCAAAGCAACCCGGAAATGACATAAATGTTTACCTAGAACCCTTGATCGAAGACTTGAAAGAGTTGTGGGATAAAGGTGTCGATGTTTTTGATGCAAACAAGAAGGAGACTTTTAATATGCGAGCAATGATCTTTTATACTATAAATGAGTTCCCTGCATATGGGAACTTGTCAGGATATAGCGTTAAAGGCCACAAAGCTTGTCCGATATGTGAAGAAGGCACATGCTACCATCAATTTCAACAGGAAGAAAGACAGTTTACCTTGGCCATAGGCAATTTCTTAGACGAAGCCACCCTTATCATAGATTAAAAAAAGTTTTTTTTGGTGGCCAAGAGTTTAAAGATGCTCCAGAGGCATTGACTGGGGAGAAAATTTATGAAAAGGTGAAAAATATCAATACTATTTTTGGTAAGTCATCAAAGAGTAGAAATGAGAAAAATATATGGAAAAAAAGGTCCGTCTTCTTCGATCTTCCATATTGGCGCAATCTTGACGTCAGACACTGTATTGATTTCATGTATGTGGAGAAAAACGTATGTGATAGTATTGTTGGGACACTACTCAACATACAAGGAAGTTCTAAGGATGGCATGAAGGCAAGATTAGACTTGCAAGAAATGGGAATACAAGAAGATTTACATTCAAGGCCATATGGTAATAGAACTTTTTGTCCTCCAGCTGCTCATACTTTGTCTAAGGTTAAGAAAAGAAGCTTTTGTGAGTGTTTACATGGTGCTAAAGTTCCCTCAGGGTATTGTTCAAATTTTAAAAAGCGTGTATCGATGAAAGACTTGAAGTTAATAGGGCTAAAGTCTCATGATTGTTATGTCTTAATGCAACAACTACTCCCAGTAGCTATTCGAGATATTGCCGAATATGATCTTCAACACATATTGACTAAACTTTGTTTCTTCTTCAATGCCATTTGTTGTAAAGTCATTGACACGGAAAGATTGGAGGAATTGGAAAATGAAGGATATATGATCTTGTGCCAGCTTGAGAAGCTTTTTCTTCCTTCCTTTTTTGACATCATGGTACACTTGATTGTTCATCTAGTGAAGGAGATAAAGTTGTGTGGCCCTATCTATTTCCGGTGGATGTACCCAATCAAAAGAACTATGAAAATACTAAAAGGGTATGTGAAGAACCCCAACCGGCTTGAAGCATCTATTATTCAAAAATATGTTTCTGAAGAAGCTATGAAATTTTGTCAACATTATTTGTCAAATGTACGACATATTGGCCTTCCTTAACGTCATGATCAAGAAGGGGGTAGACGCGGGGCAACAGTAAAGAGCATAGATGCTGATGAATTGCAACAAGTCCACTTGTACATCTTGAACAATGTTGATGAAGTTCAATATTACATGAATGCCCATAAAGAAATTGTACGGAAACAAAATAGTCGAATGACTGAACAAAGGTTAATCAGGGAGCATAACAGAACTTTCGCACATTGGTTTAAACAAAAGGTTGACGGAGAAGAATGTGTTTCTGATACAATAAATTGGTTAGCACGTGGTCCTAAAGTTGATGTCATAAGTTTGACTTCATTTATGATCAACGGTTATACCTTTTACACGAAGTCCCTAGATGATAAGAGCACCGTCCAGAATAGTGGTGTTGTATTAGTGGCTGAATCTATGCACTTCTCTAGTTCAAAAGATAAGAACCCTATATTGGTTGCCATACCTTATTATGGGGTGATTGAAGAGATTTGGGTGGTTGACTATATTAAAATTAGATTTCCCATTTTCAAATGCAAGTGGATTGATGTCAATAATGGTGTGAAGATCAATAGGTTAGGATTTACCTTAGTAGATCTGAATAGTAGAAGTTTTGGAGATGAACCTTTCATTATGGCAGATCAGGCGCAACAAGTGTTCTATATCACTGATCAGGCAAATAAAATGTGGTTTGTAGCTCTCCAAGGAATAAGGGTCATTGATATTGACGAGAAAAGTCACTCAAATTATGATCTTCTTGAGACTCCTTTTTCCAGGGGTCTACCAGAACTGAGCGAAGAAGATGAAGAAGATAATACGCACGGCACAAGAAATGATCATCACGAGGGAATATGGGAGGATATCTCTTTATGATACTACTTTGAACTTAACTAACTAAAGTAATTATGATTATGATTTATATCCGAAGAATATGTTTAGTTATTTTATCGATATAGTTTTCACATGTCATAGCTTAGGATTTATCTTTCTTTGTTGTCGTTACAGGCAAACGATGAATCCCCAGTGTCTTAGTGTAGAGGATCAGCCACCTCCTACACCTCTGAGTTAGCCACCTAGTACTCAGGAGAGTCAGCCACCTAGTGCTCAGCAGAGTCAGCCAGCTAGTGTTAACCAAGGTGAGCCTAGAGCTCGGAGCCAGGGTCATAGTGAGCGCAGTAGCCAGTCTGTACAGAGGGGTAGACGTGGCACACGGTTGACAGATGTTTCCCTTAGTCGAAGTGCAGGCCAAAAGATACCGATTGAGTTTGATAGATATTGGAAACCAATCGGGCCTAATGCACAACTATATAGGAGTTTTGTCGGTCTCCTTGCACGCAACAAGCCGAGCATCTTGATAGAGGAGTGGAGAAATGTCGATGCAAAGGTGAAGCAACATATTTGGGACACTATCCAGGTATACAATTCTCTTCTGTATGTAATTAATTATTATCAAATGTCACAAATTTGTCACTTACTCCTTTAATACATGCATTTCAGCTCACCTACGACGTTCCTCAGAGTGAGATCTTGTACAACAAGACAATGACGTATTGTTATGAGCGTTGGAGCAAGTTTAAGACAAATCTTACCAACAATTACATTCATATTGAGGTGAAAGATGGTCAGCCTCGTCTTAATCCGTGCGACCAGCATACATTTCTTGATCAAGTGACTTGGCAAGCATTTGTTAGGCTTCGGACTACTCCAGAATCTTTGGTTAATAGACTTATTTTTTGTTTTATTTACTTAGCAATTATCTTAATTGATTATAACACTTTCCTTTTGTATCATTTCTTATTCGCAGGCAAAAAGGTAAAAAGCACAAGAGAGTGGTAGAAAGAATGATTGCCCTCATACAATGTCTCGTGGGGGTTATGCAAAGGCTGAAAGAGACTTGTTAGCGGCCAAACGGAAGAGATTGGAGAAGCATCTCAATCCAATCCTTCTGTTCTTCTTTCTCCGCCATCTCCGATTCGTCTAGAAGAAAAATGGCAATTTGCCCACCAAAAGAGGAGTGGGTCTTATACGAGTGAACAATCTCATATAGTTGGTGAAAAAATTGTAAGTATATATCGTTACTGTTATTAATTACATAAGAAACGTACATCATTACTTATGTTTGTTATTTTGTATTATCTTACAGGAGGAACTTAGAAAAAAACAAGTTGATGGCTCTTTTAAGTCGGAGGGCAGGAATGATATTCTAACAGTTGCTACTGGCAAACATGAGCATCCAGGTCGTGTCAGGGGAGTTGGAGAAGGGGTAGGGATACGGGATTACTTTGGAGCCCCCGTACGCCATTCCTCAAACATCGTGACTCGGGAGGAATTGGAGACTATGTTGGCCATTGCAAGAGCAGAAGCATTTGATGCACTATTAGAGACCCGGTTGAGCAAGATGAAAGAGGAAATGATAGTGTTTATTAGCTCAAGACAAGATACCAGTGCTCCCCAGCAACAATCGATTGATCCAAATAAGCAGAGCACTAAAGGTAGTTGTTGCAACATTAGGCAGTAATCAGAGGGTCCTAACCCAAAAATTACTGAGCTTTGTGATCTTTTTGTCGAGGATCCTCTGAGACGGTTAGTTGCACGGGGTAGTGTGCATAACCTGGGATCAACTGTCCACCACCGACAAATGGAAAGTGATCAAGTCTGAGTGTCAGTTGATGAGGTGATTATTGCAGATGCACCTGTCCCTATCCCTTCTAATGAATTCAAGATCGTTAGCGATGTCCTGGGTACGTTCATCTTGTGGCCAACGAACCTTGTTTCTATTCGAGCCGAGAAAAGTCCGATCAAAGCCTCACCAAGTCCAGCTCCCTTCACTCAGCAAGAAGTTTCACAGCCTCCATTGAATATCATGCAACAAGTGATTCTGATGGCATATGATACATCCTTCAAAATAAGAGAATGGCCTACGGATTTAGTTGTTGGACAGTCAGGGGTGACATGCTATCTTGAGAGGGATGATTTGATGTCCCTGGTAGCTCCTAGACAAAATCTTACGATTGGGATTGTCCAACTGTTCTTAATGTAAGTAGCTTCTGCAATTCAAAGTAAATATTTTAAAATTTTCACCATTTACCTTTTATTTATGTGCTTACATTATTGTAGGTACATGCATCGTAGGTTGGTATCCTATGGACAAAGCGAAAATTTTGGATTCTTATGCCCCCATCACATCTAAGAGAAAGGGACCACTGCTGCTAGTAGACATAGATACTTATCAGAGAGGCTTAGTGAAACTGGAACTGAGTGTTTCTTGGCTCCATATGTGCATGGGTAAGAAACAAACTGATATTTTATAATTTATATAATGTTTTATGTTTGCTTAATATTCTTCTTTTTTTTCAGTGATCATTGGCAGTTGCTTCTTCTATACAAGAGTAGTTACACTGTCATCCTCTTATGTTCCCTCCACTTCAAACCAGGGAATGATTTGAAAAAGACCATGAATTCGTTAGTTTTCTTGCATTATTACCTTTTGTATGCGAGTTTATGGAATTTGTGTAAAATCGATAACCTTTGTCATTGTGATGATCATAGGGCTATGCGGACATTCCTACACAATGCTTGTGGTAAGCATGTTCGTGACTTAAAGGACCCTACATGGATCATGCCAAAGGTTAGTACATATGGATTTGTTTAAAGAATGTAATAAGCCATGCCTTTATATTTGTTTTAATGATATCATGTTTTTTCTCAGAGCCGTAGGCAACCACAGGGGTCCAACTTATGTGGTTTTTTTGTTTTGAGACATATTTACAATATTATCACTCTAGGCACGACTGATTTTACTCAAGAGTTAAATTTATATTTCAGAACTTTTGTATTACTTTATTGTTTTTAAGTTACTAAGTCAATGCTTCGTCTGGTTTTGGTCTTACAGATATTTGATCTTGCTGATCCCTTTCCTGAAGAAGATATTGATTTCATTCGCATATGTTGTGTTGAATTCATCTATGAGCCATTAAAAAAATAGTGATTTTTTGAATCCAATGTTACATTGTACATTATTGTTCTCATATGTATTGCTAACAAGGTTTATGTATCTGTGTAGGACAATTTCTGTGATATGGGTGATACAGGAGGCATGGTATTTGAGGGACTGACCTTTGTAATTTTTCTTCCCTTTGTATTCAGTAAAGTTGAGGAATTTCTGCTGTTACTTGCTCAATACTTGAATTTTATTGCTGCCTTTGTCATTTCAAAGTTTTGCATCCATTTTTGATCAAATTCTTCTGTTTGGACATTCCTTCATGTTTTTAGTTTTAGACAACTTCATGTTGCACATTAAAATTGCAAGAAATGGAGTGAATTTTGAGTTCCTAGAATCTGATTTTAACTTGTTGCTTAAATTGTGACATTTGATCTTGAACCTTGTTCTACACTAATTACCATTTATTGGAAGTTTATTTAAAGTCACCTGGCTTACACCTTTATTTGTGCTTGTTGTTGATCTTGCTGCTGGCATTGCTTTTGTGAAATCTGTTATGTTGCTTTTGTGCAATCTGTTACTTACTTCATACTTAGGGAGTTGTATATAGTGCTCCGTGGATGATTGAAGCCTGTCGTGATTCCATTTGATAAGTGAATTGTTATTTTTTTTTATTTTCCTGTTTGTTGAGTAACTCTATTCTAGGTAAATGATCATTATATAAACTCCTTATCGATGAATCAATTTGCAGGTAAATAAAATAAATTGCTTTTAACAAATAAGCATATTGGTTGTAGATGACAACAAAGCAAAGAAAACAGAGCATGAGTTATTTACTCCTTCAAAAGGAGTTTTGGATGAGAGTTGTGTTAGATATTATTAAACTTATTCTGATTCAATATTGGTGGGGATTTTGCATTATTAGTTTGCATAAATTTATGATATGTGAATTAAAAGTTCTTTTCTTTGAACTATGTCTCAAGATTGAAGGAATGAGTTGGCATTTAATATTTAACTCGGAAGTAATGAGAATGATCATATGAATTTTGCACTAAAGACCGTGTTTGGGTAAGTTTGAGGTGATATGAACCCAAGTACCCAACAATATCTCTCTCTAACATCACTAAGATGGGCACATATATAGATAGACAAATACATGCACTCCATTTCATCCGTTGCATTTTGCATTGTTCTCTGTTGCTTCAAGATTCATTACTGCTGTCATTTGGTCCTCCTTACTGTCTAATTGTAAATGAATCATCAATGTATGACTATACTGGCTTGTATGAACATTTGTTGCTGCTATAGACTGCTGCTTTTGAATTTTGAATTTTGAAATTGAAATCAGTGATTGTTCTGTACTGCTATTAAAATTGGAGCATTCACTACGTGTATATATAAAAGGGACATTTTTTAAAAAAAATTGAAGCTTTAAGACCGGTTGTAGGGTCTTAAAAAAATTGAAGGTTTAAAAAAAGTACTTTAAGACTGGTTGTGGGCACAACCGGTCTTAAAGGCCAGACATTTAAGACCGGTTGTTCCCACAACCGGTCTTAAATGTCTGACCTTTAAGACCTCTTACGGGCAGAATAGGTCTTAAAGGTCAGACCTTTAAGACCGGTTTTAAGAACAACCGGTCTTAAAAGTGTGACTTTTAAGACCGGTTATAACAACCAGTCTAAAAAATAACAGACTTTTTAGACCTGCTGTATCAAGACCTAATACAAAACCGATCAAAAAAGTCATTTTTAACCAGTCTAAAAAATCATTTTTCTACTAGTGAGTTGTCATTGGAGCTTCGACCGTCAACGTTGGAGCTCCAGTAGCTAGCCCACAGGTAAGGCTTTGATAGCTAACGGAGCTCCGCCTGGCGAGGGACCTTGCCTTTTTTCAAAAAGGTGAGGGGGATGTTTGAAAATTAATGGTGTTAGCATATATTTATCCTTAATTAGTTATAGGACTGACACACAAATATATAAGTTCTCCCAAAAGACTGGCAACCAAAAAAAAATTCTCACAAAATAAAAAAAGAAAAGAAAAATATTTTTGAAAAATAAAATTTAATATTCTCCAAATAAAAAAATATTATGGTCATACTTTTCTTCTTAAATTTATACTATATAGTTTGATTGATTTTGATTTTATTAAAATTTATGTGTAATAATTAATTAAGGGTTAAGGAGCAAATTTACCAACAAATTTTTAAGGAAGAACCGCCTGGCACAATTATGTTTTAAAATGGGAAAAAAATACATATAAAGAATTAAAAGTGAAGCATCTAACACAAAACTGTTAAATTTGACCTTCTCTTATAATTTAATGCTGTTAGGTCAAATTTAACGGTTTTGTAAGAATTATTGGGCGTCCCTGGAGTGCGGCCGTTAATCTTTTATATCCACGCTAATCGGATCACAGTTACGGAAGCGATTATGATGCACAACAAATACACCACCACAAGAAGAAGAAGAGAGTAATATAGTAGAGAGAATAAGGAGTCAGTTTGACAGTGTTTCTGTATGTTGTTTCAAGTTAATCACAACTGAATCATTGACGCCTATTTATAGTGTTTTACACACCCTTTCCTCTCTACTAACATATCCTTCCATCGGAGAGACAAAATACCCTTTTGATTGAGAGACATATTGTTTCGATGAAACAATACCACTTGTAGAGTCATATTATATCGGTTAAACAATATGACTCATTATGGTTTAGAAAATATTACATATATCAACCCAAGTATTTATATTATTTATACTTTGACCCCAATCCTATTAGGCTTGGGTCTAATCCACCAAGGGTGGACTAGGCTATTTTCCAACATCTCCCACTCACACTTGGTGGATTAGATATGTCTCTTTTTCTTCCTTTTTTTATACTAGGGATCTTTAGTATAGGCTATGGCTGCAGTGTTATTACAATGCATTAATACTGGATTGGTACTCTTATTGCCAAATCCAAGATGTTCAATGAACCTCTTCAACCATAAAGCCTCTTGTGCAGTTGCAGTGCATGCTACGAACTCAGCTTCCATAGAATGTAAAGCAATACATGTCTGCTTCTTACTACTCCAACATATGGCACCATTATTCAGTAAGAAAGTATAACTTGAAGTCGATCTTCGCTCTTCCTCATATCCACCTTAATTAGTATCAAAGTATCCAACCAGGCGTAGATCACTTCCTTCGTAGCATAGTGCATAGTCAGATGTTCCTTTTAAGTATCTCTTGATCCTTTTTACTGCTTTCCAGTGACACTCACCTAGGTTGGACTGGAACCTACTTACCAATCCTACCATAAAGCAGATATCTGGCCTCGTACACATTATTGCATACATTAAACTACCAACAGCAGTAGCATAAAGAACTTTCCTCATTTTCTTTTGATCTGACTTAGTTTTGGGACACATATCATGGCTTAAGGTTACACTAGAAGCCACTGGGGTATCCAAGGAATTGTATTTGCTCATATTAAATCATTCAAGAATCTTTTTAATGTAATTTTCTTGTGAAAGATATAGGATTCTTTTTGAACGATCTCTTTGGATCTTAACTCCAAGTATATACTCTACTTCACCCATGTCTTTCATTTCAAAATTTGATGAAAGCCATTCTTTAATAGCTATAACTGAATTCAGATTATTTCTATCCAATAGTTTATCATCTACGTATAAGGATAATATAGCAAAATTACCCTCAAACCGTTTGATGTAGACACAGTGGTCCTCTTAAATCATTTGAAAATCATAAGAGGTTATTGCTTTATGAAACCTCAAATACCACTATCTGGATGATTGCTTCAGTCCAAAAATAGACCTTTTAAGTTTACAAACTTTGTTTTCTTTTCCTTGTTCAATGAAACCTAATGGTTGTTCCATATAGATTTCCTCATCCAGATCACCATTTAGAAATGCAGTTTAACATCCATTTGATGTAATTCCAAGTCTAAACTATTTACTATTGCTAGAATAATTCTTATAGAATTAAATCGTACCACAGGTGAAAAGGTATCTTCATAATCTATACCTTCCCATTGTGTATACCCCTTTGCAACTAATCGTGCCTTATACTTATCAATTGACCCATCCACTTTTCTTTTAATTTGGAGAACCCACTTGTTCCCAATGGATTTTCTTCCTTTCGGTAGGTCAACCTATTCCCAAACTTTATTCTTTCTTATTGAGTTCATTTCTTCTTCCATAGCCTTTTTCCATTCATCTTTAGTAGGACTTGATAAGGTTTCTAGTACCGAACGTGGTTCATCATCCCATCAGGAGTAACAATAAGTGCTTCACTTTATATTTGGAAGTGTCTTGTAGGTATACGTTCCCCGTTACTCTTTCTTGTAGGAGCTTCTTGTCTTTGTCTTTTCTTTTGTCTAGGTCTTCGTGTTGACCTTTCTAAGCTCCCACTTAAATCGACATTTTGGGATGATTCAGGCATACCAACATGTTCTATACTTATTTGTTCCTATGTCTCATAAAGAAATATAGTGCGGTCAATGTCTCCCCTATTAGGGAATTCATTTTCTAGAAATGTAGCATTTCTAGATTCAATTTCAGTTACAATTCCATCTTTATTTTCACCTATGAAGACATATCCTTTGGATTGTTCAGAGTACCTTATAAAGATACATTTCTTTCCTCTAGGACCTAACTTTCCATACTTATGAGAATTATCATGAAAGTATGCAGTTAACCCCCATGGTCTAAGGATACTAAAATTCAGCTTGCGTTTTGTCCATCCATAACTCATAAGGTGTTGAAGTAACTGATTTTGAGGGCACACGATTAAGTATGAAGGTAGCAGTCATTAAAGAATCACCCCAATATGAAATTGGTAGATTTTCCTGTGCCATCATTGACCTAACCATGTCTAGAAGCGTTCTATTTCTTCTTTCAGCAACTCCGTTCTATTATGGAGTGCCAGAGATAGTTAGATGCTTAATTATCCCTTTTTCTTCATAGAGCTCTTTAAATTGATCAGACAAATATTCACGTCCTCGATCAGTATGTAACACTTTAACTTTATTGTCTATATGATTTTCTACTTCATTTACAGATCATCTAAAGCATTCAAGAGTCTCAAACTTATGTGTGATCAAATAGACATGACCGTATCGTGAATAATCATCAATAAAAGTGATAAAATACCAAGCTCCATGCCTTGCCCTCACACTCATAAGACCGCAAATATCAGAATGAATTAATTGCAATGGTTGTTCTGATCTGGTTCTCTTACCAAAAGGTTTTCTAGTTGCCTTTCCTGCTAGACAACTTTCACACAAGGACATTTCTATATTGGATATGGATCCTAGTGAACCTTCTTTTGCTAGTTTAATCATTTTATTTTGGTTAATATGCCCTAGTCTAGCATGCTAAATATATCAATAGTTGAATCAAAGGAAGCAACAAAGTAATTATGTATATTATAATCATCAATAATATCCATTACAAAGAACTTCTTTGAAAGACAAGCTAAACCATAAAATACAAAATTGTAAAATATGTATGCAACTTTATCATGAAAGTTTACATTAAACCCATGATTTGCAAGACATTTTATAGAAAATAAATTTCGTCAGATGTCAGGAGCATGAAGCACATCATGAAGGATCAAAGCCTTTATACTACGTAAAGTTAATTTGCAAGTTCCAATGCCTTTAACTTCAATTTTTGCATTGTTGCCTACATAAAGCCACTTACATCTATCAGGAAACCGATGGTATTCTACATAGGATCCTCGATCCCTTGTCACGTGGTCTGTTGAACTTGAGTCCAAAATCCAAGAAGAATAGATATTTTCTGTTAGAAAAACATTGCTAGAAATATAGGAAACATGTGAATTCACATAATTTACTAGTACCTTTTCACTCTCGTTTCGCTCGGTGCAATCCCATGCGAAATGACCCATCTTTTGGCAGGCGAAACATTTGACCTTCTTTAAGTCATTTTTCTTCTTCTTCCCACCCTTTTTTCCTTTCTTCTTGAATTCCTTTTTGCCTTTATAAATTTAGTCTTGTCCTTCTTTCCATTCTTTTGGAATTTATTTCCTTCTTGAAATCAGGCTTTGCATTAGAAGGACTTGTACCCTCTGTGTAGTAGGCATGGCCAGAGGACTTGTATGCCTCCAAGCGCTCGTCCTCTAGTTCCAAGTGTTTAGCGACATCATTAAAATTTTTTATGCTTTCATTATGGGTTAGATTAACCTTCATGTGCTCCCAACTAGATGACAATGAATTTATCACTGCCTGAACTTGTTGTTTATCAGACACAGTATGCCCAGATTTCTTCAATTCTCTAATCATATTTGCCATCTCTCTTAGATGTTGTTTCATGGAAGTATTTAACCTAAGCTTATACGTATCAAACTTAATAGTTAATAGTCTAAGCTTAGAGGTGGATGTACCACCAAACCTGTCTTTCAACGCTACCCATATGGCTTGCGCTGTTTCATTTTTCTCATGTTCACACATAAGGTCATCTGCTATTGTACTCAACAATGTAATTCTTGCAATGCTATTTTTCTTTTTCCTAGCTTCATAGACCTCTTGGTCCCTCCTATGTTGGGCCGTATTCCCAGCAGTAGGTTGTGCTACAACTATTGTTAGAGGTACCATTGCCTCTTGTTCCTCCAAAATATATTGTACTTTTCGGTGCCAGATATCCCAATTGTTATCATTTAATTTGTCCCCTTTATTTAACTAAGTGATGATGTTCTTAGTTGCCATTTTCAATTTTGTGAAAAATCTATTCCACATTCAATATGTCTCTCTAAGGAAATCAAACTATTGAGCATATCATCGACAATATATATATATAGCACAACACAGTATACAATGTCATGTACTTATATTATTCTTAACCAGAAAAATAGTTACACTACTAAATTCATGATCAGGAGTATACGCTTGTATCTCCCATCACGTAAATATTAGCAACATCACTAAACTTCTGTCAAGAACTATATATAGGTACTTTTACAACTCTAACTTTTAGGACTAACAACTACTAAAAGCTCCTACTTGTCAAAAACATATAATAATATAATAAATAATCAACTAAATCATGCTTCATTATAATATAAATAAGACAATATTTACTCTATAATATATGAAAACATGTTTATAACACATTTAAATATAACAAAAAATATTGGAACCAACATATGAATATTAGAAGTTTCAAAAATGGTTTAAAACATTAATAAATGCACTTAGAATATCATAAATATATATCGATTGGTGTCAAAAATATTGATATAGCACATCATATTAAAGATAATGAATTTAGGGATTTTTAGAACTAAACCGGATCTCATTCCAACCAGGAACACGCCCCCACGCGCCTAGGGAAGATAGAAAACTAGAAAATAAAGAGAAGAAAAGACACTTGCTCACAGTGGCAAGTGTACACCACGCGCCAACTTCTAGCGGTATTCCGGCGACACGCGCTGGATCATTAGCCTCAATGCACTGAGCACTGTCGGAATGTGTTCACCACATGTCATGACGCCACGTGTCAAAATATTTTTTTTTTGTTTCGGGCTTCAGAATTTTTTTCGTTTGGGCCTTACATATTGGGCTTGAAATAAAACAAGCAAAAATTCTTTTTTTTTTCTTATTTCTGGCCTAGACACCTTTCAAACAAATCTTTTTAAGAAAAAAAAACACAGAATGACGTCGTTTTGGAGGTTGGAGGTTGTCTGCAACCTCCAGCTGGGTTGACCCGGACTTGGTTACAGGTGTGGGTCAGGTTCGTCGACCCGGAACCTTCTTTCCTCCATATCTCCTTCGTCTGACGTCCCTTTTTAGCATTATTAGTGTCATTTTCACACATTTTTTTGAGATCTACGCAATAGGACTAATTTTAAATCCTAATCCTTTGATTTTAAAATGACCCAATGCTAAAAACAAATTTTCAGTTTTGGTTTTTGTGCTTTCTCTTTCTAAGTCCTTCAGTTTTGGGGTTATAGGCTTCTATTATACTCATTTTATGTCTAGAATCAAATTCCAATAATAAGACATAGTAAATAATGACAGAATTTAAGATATGCTTAATACTCATAGATTGAGATTCAACCGAAAATGAAGAACTTCAATATTCTCTAACAATGTATAAGGATGTGTATATTATATCCAGAGAGAAAATTTTTGATCCCTCACAAATCACAGAGAACAGAATATATATATATATATATATATATATATATATTCACACAACAAGTATCCATATTATTTAATAGAAACTGTAGAAACATGCGAATACGTTAATATATATAAGTATAATATAGTATTTTGTAGTCGAACACGTTAACGCCTTTATTCATGGACATACATTCTTACACAGCGGAAGCAATTTATATATATATATATATATATTAACATGTTAATCTCAAAAAGAAATAACAATAAGTCCCAACAGATTATATCTTATAGATCTTTGAAAATAATAATATGCACATCATATTATCATAATCTCATACAGGCTAAACTATCTCTGATACCATGTAAGAATTATTGGGTGTACCTGGAGTGCGGCCATTAATCTTTTGTACCCACGCTAATCGGATCACAGTTACGGAAGCGATTTTGACCCACAGTAAATGCACCACCACATGAAGAAGAAGAGAGTAATATAATAGAGGGAATAAGGAGTCAATTTGATAGAGTTTTTGTATGTTGTTTCAAGTTAATCACAAATGAATCCTTGACGCCTATTTATAGTGTTCTACGCACCCTTTCCTCTCTACTAACGTATCCTTTATCAAGTCATAGAGTGACTATTGATAAACTTATCTATATTACTTAAATCATCTCCTATTGACAAGTGTATGTGACTATATTGACAAATCATAGAGTAGCCATTGACAAGCATATTTATGTAAGCTAAAACAGCTTCCATTGATAAATGTATGTGACTATATTGACAAGTCATAGAGTGGCCATTAACAGGTCCATCTATGTCAATAAGATAAGTTCACATTTGGAATCTTTATATCACTTATGTCTTTTTTTATAGAGGAATCTACACTGAGACCTTTTTTGTATTTTTATGATCCGTATGACTTGAGTGAGATTTTCCATTTTATTTATGATGCGTCAACAACCTGATATTATTTTCCTAGTGCATCCAACTCCCCCCAAATGTTATTTTTCAGTTACATATAACACCTTAATCTTATTTATAGTTTAAGGTGTACCATAAATAAGATTAGGATGTTGGACTTGAATGTTACCTTACTTTTTTTGTAAAAAAAAAAACAGAGAGTCTAATTTAAAGTATATTATAATTTTAAAATAAATTTGTAAAAAAATTAACGAAATGGACCATAACGAAATTTTTTCGGGTGGAGATTGTTCATGAGATATAACTATTGTACTGTTGGTACTCTAGTTTTGTAATGATATTAAGGTTTTACTCCAAAAAAAAAAAAAAAGTATTGTATCTATCATCCAATTTGTTGAAGCTGAACGATTCTGCTTTCTTGTCTATTCCCTAACCATTCCTTTCTAGTGAACGACTATTTTTATTTTTTTAAATAAAATAGTATTTCCTCATCTCAAAACTGAATTTTTTGCTGCATTTTTTGCGTACTTGTAAGACTTTTTTTTAATAAAAAAATGAAAAATATCCATTATTCAGTCTTCTATTTCTTTGCACCATTTGATCATCGCCATTTTCAACATTTTTGCTGTACACTATCACAACTCATTTTCGAAACTCATTGCTTGTATAGAATTATTTATTGTAAGTAAAATTTATGAGGCAATAATAATTATTTATTCTTATGTTTCAAAACAAAATTTAATGTACATGATATGTGTAATCAGTACTATATAGCGATTAAGGATGAAAGGGGAATCCGGCTAAGAATGTGTTTCAAGTGGATGGTGCTGTATATGTAGAGATTATGGGAAGAAAAGGTTTTGTAAATTCATGAGAAGAGTGTTAGAATAAATACAGAAATAATTCTTAAATATAAAATATATAAACTCTAAAATAAAGAGTAATAGTAGAAGACTTTATCAGTGGTACATCTAATCATAGTAACTCTGCATGCTATATCTCACAACTTGAGAACTGAAAAGGGGAGAAAGAGATTAGAAATAAATAACTTAGAATTCTTCTAACGAGAAAATGAGGCACAGTGATGATCTGGGAATAGCTGTCACCTGTCAAGGAACCCCTAATGAGCAAGTAAGTGGGTTTCTCATGTTATTACTCTAAAACGTGGCCTACGCTATTTATAGCCTCCCATCAAGATTTGTAACAGCTTACCAGCCAGGCAGATAACCCTACACTAAATCTCTATTCAAATTACATTGCGGGACATATCGAGAGATATTTTGTCCAAAATATATTAAACTGATAATAAAAATAATCCTCTAATATTCAGAATAACCTCATAATATCTAGAATATTCATTTGATCAAAATAATCAACTAGTATATCCTTTATAAGATCAAAGAGATTAATTTAATGAGATTATTACATCTCATAACATTATCCCACTTCTTATGCCCATATCATTAAGTACTAAAACTTTCCTAATGCCAATTTTATCCTAATGGAAGGAGTAATATTTATCTCCTTATAGGCTCAATGATTATCTCTAATAAATTCTATTAAACTAAACAATTAAATTGATAACAATCAGATGATATAAAATCAAAATAAAAAAATTAATCATGCTTACAAAACAACTATAAGAGGCAAAGAACAAACAATCACAAAAAAGGTGTATGTTTACCAATGTAGATCATACAATTATAAATTCGTATCACTACAGTCTACCTGTGGGTAAAAACATTAGTATAACATGAATTTATTTCGAATTGATGAACTTAGAATGCAATTATATTTTCTAATAAATGCGGGCTACCTAGAAAATATAATGTTATTCGATTCCACCTTAATTAAATATCCAATTATAATGATCTATCTATGGGCAAAGATTAATTATAACCATACATTTAATTACAATTAATGTTTTTAATTATTTGCGTGATGTATTTTGTTTGTTAGAACAAAATAGCATATGTACCCTGTGGCTACTTCTCGATTGTACATATTCATCACAGACATCACACCATTGTGTATACTAATTGTACATATGATCATAATTTGATATGGTAAAACCTTAAGTGATTAAATATGCATACAACATGTGCCTAAAGATATTGTAGCTATTCCTTAAACAAAATATGTACGCTAATCACTAATATCAAATATGTACAATTTAAATGCCACACACACACACACAATGTCAACGGGAATCTTAATTTAATTAATTTAATCAACTAAATCATTAATGTGAATAAAATGATATTCACTCACCTTCAAAAGATTGATATTCTAAAATTCATATGTGATTAATTATGTATGTCGTAAGAGGGTGATGTAGCTACCACTCTCACATACAAGTTAATCGTAAATATCAATCATGTGTACTTAAATTCTGTATATGCCAGCTTCATGAAGGACTTAACCAATTAATTTAATCAACATAAGTGACTAAAAATGTCAACACCCGTTTCCATTTAGATATTCGAAGAGTAACAAAGACGAAATTCAATGGGCATATAGAAAAGTACAATTATACTGATAAAAATATTCGTTTACAATACCGATATCGTTCGTAGACGAAATACAGAAAAAAACAGTGGAAACTTAATATTTACAATTTTCGTCAGAATATCCAAAACGTAGACTAAATATAACCCCTATCTTGTCCTCACCTCGTGACACGTGCCACTCGCTTTCCGGTGTCTACATCCTTGCCCTTTTGTCCACTAGTACCCGCTGAGATATTTATTTTTGAAAAAGGGTGAGATTCCAAAGAATCCCCGTTGAGACATACGATCGACATATAAAATGTGAAAATTACATATGCAATGCACTATATTAGGAAAAAATGAAAGTTCGATTTGATTCATATATATTTACCTCAGCTGAGTCACCTACTACTGCTAGAATTTTCGATAATATACCTCAACTGAGTCATCGACCACAGCTAGGATTTTCTGATATACCGTTTTTGGGTAGCGAACCACAACTAGGTACTGTGCCTCTAGTACGCAATCATATCACGAAATACAGTAACAAATACATATAAATATTCACATAGTGTATGAAAGATGTTAGTCCCTACCTCGAAGTTCGTTAAATCCCTTCTTCAGTGTGCCTCAAAAAACATGACATTCCAGTGTCCAACTCGGTCCTAAAATATTAAATGTACCAGAAATATGTCATAACCTATCCAAGTATCATTTTAGACTCATCTATAGTGTTTCTTGTGGTTATATTAGTCAATGGTGAAATTTTACCAAAATGCCCCCGGAACTCCTGCCCGGCCCACCACACCCGGTTCGATGGCACGTTTTCCTAAAATTTTAACTAAGGCTATTCTGACGTATTTTCACCCAAGGAATCCATTTCTGGGCTCAAAATTACCAAATTCACTGTCAAATTATGAGAATACCCTTGACAGCCCCTATTTAGGGATTTCAGTGGCGTTTTCGTTATTATGCTTTTTTGGCCTCTACCGAAAAAGTGCCCAACTGCAACCCCATCTATTTTTGCCCACTGAGTTCAATGGATCCATTTATTTCATGAAAATCCAACTCATAATATCAGTTCTGGTTCTGGCCGAAAGTTGAAGGAAAAATAGAAAAATAGAGCTTTGTTTTTTAGCTTCCAAAACTTGTATTTTTCCACTTTTAATCCTTAGTTAACTCACTTAAACACTTCATAATCATGATTTAAAGGATTTTGGGCAGCATAACCCCTTAGAGTTATAGCTTTTCAAATTTCATAAATCAACCGAAAATCACATAAACCAACCAACCATTACCAACAACAACTTCATACTAACATAAAGTTGAGATTGGTATAATTACCTCTTGATTCTTGGTGTTTCTCACTCTAGGACATCCTCTCTCTCTTCCTCAACCTTGAAGAATAGCTTGCTAAACCATTATTCCCATAAAGAACAAGAGATTAGAGGATGAACTACACAAGATAAGAAGCTTAATCACTTGAAAAATAAGCTCTTACCTTAGCCCTTACTTCCTCTTGCTCTCTAAATCTCCAAAGAAAACTCACAAGCTCACTCTCCCTCTCTTCTCCTTGCCTTGGCCGAAATGTTCCTTGAAAGAGGAAGGCAAAATGTTTTATTAACTTAGTCATCATAGCCCTTGATTTAATCAATGGTTGTGATTGCTCCACCTTGCATGCACCATCCCTCCAACCATACCTCATACCATACCCTCTTACTTTATGCCATTCCTTCACATCATTTGGGTCCATTTGGATTGGGACTAGATTCCTTCTAGTTACACAAACCATCCACCCTTCTCTTTACTCTAACTAAACCCATTTCTTCTCTCTTATTTCATGGTTGGACGAATTTTAGGGAAGGAAGAGGAGAAAAATGTTTTTCATATATTCCATAATTCATATAATTGAATTATGTATAATTCCCCCTAATTTCACAATTCTTGAATTATTCCATCAAGAATAATCCAATTATACATTTTCCTTTATTTTCCTTAATTAATTGAAATTAACTTCAATTAATTAGAAAATAATTAATCTTGAGTTAAATTGGCAAAATTGTGATTTTTCGATCACCTTTGTAAATTAATTCAATTCTGGAATTAATTTGCCCATTTCCTTATGAACATGAATATTTCAAAATTCACAAGGTTCAAATTCATGAAGATTCACCATTTTATTGCATTACTCAAATAATTACAATGTATATTTGGTGAATAAAATTTGGGGTGTTACAAAATACAATCCTCGTACTTTGATTAAATTAATATTACTTATTGAATAGAGTTAATATTTTAAAACACATAAGTCATTATTTACACATGCAACTGAGGATGTTGTAGCTATTCCCCAAGAAGCATGTTAATCACAAATATCAATCTTGTGCATTTAAATTCCAAATATGCACAAATCTTTAATGAGAATTTAATTGATTAATTTAATCAATAAAATGTGATTAAATAATCATCTTAGACAAATTCTCCCACTATTTTATGCATTTAAAATAAATCCAGTATATGCACATCTTGAAGGAGGGATTAATTATAACCTTCCCACTGTTTTATGTACTCAAATATTGTTTAAAGAGTTAATTTTGGCACTTTTCAACTCAAATTAGATCTCACAGAATTTTGAATTGCTAAATAATTGTATAAAATCAACATTCCAAATAATTAGTGTAACCCTCTTCACGTCATAGGCCGAGATTAAGTTCATAAATACGTGATTATGTGGAATTAGAGACTGTAAGATGTTTTCGAACTTATTAAAATTCATTTTTCCCAAAGCATAGTTTTCAAAAACTTTTCTAAAACCTGATTACTCATGATCTCATATTCACATTTCAATTACACAAATGGCCTGTACAATACGATTTCATTCATAAATATTAGAGTACAATGTAAATTCCCAACACACTCAGGTTCCATTAATCAATAAAAGGGTTTATATGGAACAAGTGCCTATAATTAGTTTCCCATTCTAGGGGATTACACAATACTACACCATAATTCCAATATACATCCAATGGTTTCCCACAAACTATCCAAAATACATAAAACTATGATAACCAATATCTAAAATAAACTTCTAGCCTGGAGCTCTATCCACCCTTCATCACCTGCTTTTCTTTTGAACCTCCAACCCTGTCTAAAATTTGTTTAAGAGAGTAAGATTTCAAGGAATCCCCATAGTAACAAATCACTTATAGTATGCACAACCACAAAGCATGAAAGCAAATCATCACACAACACATAGCAACTACAATGACAGTTATAGCGGTAGGAGCAGGTATGACTTGCATCACCCTTATGTCTGCTCACGCTGTATTGCACCACATCATATATTCCACCACAGCTGGGTTTCATATAAAGCATTTCACAACATATCAATGCCACACTAGCATATTCTCAAAGCAAGAATCCATGATTTCACAACACAGCCTCGGTAATTACAATAGCATATACAACGGCAGGGGTAGATGTGGCACACATCACCACCTACGACTGCTCACGCTGTAATGCCCTATGGTAGATAACACATATATATGATCATAATGGCCTCATGCCCGCAATTTCGCAACATCAAGTTTTCACACGAAATATTTCACAATAACACAATGATAAGTCATGCATACCAAGCATCATATACAACATAAGATAAAAGTCACTACCTTGGTCCTTCCGTGCATGCTCTAGCACTGGTCTCTCCCGAGTAAGGCAAATATCGAATCCTATAATTCACAATTAGGGACGAGTATCATACTCTATTCCAATACTCAAATAGCTTCATATCACTTAGATTGGTTATCATTAATATCCTTTAGGAAGCTACAATTGCCTCTAACAAAAGCCCTAAAGGGTTGGAAGAACTATCCCAAAGATTCTCTTTTAGAAGTACAAGTGCTGATTTTTCACTGTTGCACTCAAGTGAAGAAGGCATCACTCGAGTAATGATGGACTTGCGCTCGAGGATGAAAGCTCACCGTGCGAGTGCTTGACAGCAAGCATAGACAAAAACAAGAAATGCCCACAGCACTCGAGCATAAAGGTCAACATTTAAGTGATAGCCAAATGCTCACTCGAGTCCTACAAAATGAGGTGCAGAAAGTGCTCACCTGAGAGCACAAGGAACTTTCAAAAGAGAACATCACTCGGGCATGGACCCTTGCACTCAAGTGATAGCTTAACACTCGCGAGTGTTAAGACATACTCTTGGAAATTGGCTGCGAGTGACAACCCGAGACGTGAGTTCATAGTGTTAAATACACCTGCACTCGAGTGATAACCCACAACACTCGCAAGTAAGGCAAACACCTTTGCTTTTTATCTGAAGTGCACAGAAAAACTGAAGGGAAAAAATGAATATGCAATGCTTCACTCGAGTGAAACCCTTGATCACTTGATTGATGCATATCAAAAGCCAAAAACGCCACAGAGTTAACAGCATTTTCCAAATTTTGCCCAAGTGTTTCCAGTGATCTCAAATTCTCAACCAAGGCTACTCCCACATAAATTTGCACAAGGAATCCAATGGAAACATCAAAACTACCAAATTCCTATTCCATTAACATGCTTTGTTTTAGGCCACATTCAACACAAAATCCCAACATTTCCAAACTTGACATTTCAACTTCAAACCCATTTCTATCTATTCCAAACATATACCAAAACACCATTCCCATGACATAAACATGCCATACACACAATAACCCTAATTTTCAAAAATAAGGCCAAAAATCCCAGAAATTCAAAACTTAATCATATGGCACAAAATATAGATAGAAAGGTTACTCTTACTCATTTCAACAACTTTCCCAAAAGAGCTTCTTGCTTCTCAAATCACTAGATTTCCTTGAGGGCCCAAATCAACACCAATGGCAAATCTATCACCATGAAAATGAAGCCCTTAACCCCAAGGAATAACTTTAATAAAGTGAGTTTTTGCATTTAAGGTCATTAGCTTACCTTAATTCTAGCTTTTCCTTTCTCTCTCCTAAGCTCCCATGGCTGCCAAACAAGAAAGAGAAATGAGAGGAAAGAGTGTGAGGAAGGAGATGAAATGATGATGCTTCTCCTTTCCCATGCTTGTTCAGCGAAAAGGAGGGAGGGAAGAGAGAGAGAGAAATGGTTTTTAGTCCCAATTTGACTTTTCTCCATACTCTCACTTCATACAAACTTGCCACATGTCCCCCTCTCATTGGCTCTCATAAAGTAATTAACTAACTAGTTACTCTAACCACTCCATTAGCCATTTAGTCACACATCTCATTTCCTCTTAGTTAGTAATTAATTTATTCATTAATCACTGACTAATTAACCGACAATTTTCCATTCTTCCAAGTTTTCCACTGATTTTGACACATAAATTAAATTGCCATATAACACATTTAAATTTTTTTAACTCATAAATTATTCTCAATAATTATCATTAGTCCTTAATCAAAATTTAGGGCATTACATTTAGGCAATTAAATAACTTATGAAAATAATTTCACAAATTTTCCAGTATGTGAAAATTACCAAAATTAATCCTTTTCATTAATTTAAACAATTTAATGTGACATAATCAAAATTATATATAAAACAGAAACTAATTTAATTAAACAGTTAAAAAACGCTTATTTAGCCCAAAATCATTTCTGGAATTCAAAAATTTATAGCCTAGAAAAATAAAAATGTAACAAAGCCTATAAAAGAAATTCTAGAAAAGAAATGATATAATAAAAGGCCCAAAATTGTTTAAAGTGTCATTCTAAAATATAACATGAAAAATCTCGACCCAGAAACGTGATAGAATGAATCCAAAATTAAATCACAAAGTTTCTCGACCAGATGCTCAATTAATGACAGAAATAATAATTTTGCAACCCCAAAAAAGAGTCTCGGCCCAAAAGGCAATTGTTCCTTAAAAATGAGATCCAAACTCCTATGAGATGTTTCAGCCTAGTTGGGTTTAATAATGAAAAGGAAGAAAAAAAAATTAGAGCCCAACATCTACTGGCCCAAAAGCAAGTAGTTTTGAAAAGTTATAAGAACAAAAAAGCAAAAGATAAAAACAAAAGGAAACGTTGAGATGAGAGATAAAGAGAGTGACAGTGAGAGTGGGTGTGCCCTAGCACAATGCGATCAACGAGAGGGAATCAAGGGACTTAGAGAGGGAAGAGACGCATGAGTTACAAGAATTATTGAATCAGAATGCTAAGACTCTGGACAAGGATGGATGCTTGGGGGCTACTGTTCCATCTGAGCAGCAATAGACAATCCTTGAGGAGATGGAGACTCAGAATGAGAGAATGAAGGAGAAGACTCTTTCACAGCAGACTCGTCAATATCATCAATGCGACTAAATTTCATATAAGTCCAAGCTATTAGATAGGGAAGAGAATGTTTTTTCACAAGAACTAGAGAAGCAAATGAGAGAATGGCATCAAGAGGAAAAAGACACTACTCCGAGTCTATCTAAGGAACAAAAGCAACTCCTAAATTCGCTACCAAAGCTAAGTATGCCAGACGAGAGGCTTAAGGAGCTATGCCGACCATAGAAGGATGCTTTGATCATCACTTTGCTTGAGAAATCTATTGACTTGAGAATATTGAAAGACAGAGTTTCTTGGATTTTAAAATCAAACAACTTTGACCTTATTGATCTTCCAAAAAATTATTTTGTGTTTAAATCAGAAAACAAAGATTTGGTTTTAAAGTTATTGTTTGATGGTTCATGGTTGGTTCAAAGGCACTATTTAGCGGTGCAGAGATGGAGTCCTAACTTCAATCCTCATTACAACCAGTTACGTAAGGTAGCAGTATGGGTATGGGTTCCTACTCTACCAATGCATGTCTACTCCAAAGAATGCTTGCTTGAAATCAGGAACATGATAGGAAGGGCTATAAAAGTGGACATGAATACTTTGGCTCAATGCAAGAACCAGAGTTTGGTGGTGGAAAGGGGGAAGTTTGCAAGAGTAAGTGTAGAAGTAGATTTAAACCAAGCACTGAAGTCTTAGTTTGTTATTAGATCAATGATTTACACTGTTAAATATGAAGGCCTTGAGTTCATTTGTTTCAAGTGTGGGAAATATGGCATTCTTTAGAGAAATGCCCACTTCACTTAACTTAGATAATGTATCACCAGAGGGAAGAACGCCGGAGGTAAACGCCGATCAAGGAAGAGAAAAACCAACAACTTGACATGCTCAGAAAACTCCTTTGGTCAACTTGCCAGGGGTCAGCTTAGAGGAGGATTTTGGCTCTTGGATGATAGCTAAAAAAATGTTTAGGCCCTTTACCAAGAAATTGAGACAGTAAAGAAGATGGGAAAAATATCTAAGGGGAAGAAGATGGTTGGGAAAGAAATGAAATTACTGTCTGGTTCCGCGCTTGACATGTTGAAGGAAGTGGACGATTTTGTCCTTTCAGTTGGTTTTGGTCATCATTTCACGGAAAAGGGGTCTATCAAAGAGTGGAGAAGAAAAGAGTTTTATTCTTCTTCAAAAAAGGTGGGTAAGAGAGCCGTTGAGGAGAGAGAACGCCTAATCCTTGAAAATGGTGATATGAGGCATGAGGTCCTAGATGGGGCTAGCTTAGGAGGATCAGTTAAAAGATTGAGGGAAGGGGAGGCGCCGAAGTGAATAGGCAAAAGGTCGAGGTTCATAAAAAGATAGATAAGGCAAATGATAACCTTATGGGCCAATCCAAGGAGACTAGCCCAATAGGTCAGTTTCATCACTTGACTATTGAAAGGAGCACAATTGGACTTAATAAGAATGAGCTATCATCGAGGCCCCATACTTTGACTTCTATTATATAAAAAAAAATCTGCAGCTAGGGCCCACAATGTAGTCTTTGGATCAATTAAATCAAATGATCCAACTAAGGTTTTTAACACACAGATGCAAAACGTGGAGAAAGGGAATATGCCTAGTAAATTGAAGGGCCCACATTTGATTAAAGTTGGGAACGATATTAGGAAGAAGGAAGGGAATTTTGACACAGGACCTACACGGAGCCAAAAAACATTGAGTACATGCAGCGACAATGTGATTCTTCAGGATGAAACTGTGAACCAAGAGAAAAATGATTTTTGGTGTGATTCTCAAGTCGTGGTCACTGAAGATGCCGAGATTGTCGGGGATGACGATGAGGCAACTCCACTTTCTTTGAAAGCAGAAATTAATTGATCCGCAATTTATTTTTGTTTTGATTTATTTATTATGAATATCATGTCTTGGAATTATCGTGGTGCTACGTTGAAGTTTTTTTCTGGTATAGTTCGAGATTTAACTCGGGGCAAGGATATCCAAATTCTTATTTTGCTAGAAACAAGGGTTAGTGATGTGAAAGCTGATAGAATTGTGAGGAAATTAGGGTTTGGTAATTGGATTAGATTGGAAGCTATAGGTTATGCAGGTGGCATTTAGCTCCTCTAGCATGAAGAGTGTGTCTCCATTAGTTATATTTCATCTTCAACCCATTTATTGCATGTTCAAGTTGAAGATGTGAATTCGCCTCAAAAGTTCTTCCTAACTTGTGTCTATGCGGAGCCTTATTGTAATCTTAGGAAGGACTTATGGACTGATTTGATTTCTATTAGTCATGCTTTTGATGATCATTGGCTTGTCTTGGAAGATTTTAATGCTTATTTGTCATGTGATGATAAAATTGGTGGTGCTGAACCAAATATTTGATCTATGTGCCAATTTGGAGAGTGTGTGCATAATTCTCTGTTAATTGAAGTAGAATGTTCAGGAGATAAATACACTTGGGAAAGGAATCTAATGAAGGAGAAACTAGACTAGGTTTTTGCCAATAACAAGTGGAACTCTTCATACCCATATGCCAAAGGATTTCATCTCAGTAAATATGGTTCGGACCATCGGCCATTGCTTGTGAAATGTACTCAAGACAAAAGTTCTCGATCCACTGATTCTCATTTCAAATGCCAAGCGGCGTGGTTACTTGAGGAAGATTTCAGTAGTATTGTACAACAAGGTTGGAGCCATTAGAGCTGGGAAGATAATATATCATCCTTCACTAATAAAGCTAAGGAGTGGAAAAGGACTAGAATAGGGAATATTCCAGCAAAAAAAAAGGTCTCTAATGAAAGAATTGAAGGGGTCGATAGGGTCAGAGCTCGGAGAGATAGCAAACATTTAATGCAAACTGAGAAGGAGCTGTGGAATGAATACAATAAGATACTTGCGCAAAAAGAACTCCTATGGTTTCAAAAGTCTAGATGCAATTGGCTTAAATGGGGAGACAAGAATAGCAAATTCTTTCATGCGTCCACCATTGTTAGGAGGCAAAAAAACCAAAAGTTGTATGATTGTCAGGTGGGGAGGCTAACTGATAAGAAATTGGCAGAAACTAAAAATATAGTTCGACAATTGGAGGAAGCTTGAGATAAAGAAGAAGCATATTGGTGGCAACGATCTCGGATTTCCAAGTTGAAATGTGGTGACAGGAACATGAAATTTTTTCATAACAGTGTAATCCAAAAAAGGCAAAGAAACAAAGTCTTGAGACTAAAGGATAGCAATGGAACATGGTTGGAGGAGAGAAGTGACATAGATATGACCTTTAGTCGATTCTTTCAAGACTTGTTTAAGTCAGTAGGCACCAAACCGATAGAGCAAGCATTGGCATATGTAAAAGAAGTGGTTACAGCAGAAGATACTAATCAGCTGATGCAACCTGTCTCAGACTTGGAAATTGAGAATGCAGTTTTCCAACTCGGCGCCAACATGGCCCCTGGTCCTGATGGGTACTCTGCCTTGTTTTACCAATCGTGCTAGAAAGAAGTAAGTAAAGAGGTTTGTGCAATAGTTCATGAATTCTTTGAAGGAAGAGTTGGACTGTCATTGATTAATGCCACCAACATAGTTTTGATCCAAAAAATAGATAAACCAGAAGGGGTGCATCACTTTAGACCGATTGGACTTTGCAATGTTTCCTATAAAATAATTGCTAAGATACTAACCTGTCGTATGAAGGAGTTAATGAGTAGGATTATATCTCCAAATCAAAGTGCATTCATTGCTGGATGATTCAAGATAATATCATCTTGACTCATAAAGCCTTTCATTACCTTAAGAATAAGAAATCTGGTGGCAAGTGGGAGTTGGCCTTAAAAATTGACATGAATAATGCTTATGATAGGGTGGAGTAGGATTTTATGGAGGCTGTGATGCTGAGGATGAGGTTCTGTAGGGGCTGGGTGAACTGGGTCATGGAGCGTGTTTCAACACAGCTTTCAATTTGCAAGTTGATGGTCAAAAAGTAGATGCTTTCAAACCTAAAAGAGGAGTGCACTAGGGAGATTCATTATCACCATATCTTTTTATTATGGGTGCTAAGGTACTTTCTCTAATGATCCAATTTCATGTTGATAGAAAAGAATTAAAGGGTATTAAAGTCGCTCGGAAGGCACCTGTTTTGTCTCACTATTTTTTTGCTGATGATGCCTTATTATTTTTAAGTGCTGATGAGGTGAATTGTTTGGTATTAAAAAAGATCCTTGAGGTTTATTGTAAGGCATCAGGACAATTGGTTAATTTTGATAAGTCAAGCATATATTTCTCTAATAATACTCCATCAAATATAAGGGAAAAGGTCACTGGAAAAAAAATACAAGGGAAAAGGTCTCAATATGCTTGGGGAACAAACATTCTAATCAAGCAGGGAAGTACCTGGGGCTACCAGTAGTTTGGGGGAGGTCAAAATCTACGACTCTTGCTTTTATTAGAGACAAAATTGGAATGAAACTCCAGGGTTGGAACCAAAAACTCATAACCTTTGCTGGAAGGGAAATTCTTATTAAAGCAGTGGCTAATTCCATTCCCACTTACACGATGACCTGCTTCTTGTTCCTAAAAAGTCCTGCATGGATATTGATAGGCTGATTTCTGGATTCTGGTTGGCACAGAAGGGGGAAGAGGGAGTGATGCATTGGAGAAGCAGGAGTAGGCTTACTATGAAGAAGTGTGAGGGAGGTTTGGGGTTTAGGGATCTTATGAGTTTCAATAAGGCGCTTCTTGCTAAAATGGCCTGGAGATTGATACAGTAGCCAAATGATCTGTGGTGCCGCATTCTGAAGGGCATATATTTTGCTTATGAAAGTTTTCTAAGGGCAAAAAAGGGTAGGCATGCATCTTGGGGTTGGTCAAGCTTGTTAGAAGGTAGAGATCTTCTACTTGAAGGAATAAGTTGGAAAGTAGGAGATGGGAATAGCATAAGTGTCTGGGAAGATAAGTGGATTCCTGACCTTAATGGGCATAAACTTCAGGCTAGGACTTTATCTGAAGAAGATAAAAAACTAAAAGTGGCTGATTTGATAAGAGGAAGGACCTGGGATCTTAGCAGCATTAGCAACAGAGTTCGTCAGCTGGAAAAGGAGATGATCATGAAAATTCCTATTTCTTCAGCTGATACAAAGAATCGAATCATTTGGTTAGGAAACAAGGATGGTATGTGCACAGTTAAATCTGGATATGTAGCAGCAAGGGGCCAAAAGAGCGTAAGGACAGTTAAAGATCCTGGTACTTCTTACAGGACTTCAAACACTCTTTGGAAGTGCATTTGGAAGGTGGTAGCTCCCCCAAAAGTTCAACATTTTCTTTGGAGAATTAATGCAGGTGCTGTGGCTACAAAAGATGCATTATTCAAAAGAGCCTGTGCTGAGGATCCTATATGTCCTATATGTCTATCTGAGAAGGAGACTGTTGAGCATCTTTTGTTCTTTTGTCTATGGACCAAGTCCCCTGGGGTTGAAGTTTAGTAGATGGGAAGTAAGATGTGAGGAGTGGTTTTAGTGAAATGCTGAATTGTAACAGCAAATTGTCTGAGTATGGAAAATCTTTAATTGTCACAATGTGCTGGTGGATTTGGAAGAAGAGATGTAATTGGATTTTTAGGGGGGGAAATCCAGATGTAAAGGAAGTGGTGAGCTTGGTTAATGTACAAGTTGAAGAATTTTGGAAATCTAAAGTGAAAGTGAAGCAAGACTATAAAAGGGTGCATGAAAAGAAAGATGAAAGGCTGTTGTATTGGGAAAAGCCCGCTGCAGATACCATCAAAATAAACATTGATGGTTCATTTGAATATCAGACGAAGAGAGCTGGGATTGGAATAGTGTGTAGGAATGATGGAGGTCTCTTTCTTGGTGGTTTTGGTAAGGAAGTAGTTGCAGAGACTCCATTCATGGTGGAGTGTCTGGCCTTAAAAGAAGCATTATTATGCAGAAGCAAGTTTCCGAGTACATTGGTGATAATTGAAACAGATTGTGAGGTTTTGTATCATACGGTTGAGGAAGACAGTAGTAGGTTGTGAATGGCAGTGCTGGGATTTAATGAAGGAAATTCTGGAAATGGTGGATTCTGCAAAGGATGTTTCCTTTTCTCTTGTCTCTAGACAAAGTGACAAAGCTGCTAATTTTTTGGCAGTTGATGCAGCAAAGAAGATGATCCAACCGGGTTGGTTAGCCTTTGTTCGATCTTCTTTAAGCAAAGTTGTATTAGCAGATTCCAACAGGTGCAGGATGGACTTTGATAAGGGGCACTCAGGATTTGAGAAAGATGGAGTTGGCTGATTGTCAATGACAGTGACAAAAGTTATAGATAGAAATAGTAGTATGTTGTTTTTGTTGGTGAGTTGGTGTGTTGGGATATATTGTTAGTATTTTTGAGTGTTTTTTTGGCTTTGGCTATTGGTGTTTGACTGTTTGTAATAGCTTTTTTGGTTATTAATAAAATTTCTATTTTGGCCAAAAAAAAAAACCAAAGTCAAGCTGATATCCTAAATTAATCTCAAAATCCCAGAATCCAAAACAAGCATATATTCATAACAAATCCAAGAAAAGCATGGGTCAAGATCCATCAAGATTATGTCGCAACGTTTCCAAAACGATTTCCAAAAAACATCCCAGATTAAGATTAAAAAACATGTTGCAGGAGTTTTAACAAGGCAAGATAACAATCTATGAAAAGAATATTACACAGATCAAGAACAGCTAGAGCATGCCAAAAAAAATACCAAAAGTATGCATCGGGTTTCTCATAAACAAAAAGTATCCCAGCTCTATAATATCCCAGCTTTCCAATAGTCAGATACCATGTTATTTTCTAAAATAAGAAAGAAATAATAACATGCATTTGGTATTGGTCCACGATGACGACGCGGAATGCATTTCAAACTCAAACTCTAATTTTCAAAAAAAAAAATTATTAATAATATGAAATAATGTCACTCCAGAATATTATAGAGCCAGTAAAACAGGTCCAATCCGCAGGCTCAACTCAGCCCACGGGTTTTGATGAAGTTAGAGTTGGGGTTTTTCTTACATGAAAAATTGTGGGCCCGCTCACCCAGTGGGTTGATACGGGCTGCGGGTTGGTCCACAATTTTCTTTAATATAACATGGTTGCCTGGGGTTTTGAGTTTGGACTTTGGTTTGTAAGTTTGTTGGGCCCGGAATATATATATATATATTGTTAACAATTTGAACTTGACTCATTCATTCCCACTCTCAGACGGACCTCAATTTGGCAATGCTAGTTTGTTTTTGTGACATCAACAATCATCTAATCTGACTCTCAAATCAATCTCATCATCTCTCAAATGGACCTCTGTTTGGCAACAGGAAATAAGGGCCTTCTATTCCTCAATGACTTATGGAAAACCTTAAAAAATTTCAAAATAAATAAATAAATTGTGCGGGCTGGCCCCGAACCCGCACATGCAGGTTAGCGTTGGTGATTTCCCAACCCGTGCAAGTACAAGCTGCATAGGCCAGCATCGCACAACCCACTAGCTGACCCGTATTACCGGCTCTACAAAATAATGACTCCGGTCCCCATAGAATTATTGTACTACCTCCGGTCCTAAATATAAGACTCAGTTAATTTTTTAAGGAGATTAAGGAAGCTAATTAAATTACTTTAAAATATTTATTTTTAACATTTTTTCTTCAAACTAATTTGTCTAACTTATAAACTGATATATAATTTAACTATACATAATATATGACATCATAAAGTAACTTATTTAACTTCTTTAACCTCTCAAAAAAATCAACTAGATTTTATATTTAGGAATGATGTAGTATATTTTTTAAATAAAGACAATTTATTCAAGAAAGTAAAATGATACAAAGTTACCAACACAATGGGCCACACTATTATTATTTATAAAATAAAGAAAAGGAAAAATTAATCCTTGAGTTCCTCTAATTTTACCATATTTTTACTTCATCAAAAAAAATTTACCTTAGTTTAATCATATTTTAGTAAAGTCTTATATTGAATTCATGTCCTTCTACTTCTTTCATCTTGCAAAGTCTTATTATGCCCTGGTCCTTTTATTGATGCATTTTGATCTTTTATAATAAAAGGCTAAAGTATAATTTTAGATATTTGAAAAATTAATCCTAACCTTACCTTATTTTAATCATATTTTTTTAAAGTTTTATATTGAATTTTGTGCTCTTCAACTTCTTTCATCCTGTGAAGTTTTATTATTTTGCTGGTCCTTTTATTAATACATTTTGATGTTTTATAAAAGGCTAAACTGTAATTTTAGTCATTTAAATTTGTGTGGGGTTCTATTTTGGCATCTTAAGTTTATAAAATGTTCTTATACTCCTATAATTTTATCATCGTATTGACGGAAAAATGCTGACTCGACAACTTAAATGATAACTGACAAATGATGCTTAAATTTTATCTTTAAATATAATTTTAATTTTTTTGACTAATTTTAATATATTTTATGTTTTTTAGATTTAATATTTTTATAAAAAAATATTTAAATATAACTATAATTAATTATTTAATATTCTTTAAATTGGGAAAAATAGTAGATAATTAGATTATGAGAGAAATTTAAAAGTTTTTTATATTTTAATCTAAAAATAAAAAACATACATGTTATGTAATTGGTTTTAAAATTATTATTAATTATATTTTAAAATTTAGTCAGAATGACATAAAAAGAACTTTGAAATTATAAAATGAGAGAATTGTCCAAAAATACCTTTGGAGCAAATTAATTGTTGATTGCTACCAAGAGTGCAAGCGATCTTCTGTGTGTGCAAGCGATCTTCTGTTTTGTGCAAACCATCTTTCGTGCGTGCAAAAATCTTCCATATAAATGTGCAAACAATCTTCTGTTGTGTGCAAAATATCTTTTGTTAGGTGCAACAGATCTTCTATGATAGCATTCAACAATTAATTTTTCAAAAAGGTATTTATCAGCAATTCTTCCTTATAAAATCTCAAATTATGTTTGTTACTGTCAACACCTGTTTCCATTTTGATATATACAGAGTAATATAGGCCAAGTTCCACAAGCAAATAAAAAAGTACAAATATACTGATAAAAGTATTTGTTTACATCTAGGCACTAGCAGAGCAAAATTTACTAATATTTACAAATATGTACAAAATATCCCAAAAATATTCCTAATATAGACTAAATATAACCACTTTCCTTGTCTCGGGAAATGTGCCCGTCACTTTCCCATATCTTTGTCCTTGTCTTTTGAGCCGCTGGCACCCGCTGTGGTATTTTGTTTAGAAAAATAGGTGAGATTACAAGGAATTCCAGTAGAAACATACTATCAATATATAAAATGCGAGAATTAAATTTGCAATGCATCGTATCAAAAAAAATTAAAAATTCACATCAATCCATGTGTGTACACAAGGTTCAGGGCCAAACACCAAGTTGAAACCCCTACGTGTACTTCAGCCGAGTCACCGACTACAGCTAGGCAATACCAGTGTACGGGCACCGAACCACAACCAGGTAATATGCCTCCCTCACGTGTTCAAATCACAAAATACAATAACACGCATCATACAAATAGTCACATAGTATATGAGAGATAGTAGTCCCTACCTGAACCCTTTTCTAGTCTTGAACAGTCTACTTTGTGAAATATTCCAACTATAGGTGTCCAACTCCGTTTTAAAATATCAAATGGACAAGAATTAGGTTATAATCTATCCATGTACCATTTTAGACACTTCTATAGTGTTTATAGTGGTTATATTAGCCTATGGTAAAAATTTACCAAAATACTCTAGGAACCCCAACCCGGCCCCACCGCACCTGGTCCGGCTATACTTTTCTGAAATTTTGACATGGGCTATTTTGATATATTTTCATCTAAGGAATCCATTTTAGGACTGAAAATTATCAAATTCAATTTAAAATTACAAAATTACCCTTGGCAGGCCCTCTTTAAAGGTTTTAGGGACGCTTTAGTAATTATGTTTTTTTAAGCTTTTCCGAAAAAGTGACCAACTATAACCCCATTTAATTTTCCCTCCTGAACCCAATAGAATCATCAAATTATTGAAAATCCAACTCTAAGGCCCTCTAATATCCTTGGTCAAAATTGAGCAATACTCTGGGAAAAATCGGGGTTTTGCGATTTCAGCTCCATAAACGCATTCCTTTCTAATCCTAACCACTTTATTGACTATTTCATTAGGTTACAACTACCATTTAGTACCAATTTGGGCAGTATAACAGCCTAACACACCCATTTTCCATTTTTAAAACCAATGTCAATCTGGTGAAATTTCATCGATTAAATTATCCACAACAGTCAGAATAGTCAATATACAAGAGTTTGGAAGTTACCTCAAACTCTCACTAGGTTTTCCTTAACTTGACTGAAAACCCTAGGTGTTCAACAACAGATTTTGAGCTTCCAAACCTTAAAGAACATAGAGGAGTATCTTAGGATTGGAATTATAAACGTTAGGAGCTAAATCGTTGGAGAAATCAACTTACTTTGTGAGATTTCTTCCTCTTTCTCTCTCTAAGAATCTCAACGTTCTCTCTCTAGTTCAGGGCTTTTTTGACACTTAAATGCTAAAGGAAGAAGTTGATGGTGATATATTCTAATATAACATATATTATTTTAATGATTTATGGAATTTCCAAAAATTCCAAAACTTTACTTGTGTACATAAATCCTTATGTAAATGTAACAATGCTCATTAAGCCCAACCGATATTTTTTTTTTCTTTTTGCTACATGTAGGAAACTCCTAGGGGTCCTATCCTTTGGTCTCAATTGACTTCACAACTTGTTTCGGTTACGTATATACATAAAGTCTCAATTTTGATCAAAATTGTACTTTTTGTTTAAATCTTCCATAAATTCATATTTATTTGACCAAAATATTCTAAATACATTTTCCCCTTTATTTTTCTTAATTAATTGAAATTAACTTCAATTAATTAGAAAATAATTAATTTAGCACTTATTTGGCAAAATTACAAGTTTGCCATTACAGTTTTTTTATCTTCGGATTTTCTGGCATATTTCCTTCCCAATTTTTGAAAAATCATAACTAAATTTATAGATATTGTATTGGAGTAATTCTAAAGGTTATAGAACCCTTATCGAGTCTAGTTTCAAGAAAAAATATAGACTCTCCCCAGTTGGAAACACAATTCCCAGAATTAATTTCTTTGTATGTTGTTTCAGAAAATCCACAGTTTTTCTGGGCTAATTTCAAAAATTCATAACTATTTGTATCTAGCTCTAATTGAGTCATATAACCCATCAAATTAAATATTTGGATGTCTACTTTCACCCTATAAAATTTCATAATTTTTGGAAATCATTTGATCATCAAAAATCACATAACAATCCCTCTGCCTCACAGAAAATTTTCACTAGCAGCATATTAAATTCCCTAAAATTCACTTTTTCATTTTACATACTTATTAGGTATATTAGGGAATAAAATTTGGGATATTATAGTTACCAATAATTAATAAAGTAATGACAAGATTTGATAAACAATTCACAACTCATTTTATAGAAAATACCTGATTTAGGATTTTACAATTTTAAAATTCTTTTTCTGTCATTCTCCTTAAAATTTAAGTCTGTTTTGTCAACTATATAGTTATTATTTAAATTGGGTGAGCTTTTTTGTTAACGACCATAACAATACTAATATTATGAGATTAAAAGTACATTTTATATCATTAAAAACTAAAATAAAACTTTATACAAATTTAAATGACTAAAAATATATTTTAACGGTTTAGCCTTTGTAAAAAAAACATATTTTTGTAATTTTTCCTTTTTTTTACTGGGTTTTTATAGTTTATTCAATTTAATTTACTCATTCCTATACTCATAATATGTTAATTTGTAAGTGAAATTAGTGATCGGTATCGTGGCTCTTATTGAAAATACACCAGAATTAATTTGGTCACATAGATTTAAAAAAATCAAAATCTAACAAATTATTTATGAAGCCAATTATGAGACAATATTTTTATTTTATTTTATATTTTTTGAGGACTTGTATGTTTGTGTGAGTCCTATAACCAACTAAGGATAAACATATACTAACGCTATTAATTTACAATTAGTGTGACCTGACATGTCATGTTTTGACAAAAATCTTGTATTAAAGACTTCGTTAATATATCAAAGCTATATGTTTCGTAAGTATTGTTGCGAGTTCGGCTTGGGTTCCTTCCACACTATGAAGATGGAAAAGTCGAAATTGAAACAGAGTATGTATTATCAATATGTATCCAGCGAGGGTACCTAACGGAATAAATGAAAATGGAAAACGTTTGTCAATAGTCTTAAAACTTAGGGTATGTTTGGTTGAGCGATTCGATTGCTTATAAGTTGCTTTTTAATAGTGATTTACGGTATATGAAGTAAGTATGTGAGAGGAGTTGTGTCTCGATTTACGTAAAAAGCAACTTATAAGTTTTTATAAGTTGAAACAAACATGCTTTTAGTGATACGAGAATTCTCCAGTAAAATGAGAGATCAAAGGTTGACCCCGCTTATAATCTCAGGTTCTTGATGTTTGTTTTTTTAATTAAAACAAAATTATACAACCTGTTTGTTCACATAAAGTGATTTCAAAAATGCGATTTAAGAAAATGTGTATAGCCCCTGTTTGTTCACATAGTGGGTTATGTTATGTTTTTACACTTTATTTTTGTTTTGTTTTTGTCAATGTGTATTAATGTCTGTTTGGATTAGCGGTAGAAACTATTTTTTCAATATGATTTACGGTGTATGAGGTAAGTATGTGAGCAGAGTTTTATCTTGATTTTCGTGAACGTGCTTTTTTAACACAAACTCAAACAAACCCTTAAGCGCAAGACAAATGGAAATGAACCTTCTATAGTGTGTTTCGCAGTCAAGTCAACAAGCCGCCACCTCATTCATTCATTCAAACTCATTCCTATTTTAAGTAATTTATTTAGTTTATTGAACTGAGTTTTATATTAAGGATTAAAAAAAGTATATACATACAAGAAAAATGACGCAAAAAGAACTTAAAAAATATAAAAGGATAGAGAGGTGCACCAAAATTCACTAATACCAGAGAAGGTTCGAGACCCCAAAGTGGAAGTTTGAAATTGGAGTGTAAAGACGAAATACAAGAAAAAAGATTGAATCGCCGCTTAATTTTTTTTTTTTTTTGGAAAAAAAGTTCACAACGACTTACACAGGGACATATCATTTTGGTAAGTGGTCTATTTGATCTCACCCGCACTTGCATGCCAAAATCACTGATGGCCATTATTGGGCTGGTGGCCATCAGTGACTTTCAATAGTCTACATGATGAGGAACTAAAAAATACAAGTTAACCCTGTGGACCTAAAAAAAATTAACTCGTTAATTTTGATTACAACTCAATCTTCGGAGAGACGGCTGAGAACTTTTTTTTAAAATAATGAAGGGGCATTTCAGTCTTTTTCTTGTATTTTGTCTTTTTTGTATAATTTTAAAATCCATTTATGGGATCTCATATCTTCTTGGGAGAATAACAGATAAAGGATTTAGAAATTGGGAAATAACATGTGGGTTTTTTTTATCAAAAATTGATTAGAAAATATCAAAACAGGATAAGAAATTACCAACTTTATCATTTGTGAAATCACCCATCTATCATTTTCCAATTTTTAGGTCCTTTTTCTGTCATTCTCCCTATCTTCTTTGTCATCAGTGAATTTTAGTGCACCTTTCTGTCCTTTTGTGTTTTCTAGATTTTTTTGGTCATTTTTCCTATATATATTTTTCTTTTTTTGCCGTGATGTGTGTGTGTATTCTCCCTTTTGACACGCTTTATATGTGCAGTACTTTTCAAATATGGGGGCTAGTAATGGATGGATTATTGGGGCCGTGTTAATGTTATGAAGATTATTTTTAAAAAAATTTCGTTTGAAAAAGTATATAATTGCTGAATATTTTGATGCCAAAATTTCACAAATTGTGGTTTAAAAGATTTTTCAAGCATAAAATATATTTTTTGGGGACCCAATCTTCTGCTTGCATTTATCAACAGCGGGATCCCATGTGATTTTTTTATTTGTGATAATTAATATGATTATGATTATATATATATAATACATTTAATAAGTATATAAATGATGATGTATAATTTTTGGTGAGTGGTAAAGCGACGAACAGGAAAGAAATTGTACAGAATATGAAAGTCGTAGAGTTGACCGTGTAGATATGGTGCGGCCAGTATTCGGATATATTTCATTTTTTATTAAAAAAAAGATAGACATATGCAAAAGATGCAGTAAAAAGTTCACGAAATTTTTTTTTAAAAAAAGAGTAATTAAAAATAAAGGTGGTGACATTTTCGTAATTATAGGTGAGAATTGTGTATGTTTAGACGTCTTCAATTTGAATTGGGACGCCTAAAGTCCATTTTAGGCGTCCCCAGCAAAATTTGGGATGTTTGAAGCCTTTTAAAATATTCAATTTTGCGCTAAAATGTGATCCAGGAGGCTAGATGGGGGACTTTAGGCATCTTCGGTATGATTGGGGACATCTAAAGTGCTGACACACAACCACATGACATGACCAGTGCATATGGCCATGTGTCAGGGGAGCCAACATTAGTGACCGGGGACACCTAAAGTTTAACTGGGGACGCCTAAACCCAACATTAAGCGTCCTCAGTTTGAACTAGAGACGCCTAAAGATAGTTAAAATCTTTTTTTTTTTTTCAATTTCTTCTTAATTGACACACTTCGTGACTTTCTCTCATTTCTCTATCTTCTCTTTCTCTCCTTTCTACGTCTTCTTTTTCTTCTTTCTCCAAAAAGTGTTTACCTTTTCACTTCCATTCACATTATTGTCTCTTCTTGCTCCTCCATCGATCTCTATAATCCATCATGGCTGCCTACTAAGAGAGCTCTACCTTCTGAGGTTGCTGTAGTTACCGCTGCTATGGCTATTGCACCGTCGTCTCTCTCTCTCTCACCACCTTCGCCCTCCTTCTCACCATCGTGGGCCATCTCCCTCTACAGGTTAGCTTGCACCACTGTCTCCCTCATCTCTATTTATATATGCTTATAGTATTTATATATGCTTTATAGCCTTGCACCATGTCCTTACCTTGTTTCCGTTTGCATGTTATCCTTTTCTTGATTCATCAACACTCTAAGCTTTCCTTCTATACTTATAATTAACGGTCAACATTATTCTTTCATTCTTAATATTAGAACTAACTAAAACAGTCTCTGGTAAAAAAAAAACTAACTAAAATAGTCTGCCTCTTGTAGGGGATATTTGAACTTAGTGTATAATAAAAAATGCTCAACTAAAATTAATTAAGAAAAGAAAGAAGAGAATTTTTTGAGTATTATTGTTGATTGATGTGTTCTTCATTTTGGTCAAATGGATTGTTGTAATATTAAGAAATGTAATGTCCAGCAATTAATAGTATTCATGGAAATTATTTAATGGACTTTAGACGTCCACAGTTTGAAATGGGAACGTCTAAAGTATGTCTCACACTTTAGACGTCTCCATTTTAAACTGTTGACGTCTAAAGTTTGGCATTTAGACGTTATTTATTTTATTGACGTTATTGTCATTTTTTATTACGTCACTCATATAGATGTCCTTCCATTTTCAGACGTTAAAAGGTTTAAAAAAGGGATGTTAAAAGCATTTTTTGTAGTAGTGTATATTGAACATACATATTTTAATAAGGAAATTGGGGAAAAATCAACGATTTTGTGGTGGATGATTCATTTTTAATTCCTTATGTGTATTTTTGCCCATTTTAAAATATAATTATTTCTAACACCCCTTACTTAAAACTTCATTGGTAAATCTACACCTTAACCCTATATAAGGAAATTGGGGAAAATTTTCATTGAAAAATGAAGGGAAGCGAGGAACCAAATTAATGCAATCATATATTGTAGGAATTAAGCGAAAGTAGACAATGATCAAACACAACGAAGTGGACCCAGGAACCAAATCAATGAGATCACATCGAAAGAATTAAATGAAAGTAGACAAAGATCTGCAAACACAATTATAGTGCCTAGTTTGATTGAATTCAAAGTGAAGCTTATATAGAGTGTATGTTTATAACAGTGATTGTAAAAATGATTTTTTTTAATTTAATTTTTTATAATCTTATTTTTAAATAAAAATTAGATTATATAATATGATTTATATTTAGATTGACGGTAACATAAATAAATTTACAAAAGTAAAACTTCTTGGTGAAAAAACAAGCTTATGAGCTAACTTGAGTCCAAGCCTTTTTTTTTTTTTTTTTTGGCTCATTAGGGTCAGACTAATCTTTCAAGATATCAAAACGAACTGATATCAAGCTAAAAGATTCCCTTTATGTTAAAATATAGAGTGATTCTTATAGAAGATCTCATTCATAGGTTTCCTTTAGCTAACTAGTCCTTATTTGTTTTCTTACACACTTCTTGTTAAAACAAAAAAAGGGAAAAGAAAAGATATCAAGCTACCAGATGATGAAACGCTAAAGACATGATGACTTGATCAATAACCTTAACATAAAATAAAACAAGAGACATGAAACTTGCAATAGTGAAAATGTATAAATGATTCATTACGAAAGCAAAACCAAGTAATATTAAACACAAGCCTATTGCTTTGGCCAATCCAGTGTTTGATCATTGCCATGTTAATTATATATAATATAATCTAAATTAATTTTATAATTTATTATAAAATAATTATCTTATATGTATTATTATAAATTTGTAACTGTGTTAACATTTTGAGATAGGAAATTTTTATTTTATTGTAAATTTAAATTATATTTATTTCAATAACTAAATTATATATAGTATTTTTATAGGGAGAATGACAGAAAAGTGTTCTCTAAATTAGGAAATGACATATAGGTTTTTTTTTTTTTACCAAAAGTAGATTAGGAAATATCAAAACGTGATAAGGAATTCTCAACTTCTAGATTTGCGAAATCAGCCATCTGTCATTTCCCAATTTCAAGAATACTTTTCCGTCATTTTCCCGTTTTTATAACCTTAAAACATGACTTGAGTTTTTAAATAAGTTTGAAAGATTATATATGGCCTTGGAGACATATATTTTTAAATTTATTTAAATGCTTACATTTTAAGCAGGCTTTTAAAAAGATATTTTGAAGGCTTAGACTAGAGCCTAAAAAAAGACTTATATGCAAGCTTAAGCTTAAACTTTATATTTTTGTTGTGGTTGGGGCTAGGGGTGGGCATGGGCAGGATTGGGTAGGGCGAGACCCCTGCCCGATGCCCTGCCTAAAGGATAAATGGGCTGCATTTTGCAGCCCGATGCCCGGCCCTACCCGCTAAAAGCCCTAATCATTTTTGGGCTGGGCGAAAGGTGGGCTGGGCAGGGTGGGCTTCCCTGCCCAAGTGATAACGCCTTATCTTGTCCACTTAAGAAAAAAATAATTCCTTATGAATTTCATAAACATTCCTGTAGTTACTAATACCATATATGTCTTAACTTCGCCCTAAGTAATATAAACTTCAAATACATTCGATGATTTCACATATTGGGATATTTCAAAATAAGTCTACAACTTGAGTCTTGAAATTTAAAAAATACCATATGTATTAACAAATATCCATACTTTAAAAATTAAACAACATCCATAATCCATTATAAATAAAAAAACAAAATGATTGTAATTAAAGCCGTGAAGTCAAAGTAGTTTGCATCAATTCAATGTCCCAAAAGTTGATCAAATGATGAAGCATCTGGAAAGAAAATAAAAAGCAACTATAATTTAATACAACACAAAGTAAAGAAGAAAGGAAGAAATCTACTTGTAAATAGTGTTTAGTGGTTAGGGCAAAAAGGAGAGGATCAGAAGAGTATTATACAATAGACAATATATATTTTAAATAAAAATATATATATGAAATAATATTTAATTGATATGAAATTTTATATTTTAAATAAATGAAAATAATTTTCAAGGCAGGGCCAAATGGGCAGGGTAGCACCCCTTGCCCGATGCCCGGCCCTGCCCGGTTATTAGCCCGCCCAAAACTGCCCAAAATTTTTTCGGGCCACTTTTTTAGGGCTGGGCTGGGCAATTTTTTGCAGGGCCAGGATGGGCGTACCGGGCTACTGGGCACCATGCTCACCCCTAGTTGGGGTTTTAAAATTATCATTATTTATAATGAGTTCTCTCTTTTTTAGGTACAATTTATAATGAGTTCTTAACAAATATAATTGCAACATATATCCCCATCCAATCCCAATTATCTTAGGGAAAATTTCACCCAGCCTCACTGTAGCCAAATATTTTTCCAAAACCCCTATAATTTTCTGAAAAATCACTGTAATGAAATTTCAGAAGGGAATGGACAAAAATGACACTCCTCAAAAATTTCAGGCATTTCAATTATAGGTATTGTAAATTAACTTATTTGTTTTACAAATTCATACTTGTATCTTGTAAAGAGTCGCATTTGTCTAGTGAAATCCCTCTTTTCTTATAAATAGTTATAGTGTCATTGTCATTTTAATTGTAGGTCTTACAAATTAGCTCAATTGTATTGTAAATTTTGCACATGCATCTTATAAAACGTCACCCTTCTTTTGTGTATATCCTCTTATCTCCTAAATATCACTAGTGTCATTGTAATTTCACTTATAGGTCTTACAAATTTATCATTTGTCTCATAAATTCGCACATCCAACTTGTAAAACATTACACTTATATTATAAATTTCCTCTTGTCTTATGAATAGCACAAGTGTCAGTCATTTTTTGATGAGGGTCATTTTTATTCATTATCTTTTAAAATTAATTTCATTGCCCCCTGTAAGACTGCAGTGGGCTTTTGAGACATATTTAACTACAGTGGGCTGTAGGTGAAATTTTCCCATTATCTAGTCCCTCGGCTCCTTGATCTTGGGTTCACATCCCCCTTCCATAAGGCCCATTCATGACAGGCTCCTTTTATTACTCAAAAAACTGCGTCTACTGGAACTTTGCTTTCTCTCCCTTGACTAGTTTGACCAGGTGCGCACATGGTATTTTGGTCTTAATTAATTTAGATTTCCTTATTTTTCATATTAATTGCATTAAAAATTTTATGTTGGAATGTTTGAAGAAATCTGACTATAATTAATAATGTTGATGCGGATTTTATTTGTTCAGACTTTCAGGTGAAATAAACATGTTTGCGTTATATTTCTTCATGGGTGCTAGGAAAATCTTGCCTATTCTATCTACCTTGCTTATTCAATCGAATTAAAACCAGTCCTATATTGTCTAATTCCCCAAAAAATTGATCATGCTGCAATATTTGATAGCACGATGGCTTTATTCCTACCACAGCTTGAAGATCTTTATGCCAAGTGCCTTACCATGAGACTCAGCTTCAAAGGCTTTAACATAACAAGCAAGAGTCATCAAACCTCCTGAGATAATACAATGAAACCTCCTCCCATGTAAATTCTCCATCCCTCAACATTAATTACACTGCAAATTAGATAATGCTCCTCTTCAACTAATTCTTACTGACAACTAAATTGACAATCTCCTTTCAAATTAAAGAAGCTCTGTTGCAATTAACAAGTTGTTAGCCGAGGTGATAAGCGACCTCATTCTCATAAGGAGGAGAACACAAATTCTAATCTTAAAAGCATACTTATTAAGATAGGGGAAAACCCTTTACACTCTAAGCCTCAAAAGGGATTATGCTCTTGATCAAATCAAAAAGAGGCTCTGTTGCAAACACCATCAAGCTATGTGATGTCAAACAAGCTCAACACCACCCCAAAAAAAAAAAGTATTCTATGCTTGGTTATAGCCTCAAGTATGCCCATTGAGGTAATTATAAGCGTAACATCCAAAAAGGCCAGTGAGCATGCACCCATCTAGTTAGAGGCCCAACAAGCCTCCCAAAATATTGTAGGAAATTATAGTGGCCTGATCGGCCGAATTGTATTAAATAATGGAGCAGGGATAATAACATGAACAATTACATATGTGGAACTTGACGTGATACATAAACATAGCACTCCAAAGCCACCACATGTCCTATAGTCATTGGTACATGCACACTTGGATGCTAAAAAAATAAGACCACATTTTAAGAGCAAAAAAAAAATCATTTGAACTTAATACCTAAGTTGTTGAAGTTCAATATAATTATTGCTTTTATATTGAGCCAAAATATTATGTACTGGATCATGTGAGTTTTATAATTCAATCATATTCAATTTCAAATGGATGTTTTAAAAGTCAATACATATTTATGAACGTAAATATTAAAATGAAAACGCATTTGAAAAAGTCCAAAAAACTGTATGCAACATAAAGAATGGCCTCATATGACACTAATTTGTTGCATACTCCCTCCAAGCTCCAATCGTTACTATAAAGACCTATTAATTGAAGTAATATCCCCTCTCAAGCTAAGGTTAAGCTAATTGCAAGCTAAAGTACTTAGTTGTATATAGCATAAAAACTCTAATAAGTCACATTTATATGAGTTATAATAGGACTTCTTCGTTAGACTATATATTACATAAAAATTGAGATCCTCACTAATTAATAACAAACGTTAAATCATTTATACGTGCAGGAATGATTTGGGTTTTTAAAGCCACTTAGTGCAAATTAATTCGTGAATCCGTGTATCACACTGTTTAATTTTCATTTAACAAGTTATACCATATTGATAATTTATAAATAATGTGATTTTTAATAGGGAAATGTCTAGTAAAAGAAATTTAAAAATACTAAAAATATTCATAATTTCATAAAAGTGTTAGGCCCAATTTATGATTTTTGAAATTAAAAAAAAATGATAAAAATGCCTTTACATATATTTTTTTAAAAAAAGTAAAAGCCCCTACTATTGGGAATAAATATTCCCAAAGTGGTAAGAGTGAGATTTGAACCCCCGTCCCTTGTTTTGCCAAAAACATGGCCACCAATGCTTTTCAATGTGTATTGTGCAAATAAATATATATATAAGTTAACTCTTTAACTTTGACTCAAATTCATTCACAAGTTTTGTTATGAAATTCACAACATTTTATTAGGTTTTAAATATTTTTGTTTACCCAGTAAAAAAATTTACACTATCAGCTCATTCACAAATTTTATTAAGGAGTTCACAACATTTCATTAAGTTTTAATAACTTTCGTTCACCCAGTAAAAAATTCACACAATTAGGTCATTCACAAGGTTTATTAAGGAATTCACGAAATTTCATTAAGTTTAAAAACTTCCGTTTACTAAGTAAAAAAGTTATACTATCAGGTCATTCGCAAGTTTTGTTAAGAAATTAATGACATTTCATTAGGTTTTAACAATTTTCTTTTGCCAAGTAAAAAAGTCATACTATCATGTCATTTACAATTTTTGTTAAGGAATTCACGACATTTGACTAGGTTTTAACAACTTTCGTTAAAAAAAGTCACACTCTCAGGCTTTAACAACTTGTGAATTTTTTTATGGGAAAACAAAAATCATTAAAACCTAATGAAATATGGTAAATCTATATAACATATAATACTATTCCACCACTGTTCACAAGCAAGAACGAACACGATTTCTTATCCCATTCAAATTCACTGTTCATAAGCAATGAACGGATCAGATCTCGCTGACGTGCCTATCAACCTGGCAATGCGTCAATGACTTTCACATGCCTATCCCCCATGCTATTTCTTCGCCTGCCTATCCCCACATGTTGTTTCAAAACCCCTGCCTCACATATCTCTTCGCCTCCGATATCATGTCTTGTTGTTCAGCTCTTTTGATTCACTTGGAAGCTGATGCTGTTCAAGTTTGAGCTTATTATCAGTGCAAAATTATAATGTCGCGAAGACGGGAATGGATGGAATGAGGGGTGCGATGTTCAAGTACGAGCTTATTATTCAAGTACCATGTTTTGAAACATATGTATGCAATATACAGTTTGCATCTTCTTCTACCTCAAGGTGTTGAATCCATTATTCTTTTGTAGGTGACGGAGACGGGAATGGATGGAAGAGTAGTGTAGTGCTCTTTGTATGATTTCAGCCTGGGCAAGGAAAAAGGTAGAACTTAAGAAATAAAAAAGATACTCAAACACTGTTGCCTCTCAAGAACATAACCTTTGCGTTGAAAAGTATAACATAAATGCAGAAGAAGAATTGACATAACCTTTGCATCCAAAGCATCTGATGATGAATATCTTTGATTTATCAAAGTTGTTGTACTCTGTCTTCTTATTTAATTTATATTTCACTTTTCCATCTCTGGTCTTGATTTTGACTGTATCTACATTTTTCACTTTTCCATCCCAGTTTTTCCTTTTCGGAGGAAATGTTCTAACCTTATATTGCGCATTTTCAGGTGAAAGACGCAGTTGAAGAGAGCATATATAAGCTGAACAAAAGCAGGGTTAGTCATTCAGTTATCAGTGGTAACACAAAAAATGAATACCAGCCTATGTTGACCCCCGAGGATGTTGAAACTTTGTTGGCAACAACTCAACTCCAAGTCTAATTCAAGACTCAACGTGCAGGTATATCTTATAATACCTCTCCACCAAGCCACTTGCTGAAAACCGGCTCACCCACCGCTCTAGACACAAATCATTGTAGCTAAGGGTGTTGCGGCTTGGCTCGATAACAACCACGACCACTCTGAACCAATCCTTGAAGCTATAGTTGCACGAAAAACATTTTTAATTGATATTTCATTGTAAGCTTGATGATGCTATGGTTTAATATTTTATTAAATGATGAAAAGTTATTTCTTCATAAAATTTTTCTTAAGTATTAAATTGTTTCCTTAATAACATTCCCCCACACATCACATGGGGAGTAAATGCTAGATCAGAAGAAGAGGCATTTTGTTTATAAATATAGTAAGATGATGTTATTTGTTCATAATATTTGCATGCCATCTTTGCCATGTTTATTCATGTGTCAGTAGGTTAGTAGCCAAGGACTCTATGTAATTCTCCTTATATCATGTAGTAGTAGTAGTTTATGTTTTTTCATGTTTCTAATTTAATACTCTGAAGTGGAATTTTTTTCCCTTAAACTTTGCTCTCCACGGTCCACGCAACATGTGGGGGAGTTCATGTTAGTTCCTTAACAAAATTTATGAATGACTTGATAATATGAATTTTTTACTTGGTAAAAAAAAAGTTTTTAAAGTTTAATCAGATGTTGTGAATTCCTTAATAAAACTTGTAAATGAACTGATAGTGTGAATTTCTTACTTGATAAACGAACGTTGTTAAAACCTAATTAAATGTTGTGAATCTCTTAAACAAAACTTGTAAATGACATGATAGTGTAAATTTTTTAATTGGTAAACAAAAGTAGTTAAAACCTCATGAAATATCATGAATTTCTTAATAAAACCTGTAAATGACCTAATAGTGTGAATTTTTCACTTGATAAACAAAAATTGTTAAAATCTAATTAAATGTCATGAATTCTTAAACAAAAACTTGTGAATACACTTGAATTAAAGATCAAAAGTTTATATATATATATATATATATACATATAAAATCCCTTGAAAACCCTGGGCCACCAATCTTTTGGCAAACCAAGTGTTGCGGGATCCGCACCACTTTAGAAATATTTATTTCCCTTGGTATATTCCTTTCTACAAGAGGACCAATCAATAGAGCTCTGACGATAGTGGCCAATGGGGGTAATTTTTTTTAAGAAATATATATATATCTATATATATAACGGCATTTGGGTCATTTACTTTAAATTTTAAAAAGATAAATTGGGTACTAATATCTCTCTAATATTATGAATATTCGAAATATCATTTTGTCATTTTCTATTTTTAAAGTTCTTTTTGTGAGATTTTTCCTTTATAATATAAAATATTGTTTAACCTAAATTTGTATAAAATTAAATACACGCATTTGGTATTGGTCCACGATGACACGGAATATATTTCAAAGTCAAACTCTAATTTTCAAAGAAAAACGATTAATTGTATGAAATAACGTGACTCTAGACATTCTAGAATAATGACTCGGGGCTTGGGTAAAATTATAGTACTGTGTACTCCTTCCTATATTTAATATAAGGTATAGTTAGGGCGATCATAATTTTAAATATAAAATAAAATTTTTATATTTATCAAATTTTTTCTTTATTCTTATTGATACACCATTAACAATAATCAAGAACGGGAGAGGATGTGAGGGAATAAAGAAAAGCGACTAAAGTGTTTTAGAAAATACATGTCATATTAACTAATTTAATCAATTTCCTTAATATAATTAAATTAGATAAATATGTATTATATTAAGAACCAGATGAATAATAAAGAAAAGGAAAAAATTAACCATCAAGTTGCTCTAACTTTACCTTGTTTTAATTATATTATTGTAGTTTTGTAGTTTATTCAAATAAATGTATGCACCCCACAAGTTAAGCTCTACCGGGCTTATTGGCATCTGAGGAAGGTGGCTGCGGTGACCAAGGCAACGAGAAAGTTTCTGTTCAGAGTTCATGATACGGCATCCATCAGTTGCAAGCATCAAAGAATATGGCGCCATACTCGTACCCTGTTAAGTCGTAAGAGAAATTAATGAACTCTTATTAAAAATACACCTTAATTAATTTTTCCACATAAATTTAAATAAAATCAAAATCAATCAAATTATATAGTATAAATTTAAGAAGATAATTATAAACATAATATTTTTTTTATTTTGATAATAAATAAATTTTATTTTTTAAAAAAAAATTGTGAGAACTTTTTTTTTGCCAGTCTTTTGTGAGAACTTATGTTTGTGTGTCAGTCCTATAACTAATTATGGGCAAACATATGCTAACACCATTAATTTTCAAAAATACGCCTCACTCTTTTGCAAAAAGGCAAGGTCCTTCACTAACTGGAGCTCCACCGGCTATCATCACCTCGTCAGTGGATTGGCTACCAGAGCTCTGGCGCCAGCAGTTGGAGTTCTGATGATAATTTGAGTAATGCGATTAACCATTTGGATACAGAGACTGACAACTTGTCAATCTATATATTCAAGTTATCATTGCATTTATTGAACTTATCAATGACGCCTGATAAAGTTTAGGGAGCTCAAGTTATCAATATTTATATTCAAGCAGTTAATCGCATCACTCAAATTGTCATTGGAGCTCCAGCAGCATGCCCATAGGCATGGTGGTGCCAGCCAGTGAAGCTCCACCACTGACAAGAGTTCTTTCCTTTTTCTAAAAAAACAATTGATTGAGGGACATTTTAATAAAAACACAACATTTCAAAATATTAAATTCCTCCCTTACAATTTATATGTCATTTCCATGTGTTAACCGTCTTTTAAGGTTCTCCAAGTTTAAATATAGTATTTAAATGAATTTTTTTCTTTAAAAAATAAAGACCATGTATTAGTATTAAATATGCACTGAGCGAGGGCACCTGGCCGGCTGGCCGAAACAAGGAAAATGGAAAACGTGTTTTTTGGCGGGTTATGTTTCGTTTTTGCACTTTTTTATTTTTGTTTTGTTTTGTCAACGTGCAATAATCGTAATCGTAAGGCAATTGGAAATGAAGCTTCTCCAGTCGTGTGTTTGGCTTTGGCAGTCAAGTCAACAAGCCGCCACCTCATTCATTTATTCATTCAAATTCGCGGACTCTTCCTTCTTTCCCAAATTTCCTCGAATTTACTCAACCAACCCCCCAATTCAACTTCTCTCTCCCCTATAAATCTCACTCTCCCTTCCTTCTCTCTCCTCATCCCAAACCCTAATCTCCGATTCTCTCCAATTTCTAACTAAATAATTAATCCCCTTCGCTTCTCCCACCTCCGATTCTCACCAATTTTTCTTACGATGAAATCATTCAGACTCGTCGCCTTCCCAATTCTCAGTATTCTTCTCATGGCGTTCTCTTCTCTCGGCCAAGCTCAAGATCTCGCTTCTTCTCCGGCACCTCTTCCTTCGAGTGATGGTTAGTTTTCAGTTTTGACAATCTTAGATTCTTCTTTTTTTCTCCCTCATCAATTTATCTTCTGAAGTGTGAAATTTGGGTTTTTCTGATTCTATATTTGGGGGATTTTTGTTGCAGGAACTGCCATTGATCAAGGGCTTGCTTATTTTCTCATGTTGGTTGCGCTCGCCATTACCTACTTATTCCATTGATTTCGGATTATTTCGATCCTCAGATTCATTTTTTTTTAATTTTTTTTTTTTGCTTCTTCTATACTTATTCCATTGAATTCAGATATTTTTGTATTGTAATTACTAATTAGCAATAAAATTTACACACTTTAATCACCCCATAGCTGTAATTAACAACAAAATTATACTCTTTCATCTGTCCGTTTTCAGAAATGATTCCTTGTTTCTTCATTTCTTACATCACCAATGCTTCTAAATATAATTTTTAGATTTTTCTCCTGCGAAATTGTAAGAGGGACCTAAATATAGGAACTGAATAATGTGCTTATTTTGATTCTAAATATGAGGGCTTCTTCATGTAGCAATTTTTTTTTTTGAAAAAATAAATTAAGGACGTTATACATCAACAGATAGTAACAGGCTAACTAACGGCTCTCGTAGCATGGCCCTGCGCAAGGATGACACGCGCAGTAAAACTAATACAAATCTTCTTTTTATAACTAATTTAACTAATTTTTTAATAATTCATTACTCAATGATTATTTGATTATACATTTATACGAGAGAATATTTAAATTTTTAAGGTAGGCATAATCTGATAGGAACAGCTCAAAGCCCACTTGGTTAAGGCATCGATTCGTGTTACTTTCCCGATCAGTGAGAATTCCGGAAGGAATCCAGCGGGAATTAAACTGTCCATAACATGCGCGTACAACTAGTTAAGCTTTACAATTTTGAATGTTCTGGATTTACAAATAAATAAATAAATAAAATATTTTTTTAATGTGATAGTACCATATAATTTCTTATCATATTTTTTTATTTTTACTTTGAAAATTTTGTACATCAAACAGTTTTTTTTTTTTAAAAAAAATATTTCTAGCAGCTATACTGGGATGTAGATTGTGAAATGTGGTCTTCCGGATCTTCATTTGGAGTCAATACTTAGACCCTGTTTTGATTAATTTTTGTAAAAGTGACTTATCCCCACTGTATTTTGTAAATTAAAGTTGAGGTAAAAGTCAATTAATATAATATAATTCATGTTTAGATATACTTTTATAAAAAAGTTAGATTGAGATGAACTTGTTTAGATGATATGTTTATTATATTGAAAAGTCAAAGTTATTGGAAGTTTTAAACCCTAAACCAGTTTTAGCTTTAACTTGACTTTTAGCCAAAAAGTTATTTGTCTCTGTGACTATAGCAAACATCATTTTAGGCCTCAATTGGTTTTCTGGGCTCAAAAGATAAGTATTAATGACCTAAAACCATCTAAAGAAAGCCTAAATAAATAGGCATCCAAACATCATTTTAAGCCTCAACTAGTTTTTTGGGCTCAAAAGATCAGTATTTATGACCTAAAATCATCCCAAACAAAGCCCAAATAAGCAGGCATCCAATCATGAATCATCAAAGTGAAAATTAGTTCAACTGTACCACGAGACAATGCTGCTCCCAAAAAGAGATTCCAATACGAATAAATAGTGTTTGAGTGTTTTTTTGGCCATGTCATGATTCAGTTTGGCGCCATCATTATATAACGGTAGAATATGATCCACATAATCCGGTAAGAACATATTTGGTGGCTGAGTTTTAATTAGAAAAGTGCATTAGTTTTGTTAACTTTATACTATTAGCTGGTTAGTTTCACTTTAGCAAGTGACCTAATCATTATATCATTTCAATTTCAATACCATGGGCTCATAATCAAAGTTTTCCTCCCATCTTCTTAAGCGCCTTATATAAACACTGGGATTCCAACTTCAACTATGAGAATTAGCTTTCTGATTTTAGTGCATCCATGGACATCAGAAACTTGTTATCAGTCACTGAATCATGTAAGTTAAGGATGAAGATGTTGTGGATGAAGCTCAAGAAAGAGAAGAAAAAGCTGCAGGTCCCTTATGATTTATTTTCTTACTCTCAGAATTTTGATCAAGGTTCTTCACAGGATGAACCAGATAATCTCTCTATATCTTTTTCTGTTCGATTTGCTGATCCTTCTAGAACATTTGGAAACTAGTGATTTCTCTCTCTAGCCTAGGAAATTTGTGTACTTTATGTTCCTGATTAGAATGATTATCTATGCATTGATCAATTCGCCATTAAAAGATAACTTGTCTGTTTGTTTGTAGTTTCTTTATTTTCTACCTCAGTAAATAAATAAATTGCCATTTTTTATATCAAGTTAGCACACCTATCCCTTTGAAGAGCCTTGCCTACCCAAACACAAATGAAGCTAAGAAATGTGATGGAAAGAAGTATTTTAATGTAGAAATGACAACTTTGTTTTGGTTATGTAAATAAAATGATTCAGAGGTGAAATTGATTGTCAAAGGCAAGTTGCTTCAGTGGCAACGCCACCCATTATGCTTGGATGAGGTCTCGAGCTTGTTTGGTATTGACGTGCTTGTGTGCACATATGTGTTTAAATTGTATAAAATAAATTAAAAAAAAGAGGTGTAATTGGTTACAAGACCATCTTTCACAAACTAAGCAGTGACCTGATTCTTTATTGGTAGGCTAAATAGTAAATACACAATTTAGACAGAAAGCTAAGCCAGATTCATTCCCTTATTGCTCTCACAGTGTATTATCATACTCAGAGGGAACATAATTTCAAAGCCAAGGAGAATTGTAAATAGGAGTTACAACTGATTTGACCTGAAGATACTTGTGAAGGGCATGGAGTCCATAATCTCTTCCAAATCCACTCATCTTGTACCCTCCATAAGGGAAGTCATTATCAAAGGCCAAATAGCAGTTGATCCAAACAATGCCTGCGCGAATATGCCTTGACACTGTGTTTGCTATATCCAAGTTCTTCGTCACAATGCCAGCTGCCAGGCCATATATTGTGTTGTTGGCACTCCTTATTGCTTCCTCAGTGCTCCTATATTGTTCATATCTCATGCTTTTTATTCAATATTCAACCTCTCACAAAATCCTAGTTAAATGGAACACTTACCCTATGTTTGGATGGAGAAAAAATTAGAAAGGGGAAAAAACTAGGAGGGAAAATTCCTAAAAGTAGTCAACTTTTTTACTATTTTGAGAAGTTTTTCTTCATAGTATTCGTTCTCCTTTATTTCCCCTCACTTTTCTCTCCATCCAAATATAGCCTAAGAATCATGAACTTACTTGAACTTAAAGAGTGTCATTACAGGCCCAAATATTTCATCCTGCGCTATTATCATGTCCTCCTTTAAGAAAGAAAGAAAACTCCATGGTCAGCTCTCTGTTATATTAAAAACGGCCAGTTCCATGAGTTTTGGCTTTGGGTCTGAAATGCACCTTGACATTGGTGAAAATTGTGGGTTCAATATAGTATCCCTTGTTGCCTACTCGCTTACCCCCAGTCAATAAGGTGGCTCCTTCCCTCTTTCCATGTTCAATATATGAAAGAATTTTATCAAATTGCTTCTTGTCAACCTGCAATAGTGTTACAAGAAGCAGAGAATTTTGTTGAGATATTTTCTATGTTATATAGTCTGAAGATAGTTAAGCTTGCTTAAACCATCCTTTACCTGGGGTCCTTGCTGAACTTTAGGATCAAATGGGTCTCCTACAACCCAAGCTTTTGCTTTCTCCACCACCTTCTTCTCAAATTCCTCATAAATCCCTTCCTGAACAAAAACTCGGGAACCTGCAACACAAACCTCCCCCTGGAAACTCAAATCCAAGAAGATCAACCACTGAAAGTGTGACACTTTTTGTGAAGCAACAACAACAAAGCCTTATCCTGCTAGGTGATGTCAGTTATATGGATCACATGGATCCATTGTGAAGCATATATATGTATCCTGAAAAAGCAATTTTACCTTGTTGCATAAGATGCCGAAGAGGGCAAGGTCAACAGCCTTGTCAACATCAGCATCATTGAAAATTATGAGGGGTGACTTGCCTCCTAATTCAAGTGAAACTGGTTTCAAATTACTCATTGCTGCTGCCTGCATTACTTGACGACCAGTTTCTGTTGAACCAGTAAAACTCACCTTCAAATATAAAATCCAGATCTCTTTATCAGCTTTGGTAGTGTCAAATGAAAGATAGCCTTTAACCCAATGCTATATGAAACTCCCAAATACATGACATGCACGCAAATTACCGCGTCAATGTTCATATGAGAGCTTATTGCAGCACCAGCAGTCCGGCCAAACCCAGGTATCACATTAAGCACCCCGTCTGGGAGTCCAGCCTTCTCAGAGAAAAACACGATTAAGCATAATCTTGAAGAAATTGTATGAAGCTAAATATGTTGTTCATCAAGTAGGTTGTTCCATTTTCATATTTCGCCGACTTTATTGTGTCTAATTAATCAAATGAGCTTAAATTGGGCACTTCCAATGTCACAATGTATTAATTTATTCACTGGCAAAATTTTACATTATACACAATATTATTGGTTGTCGTTCTTTATATTTTATTTTGTATTTTTGTACTCCATAATTTAATTTCACATATCGAGCATAACAAAAAGTGACTACCGAGACAAATTCCCTCACTTATGGAAGTGACCCAAAATCGATTCTTCAGCAATTTTTTGATAGAAGACGCCATTTGCTAATAGGGATCATCAGATTAACATAAAGAATAGGGGAGTAAAGAAAGGAACAACTTCTGTAATAGTCTTCCAGTTCTGTTAACAATACTTGCAATAAAAATAGAATATGTGGATCCTACCCCCAAAAAACAAAGAATACGTGGAATACTCTTTTTTAAAAACAGACAGAAATTACAAAGGATTTAGTCATAAAATAGCATGCACACTTTTAGTAATAGACACTTGAAAAATCTACACGTAAACTATATACAGTAAATTTAAAAAAAAAAAACAGAGAGATCAAGTCCAAAGTGACTTGGGGTTGATCAAATGAAAAAAGAAGAAGAAGAAGAAGAAGAAGAAGCATAGACCAAGTCCGGGCTTGAGACCTTGAGTTACTAGACGTTAATAAAAGGTAGTTAACTCCAATTCCACACCTAAATACCTATTTGAACAATAATATGATCATATGACTGACTTGTTAAGTAACAGGCACTTAAAAAATCTATACATAAACTTGTTCTTTCTTGAGTTTAAACAAAGCTATAATCATGGTCAAAAAAACAAAGCTATATTCAGTATATGTAGATAAGCATAAGCATAGACCAAGTCCAAGCTTGAGTTGCTGGACCTTAATAAAAGGAACTTAACTGCAATTTCATCCCTAAATACCTATGTGAACAATTCTATGATCATATGACTGAACCGTATTAATCAATTAACAAGCTAGAGGAACCATACCAGCTTAGAAAGATGAGCATAAAAGAGAGCCGAGAGAGGAGTTTGCTCAGCAGGTTTAAGGACCATGGTGCAGCCAGTAGCCAAGGCAGGGCTAACTTTAACAAAAAACATATGGGTAGGGAAATTCCAGGGTATAATGTGGCCAACAACACCAATAGGTTCCATCAAAGTATAAGCATGAAGATTCCTTGACGATTTCAACACCTCTCCATGAATCTTATCCGCCGCACCAGCATAGTAACGAAGAAGACTCGCTCCATGAGGAACATCGATCACCTTACACGCCGTGTATAGCTTTCCCCCATCAATGGCGTCCAACGCCGCAATCTCCTCTATGTTCTCTTCGATTAGATCGGCCCATCTCATCATTATCCTCGCTCTTTCCTGCTTGGCATTTCATCGAACATTTAACATGCTAGTTTGCTAGTTTCTAATTACAACTACTTCGGTAATGGCTTCGATCTCTCTATATATATATATCCGTTTGAGTGGCTAGTTGATAGGTATCCAGAAAGAAGCAAAAGAAGGAGAACAAGTGAACGTACGGAGCCGTTCATGCGTGGCCATGGACCAGAATCGAAAGCTTCGCGCGCCGCCTTCACGGCAAGATCAACGTCTTCTTCAGTCCCCTCTGCTATTTCGGTGATCCCTTCCTCTGTTCTTGGGTCCACAGTCTCAAATGTTTTTCCTGTTTACAATTTTTTAAAATCCACATTACACATATTTTAGATGATATTTAGATCAAGTTTCTTATATTAATTATGTCCAATTACACATGCAATATGTCCTATTTTTAAAATATTATCACTTAACAATAAATCTACATAAAAAAAATGACATATGGTCATATACTCATGCATAATTGAAAAACTTAACATAACAGATACATGATTGAAAAATTTAACATAATAGATATGAAAAATTTGAGATAAGTTCATGTATATAATAAAATTTTTTGACCTGCAATCTAGATTAAAAAAAATCTTACTATCTCTTTTTGCTTGAAAAATTCTTACAATTCTATATAATAATTTATTACACTCAATACAGGATAGTGACATTCCACATCTTGAATATTTTTTCAATAACACTCAATCTCCTAAATTAATCTTTGGTAGTGTATCAATCACCTTAAAGCTAAAAAAATACCAAATACTACTGAAAAATATTTCAGGGTGTTAAATGTACAAAAAATTAGCTTAAAATACTGAGTGCTACTAGAAAACAGGAAGGACTTAACTTTGACAAAATTTAGAATAAATTATGAATAAAATGACTTAATTTTTAAATTTAATGCAACGGAATAACAAGTTTAATAGTACCACTAACTAACTGTCCATAAGGTAAAAGTTAGAACCTGCAATAGAATCAACGAACAGTCCATTGATGAAGAGCTTGGTGAATTTGATGGTTGGAATATTGAAAGATGAAGGAGAGAAACTTGCCATTTCTGAATCTGCTAATTATCTGTCAAGTTATCGTGTTAAGAGGGTAAATGTGAAGCTTGTTACAGTTATGGTGAATTAATATAATGGTGGGAAACATGGGTCTCGGATTCACGTGATGTTCCTTTTTCCCCTTTCGGTGCCACTTCGGAGGATCAATTTATGGCCAATACAAAGAATGTATATGTGCATGAAAACTTTGCTGATTTCTTTTATTTTTCTCTCTCTGTTTTTTTGGATAAAATTTTATTTCCTCTTCAAGAAAGAACATGTGACATTTTTCTCGTGTAATCAAAGTTGTTGAACCCGGACCGGACCGACCGGTGAACCGGCCTGTAGACCGGTCCGGTCCGGGTTGCTATTTTAAAAAAAAATTAATTTTTTCTTTAGAATTTCATACTGATAAGCCTAAAATCTTCAATTTCTCATTGGTTTGGTCCCGGTCTGACCCACTGACCTTTAACTCAATACTCCAACCGGTTCAATACCCGATCCGGATTTTAATACCTTGTGTGTAATAGTTAATTTATTTCCATGTTGACCAACGTGAATTCAAGTTAGGTTGAATTTTAATATGATTTTTTTTTTCATTTACAATATTTGAACTTAATATCTTGTTTATAACAAATAATGTTGAATCTATGTATATACAAATAATGTTGAACCTGTGGATGCTCTCAACCTATAATTGTTGTCATGTCAAAAGCATATTCCTCTTGTTTCTCTAATCTTTAATATAAGAACTATTAGTACTTAGCTAACTTCGATAGATTAAAGAAGTTAGATATATTATTTAATTATAATGAATATGACTTGATCTTTACAAAATATCTGTATATAATATATAATTAGATTATATATCTGTATATAAGTTAAGTAAATTGAGTAATTGAAAAAAAAAAAATAAATGTTAAGGATAACATAGATAGTTAGAGATCGTATATTTAGGATTAAGACCAACATCTAACTCCTACCACTCTAATCATATTTATAAGTCCCAATTAACTAACTTTCATATACTAAAGAGAGTTAGTTAGCTTATCAATTATGGGCTAAATTTCCAATTATATACTCTCATCTATGAATGATTTCAAGAGTCAACACAAATAATTTTTTTTCTTTACTACAATTAATATGGACATAATTGTAAAAATGACATTTATACTCTGAAAATAGACTTATAATAAAAACAAAAAAATTTTCTCAAAAATGATTTACAAATAGAACCATAATGATATAATTAAGACCACAGGAGGAACATTTAAATTTCGATTAATGTATATAATTGTAGTGAGAAAAAAGTCTTGTTGCAAACTTATTAGAGATTAAAAAAACGGATAAAAGGCATTTTTTCCCCTTAGCTATTCTCACAAGGACATTGGATATTACTACATCTAATAGTCCTTGATATAAAATCTCATTTATAGGATAAATTGCACTACAAAGAAGATTTTATATTAAAGACTAAAGATAGTATAAAATATAAAATGTGAGATGTCACCCTTAAAATATTAAAAACTAAAAAGGGGTTAATGTTGCGACAACTATCATTAGTTTACCAACAAAATTATAAGAAGGCCCCAAAAAATATTAGGGCTAACTACCACATAATCTTATTTTTTAGGGTTAAGATGTAAATCTGCCTTAAAATTTTTGCTGAAGAGTAATGTTGTCCGGAAGTTTTTTTCAATTCAATGTCACCCTGAAAGTTTCAAAACATAGCAATATTACCCTATTATGTTAAAAAACCAATGTTGACGATTAAAAAATTGACGATGATCATTAACTTTTGAACGGAAATGGGCAATATATTGCTGCTCTATTTTAATTCTTCCAAGGCAATATTAAATCTAAAAAGACTTCTAGGATAACATTGCTCCTCAGCGAAAAATTTCAGGAAAAATTTATATCTTAACCCTATTTTTTAATTAAAAATATTTATTAGATGGTTGATAACAGGCTAACTCATCATGTAAAGATTAAGTGGGATATAAATAGATATGTATCCATGGAATATTTTCCGTCGCTAAATTATTTTTGTGTTCCCGAATAGAAATTGTCCTCATGGGCAAAAGGTTTAAAAGCTAGCGAAATTTTGGCAAAAAATAACAGAAGCTATGCAAAATTTCCTTCATCAATCTGTATATCATAATAATTAAGGTTATAGTCAATTTAATTCCTAAAAATTTTAATCAGAATTGCAACTTAAATTTTAAAAAAAAAAACTAATCATCCTAGCCTTAAATGTGGTAAAAAAATTGTATATAATTAGATCCCTTCTCATCAGTACATTCATATATATATATATATATATAAAACATAATGCTGAAACAAAATACCAGACATAAATCTGAATATACAAATAAGAATACTTTTACATACCCCATTTGTTTTGATCTCATCAACTAATAAAAAAGAATAGAAGAGAAAAAGGTGGATAGAATACCTTATTTTTTTGCCAGAGAATATATAGAATGCATTGAACATACATATAATAAGAAACAAAATAAATCACATATCTTGAGGCATGCATATATTTGATCTAGATTTCTACATCAAATACACATAATAGTTTTTCACTTAAAAAATATGCATTAGAGTTTCAGAAGAACTAAGAAGGTTAGAATATTACCTCAACTCGTTCTCTTCTCACTAGAATAAAAGCAATGAGAATAAGAGCCACAAAACCTTAATTAGGAGAGAATGCAGCAGAGAGATTCGAATTATCAAGATATATATATAGCCTTCATAGCTTGGATTCGATCTCACAGTCTTGAATCCAATTAATTCATAAAACTAATTAATTGAAATACCATTAATGTATAATCAACAAAATACGTTCCGGTCCAAAACGGAAAAGGATACTCTCAGAATAATTTTTCTCCTTTTCTTCTCAGAATCTCATCTTTACACTTAAATCAAAAAATGAATGATTCATATTTAATATTTCTTAAAACTATGATTATAGTGTTTTATAAATTAATTTTTTCATTACTTATGTTTGTATTACAATTATAAATTGAGTAGATCATGTTTTAACAGTTTAAGTTTACTAATTTATGTTTAAAATAATAGTTTTATAAAATATTAAATTTAAACCATCCATTTTTTTAAATCCCACGGTGGAGATGAAATTCTAAAAAAAAAATGAGAAAAATGATTCTGAGAAAACCTACACCCGTCCAAAACAAAAGAAAAAAAGTCAATTAATGATGCAGCGCTAGATATTGGATATGCATGTGGCCCATTTAGTACTCCAAAATTAATTTGTCTTATTTATAAACTAATATATAATTTAATAATGCACAACATATATACTATGATTAAGGAAGTATGAATATTGAAAAATGTATATAGTTCCAATGTACTACTTTCTGTTCTTAATATAAGAGCTAGTTGACTAATTTGGGTAGATTAATAGAGTTAGTTATATTAGTTATTTGTTACAAATATAAGTTGGCTTTCCTAAAATACTATTTTTCATCAAGACTACCTTTGATAAAAACTCCTTAATATTTACAATCAATAAGATACCTTGAAAAAAATTATAAATTTGGGAGTCAAATTAATTGGATTGGGGTCTTATATTTCAGATTAAATCCTATCCCCAACTAATAACCATTATATTTAGGATCAGAGGTAGTAGGTTGTTATAATTCCTTTTGTGATTATAATTAGGGAAAATCACTTAAAAATACATTTGAGATAAATTAATTGCTAAATGCTACCATGGAAGATCGGTTGCAGTTTAACGGACGATATTTGCACACAACGGATAATATTTGCACACAATGGAAGATGATTTACACGTTTATATAGAAGAATTGTACACACACAGAAGAATATTAGCACACAATGGAAGTTCCTTTGCATACACAGAAGATAGCTTGTACGCTTGGTAACATTCAGCAATTAATTTGTCAAAAAGTATTTATTCCCAATTCTCCCTTATAGTTATCACATCATTTCGTGTTTTGCAATATTTACATAAAAGGAAAACTAACCATTTAATGTATATACCAATTTTATGAATAGGTACTTAAATTTTTAAGCGAGGTAAAGGTTATTTTTGTTCTAAAAGTTTTTTTGAAGTCGTTTTGCCGGTGTGGTATCTGAATTTTTTTTAACCTCAATCGAAGTATTAAATAAAGGAACAATGTTACACTACTCTAACGGTAGCCAAACCCTATGCCACGTATGATTTCTCGTGAGCATGTTTATACTTTTTTTTAGTCATCTTTGCTCTGAAAGCGTTGAAAAAATAATGGTGTGGTCCAATGGTAAATAAAACATATAAAAGACTAATAAACACGCATACCAAGTTAGTACATTCTATACTGGCAAACAAAAAAAAAAAAAGTTAGTACATTCTAGAATGGCAAATCGGGCTCATCAAATTAGGGTGATGTCCCATAAAATCAATTAATAATAGTCACTGGTGTTTAATATAAATTATATTTATTTAATTAATATTGATTTTAAATATAAGACATATTATATATATATATATATATATATTAATATTTTTTATTTACCCTCATTGATATTCTCTCAATAATAATTAAGAAGGTAGGAGAGGGAATTAAAAAAACATCTAGACTGTTTTAAAAAATATATATTATATTAATTAAAATTTTTATTAAAATTAAATTAGATAAATACGTCTTATATTTTAAATATTAGAAATAATAGTATAGTTGTTGAATACCCCATAATCCCAGAAGACTCATGATGACTCAACTCATAAGTCATGAGATCGTAAATTTAGTTGAAAATTGTCATATCACATTTTATTTTTTAGGGAGGATTATAGGTCCCAAGGAAGAATATTAATGAAGAAATGTCTCCTGAAAATTGTAAAATGAAAAAATGGTCCCATTAATAACTCCAGGAGCTTGTATTGGCAACTCTATGAGACCATTTTTTTTATTTTGCAATCTTCAGGGACCATTTCTTCATTTCTCTTCTTCCTTAGGATCTGAGTGTAAATCTCCCTATTTTTTATGATTAACTTTTTGAGAAAATTAGACTAAGCACATGAAAAGAAAGATATTTATTGAGAAGGATCATAATAATATATTGATTACATAAAAATAAAACTTGGAGAAAAATAAAAATTAAAAAGATATATGATTATGTCACATGAGAATTATGGGTGGTTTTTGTTTCAATTTTAGTTATTTTGTTTTACTTATGAATACGATAGATGATGCAGGTGGTTTGATATGGGAAATTTAGTTATTTTAAATTTATATTATGATGTTTACTCATTAACAAAACTCTCAAACTCGTGCTTAAATCAAGATTTAAAGTGGAAAAAAAATGAGGGATTTAATTAAGGAAAAATTCCAAAAAACTACATTGAAAATAGCAAAAGAACAATTCAGTAAATTGAAATTACAAAATGACAGATCAGTTACAATTTTTATGGTTCTTTATAATAAATATTATTTTCTCTAAATCCTTGGTTTTAATTTTTTCTAACTTTTTTCCTTCTTTCTCTTGGTGGAAGTAACTCACACATTCATTAACAAAACTCTCAAACTCGTGCTTAAATCAAGATTTAAAGTGGAAAAAAAATGAGGGATTTAATTAAGGGAAAATTCTAAAAAACGACATTGAAAATAGCAAAAGGACAATTCAGTAAATTGAAATTACAAAAGGACAGATCAGGCAGTGTCAGACGGGCAGAGGAATCTGGCATTTTGAAATCTCGGCCAAATGACGAAAATGCCTTTCAGCCCTCCATTCCTACTTCAGAATAACAACATGATCCTCGTAATTAACACCTCCGAATTCGTTATTAACAACTTCAATTCTTCTTTTACAATTCATAAGTTTCAGGGCCAATAACACCACCGATCTCGCCATTAACAACTCCGGATTCGATATTAACAACTCCATTTTCTTCTTTCGCACTTAACAAATTTCAGGGCCAATAACAACACCCATCTCTTAATTAACAACTCTGGATTCGAAATTAACAACTCAAATTTCTTCTTTCACAAATAACAAGTTCCAGGGCCAATAACACCATTGATCTTGCCATTAACAACTCCAGATTCGCCAATAACAACTCCTATGTTGTTATTCCGACTGAGGGCTGAAGGGCATTTTCATCATTTGACCGAGATTTCAAAATTTCAAATTCATCTGCTCGTCTGACACCGCCTGATCTGTCCTTTTACAATTTCAATATACTGAATTGTCCTTTTACTATTTCCAATATAGTTTTTTGGAATTTTCCCTTTAATTAAGGTTGGCACACACGATTTCAAGAGTTTTATTTTTTACCGGAACACATTTCAAAGAGTTGAAAGTCCCCAAGTTGTGATTGGGAAAGGGGAAAAAAGAAGTAAAATACGCAATAAAGCTCAACTGCAAAAATGGGTATATGAACGACTTGGATTTAAAGCAACAACAAAACATCGTCTTCAATCAACTGTGTTCCTAATAAAATGAATATTTCTTAACACATGAATTTCAAACTTTGTTAATGCTAATGCTAAAAATCAAAATTATTGTTCGCGAGAAGCTGCTTGTTATTGTGTTAAAGTTAAATGAACTGTAATAGAAAAAGAGAGTTCTCTGGCAAAAAAAGAAAAAAGAAAAAGAGAGTTCGGGAGAGCGTAACTGGTACTATTATCTAAGTACTCATGATAAAAATATTTGAAGTTTGAGAGGTAGTGTGGAAGAAAGAAATAACTGAACATTCAAGAAGACTTAAAGATGACCAATGATATTTGACGATTAATGAAACAATTTAGCAATGCTCTATTTTAATTCAGGGAAAATTTAAAAAAAAAGGCCTAGAGAAAATAATATTTATTGTAAAAGATCATAAAAATTATAATTATTTAGAAGTACCAAATATTATAATATAAATTTAAAATTACTAAATTGCCCTATCAAACCATCTACATTATCTCTTGTATTCATAATTTAAAAAATAACTAAAATTAAAATTAAAATTACCCATCATTTACATATGACATGATTGTATATATATTTTTTAATTTTGATTTTTCATCAAGTTCATATTCATGTAATCAATATATTATTTAATTAATTAACAACAGTCAAACTCATATCTTTTTTTAATTATTTTCCCACCAAATTCCATATCAATATAATCAATATATCATTTAATTAATCAATATATCATCAAGTTGCCCGATTTATATTATCAACCTTAATATAAATTAAGCTATTTTTATAAAAAAAAAATAAGAAATAAACTCATTTCATATTTTTTCAGGATATAATAGATTATTTAGATTTTTAATTTTACTAATATTAAATGAATTTTTTTTAGTTTGAGGCTTAAATGAAATTTTTAACCCACATAAATTTCTTCTAAAAAAAACATAAAAAATTTACATGTATAATAAATTATAAAATACCTTGAGTTTTATTAAAGTTATATAATTTTATTTTTAATTAAAATTTTTGTTGATTCAAAAACATATAATTTTGAAAAAATTGAAGAATGTGTAATTTTTTCCATAGATATCTATGCAAGTTGTGCAAAAATGAAAATTGAGAAAATTTTTATTTAATTTAGTCAAATTTAGAATTTTGTAGTAGTTTTAAAAATAGAATGTGGGAGAGTATGTTGGACAGAATGCAGAAGATTTCGTTGGGTCCATTTTGGCATTTTTAATTTTATATTTTTGTATTCGGTCCTTATAAATAATTACAAATTTTATGATCATTCTCAATAAATATCTTTTCCTCTCGGTCTTTCACTCTAATTTTCCCTTAGCTAGAGCTTATATTAAGAATTGAAGCTAGCATCATTAATTGTTATTTGCGTTGAATTTTATGTTTTTAGAATATGCTAGCTACTATTAATTTAATTATGAATTAAATAAAATTGAGTATTGATTACTTTGTTTCATCTCTTCCCAGTTCCCTCTATTAGTTTGGTTTCCCTCTACTTACTTTCTCTCGTTCTCTCTCTCCCTCTCCTCCCTTTCGCCCTCCCATCAACTCCGCTATTGAATCGTGGCATTTTGCTCTTATCAAAGGGAGAGTGTTGGAATATAAAAAATGGAGGAATTCGAGATCAAAAAACACATAATATAAAAGGTAACTGTGTAATTTTAACAATAATATAATATTTTAGGTAAAGGGTAACTAATACTATTAAATTTTTAATAGTGCTAAAATACACATAAATTTTAAAAGATGGGACAATTTTACAACAGGCCTTAACTCTGAGAAAAATAGACAATACTTTAGTCTTATTAACTTTACCGTTTTGCCCCTAATTATGTTAATTCCACTTGGATCACCACCAAACACATCATATCACTCCATTTCGCCACATTACATGCTCTCCCTATATTTTAAGTCAATTTAGATGTTAATTCACAATTGAGCTTAAATACAGGGTTTCGGCACTGCGCATAACACATACAAATCACAATCCATATCATAATCTCCAAAAGGGTTATTTGTCAATAATCACATCCACTTTTGGAGTCCTTAACAATTAATCAAAATTTGGGATCCTGCTAAACCGAGGCTTAGCAGTCCACTTATTTCAAGCTTATTCTCTAACCTCAAATCTCAAAATTCAGGGTATTACAGTTAGACTGGGTGATGTAATAACCCAACTTGTGATAAAGGGCTAATGATGTCCCTAATGGTGTAATCATTGTTTAATTAATGTAAATATGTGGTAAACAATGCTTAAGCCTATATGTATGTTTGATGATGATTTGGTAAGAGGTTATGATAATCAGTGGTGGAATAGGAAATTCACTTACCAATTGGTCGGTTATCGAAGAGGAAACTTATTGGTAACTTGAAGACCAATGGTTGTGATGGAAAGTCAAAGGAATCTATGGCTAGGATTTAAAGATCCTAGGGGTGGAATACTATACTAATGGATGTATGTGAAATCATAGAGGAAGAGTAAGATCTTACCAAGTGTCATCATAAGGACCCTTGGATCAAAGTCAAAATTTCAAACTCATCTTCTCTTCCCTCTCTCCCCAAGTCGGTTATAGGAGTGTGTGTATGGGGAAAAATCTGATTTTTATACATTCACCATCTTCTCTCTCATCACTCTCTATTTTCGCTGAAGTCAAGCAAGAAAGAGAAATAGAAAGTTTGATTTTGAGTATGTAATTGTCTTCCTATGCTTAAAGCCTCTTTATTAAACTTGTTCAAGAGGTTGAGAGCTTCTTTGCTATGTTTTCAGAATCTTGAAAAGTGGTGATTTGGTTTTTCCACAAATTTGAAAGTTGGGAAAACAGAGATTTGATCTTACCAAGTTGAAGAGGTAAGAATTTGATGCATTTTGGTATGTTTGTTATGATTTTTGACTAAGCTTTGTAAATTCTGGAATTTTGCCCTGATTTCATGAGAATTGGATAATGAAAGAGTTTGAAATGGTGTTGTGTAGAAGATGGTATTAGGATATGTTATAATGTCACTAGTTTTGATTTAGGAATTGAATAAGGAAGTTTGGAAAATTGTGGTTTTGTGTGGCCTTGTGAATTAGAGTTGAGAATGTGTTGATTGAGTGGAAATTGGGTTGTTTTGTAGTTACCAAGAGGTTCCTTGTGTCAAAATGAGTGAGAATGAGCTTTGGCACAAGTTTTAGGACCATTGGTAGTGAAATGGGTAAATCTGGGAACATATGTCAGTTGCTACGATTTTTGGCTTCTGATGAATAACACTCGAGTGAGGGAGGGTTCACTCAAGTGCTACGAGATATTTTCCCTTTTTCCCTTCAGTTCCGGTTGGATTCTCAGGCAAAGCTCAAGAGTGCACTTTCGTTCCCGCCAGTGATATAGGTCATCACTCAAGTGATATTGGTTTCACTCGAGTGAGGAAGTAAGTTAAGCTTTTGGGATTTATGGTTGTTCTTGGGTAGTCACTCGCTGTGTCTCACGTTTTGGTGCTCGAGTGCATTTGAGGTCATCACTCGAGTGCAGCTTCCTGTGCTCGAGTGAGGGTGTAAGACATATTGAGGTTTGTTCTCGGGCAAACACTTCCAGTGTGGCACTTTTGGGGACTCGAGTGAATTTGGGGGTCATCACTCGAGTGAGGTCATCTCCACTCGAGTAAGCCGACCAAAAATCAATGCTTTTGCTTCTAAGAAGGCATCTTCGGGATAGTTTTTCCTAACCCTTTAGACATATGTTTAGGCATTTAATAGCCACCTAAAGAGTTTATATGAATACCAACTTAAAGTATTATGGATTTAAGAACTTGGAAAAGAGATTGGTCTATCGTCCCTAATTTGGTTTATAGGATTTGACATTTGCCGTCTTTGTGAGCCTACTGTACCAGCGAACGTCAGGAAGGAACAAGGTATGACTCTTTCTTTTATACCATATGTGATGCATTGTATGTGTGTTATATCATTGATTTGTGACGGATTCATATGCTGCAAAGATTGTGGATATGTGTAAGCACCTCCATGCCAATAGTCCCTGAGTCGCTAGTAACGGTTCGGGTAAGGGCTGCGTACCTTCCCAGCGGTAAAAGGGGATGAGGATGGGGTGTGATATTTGTGATTACGTGGGCTGAAAGGCTATATTGTGGGCCGAAAGGCCATATGTGAGCTGTAAGGCTATTTGTACGCACTGCCATACCAACAGTCCCTGAGTCGTTAACAACAGTTCAAGTTAGGACGGTGTGCCTTCCCGACGGTAAAAAGGGATGAGGGTGGAGTGTGATTTGTGCTGCTGCTGCTGTATGATGATTTGCTTACATGTTGTGTGCTTATGTGTGGTATGAATGATTTGTTACTACTGGGATTCTCTTGAATCTCATTCTTTCCTTTGAATAACATTTCAGATAGGGCAAGTGGCTCCAAGGAAAAGCGAACAACCCGGAGCAGTTAGAACCCTGTAGGGACATTTGATTCGGGCCATGTTGGTTATTTATTTTGGATAGGGATTACTGTATGATATTTTTGAGTTGTAAATGGTTTTTGGATACATGGTAGTGTAATCCTCTAATTGGGAACTGAAACCCTATAGTTCTATATATAGATGAAACTCGGGGGTTGCCGGGGGTTAAGTTATACACTGATATATTTAAATGTGATATAACTGTATAGGTAATTATATTCAATATTTGAACTTGAGACCAGGATAGAGAAGAAGCTTTGAAAATTTTGTGAAGTCCCTACTACAAAGAGGGAGATTTAAATGAGTTTTGAATTATCCGACGGTCTCTAATATATTTTATTATGCATTATCGAATCTTAATTACGCTAAATAAGGCAGGGGGTTACAGGTGACATTTCATCTTTGAAGTGCGCATAATTCAAAGACATGATTTATACGCACTACTTCCTTGAGGAGTTGCAACATGAGGAGTTAGAGTTTTACACTCTTTGTTAGGGCGATATGAATGAAGATAAGTATATTTCTACCTTCATTTGACTCATGACATATGTTACATATCAATAACATATAAAAATCTCTATCCCAAGCCATTCCTCCCATCGGCTTATGTATGGCTCCAGACTCATTTTACTGTTCATAAGCCGACCAAGTATTTACAACAATATAATATTCAACATCAAGCTTTGCACAAAGCCAATTCCATCATTTGCTGTGTAAGGGAGTGTATCCAAGACATGGACACGTGTCTTACTGTATGCCTCATAAGATTCAACCACCAAGTCACGGGGTATAAAAAACTTTCCACTTTCATAAATATTGGAGCTGACCACCTAAAAAAATATTTACCAAGTGATGATACGTCTGACACAAGTAGCTGCAATAAGTCACGGGTTACAATGAGGTCCTACTTTTGGGTTTGTTTTAATGGATGGATATATCATCTAAAATTTCAAACCTCCTGAAACCCCCATTCTTCCACGCAGATTCCGAGCTCATGCCAAGTAAGAAGAAGACCGTGTTTTAAGAGGCTGGAAAATTTGCTTCTGGGGATTTGCAAAAACAATGTTGTTCGTCAACCACTAGCCTACGATCTTCCTAACAAGGTCCTCTGCCAATTTGAGATATTTGTGTTTGATGAGTTGGTACGTGCTTTCCAAATCTTTTATTTAGCTCTTAAATCATCTATCTCTGACTCTAAGCTGCCTTGGCATATGTCAGAAATATAACCTTACAGGAGGTTATTTTAGAGTTTGAGGATGAAGAGGGTGCGACAATGAGGTATTCTTGCCATTTAATTTTCTTTTCCAGCCCCTCCCTTACCCTCCATTTCCCTCCTACCAAATCATGACCTCTTTTCTGATTAGGATTAGCTGGAGAATTTTAGATCTTCTCACACTTGCAAAAAAACCCCCATTCTTCCACGCAGATTTCGAGCTCATGCCAAGCAAGAAGACCGTGTGTTGAGAGGTTGGAAAATCTGCCTCCGGGGATTTGTGAAAACAATGTTGTTCGTCAACCACTAGCCTACGATCTTCCCAACAAGGTACTTTGCCAATTTGAGATCTTTGTGTTTGATGAGTTGGTACGTGCTTTCCAGATCTTTTATTTAGCTCTTAAATCATCTGTCTCTAACTCTAAGCTGTCTTGGCATATGTCAGAAATATAACCTTAAAGGAGGTTATTTTAGAGCTTGAGGATGAAGAGGTTGAACCTTTCTATTAACATATATTAGAAATTCGTAATTGGCTCTATACATTAGAATATATCTTGTGCGCTCAAGACACCAATAAGGCTCTGAATTTGTTACAATCCTTTCTATTAACATTCATGATTTTGTTATAACCCCATCTTTTAAGTCTCTGAATTTTTTTTACTTATTTGCTGTAGGATTGATAGTCTGCCCAATGTTTCCTTTTAAAAGTAATTATCCTTTTGTTTTTTCTTATAGAGTTTTATGTGCTATGGGAAAGAAGACTCGGTGCTTGACAATCAAAGTAGGTTTTTAAGACATATTGGTGCTATATACCTTTTCTACTTATAGCTTTTTTGTTTAACAACTTTTTATAACTTTATTGTTCAACAACTTTTTTGAATCCCTGGTAGACCGTGCAAAGATGTACAAGTCAGAACATGGGGAAGATGTTTTGCAATTGTGATATAGACAAGTCAAATTTGACTACACATTGGTCATATCCTGTATGCATAGTAGATATTGAAAAAAATTCTAAAAGCTATAGTACTTTAATTGAAACCATGACTGTATTTAGGTTTTGTAAATGATTATTTGTCTTCAAGATTAATGCGTCTGTTAATGCTATAATTAATTGTGGCCAATGATCATGAAGTGACAGTAATGCCAACATAAAACTATACAAAGAATATTGTAGAGGCAAGTAAAGAGGCTCATAAAGCATTAAATTGAAGTTACACAACATCAGTTCTTGAAAGTCTTCTCCATGTTCAATTGAGCTAACCTTATGCTATCTTAGTCTCATTATGAATATACTGCTTTGACGTACTGCTTTATCTTTTGATAAAGATGTCAGAAAATTTTGTCAGTGTTTTATTTGAAAGGCTACTTTTAAGTTTATTAATGGAGTGAAATAATTTCTTTTTATCAATAAAGGTGGCCAAAGTGGTTGCTTTTCTCATGTCAGCCATCAGATATTAGCATAAAGAAGCAGAACAATAAGGCTGAGGAAGGAGAAAAGCACGGGGAAAGACACAAAAGTATAAATGAAAAAGAGACAGGCTATAGTCAAATTCTGTAATTAATAGCTCTGCCCTTGTGATAAAGACAAGAAGAAAGAAGCCTTCATGAAAGAAGTATAGAAGCAACAGAAATTTTAATTACCAAATACATAAAACTTAGAATTAACACTTTTGTGAGTAATTTTTTATTGATAGGAAAGTCAGATAAGTTACCTTTCCTGGCTGGCAAAATTCTCGGTGTATGTATTGCTATACTTAAAGAGCAAATCCCAATAGTAGATTTAATTATGAAGAGATTGAATAATGAGCTACAAATTTATTGCTTGGAGAATAGAGAAATAATTGTAAATATATTTTTGATTTATTGCATCACGTAACAATAACAAGATATACAGCCTTTGCTGATGTTAGAGAAGTATTTGGCGGTGGGGAGCATGATCCTATTAGTATATCAATAGGAGGTTATTGGGAGTGCATTATCTATTACCTAATTATGTATTATAAAGTTGGCCTTCATTTTAAATGATCTTGATTGTATTTATGTGATAATTATTTTGTTTATTGGTAACGAAGATATAAAAATTACAGATTTATATGCTTCTCATGTAACGTAGGGGAGCACACACTAAGATAGGTGGTTTTATTGACATTTCTTGATATATAATCCTTCATATTTTCAATTATTAGAGATGTATCACTTTCATTCTTTATCACTTTTTCTTCAGTAACCTTATGTTACTTTCATTGTATTTTTGTTTTTGATAAATCTTATGTTACTGACTAATAAAAGTTAATTAGTGGTGATAGGATTATGGATATCATACTGTTGTTCTATACTACTTATGTTATTAATGATATGGTATGTTTAAAGTATGATAGACACTGATTTATTTTGAGGAAAATGATATAATTAAGCATTTAACTGTTAGAGTTTGAGAAATATTTGGCACTAGGCAGCATGATCCTGTTAGTATATCAATTGAAGGTTATGGGGAGTGCATTATCTTTTACCTAATTATGTATTGTAAAGTTGGACTTCATTTTAAAGGATTTTAATTGTTTGTACGTGAGAATTGTTTTTTTAATGGTAACTAAAATACAAAAACTCCATCTTTATAAGCTTCTCGTGCAACGTAGGGAAAGCACATGCTAAGATAGGTGGGCTTTACTGCTGTTTCTTGATAAACCTTATGTTACTTAGTCAGAAAAGTTAATTAGTGGTGATAGGACTATTAATATCATAGTATTATTCCATGCTACTTATATTATTAATGATATAGTATGTTTAAGATATGAAAGACACTGATTTATTTTCAAGAGAATGATATAATTAAGGATTTGAATATTCTATAAGTACAAGCATCCCGTGCAACGCACGGGGGAGTACAAGCTAGTTTGAAGGAATATAACAACTCTGATTGGAAGATTCGATAGTTAATAGATAAGGCTAGCCTAGAATTAATGGCATATATGAGTTTTTTAATATCAAAATTGTGAGGATGCTTGTACTAAGTTATATATTGCTATATGTGCGGTACAAGAGGTGGAAGATTCTAAGCACCGTGACAATTCAAGCAGATTCTCCAACTTTCCAAGGCCTAATAATAGTATAATGAAGAAGTTAGGCTTTAGGTCAGGAAGCTACATAAGCTTAAGAAAGACTGAAAGGTCTCATCAGAGAGGGTTTAAGGATAATAGGAGCCCATAGCAGAGATTCCAAACCCAGAGGATTCATCATGGTGGGAGTCAAGTTTCCCATCGAGATTCTAATATGTCTACACCCAGTGTGAGTAGACCATGTCAGAATTGTGGGACAGTACATGCAGGGAAGTGCTGGGAGTGCTTTAAGGGCCATAAGTATGAGAGCACATTGCTTGTTTTTTACCTGAATTTCAGTAGGCCCCATAGAGTGGCCGCCCCACCATTCCTGGTCGAGTATTTGCTTTGACCCGGGAGGAAGCTAGAGCATCTCAAATATGATCTAAGTTATTGTTTATCTTTATGGACATGATGTACATGTGTTATTTGATTCTGGTGTTTCACATTCTTTTATCTCTATAATTGTGCTTAATTATTGGAATTACATGTTCGTGAATTGCCTTATGATTTGGAAGTGTCCACTCCTGCTAGGGCTTCTGTTATGACTGGCCGTACTTGTTTAAACCTTACACTTAGTATGATATCTATAATTCAAAGATAGATTTAATTTGTTTACTGCTTAAGGGTATCAATGTGATTATTGGTATGGATTAGTTGTCTGCCAATAATTCTTACCTTGACTGTAAGGGAAAGAAAGTGAATTTTCCTTTATGTCTTACATCCGTTAAGGCGGCTTCTAGGCCCTTGTTGTGACAAACACTAAAATGAAAAAGTATGTTCAACGAGGTTGTAAAGCCTATATGGTCATATTTTCTATCAATGCCAACAAGGAAGTTAGGATCAATCAGATTGAAGTGGTGAAGGAGTTTCCAAAGGTGTTTCCAGAGGAGATATTAGGGCTACCTCTATAGCGAGAGGTTGAGTTCTCCACTAAGTTGGTATCAAGTACAACCCTAATTTCTAAGGCCCCTTATCAGATGTCGCCATGAGAGTTGCCAGAGTTGAAGAAACAGCTAGAAGTGTTGCTCGAGAAACGGTTCATTCAACCAAGTGTCTCTACCTAGAGTTCACCAGTGTTGTTTGTCAAAAAGAAGGATGGAAGTATGTGGTTGTGCATCGATTGCAGACAGTTGAATAAGGTCACCATTAAGAATAAAAGCCCGTTACCTAAGATTGATGATTTACTAGATTAGCTAAAGGGAGCCACAGTATACTCTAAAATCAACTTAAGATTGGGATACCATTAACTTAGACTTAGGGCTTAGGATATCCCAATTACTACTTTCTGGACTCCCTATGGGCATTATAAGTTTTTAGTTATGCCTTTTATGCTGACAAATGCTCAAGCCTTCTTCATAGATTATATAAACCAGATTTTTAGGCTAATTTTGATCAATTTAATCATTGTTTTCATTGATGACATTATCATTTATTCTAAGAATAAGGAAGAGCACCGAGAGCATCTACACATTGTATTACATATACTAAGGGATCACCAGTTGTATTTTAAGTTGAGAAAGTGTGAGTTTTGACTCAAGGAAGTGAATTTCCTTGGCCACGTGGTATCTACTGAGGGGCCAGCTGTTGACCTAATAAAGTAGATGCTATTTTGAAATGGGAATCCTTAAAGTCGGATACTGAAGTGAGAAGCTTTGTGGGATTGGCTGGAAACTATAGGAGATTTATTAAAGGGTTCTCTCAAATTATTATGCCTTTGACAAAGTTGACAAAGAAAGATTAATCATTTATATGGACTAATAAGCATGAAGCTGCTTTTCAAGAGTTGAAGGCGACGTTGACTATAACACCTGTGCTTACCCTTCCCGATGCCTATCGTCCTACACAGTTTATACGGACGCTTTCCTCAAGGGTTTGGGTTGTGTGTTGATACTAGAAGGCAAGGTTATTGCATATACTTTCAGACAAATAAGGCCACACGAGGAGAATTATCCTACTCATCACCTAGAGCTGGCAGCTGTGGTATTTGCCTTAAAGATTTGGAGGCACTAGTTGTATGGATCTTAGTTTGAAGTACTCAGTGACCATAAGAGTTTGAAGTATTTAGTAGATTAGGAGTTAAATAATAAATAGTGCCAATGAATGGAATTCCTAAAGGATTATGACTTCAAGTTGAAGTATCATCCTGGCAAGGCTAATGTGGTTACAGACACTTTGAGTCGGAAGTTGATACACCTGTTTTGCATGAGCTTGGAAGAGCAAAGTTGGCTAAATAGATTAAGAGATATTCACATTATCCCATATCAAAGAAGGACAACTTTAAATGTGGTCCTTGGTGAATATGGGTTTTATCAGGACCTGAGAAATGCCCAAATGAAAGATGATTAGTTAGGTAGAATTCGAGAATAACTAGAATATGGTGAAGTTCCAGATTATGACCTTGGGAATACAGATGTCTTGAGATACAAGAAGAGAATTTGTGTTCCCAACAATGACGAGATCATGAAAACCATTTTGGAAGAAGCTCATCGGAGCAGATACGTTATGCATCCGGGAATCACCAAGATGTATGACTATTTGAAGCAACAGTATTGGTAGCCGAAGATAAAGAGAGACGTGATATACTTTGTCTTGAAGTGTTTGATGTGTCAGAAGGTCAAGGTTAGCACTAGAAACCACTAGGACTACTTAAAAATCTGGATATGCCTAAATGGAAATGAGATAGCATGTCTATAGATTTTATTATGGGTTTATCGCTAATCCAGGCCATTTATGATGCAATTTGGATGATCGTATACCGATTAACTAAGTCAGCACACTTTTTGCCAATTAAAGCGAACTACTCTTTAGAGAAATTAGCTGAGTTGTACATTAAATAGATTGTTCGTATGCATAGGGTGCCAGAGAGTATCATATAGAATCATGATCCAAGGTTCACTTCGAACTTTTCGAAGTCCCTACAGGAGGCCATGGGTACAAGTTGAAGTACAGTACTGCTTATCACCCTTAGACATATGGTCAGACCGAGAGGACTATTTTGACACTCGAGGACATGTTAAGAACCCGCACCATAGAAATCTCAGGTAGCTAGGATAAGTACTTACCATTGGCAGAATTTGCGTACAATAATAGCTACCATTCTAGTATTCAGATGGCACCTTTTGAGCTTTATATGATCGAAAGTGTATATCGTCGTTGTTTCAAACCGAATTGAGAGAAAGAACTATAATTGAACAAGATTTGGTAGACCAAACATCGCAGAAAATTGAAATGATATCACAGAAATTATTGATAGCTCAGAGCTGACAGAAGAGTTATACAAATTGTCGGAGGAGACTGTTGGAATTTAGTGTGGTAGATAATGTTTTCCTAAAGGTTTTTGCCCATTACGGGCATTGGGAGATTTATTAAGGCAAAGAAGTTGACTCCACGATTCATTGGGCCATATGAGATTTTAGAGCAAATCGGGCCTGTTGCCTATCGGATCACCTTGCCTCCGCACTTGTCTAATGTGTATGATGTGTTCCATGTGTCACAATTGAAGAAGTATCATTCAGATCCGTCTCATGTCATTGAGCCTGAAGAAGTCGAGTTGAGATAAGACTTGACTTATAATTTTGGATGTCCAGGACACGCAACTACAGAAATAGACCATTCAGCTTGTGAAAGTCTTCTGGAAGGCTATGACACCCAGAGATGCAACTTAGGAGACTGAGGAAAGAATGCGATGTGACTTTCCTAACTTGTTCACTTAAGTTTGTGGTTGTACTTGTCTTGATTGAATTATTGTATTCTTATTATGTTTTTGTTCCTTACTTGAATCGAATTTTGAGGACAAAATTCTAATTAGGTGGAGAGAGTTGTAAAATCCTTATTTTTATTTCTAGGATATAATTATAATTAAGAGATAATTATTTATAAAAAAATTTAATTTAGTAGGTTATTCTTAGAATAAAAAGAAAAGAGGAATCCGGTTAAAATATGATTTTATATATATATATATATATAACACAAGCCACCAAACGCTTTCGGTGGAAAATGGAAGAAGACATAATGATTATGTCTTTTTTTTTTTAAAAAAAAGGAACCTTATGGTGCCTTCCACAAGAGGGAGGGCGAATTATATATACCACATCCCCCCAATTCAATCACTTCACCGAAAAGTGGAGTCATTTCTCCGCAAGACAAAAGGTGAGACGCTAGTTGGGGTATTTTAGGTTATCTGGAGATCAATAAGGTACTCAAAATCACTTCTAATTTCAAAACTTCCTTCATGAAAAGTGTTCTAAATAATTTTTTTCTTTCTCATGATAGTAATTTTCTGCTAATTAAAGAATATTTTGGGGATAAGGTTCAAGGCAAGTTTTGAGTTTTGTCAATATATGACTATGGAAATATAGAAGATAATTAATAGTTGAATTTAATCGGTTTATTTTTGTTATTTAGTTGTTATAAAATTTTATAATGAATTTTCTATATAATCAGTCTATGAATAATTCTATATTGAACTTTTTAAACAATTAAATTTGGTATAAATTATTTATTTAGATTATTGGAAGTATTATTAAAGTTTTAATTAGTTTAGATCTTTTATTAAGGTGGAGATTTATAATTTAGCTATTTTTTTGAAAAAAATTGGGGATTTTATATAAGAAAATGAAATTGATAATAATCAATTACTTAAATAGATTATTTGAGTCAAGAAAAATATTTGAAATAATAATTGGGATTTTACAATGAAATTAGAATTTTTGGGAGTAATTAATTTAAAAATTTAAAATTATAGAATTAGGTAAGTTAATTTTTCTAATGACTCAAAGAGTTATTAATGTATAATAAATTGATTGTTATAGATTGATTTTTTTTTTTTTTGCAAGTATTTAAGCTTTTGGATTAGGAGCCTTATGGTTATAATTTGCTTTGGTGGGAGGTAACCACTTTCCTCTTGTTGTGCATACCTGTATGATGTTTGAGAGCGATTTTTAATTGTATAGAATTATAAATTTGGCTATTAATATATGATGTGGACTTTGAAACTATGTTGTTAATGAAATTGTCTTATGAAACTTATTTTCATTGAGAAAATGACTAGTGATATTATATGATATGAATCGATATTTATTTATGAGATTAGAAAGATCCTTTTGATAATTGTGAATTGATAATGACATGTTATAATCATACAATATTGATATGAGAGGGGATGGTAGATGTGGATTTTATGGGAGCTACTCAAAGAGGAAATAAGGAGGTGAATTCTTGTGCAAAAAGAGAAAATGAGGTGATGGACTTTCAAGGGTACACTGGTTAGTCCTTTGCCCATTTGTGTCTAGTAGGGTTTTAACACCTCACTAATGTATTTAGAGGAAGAACCCATGGTTCGGTCTTAAATTCTGTGAATTTTGGCCGGTTCGTATCACTTGATCGATGAGCTTGTTGAATTAAGCTACTAGTTATATGGGTGAATACTAGCCCATGAGTTTAGTCAGAGGAAATAAGACGGAGATGAAATAAAGGAGGACAAAGAATAAATTATTGTGTAATGATTCTTTTACACTTATGTGATAAATAAGAGAATGAGATTATAATATTGTGAATTGATATATGTAGAGAAAATAAGGGAGGACAAAGAATAAATTCTTATGTATTGATTCTTGTACACTTATGTGATGAATATAGAAATGAGATTACGATATTATGAATTAATTACACGTATACATGACATTTTTAATATTGTTATAATTTTATAACTGTCCTACTTGGCACCTCACGAGCTGTCACGCCCTTACCTTATTTTAACTTTTTTTCAGAGTATTCGCTGAAAACGATATGCAGTTCGGTGGGCAACACATGAATAATATGAATATACTGATAATAAGTGCATGATTACATAAATTCCCCATAGGGGTTCGTACATGATCATTACCATTAATGTAGCCACACAGGGCTACTTGGGTATCTAAACTCGTCCCAGTGAAGTAGAGATATCTTCTCGTCTTCGTTCCTCCACCGCAATCCCCTCATATGGTTCTCTGCATTGTTCTCAGCATATCTTCTGTCTTCTCCTGTCTAAATTGTTGGTAGGGGAGGGTGAGATTCGAGAGAATCTCAGTAGGAAAACAATACCAATATGCATGTACGATAAATGTTTAATGCATGACATGCTTGCATCACATAACTCATGCTCACACAATGACAAATCTATAAGCTCAATGCTTCGAATAATATACTTATGAACATAGCATAAATTGAAACATAGCTTCAAATCATTCATACATGTTTCACATGATCAAGCAAAGCAATAACATGTATCAACACACTAACACAAATATCAAACACATGTAAGAGAGGTAAGTTCCCAACCTTAACCCGTTTCCGCCTCGAAACGTGCGCCTCGTAAAGCGTGCCAACAGCTTGGGCTCTATATTCGATCCTACAATGCCAAAGGTATCGTTCAGAAACTCCCATAGTGTTTCTGGGGGTTATATGAGTCTATTATGAAAATTGACCAAAATGCCCCCGGGGACCCAGCCCGGCCCCGCCATACCCTGTCTGACTGTACTTTTCTTGAAATGATTCATTCTGACATATTTTCGCCCAAGGAATCCATTACCGGACTCGGAATTATCAAATTCAATGTCAAATTATAAATTTATCCTTGTCTGCCCCACTTTAAGGGTTACAAGGGCGTTTTTGTAATTATGCTTTTTCGGCCTTTTCCAAAAAAGTGACCAACTGTAAACCCACCTAATTTTCACTCTTGAACTCAATGGAACCATAAAATCATTAAAAATTCAACTTTAACCCTCAGATCTAGCCCGAGCCGAAATCTCAGTTGCTTGGGAAAAATTGGAGTTTTTCGGTTTCGGCAGCGTAAACGCATTCCTTTCTACTCCTAACCACTTTATTGACTATTCTATTAGGTTACAACTACCATTTAGTACCAATTTGGGCAGCATAACCCCTAGGCAACTCAATTTCCAAAAATTAAAACCAATGACAATTCGGCGAAATTTCACTGATTAAATTGTCCACAATTGCCAGAATAGTCAATATACAAGAGTTTGGAAGTCACCTCAAGCTCCCACTAGCTTTTCTCAAGAGTGGCTGAACCCTAGCTCACTTCAACACAAGAGATGGAGCTTCCAAACGTTAAAGAACATAGAGGAGTAGCTTAGGAGCGGAGTTATACGTGTTAGGAGCTAGATCGTCGGAGAAATCGGCTTACCTTGCGAGTTCTCTTCTCCTTCTCTCTCTAAAATTTCTCACACCTTCTCTCTCTTGTTGTAGCTGAATAGCACGGTTTTTGGCTTATGGAGGAGGTGGATGATGATTTAATATAATATAATATTATCTTCTAATTATTTACTAGATTTCCAACAATTTCGGATTTTTATGAAATTCTAACAGATTTCTGCCCAAACTTTGAAAAATTATAACTAATTCTAGAAATATCGAATTGGAGTGATTCCAAAGCCTATAGAACCCTTATTGAGTCTAGTTTCAAATAAAGATATAGCCTTTTGCTATTTAGAAGCACATCATTCCCAGATTTTTAATCTTTACATGCTGTTCCAGAAATTTCACAGTTTTTCTGTGCTGAATTCAAAAATTCATAACTTTTGTATATAGCTCTAGTTGAGTCATATGACCTATCAAATTAAATCTTAGGATGTCTACTTTCCTCCTGTAAAATCTCATAATTTTTTCTCATCATTTGATCTTCCAAAACCTCATGACAAGCTCACTACCTCATAGGTGATTTCACCAAAAACATAATTACTTTCTCCAAAATTCACCATTTTACTTTCTTTAATACCCCAAAGATATAAGAATCATTAGGGAATAAATTTGGGCTCCTGTTAAACTGGGGCTTAGCAATCCATTTATTTCAGGTTTATTCTCTAGCCTCAACTCTCAAAATTCGGGGTATTACACGGGCACTTACTCGTATGTCGATAAAATGGATTATTGGTTGCTGAGGCCTTTATCTCACCCCATTGATTTAACATTTTTTTCAGGTGATAATTGTCATGCGGGTCTATCAGGGAAGACTCCAAAAGCTTAAGCTACTTCTACTAATTGTAGTGCTTCCATCTTTTTAGTATATGTTGCATTATTTTATATTGCCACTTTAGGGCTTGGTTTTCATACTCTGATTTATTTTGGAGATTTGATATATTAACTATATATTTTTAATTACTCTTGATGATGTTGGATGACCTACAGGCCTTATGACGTGTTTTGAATTGGTGGAACCATAATTTGATATGATATGGATATTTTAATATATAATAAGATATTATTCAGTTAAAGAGTTTGGGCTTGATAGTGAAATTATGTTCTGGGCTTAGTGAAGTCTAGAGCCTAATAGTGGGTATGATAATATTTTGGAAAAATGGTTTTATCAAACTCATAGTTAATTATTATGTATAAGGAATGAATTTTACACCGGACCATGGGTTTTTGCCCCCTCATTGAATTAGTGGGGTATCAGAGCTCCTCGTTGAACCAGTGTGGTAGTCCTTTATTGGAGCAATGAGATAATAAAAAGCTAATCATCGTGCACCAATGGAGGCTATGCAACGTGGTGAAACAAACTATTACATCTCCACCCAATCCAACCATCATAATTTTAATAACTAGCTCAATAGGAATTTCTCAAGATTTTCACATTCATATCATGTTATTCAAATAATTTTCATATACATTATATAATATCTTGATTCTCAACTTATATATATATATATATATATATATCACAATTCAAATCATAAGGCTCCACAAGACAATTTATATTAAATTAGTCATCAATATTATGATAACTTTCTCAATTTCAATAAACATTTCAAAGTACTTATTAAAGTATCTAATCAATATCAATATACCATTTTTCATTTTCATAATCATTTTACAAAATACTCACAAACAACATACCAATACACATAACAAGTGAAAAGTGGTTACTTCTTGTCAAGTAAGGAGATAGACCACAAACAATACGCCACGTGCTAAATATCAACCACTCACTTTCAATCTACACAATTATATAATCATACATTAATAACTCATTGAGTTATTTGGGATAATTTATTACAAATTTCTAGTTTCCAAATTAATAATTAATTAGTGTTATTTTTAATATTAGGTGTATATATTAACCAAAACATTTCAACCATATGTTTATTTATATAGTTAAAGTTTGTACTCTCCAAATAAAGAAAAATTTTGAATTCTCCCACGGACCATAACTAATCATTTTAACACAAATTTCTATTTTCTCTAGAAATTCCAATCACTCAAGTAAGTCATAACAATCCCCAAATAGCTTTCTTTAATAAAGATCCCAAAATTCTAAAAATCTATTAAAATTCCATCCTTCAAATTTCAAACTTAAATCTCCAAACTAAACCATAAAAAATTTAATAATACCCCCCCCCAACAAACCCAAATTAAACATTTAGCTCAAATTAAATCGATGAAAATATCACTCACTCACACACACACACACACACACTAAAAACCCTAAACATTTTAAATACAAATTACATTTTTAAATTCTCAAGACAACCAATAAATAAATTTAAACCTATTGAACTTGACTATTAAAATAGCTCTACTATCCTATGATCATATATTGTTAAAATTTAACATTTGCTTCAAACTCTAATCTAAAAATTTGCTCTAATGACTTCAAAAATATATTCATTAGAAAGAGCTAAATGAGTAGAATAATATTGACGAAGAGACATTAGTGAATAGAAGTAATTTTACTTATCAAAATAAACCCCAAAAATTACCCTAAGGGTGTGTTTGGTTTGAGGGGACGGGACGAGAGAAACTCAAAATTTACCCTCTCATTTTTTTAAATTTTGGATTCCTACTCAAAATTTACTCTCTTATTTTTTTAAAATTTTTTATTCAGGTCTAAAATTTAAATACCTTTAATCCAAAAAGGTAATTTAACATTTTAACCTTCCTCTCCTTCCCTCCCCTCCCACCCCTCCCCACTCAAACCAAACACACCCTAAGATAAGAAGATAACCCCTCCCCTCACGGTGCACTCCCTCTCTGATTTACTCTCCCCCTCTAGCCGGAAATTGACAACCGCGTGGTGGAGGGGGTTTGAATTTAAAACCCATTTTGCATTGTAATATGCTAAACAGTTAAAGGGCTTTGGCACTGGTATTTGATTTTCTATTTTTAAAACTATAATGGGCCAAGTTAAACTTGGGCTCATTTTATTCATCTTTTTTTTTTCCATTATTTACTTCTTTTTTTAAAGCCCTTTTACCCTTTATTTTTAATGGGCCTTGGGCCTTTATTACTTTGTTTTAAATCATTTATAACCCTTTTCTTTTAAAATTTTCAATAATAATAATAATAATAACAGCAATCCTATTCTTTTTTTGTTTATGTTTTTCCTTATATTATCACAAATCATACTTTAGATAAATTCCATTTATTTAATTAATTACATAGTATTCTATTACCATGAATTAATTTTTTCCTAAAATTATTTAAATTCTAGAAATAAAAATTAGGGTGGTACATGTTGCATGGGGTCAATTAGAACTATTTATTTAACGGCATCCGCGTGGACTATTTTATATATAGTATTTATTTGTTTAAAATCAAAATCCTATTAAAAGATATAAGAAATTTTTTTTTAAGAGAATATTACACATAACCCAATGAAGCATGTGAAAATTTTGAAAGAAATAACAAAATATGTGTAGTTCAGAATACGTGCAAATTATCTGTCTCTGTGTAAATTTCTTATTAATGAGATAACTACTCAACTTATACTTCAAAAAATTATTTATAGTGTTATCACAATAAATCAACGCTCTTTTTAGTGTTATCACAACATACGGAATTATTTAGGAGAAGTTCCTTATAAAAAAAAAAAAAATTTGGACAACTTTCGAACATTCTCAAATTTCGAATGAAAAATAGCACACAAATATAATTTTTCCAATCGGAAAAACTGCATAAATATTTATAAAAACTTTAAATGTAATTTTTAATCTAAAATTTATCCACAAGTAAATTTAGTGGAGTGAAGAGAGAAGACATAGTGGCATGTGGGGGGGGGGCAAAGACATGGAAAGAGCAGAAAAAGCATATACAAAAGGAAAGAAAAAAAATTAAGACCATAATTAAATTCTGTGGTTGAGATTATTTTATAACAAATTGTTAAAGACCTGATCACTCACTCAAAATAGTGTGCTTTGAGTGATGTCCCTTGCATCCTACTCCATCCCAAGATCTTATTCTCTGCTCCCTTCATTAGCCTAAAATGTCCTTTTTCTCTTCCTCTTCCCTTGAAACCAACCTTGCTATAGCCAAGCCATTCGTTTCAAAGGCCGCCTCGATCATCACCACCATAGTGCTTATCCGATCAATGGTTCGAGACCTCTTGCCCAGGGAAATTCGAAACTATTTCTTTGGTGGTATCCGTGGAATCTTCAATCACTTCTCTTCCCAACTCACCATGGTGATTGATGAGTTTGATGGTCTCAATCGTAACCAAATCTACGATGCCGCAAACACTTACTTGGGCAAAAAAATCTCTCCCTCCACTCGTAGAATCAAAGTTAACAAGCCCAATGATGAAGGAAAGGGTTTGGAGATCACCGTGGAATACAACGAGGTCATTGTGGACATGTTCAACGGCATCAAATTTAAATGGGACTTTGTATGTAGGGGGTCTCCGTCCAAAAGTTTCGGCAATCCTAGAGGCCAATCAGAAATTAGATCATTGGAGCTAAGTTTCCACAAGAAACACAAGGAGTTGGTGCTAACGTCATACATTCCCTTCATTATGCAAAAAGCAAAATTAATGAAGCAAGAATCGAGGGCCCTGAGGATCTTTACAGTGAATCACCAAGGCCTATACAATAGTCTAAAAGACGTGTGGAGGCCAATGAACTTAGACCATCCGGCAACATTTGAGACACTGGCATTAGACCCAGACATTAAGAAATTCATTTTGGAGGATTTGGAGAGGTTTGTGAGGAGGAAAGAGTATTACAGAAAGGTAGGCAAGGCATGGAAGAGAGGGTATTTATTGTATGGCCCTCCTGGAACGGGGAAATCAAGCTTGATCGGGGCAATGGCAAATTATTTACATTTTGACATATACGATTTGGAGCTAACGGCTTTAAATCGAAATTCGGAGCTTCGGCAACTAATGATTGCTATGACCAATAGGTCCATTATCGTCGTGGAAGACATTGACTGCACCATTGCATTCCAAAATCGCACGGCTGCTTCAAGTTCCTCACAACAACAGGTTAATTATTTAATAATTTACATTTCTCCGTGCAATTTGGTTTATAATAGGTTGACTTGAGTTTTGTGATTGAGTCTTTGCTTTTGCACATATATAAAAGGTGACGTTGTCAGGGCTATTGAACTTCATTGACGGTCTGTGGTCAAGCTGTGGGGATGAGAGGATTATAGTGTTCACAACCAATCACAAAGAGAAGCTTGACCCGGCATTGTTGCGTCCTGGTCGTATGGATGTTCACATCCACATGTCATATTGCACTCCTCCTGTGTTTAGGCAGCTTGCTTTTAATTACCTTCAACTTCAACATCACCCTCTTTTCCAACAAATCGAAGAAGCCATCCTTGCCACCTACGTCACTCCTGCTCAAGTGGCCGAGGAACTCTTGAAGATGAAGGGTAGTCATCTTCACTCTACTCTTCAAGACCTTCTGCATTTTCTTGAACAAAAAAAGATCGAGAATGAAGAGCTTGAAGCTAAAAAAGTGGCCTCAAGCAAGAAAAGTAATCGTAAAAATGTCCCATGAAATCTTCAAGGTTTTAAATGTACAATTACCAAGTTGCCCTTAAAAAACAGAAAACTGGCTTGCGTCTTTATCACTATTCTCTCCCTTGCTTAGCAGAGCACTAGTGCCCGTTCCTCAAGAAACCATGGAAGCAGATCAAATCGGTTCTCAACGATTTGCATTTTTATATTGTAACGTATTTGTTGCCAATTTTGTTTGCTGGCAATCTACACCAACCCCAATAACTACAGTATCCACCAATTACTTTTTTGAAATCCCTTTGACGCTTCTTGAAGGATAGTACATTCCCACTAATGACAAGAACGTCATCAATTACTTCATTACTCCCTTGTCTATGCTCTTCTTTTTCTTTTTTTTTTGGTTATGCAGATATTGATTAATGGATCTAAACTTACTTGTTTTTTACTAAATCGTGTATTACATGTTTTCAAAAGTATAATTGATTGATAGTTGATGATTGATGATAGTTAAGTGATAGATAGATAAGATAGGATACGGCTTGTGAAATATGTCACCATCAATCCAATGATAGATTGTCAATATTTTGCTATAATGCCATAATGCAACCAATATCACCTATTTTCTACCCTAATATCGAGCAGCAGTATGTATGCCTTGTGCAGATAGGGATAGAGAGCAGTTATGAAATTCTTTGCAAAACATTCAATGAGGAAGCTAAAACTACATTGGTGGTAAACACTAATTGTTTCATCAAGAGCCTCTCCTTTTTGCAGTTGTCTCATGTTAATTATGTTCAGTTGTTTTCCCAATTATACCAGACTTTTATTCTTCTCTTGGATTCCAAAATTCAAAGACCTGTCTCAGAACGATATTTCTGTTTTAGTGTATATCCTTCTTTCATGTCTTGCGCTAGCCATGCCCAAAAAATGGTGTTGGTAATTAACAATATGTTTTTGGGCTTTTCAAATTTTTGGTCGTTTGAATGTATATGTGCTATAAATGCTAACTGGTCATTGGAGCTGAGTATGTTGCTTGATGCCCTGATGGAATATGTATTTAGTTCAAAGTTCTCTTATAAAACCATGTTTAGGGACTTGAACTCGGCTTTTCACAATATATAGTGTCAAATATAATGGACTTGAAAAACATACTTAATTTTTCTCCCCAAAAAATCTCAATATATGAGTTAATAGTTTACTTTTTATGCTTTGAAATTTGTTATTTCTCTAGTAACATGCAACAAGCTGTTAATTAAGGTAATATTTGTGCTCTAATTTTTGAAGTATGATATCATGTGAAACTAGGAGCATATTCTTTGGCCAAGAGAGGGGGGGGGGGGAGAAAAGAAACTAGGAGCGTATTTTATCTGTGATTGACGACTTTAATTTGTAGAAACTAACTCAACTTCAAAATCATTTATCAAAATTTTACTCTCAATACATCACTCTTAATTAAAGGATAATATATTTATCAGGCATCTTGATCTATATATGCTTTCTTGTGTTGGTGTTAAAACTGATTTTTACCTAATGTACACGTATCAAGGAAAACAATTAGATAGTTGATATCACAAGTTTTTTAAAATTTTACCTTCGATACCGATCATTATTTTCTCTTTTATGTTTGTAGTGGTTATGTTTTTCAGACAAGTAATTTTTTTATACAAGCTAGAAAAGCAAGCATGTTGGATATTTATGATTGTCGGTAAAAAGAGGTCAGCTGGCCCATATGGTCTCAGGGCCATAAACGATGTTACCCCTATTTTTGGGTTTTTCTCAAGCACACTCCTAATTGACCCGATCAGGTCAGGTTCAAAAGCCTGAATTTTTTTATCTTTTTAATTGAAAATAATTATCATAATACATATATAAACTCTAAAAGATAAAAAAAATAAATAATTAAGGGTCTAAAATATTAAAAAAAAATAATTAAGGGACTAAATTTAGTTAGGGAGTTTTAACTGAATAATATATATATATATATATATATATATATATATGAAAATGAAATATAAACCAAACAAGTCTTGTACTCTCTCCGTCCCTTATTATAAGCTTTAAATAACTAATTTGTTTTAATTAGGAAAACATTTAAAATTAATTAAGGTGATAAATATGTGTTATTTTTTCAATTATATCATTATATGTAAATAGGACAATTGAGAAAAAATATGTGCCACAAATACAGTTAATAAAGGGTAAAGTTTGGGAAACACAATAAGTGTTTAGTCAAATAAAAAATGAAGCTTATATTTTAAGACATATAATTTAAAGTTTATCACAAGAAACAGAGGGATTACATCTTAAAATCTAACTACCCGCAATAAGTGGAACTCTAGTACAAAATTACCTTAGGAAAATGAAGCTTTGAAGTAATGAACTTACGATCAACCGAAGTTACCCCCTTATTATAAGCCCAACTTGTAAAAAATTTCTTTTGTTCTAAATATAAGTTCCCCCTGAAAGTTATTGAAATAACATATTTTTAGTCGTCTCGGGATTATCAAAAATAAAACCGAATTAAATGTAATATAACGCACAACTCGGGTCGTTTCACTTTGAAAAGCCAATTATGAAACTAATCCCTGATAAACTAAGTAATTATAATACAAATTTGACAAGAGTAAAACATCATTAATTGGTTATTAAAAGTAATTAAAATAGATATTTTTGGAATTTTCAAATAAGGAGGAATGAAAATGGGTTAGAAATGCAAGTGATGAAGATACTCTTGAAAATGATTTTCAATTGCTATCCTTGCTCAATTAAAATATTTGGAAAATTAATTCACTAAGCTTCTAATATTCCAAACATCATTAACCAATGAGTTTAGCATCACAAGAGAGGAACCCCTACCCTTGAAATGTGATTAAACTCTCTTAGTGTAATTAGTTTCTCTTAAGCCCTCTTAGTATAATGAGTTCCTCTAAGTTTCCTAAAATACCAAACCTCAATTACCATTGAGTTTAGTGCTCGTTTGGAATATCTTAGGTTATTAAATATAAAATCATTTACAAAAAATATCTTATAGTAAATCATGAAGGAGGGACTACGCTGGTCAAAAAAGGAGGGACTGCTTCTTCTTTTTTTAACCTAAAAGAGAGACTATTTTGAATATTAAATTTAAGGCTAAATTGTATAAAATTACTTAAGTTCTAGATCAGTTGCATATAACTTCTGATATTTTAAAGTTTAAATTTAACCTTACTGATCTTTTTTTTTTTTTTTTGTATTATTATCCCATGTTGTTAACTAACCGTTATCCCTTTAACACATTTTGTCTAGTCCGGTTAACAAATGACACGTGTCATCTTATGTAAATTACTAATTCATAAAACTTCCCTTAATTTTGACCAGTTATAAATAACCCTTTTCAACTTTGACTAGTTACAAATGACCCCCTATCATTTCAAAATTTGAATTTAACTCCTTTAAAATTTTGATTTATTATACTAAACCTCATTTCTTTTTTTACCTTGACCCCATATCTACGTTTATAATTTTAATAAATTTATTAAGATTTGTACTACTATCATTTATCAATTAAAATAACTTTTTTATATAGCAAAAGGTAGAAGAATAGTATTTAAAAAATATAAAAATAAAAATGTTATCATATATATAACATTTCTTATTTTTTTAAGATAAGTTATCATTAATAGTATAAAAATATCATAATTAATGTTAAATACATTATTAGGATAATTGATCATTGATGGATTAAATATTACATTTGGGGTTAAATGATAGTTTTTCCCCCATTAATTCTTTATTAGTAATGCATTTGTTAAGGTAAAATCCCAGAAAAAAATACTATTAAAAGAGGCAAAAAACAAATAGATGTGGTCAACATATGAAATCTCATACCAGATTTGATGGAGGAATCTGCGATTTTTATATCTGACAAATGATCAAGTAACTCTGAGTAAAATTTAAAAAAAAACAGAGAGAGAAGCCCACAGCAAGGCCCCATATAGCGATCGCTCTCAGAGACACAACATCTCTCAGCCTTCCCATCTCTTTGCCACTGGAATCTGAAATAAAATGAATGAAGGATTATCCAGTAATTCGTCAAATTCTCAGCGAAAATCAAAGCAATGGAAAATTCAATTTGACAAAATAACTATACCTAGTAATGAAATTAATAATCATCCCAAACAAACAAACTACATAGTTACATAGGAACAAATGCAGAGAACCCGGAAGCCAAATCATGTTCCTGTACAACCATTCCCTTTGGAGCAAAACATTTTTTATCTTTTACAGATTTACACATCTGTTAACTATAGATTTTTTTTTTTTCTGAAAAGACAATATTAGAAATTCATTTTTCAGCATCACATCGAAAGGGTATGCCATTTGATATCATCTACCTGATTCAAGTCTTAGATGTCCTTGCATATTGAATTTTATGCAACATTTGGAGTTCATAGTTCATTCATTTAGCGCGGGCTTAATGGCCATTTCCAGAAGCCTATATGTTTTTTCTTGGTCGAAAATCCTAATACAAGGCACTTAGATACAGAGAAATCAAAAGCAAAGCAAGATTTGGGCAAAATTTGATTTCAGGTCCCAAAGACAACATAGCAAGGAAACAACTTGTGGACATTCTTAGCTTTTCAAAGAAAGGAACAAAAATCTGATTTCTACGAAAATGGGATCATTAGATTAAGCAAGATATACCCGACCTAATTTTAGAAATCTAACAATTTCTGTAAGGGGATCACAATTTCCATCCTTACAAGAGAGGGAGAGGAAGAGGAGGAAGAGAGAGAAGTTGAAGATATGGACCTGAAATGCCGACGTTGTACCCGATCATGAAGGGGACGAAGAAGGAGGCTATGGTAGCATCGAACTCGAACAATAGAAGAAGAGAAGTGCAAGGAGGAGGAGTTATCCCAATCAATTTGGGGCTTAAAGGATCATTGTATTCCTCTTCCTCTCCAGCAAGCATTCATCCAACCTTTGTCTTCTTCTTAGCTGGTGAGGTTAAGGCGGGAGAGAGAAAGAGCGAAAAGAACAGTGAAGAAAGAAAGAATGGAGATTGATGAGAGATGAGAGCAGTAAAGGCAGTGAAGTCTTTTTACAACAGTTGCAGATCCCTCTTTATCGAGTAATTTCAAATCATTGCTTTGTCTTTTTCAAGGTTAATGAATTCGGATCCGGTTGCGATGTTGGATTAAGGCTTGGTGGTTTAGATTTGGGTTAATCCGGGAATTAGATCAGGGTCAATTAAAATATATATATATATATATATATATATATATATAATTTAAATGTTTATCCATATCATTTAAAAATTTATATGAGAGTTTTTTTTCCAACCAATAGTCCAATATAATCTTCTGAACCTAATACCCACATAAAAATATTATTAGGTATATAAGAATTTTTCTCCAATTAATGCGAAAAATATTCCACAATCCTTTTAAAGCTAATTGAAAATTAAAAAATTTTAGGAAAATAATTTTTCTGAAAAAAAAAGCCTAAACGACGTCGTTTGGAGCATAAAAAAACATAGTTTTTTTTTTAAAAAAAAGAGGCAACCCATGACTCGACTCGGCCAAGTTTACCAGTTCACCCCGGGTTGATTGGGTCAACCCTGGGTCAAACCGGGTTGGAACAGTGATGGTTTGCTAGCTAAACTAGACCGGCCAACCAGCCGGGTTCCGGTCTAGGTTCATGAACCATGGTCTTTTCTACATTTTTGAGAATATTCTTCTGAGAATTTTTTTTAATAAGAGGTTTAATATTTATTTTTTTTATTTTTTTAAATATTATTCTTTTAATTTTTGTCAAACAAAAAAGTTATTTTAATGGACAAATGATAGTAAAAATCTTAATAAAGTTATTAATATTATAAATAAAAATTCTTAGGGAGTTAAATTCATATTTTGAATTGTCAGAGGGTTATTTGTAACTGATCAAAGTTCAAGAGGCTATCTGTAACTAGTCAAAGTTCAGTGGGTTTTATGAAATTAATAATTTATATAGGATGGCACATGTCATTTGTTAATATAACATGACAATTCTGTTAAAAAGATAAAAATCAGTTAATCGCAAAGGGTTAATAATAAAAAAAATAAAAGTTAAGGGTTATATAACTTTGAAATATTAGTGTGTTATGTAACTGATCCAAAGTTTAGGGAATTTTTGTATAATTTAACCAAAATTTAAATCACTTAATTTTTAGGGAGAATTCTTGAAAAAGAACCTAAAAAATGGGAAATGACAAATCAACCATTTCTCAAGGAAAAAGTTGGAAATTCTTTATCACGTTTCAACATTTTCTAATCAACTCTTGATAAAAAAACTTATTTGTTAATTCTCAAATTCTAAGTTCTTTTTCAGGGATTTGCCCTTAATCTTAAAAATAAAGTGCCTCATTTAAATTCTAAAGATAAGAAGACCAAACCTATTCCTTCCAATTGGTGCTCAGTTAGATGGTGACGATCTTGGCTGAAAACAATATTAATGAAATTATTTGAGGATGGTGACGATCTAATGTTGATTAAAATCTTCAAGCTTCTTTCTATTCTATGGATGAAAAGGAATCTCATCATTCACAAATGTCAAAAGGTTAGCCTATTTCAGTTATCAAAGAAATTGAAAATGCCTCATCATTATGCTCCTTGGCCTTTTCTTCGGAATGTTCTCAGGATATTACAACTTCAGGTTAATGGAAGTGACTCATATTTTGGATGAGATTGATTCTAATGGGTGGTGTATTTTTATGGAGAAATATAATTATGGCCATACCAAATTGTGTCAACCTAGGATCTGTTTTCATGGGGAGGCTATACAATCAATTTTGTGGCAGAAATCAAATGGCCATGAAATTCTTGCAATGAAATGTTTTAGATATTCTCTTTAATGAATAATTAGCTGCAGCCTTTTTACATCATCAGTCAAAGACCTACAAATAATTTTTTTTAGAGCCGAAAAATGGGTCGAGCCCAGGTTTAGGCCCTAAATTTATAAGGACCGGGCTTGAGAATTTTTCCTCAAAAGTGAAAGCGGGCTTAAAAGGGCTAGCCTTGTAAGGCCGATGGCCTAAAATGGCTGGCCCTGTAGGGCCACAGGTTGGCCCTTTTAAGCTCGTATATATATTTTTATATTTTAAAATTATTTATATGATAATAATATTATTAATTTTTTATATTTTGGTAATAATATTATAAATATTTAGTTGTTATTATCTTTTTTTAGAATTAAGTTTCATAAGAATATCTTGTATTAATAATTCTAAAAATTAAAAACTTATAAAAGATATTTTTTATTTCATAAGTATTCTTACCAATTTTGTATTTTATGACTTATTTTCTGGTGATTGTTTTATTTATATCTTGTGTTGTTTATTTTATTGACTACTTACACTTTTCAATACATATTTATAAGAAGTATTTTTAATTTTGTTCAATTTTCTCATTAATTATTTGTAATTGTGGTATGTAGACAATAGTTTACCTTTGATTATGACTTAATGACTGTGTTTGTTTGTTACATGATGCATACCATTTACACTCTAATCTTGACTGTATTTATGTGTTAAATTAGGAATTTAATCATTATAATTTTTTAAAAAAAACATGAAAAAAAGTAAAAATTGTAAAATCTTGTGAAAAAGACTTCAGGCCTTGCAAGTCGGCCCTAGGTTTTGAAAAACAGCAGTTTTTTTATCCCTTGACCCATCAAGGCCGGCCCTGATTCCCAGCTCCAATTTCTCTTAAGAAGCACATTTTACCGCAGAGTGGCTATAAGGAAAATTATGCAAATATTTTATACTATGATATTTGTTTCATTTTGAAATCATTTTCCTCTAAACACTTCTGTAATGACCCAATTTGAGATAAAGGGCTAATGACTCTGATGTTGATTGTAATTAGTGTAATTAAACAATTTTGGATTAATGTGATGCAAATTTAATATAAATGTTCATAGTGGTGATTTAATGATCATAGTGAAACCAGGGGCAAAATGGTATTGGAAATTTACCGACCAATTAGGCAGTTACCAAAGAAGAAACTCATTGGTGATTAGAGATCAAGGGTTGAGATCTATTGGCTATAGGTTGGAATCCCATGCTTTCCATTGGTGTGAGCTCATAGAGGGAGTGAGCAAGATGTTGACAAGTGTCATTGTGTAGACCAATGGATATGGCACAAAAGACAAAAATCCACTTTTCTTTCTCTTCTCTCTCTCTCTCTTATGCGTTTTTGTGTATGGGCAAGGGAAAAGAAATGGACACATCATCTTCTTCTTCCTCATCTCTCATATTCTGTCTCCTTTTCCTCCATTTTCGGTGATCAAGCAAGGAAAGAGAAAAAGAAAGCTTGGATTTTGGGTAGGTAATGGTTCTCCTATGCTCAAATCCTCTTCACTAAACTTGTTCATAGTGTAAAGAGCTCCATTTTGGTTGTTTCATAATTCTGAAAAGTGGTAATTTGGGTGTTGAGGCAATTTGAAAGTTGGAGAATCAAGATTTTGACTTTGGCAAAGTGAAGAGGTAAGCATTTGGTGGAGTGGGTATGAGCTTTGTGTGGAGTTTGGGAACCATTGGAAGCAATTTTGACCAATCTGGGAATTTCTGTCATTTGCTGCGATCTGGGTAATCTGATAGCATCACTTGAGTGAGGGAGGATCGCACTCGAGTGCTACGTGTGTTTTCCCTTTTCCTTTTGTTTTGCCTGGGTTTTCATGAAGAAGGCTTGAGTGCACTTCTTAAACTGCGAGTGAAGTTGTTGATCACTCGAGTGAGCATGGGATCACTCGAGTGATGGTGTGAGTTCATAGTTAGGGGTTGCTCTCGGGTCCTCACTCGCTGGTCAATGTTCAAGAGAGTATTCTGACACTTACAAGTACGGGCTCCTCACCCGAGTGCCAGGGTGGTGCTCGAGTGAGCTTGTCCCTCTGATGTGCATGTGCTCTCGGGTCGTCACTTCTTGAGTTGCACTTTCGGGGACTCGAGTGGAGTTGGGGTCATCACCCGAGTGTAAAGCCTTATGCTCGAGTATGGTAAGCACTTTCTGGCCAAGGTGGTTGCTCACTGTCAAACACTCGTGAGTAAGTGTAACCCCCTTCACACTTAAGGCCGAGATTTAGTTCATAAACATGTAATTAATGTGGAATTAGAGACCGTAATTGATTTGGGACTTATTAAAGAAATATTTTGCCCAAAATCGGATTTGCAAAAACTTTTCTAAACTCAATTACAATGGTCTCATATTCCCATTTTAATACAATATGGCCTGTACAAGTTGATTTCATTCACAAATATCAGAGTGCAAAATATATTCCCGACTCACTCGGGTTCCATTCAAAAATAAAAAGGGATTTACACAAGGCACGAAGCCTACAATTCATACCCTTTTACTTGGGGATTACACAAAATCCACTATATACAAATTCCAAAATATACAATGATAACCATAAACTCCAAATGATACTCCTAAACAGGAGCTTTAACTACTCTTCGTCGCCCGCTTGCCTCTTGAACCTTCAGCCCTGTCTAAAAGGGTTAATTTTGGGAGAGTGGGATTCTAAAGAATCCCCGTAGTAACAAGTCAATCATATAATGTACAATAATAATGCATGTAATCAAATAACTATCCACACAAGCAACTACAACGGCAGTTACAACGGCAATGGTTAGTATGACACATGTCATCCCTGACGATTGCTCACGCTGAATTGCTCACGTTGTATTGCATCACAACAATCAACACAGTATAATTCACCACAGCTGGGATCCATATAAAGCATATCATAATCGCAAGCCATATAGGCAAGATACACACACGCAGCCCACGGCTGGTTTCACAAACGCCGCCCCCACGGGTCGGACTCACAAAGATCCATGTTGATTACGACGGCAGTCCAACGGCCGACCTAGAGATGACCACTGTCACTCTCTATACGGCTCACGCTGACCTGCTCACGCCGTAATGGACCATGGCACACAATTCACAAGTTCAATGATAAGATATGCATACCAAAACATCATACAAGATATGAGAGAAAAGTCACTACCTGAGTTCTTCTAGGCGTGTCCTAGCGCCGGTCTCTCCCGAGGAAGGCAAATATCAAATCCTATTTTTCACAATTAGGGACGAAGAGTTATTCTCTATTCCAAGACTTAATTCACTTTATAATGCTTAATTGGTTATCATTATTGTTCTTTTAGAGTCACTAAATACTCCTAACAAAACTCCTAAAGGGTAGGAAAAACTATCCCAAAGATCCCCTTTTGGAAGCACAAAACTGAGATTTTACACTGTTTCACTCGAGCACAGATGACCATGCTCGAGCACAAGTACGGACATCACTCGAGCACAAATGCTCTCACTCGAGCATTGGTACGGTTAGCACTCGAGCACAAGAGAAAGTGAGACTGCGAGTGAGCACCTGAGAGCACAAAGAAACTTTCAGGAACTGGCTCACTCGAGCACAAGGTCAAATGCCTCACTCGAGCACCCGCGAGAGAAGTCCAGGAAGTGAGGACCCGAGAGCACACAATGCTCTCCAAGACCATGATCACTCGAGCACACACCTCACACCCGCGAGTGAGAAGGCACACTCGCGTACCTTACTCGCGAGTGACAACCCGAGAGCACCACCCCCCACCTGAGGCACAAGCTCACTCGAGCAGACCATGCTCACTCGAGCATGTTCTTCGCTCACTCGAGCACAAAGCGATGTGCTCGAGCATTGCTCATAAAAACCCAGACAAACTCGAAGCACAAAAGGGAAAAACCACTCAGCACTCGAGCAGAGTTCATCCCTGCTCGGGTGACCTTTATCCCTCACTAGAGCAGACCCATCTCTACTCGGGTGATGCTCATCCTTCACTCGAGCATACCCATCCCTGCTCGAGTGAATCCATCAGATGGCAGAAACGCAGAAACAGAGGCACTCTCCTTAACCTTTGCCCAATTGATTCCTATGGACACACAACTTAACCCAAAGCCATTCCCACACAAAAACACCCAATAAACTCAATGGAATACTCAGAATCATCAAAATCCTACTCCATTATCATGCTTTGGGTTTTGGGCAACAATTTCAACAAAACACTAATCTTAACCAAACTTCACATTTCAATTACCAATCAACCTATCTATCCTAAACTCATTCCAAAACACCATTCTCATACCAAAAACATACCAAATGAACAGTGGCATCAAATTTTCGAATTCAAGCCAAATTTCCAGAATTTATAAACTACTTCAAATGGTATGAGACATAGATAGATAGATTGAGTTCCCTTACCTCTTTCACTTTTCCAAAGACACTCTTTGATTCACCACTTTCCAAATTTTCGTGTAGCACAAATCAGCACCAAATGGCCACACTATACACACCAAAAGAAAGCCCATGATTCAAGGATCAACATTTAAGAAGGGAACTTGAGCAATGGAGATCATTTACTTACCCAAAAATCAATCTTTTCTTCCTTCCTTTGGGCACAAAATTGACGAGAGAGAGAGAGAGATGGAGGGAAGAGTGTGAAAGATGAAGTGATGATTATACTTCCCCATTCTCCCATGTCAGCCAAACAAGAGAGAGGAGAGGAGAGAGAAAATAATCTTTTATTCCATTTGACTTTTACACACACATACTCTCTTTGCCACATGTCACACTACCATTGGCTTTCACCAAATAAGTCACCAATTAACTTATCTTATCTCTCAATTAGCCATTTTAATCACACATCCCATTTTCCCTTAGTTAGTAATTAATTTCTCCCTTAATTACCAACTCATGGCCAATAATTCCATTATTCCAATTTTTCAATAATTATGACATATTAATTAAAATAGCCATAAAACATATAATAATCCCAATTAAATCCATAATTATTCATAATAATCATGATTATCCCTTAATCAAAAATTGAGATATTACAGTAAGAGCCGTTCTTATTCGAGTACGAGTCCCTCATCACTCGAGTGAGGTCATCTTTACTCGAGTGAGCCAGCTGAAAATCAATGTTGTGCTTCCGAAAAGGGGTCTTCAGGGTAGTTTCTTCCAACCCTTTTAATATATGTTTAGGCCTCTAATGGACACCTAAAGAGTCCTAAATGATAACCAACTTAGAGTATTATGGAAATGTTGATTTGGAAAAGAAATTGATCTGTTGTCCTTAATTTGGTTATAGGATTTGACATCTGTCAGGCTCGTGAGCCCACTATGCAGAAGAACGTCAGGAAAGATATAGGTAGTGACTCATCTCTTATACTTTATGTAAATGTATTGTAGGTATGCCTATCATGCATTGTGTTGTTGCTGCTGCTGCTACTTTGTGATGCCTTGTGCCTTGTGACGCTTTGTGCCTTACGATGTTACTGCTTTGTGATACCTTGTGCATTGAGATGCTGCAGCTTAGTGATTACCGTGAAAGCGGGCATAGTGTTTACAGCGAAAGATGGCATTGAGATTACAGGGAAAGTTGGAATAGTTATTACCGCGAAAGTGGGCATTGAGCATTATGATACAGCCGTGAGTGCTGTCGGTTGTGGCACTAGCCATGACTCATAGTGTTGTTGCTGAACATGATGAACTTATATGCTTTGTATTTATATATTGTATGACTGATTTGTTACTACTGGGACTCTTTAGAATCTCACTCTTTCCAATGACTAACATTTCAGATAGGGCGAGTGACTCAAAAGGGAAGCAGACAATCAGGAGTGGTTAGGATCTCTTAGAGATATTTGGTTGGGGTTGGTTATCTGTTCTGTTTTTGGCTTGGGATTATTGTTTGTATATAAGATGTAAATAATATTTTGGATATGTAATCCCCATTTTAGGAAACTCTAAACCCATTGTATATATACAAGTAACCCGGGGTTGCCGGGATTTTAGTTAAGCACTTTGATATTTATGAATATGATATCATTACATAGGTAATTGTATTCGGAAGTGAATGTGGGACCCGTTGAATTATGTTTTTGAACTATTTTTGCTGGACACCCCATCTCTTAGATGAGGGATTATAAAGTATTTTTTCGTCTTATTGATCTCTATTTCATTTAAATTTCATAATCCGGATATAATTACGGTGAGGGGGTTACAACTTCACTAGAGTATATTACATTCACCGTAATGTCTTTAATTCTCTACAATCATGTCTTATTATGATTGTAAAATCATGATGTATTATCTTTTTATTTAATGGATTTGATCATTTAAAAAAAAAAAAAAGACCAAACCAACTATTGAGCCGGCGATTGAATCAATTGAGCCTCCGTGTCAAGATTTAATAGTTAGATTTTAAATTTAATCCTATGATTGATCAAGCCATTAATAAAGTAAAATATTTTAAATAATATATATTTAAAATTGAAAAAAATAATTATTATTATAATAATATAAATGTATTTTTAAATTTGAAGAAAAATAATATATGGTGAAAAATAAAATATCCATCAATACCCCATGATTTTCTAACGAAGTGTACATACTTGTTTTATAATTTTTAATTTCTAATTTTAAGTCTCTTCAGGGAGATCCCATAATTTCTAGTTTTGAATATACAATTTCTTACCTATATGTTCATTTATTTTTCTCTTCTCGGTGCTAAGATTTTTGAGTATAGATTTGCATGAATCATTTCTTAAAAACATGAATTAAGTTTTAAAGAAATTGTTGGCAAGTAGAAAATTTTAAAAATAAAAAAATTTTGTGACTAATGCCACTTACTTAACCATCAATTTTACCAATTCGATGTTCACCATCAGTCCTCTGGATGATTGGTTTTGTCACACACACACACGCACTCTCTCTCTCTCTCTCTCACACGCATATATAATTAAAGGGACAGACACCAATAGTATAATGTTCTAAGTGGGATTGAATATGGGGAAAATCCCTAACAAATACATTTGAAATAGGTAAATCCTTATTTGGTACAATGAAATTCAGAAATCCCTAATCAAAACTGTGTCAGTCAGAGGAGGAATCTGGGATTTTGAAATTCAACCAAAAGACGCTTCTGCCCTTCAGTTCTCCCTCTCTCCACTTTGGAATAACAACACTAGCTTCTTAATTAACAACACTCAATTCTACATTAACAATGCCAAAATGCCACAAAAGAATCCGTATGTCTCTATTCTTCACCTTCGTTCTGAGCGCTTTCTTCCTCGTCTTAGTTGCAGATCTCCGCCATCTGAATTGCAGATCATAAAGCTGATTCAAAGCTCATTGAAGAACCCACCAAAGATCCGCTAAGACTTTGTGATTATAGCCCGTTGATCTCACCCACCGCCCAAAACCTCTCATGGCCGCCCACCGCCCAACGAGATCTCACCCACCACCGTTGATTGATTCCAGATCTGACCACCACCCAACACCTCCCTCCCAGCAACAGGTGCCAATCTCCAATCGTCTCCTCAACACCTCTCCCTCTAACAAAACCTCTTCCTTGTTTCACATCTACGTATGCAAAAATTGGCAAAGTTACAAATTGGATGCCTATTAACAACACTTGTCTCTATATTAACAATACAGTATTCACCATTAACGACATGTTATCCTAGCTTTTAGATCTTTCTTCCTATCAAACAGACAATCGAAGACAGGCCCAGTGAAAAGTGTCAAAAAACAAGTTGCAGGCCGAATAACAACACTTGGCTCTAAAACAACATATTAGTGAAAGGAAAAAAGGAAACAGAGTGTGCACACAAGTGGGAGTACAGAGAATTAAGGTAGTGCCAAAAAGTGATGAAACCAGAGGAAAAGTGACGAAAAAAAAGAGGTAAGCCACGGAAAATAGAGTGTGTGTCTTTCACCCCGTAATCCATCACGAACAATAAAAAAGGCACAATCTTCAATAATAATACAACCAAACAGGATGGATTATTGTTCGCGACAAATTATGGGATGAAAGACACGCAAAAGTGGAAATTCACAACTTGGATACCAAGTCGTTAATGGTGAATACTATGTTGTTAATATAGAGACAAGCGTTGTTAATAGGCATCCAATTTATAACTTTGCCAATGTTTGCATACGTAGATGTGAAACAAGGAAGAGGTCTTGTTAGAGGGAGAGGTGTTGTTTTTTGCATCCAATTTGTGAATTTCCACTTTTATTCCCAAGAAGATGTTAATCAAGGAGGTGATGTCGTTAATTAATAGTCGGGTGTTGTTAATACAGGAAGAGGTGTCGTTATTGGCATTCAAGTTGTGAATTTCCACTTTTGTTCCTAGCAAGATGTTAATGAAGTAGGTGATGTTGTTAATTAAGAGTCCGATGTTGTTAACATGGTGAGAGGTGAAAAGGAAAGAGAGGTTGAGCCCTCTTAACTTGGACATGCGAAGCAACGCCATTGAACCTCGCACAACCGACCTTCGTCCAAGCTATTAATATAGAATGCTGTGTTGTTAATAAAGAGTGAGCTGTTATTATTCCAAGCTAAGAAGGAGGGGACAGCTGAAGGGTACATTTACCTTTTGGCTGAGATCTGCAACTGAGATGAGGAAGAAAGTGCTAAGAATGAAGGTGAAGAATAGAGACGTACGGTTTTTTTGTGGGATTTTGGTGTTGTTAATGTAGAATAGAGTGTTGTTAATTAAGAAGGCGGTGTTGATATTCCGAAGTGGAGAGAGGGAGAACTGAAGGGCAGAAACGTCTTTTGGCCGAGATTCCAAAATCCTAGATTCCTCCTCTGACTGACACAGCTCTGATCAGGGATTTCCGAATTTCATTGCACCAAATAGGGATTTACCTATTTCAAATGTATTTTTTAGGGATTTTCCCTTGAATCTGAAATCTTCTATTTTATCTTATTTTATTTTTTTCTCAAAAAATCTTCTATTAACTAACGGGAAAACTCTTATGCGATGGTGGTTGTGTCACATATTGACACCAGGCATATTACTAAAAGAGAATTACATTTAGGTCCCAAGGCAGAAAATAAATGAAGAAATGGTCTCTATGTATTGCAAAATGAAAAAAATGGTCCAATTAACAATTCCAGGAGCCTGTATTGACAACTCGTTAACAACTCCAGGAGCTTGTATTGACAATTCCAGGAGCTTATATAGACAACTCCATGGGACCATTTTTTTATTTTGTAATCTTCAGGGACCATTTCTTCATTTCTATTATTCCTTGGGACCTTAGTGTAATTCTCCCTATAACTAATCTATAATCCCGTAGGTCAATTAGGTTAGTCCAATTTTCAAAAGACTATTAAATTCAATTTAAAGTATAAGCATGTCTAGTGTGATATAGTTATTTAGTGTGATATAGATATTGGAAGATGGAGAGAAAAATGATGAAGATAGAATCCTCCTTTTATCTTTTCACTTAAATTTTGTGTCCAATTGGAGAGAATTGAAATGAACTTTGAAAAATAAATCTCATTATTTATAAAAAACAATTTTTTATAATTTTTTATTCCAAAAGAATTAGAAGCCTAATGATATTCCATCTCAACCTAATCATCATATGAGATTTTTTTCAGATGGATTTTAATTTTTATCTCATTCATACATGGGAGGCTATTTGTTTGGATTTTTTATTATTTTATTATTCATATTTTAAAAATAAAAAAATTTATAACAGATTTTGACATTCATATAAATTATAATATTTGAGTAACACTTGTTAACTAAATTAATTTACACATATTTTTTGTCAATGTCTTATCAAAGTTAACGTAAAAACAATACTAAAAATGAACAAACTCACAAGTCTAATAGTGTGTGTGGAGGGTGGAACAAAAACAAGTGAATAAATAAATCATATTACAAATCCATCCTAGAAATCTAGAATATTAGGCCGAACTACATATAGATTCTAAATTTTTTATGTTTTGCTGTTAATTCCCACAAATTTTTATGAAATCACTCGAGTCCTTTTATGGAATAAATTTTTTACTTAAAATATGAAAAATTTTTAATTTTTTTTTCGATAGCTAAAGATGCTTAATTTTTACCAAACAAAATTCAATTAAAAGATCATGCATATCATAATTCAATTAAAGGATGGTATATAATTTTTTTAAACAATGCCAAAGTTTCTAAAAGTTCCATTGAGCCCTGATTAAATCAAATCATGCCAAGTTAATAAAAATATAAAATACATTTGTTTTGACAATTGAATCAATTGTTTTCCCCCCTAATAACATGTAGGATGATTGCTCAAATGTTGGATAGGAGGAGTTAAAAAACATTGTTTAAAAATAATAAAATGTCATCTCATTATCGTCTAAATGTTGAAACGGGAATGGATTTAAAATTTAATTTATTAGTTTGAAGATGAGAATGGCTTTGGGGGGAAAGGAGAATCAAATCAAAAGAACATGGGGCACATGAAGTGATGAGGATAGGCACGTTGGAAGCATGTGACTGTCATTTGGTGCGTTGCACAGATGGCAAATTAGTCCATATTCAATCACCAAACAAACCCCAAAATTCTAAAAGTGAGTGGAGAGAAATTTTTTTTGAGTTAAATTTAAAAAATAGGAAAAGTGGGGTTAAAAGTTTATTATTTATTATTCTTTCTCTTTTATTTTACTTATTTTCTTCATTAAAATTGTATAATCCAATTTCTTCAATTTTTTTTAAAAATTCAATTCATAAAAATTTTCCTTACACTTCGTTTCCCTCCAAGTACCTCATACCAAACATACTATAATATAAGAGCTAGTTGGATAAGTTGGATTTGATCCAAAATATAAAATCTTAATATATTCTATATTCTATATTTATTGCTCCTTCTGGTTCATTTTAGTTTTGGGAAAATGACAAAAAAATACCACTTGAACTTCAAAATCCTAAATTAGTCCTTTGACAAATATTTACGTTGTCAATCCCATTACTCTTCTTGTCAGCGGGATTTTGAAGTTCAAATGGTATTTTTCTGTCATTCTCCCTTTAGTTTTTGCATTCAATATGCTTTTAATGAAGAGTAAAAAAAATCTATTTATAAGTCACGCCATTAAATATTTTTATATTGAAGGAATAATTTTATCTTTCATTTATTATATAGACTTTATTCTCATAGGATTTAACATATATTAAAGAGGGATAAGGTTGAAAAGTTGTTAAATTTTAAAAGGATAAAGGTGCAAATTTAGCAATAAACAATTTCACGATGAGCATCCATAAAACTTATGTATTTTCAGTGCAAAAGCAGACATAAACTATTTATTTTGGAGCACATATAGCAACGCCGTTAAAAATACTTAACTGCCATTACTTTTTGAACTATAAATCCTACTAGTCTTCTCTCTATATTTTTTAATATTTCTAATAAAAAAAATATCACTTAAACCCCATAAAAACAATTTTATTTCATATAACCCCCCAAAAAATAAGTAAGACCATTATTTTCTTTTCACTGAAAAACTTAGTTTCTATTTGACCTAAGGGATAATGTAAAATTTCAGAATCTTTTGAGCGTTAATTGAAATAAATTATTTCCATGTGATCTAAGTGATATTTTTCCATTATAAAAAATATTAACATAATAGAAAGAGTGAAGACTGGTGGAACCCACAATGAAAAAAAGTAACAAAAGTTAAGTGTTTTTAATGGCGTTGCTATATTTGCTTCAAAATAAATAGTTTTTTTTGGACATAAAATAGTTTATATCTACTTTGGTTCCAAAATAATAGTTTATGTCTACTTTTACACCCGAAAATAGATAAGTCTTATGGATGTTCATCACGAAATTGTTTATTGCTAAATTTGCATCTTCGCCCATTTTAAAAATATGTTAATATAGTTTAAGGTTTTTCTTGATTTTAATGTAACATGTTGGAAGTGATTTAAAAATAGGATTAGATAAGTAATTTAATGTTACACAAAAATATTTTAAAGTAATCATTCAAATTAACCAACTTATTTCATTCCCTTAATATACATAAATTAGTTCATTTATTGTAATATCCCAAAAAGTGATTAAGAGTTAACGACTTTAAAAGTGAATGTGATTATTGATAAATAAACACTTTTGGAGAATACGATGTGAATTGTGATTCGAATGTGTTATGAGCAGTGCCTAAACCCTGTATTTAAGTTCAATTGTGGATTAACATCTAAATTGGATTGGAATAGAGGGAGGGCGCATATTATGTTGAAATGGAAAGTTAGGCAATTTGGTGGTTGTGTTGCATTGTGGTTCAAAACTGAATATGTGTGGATGTGATAAGAATTGGTTATTATAGTGATTCCAATGGCTTCCTTGTGAAAATTCGTGTGGAGAGAGTGTTTATTGTGAAATTGGAACCATTGGGAACAATTGTGCAAAAGTTGGAAATTTTGTCCTTTGAAACTCTATGCAAGGAATTTGGTTTGTATGGACGTTTTGAATAGGTAAATAGTATCTAAAAATTCTGAAACCTTTCAGTCTTACAGTTCACATGCCAAACTTCAAAATGGACATATAATTTGTGTCATTTCGATTTGTGAGTTAAGAATTATGATTTTTCAAAGTTTAGGATTGAAACTGGAATCTGTTTTGGAGCAGTATGGACTTTTTTGCAATTCTGTATTTTTGTGGTTATGAACTGCAGTGATCCATATTTTTCCAGTAAAGAGGACTTAAATATTTCCATTGGCTTTAGGATCACCCCATTTCAATTTTTCTAGAATTAGTTATGATTTTTCAAAGTTTGGGCAGAAAATTTGCCAGAATTTCTGAATAAATCCGAAAATGGGAATTATGACATAAGCATTTAAGGAGATGACATAATCATGGACTATTAAATATTTCCTATCTTCATCTTCCTCCCATTTCCATCATGTTGCAGCAGCTGAAAGAGAGACAAAACGTAGAGAGAAAAATAGAGAGAGAAGAAGAAGAAAACTCACGAGGTAGGTCAATTTCTTCGGTGAATTAGTTCCTAACGCATATAACGCTTCTCCTAAGCTCCTCTTCTATGTTATTTAAGGTGTTGGATGTAATATCCCAATTTTTTGATTATGGGCTAATCATGATTATTGTGGATTTAATTGGAATAATTATGTGTTATGGCAATATTAATTAATATGTCATAATTAGTGAAAAATTGGAAGAATGGAAATATTGGCCATAAGTTAGTGATTAAAGGAGGAATTAATTACTAGCTAAGAGAGAATGAGATGTGTATCTAATTGGTAAATGGAGGGATTAGAGAAGCTAATTGGTGACTTATTTTGTGTAAACCAATGTCATATGGACATGTGTCAAGATGAGAGTATGAGAGAGGGTGAGAAAAGTCAAAACCCCTAATTGTTTAATGTTTTCTCTCCCTCCCTCCCTCCTTTTTGTTGGATGAAGCATAGGCATGGAGAAATAATCATCATTTCTTCTTCCTCCACACTCCTCATCTCTCATTTTCTCTCTCCAATTCGTCCTCCATTGTTGGCTAAGAGAGAGGAAGAAAGAGCTTGTGATTAAGGTAAGCAAATGGCCTCTATTGCTCAAAATCACTTCATTAATGTTGATCCTTGGAGTGAGAGCTTTATTTTGATGTTTATAGTGTGCCTATTGGTGTTGATTTGTGCCCACACAAAATTTTGGAGGTTGGTGAATCAAGAAATCTCTTTGGCAAAGTGAAAGAGGTAAGTGAGACTAATCTATCTATCTAAGGTTTATGCCAAATGATTTAGTTTGAAATTTCTGGAAATTTTGGCCTTTAATCTGAAAATGATGACCACTGGGCTTTTGGCATAGTAATGGTATGTTGGGAATATATAAGGATAGATAGGATTGATTGGGAATTGAATGATTAAGTTTAGTGATTTTGGAAAATTTATGATTTGTGTTGCCCAAAACCAAGAATGATAATGGGGTAGGATTTGGATAATTCCAATGATTCCATTGAATTCCTTGGATGTTTATGTGTGGGAGTAGCTTTGGTGGAGGTTTTGGGTTTATTTGGATCACTTGGTAATCTGGGGTTCTGGAAGTCCTATCTTTTTCTGATAGAATCAGTCAGGTGATCTGGGGTTCACTCGAGTGTGGGATGAATATCACTCGAGTGAGGATGGGTCCACTCGAGTGTTGTAGTGTATTTTTCCTTCTGCTTCCAGTTTCATGTGGAACTTCCGTGTGAAAAAGGCAACAGTGTTGCCTCACTTGCGAGTGTTGAGAGTTTCCACTTGAGTGTTGGTGTATGAGACACTGTGAACTCTTGTCTCAGGTAGTCACTCACGTCCGTTTTTCAAAAAGTGTGTCTTAGCACCTGCGGGTGTGAAGCCATCACTCGAGTGCTCTTGTCCCTGCTCGAGTGATGTTCCCTTCTGAAAGTCTCTTGTGCTCTTGGGTGAGCACTTCCTGAACTTCACTTTTGGGAACTCGGGTGAGCATCTGGCTTCCACTCGAGTGAGTTGGGTTATGCTCAAGTGTAGTGAGCAATTCTGGTTCTGTTAATTCTTTCGTGCTCTTGGGTGTGCACGCTGTCTTTCACTCTCTAGTTCCCGCCCGAGTGCAGACCGTACCATCACTTAAGTGAGGTCTTCTTCACTCGAGTATCCGTACAATATCACTCGAGTGAGGCCATCTCTAATAGAGTGTCTCAGTGAAAAATATCAGTTTTGGTGTTTTAAAAAGGGGATCGTTGGGGATAATCTTCCAACCCTTTAGAGCTCTTGATAGAGTAATTCATGGTATCAAAAGAGAAATAATGATAACCAATTAAGTATAAAGAATTTATTGAGAATTGGAATCGAGAAATAACTCTTCATCACTGATTATAATTATAGGACACGATATTTGCCCTGCTTAGGAGCGACCAGTGCCAGAGCGTGCATGGAAGGATCAAGGTAGTGACTCTTCTCTCATGTTGTGTATGATGTTTTGGTATGCATGACTTGTCATTGAGCTTTGTGAACTGTATGTGCCATGTTATATTACAGCGTGAGCACTTCAGCGTGAGCCGTTTAGGGAGTGACATTGGTCATCCCTAGCTCGGCCATTGAATTGCCATTGTAATCGACAAGGATCTTTGTGAATCCTACCCGTGGGGTGCCATGTTGTGAATCCAGCCATGGGCTGTGTGTTTTCTTGCCAATTGGCTTGCGTTATGAAATGCTTTATATGAATCCCAGCTGTGGTGAAATATATTATGTGAATTGTGTTGTGCAATACTTGCAGCGTGAGCAAACGTAAGGGTGACATGAGTCATTCCTGCCTTTGTCGCTGTAACTGCCATTGTAGTTGCAATGTGTGTGTGATGATTTGCTTTCATGCCTTATCGTTGTGCATACTATGAGTGATTTGACACTACGGGGATTCCTTAGAATCTCACTCTCCAAAAAACAAAATCTTTAGACAAGGCCGAAGGATCAAAAGGGAAGCGGGTGACGAAGAGTGGTTAGAGCTCTGGATAGAAGTTTCATTTTAGGAATATTTGGTTATCATATTTGTAATTTTTGGATATATTCTTGGGTAATGAATTTATATATCTATTTGTGGTATAGTTTGTGTAATCCTCAAGAAAAAGGAAAAGAGATTATGACATTTATGCCTTGTGTAAACCCTTTTATTAATTAGTAGAACCCGAGTGTCTCGGGAATTTATGATGTACTCTTATATGTATGAATGAAATCAACCTGTACAGGCCATTTAGTGTTGAAATGTGAATATGAGACCATTGTGAACAGGTTTTGAAAAAGTTTTTTGTAAACTTTGATTTTAGGGAAGTTTGATTTTGTTCAAGTCCCTAATCACTTATGGTCTCTAATTCGACATTAATTACGTGTTTATGAGCTAAACTCGGCCTATGGTGGAAGGGGGTTACATTGGAAGCTTGAATTTCAGTGTAGAGAAGGCTAGGGTTCAGCCATATCAAGGGAGATCAAGAGGGAGCTTAAGGTAACCTCCAAAACTTCGAATATTGCTTGTTCTAGCTGCTGTGGACAATTTAATCGGTGAAATTTCACCGGATTGTCCTTTGTTTAAATTTTGGAAATGTGTATGTCTAGGGGTTATGCTGCCAAAATTGGGTCTAAATGGTGGTTGTAACCTAATACAATAATTAATAAAGTGGTTAGGAGTAGAAAAGAACACGTTTACGGAGCTGAAACAAAAAAAACCCCAATTTTCCCCAGCGTGCTTGAGAATTTCAGCCAGGGCTGTTAGAGGGCCTTAGGGTTGGATTTTCAATGATTTGATGATTCCATTGAGTTCAGGTGGGAAAATTAGGTGGGGTTAGAGTTGGTCACTTTTTCGGAAAAATCTCGAAAAAGCATAATTACGAAAACGCCCATAAAACCCTTAAAGTGAGGCTGTCAAGGGTAATTTTGTAATTTGACACTGAATTTGATAATTCCGAGTTCAGAAATGGATTGCTTGGGTGGAAATATGTCAGGATAGCTCATGTTAGAATTTTAGGAAAAGTACAGTCAGACTGGGTATGGCATGGCCGGGCCGAGTCCCGGGGGTGTTAGAGCAAGCGTTTCACCCAAGACGGGGGGTGAATTGGGTGATACTAAAAATTTCGTTGCAAGTATAAAACTTGATGGTGAATATAAAACAGCAAAGAGTAAGGAGAAATATCACCGAAGTGTACACTGGGAGTTATAGTGGTTCGGTCACAACCACTTTGACCTACGTCCAGTCCTCAGAGCTTCTCTGAGAGTTTCACTATAACTTTCAAGATTCAGTGGGTTCTTGGCACCTCAGTACAAGCAAGTTCCTTCGCCTGGACACTCTCTCCCCCTTACAAGTTGTAATCCAATCCCAACTCAAGGTTCCACAACCTTAAGTTACCTCAATAACAAATATTGAGTTTAAATGAAATATCTCTCTCACAGAGTGAATAAGAATCACTGAAGCATAGAATTACAAGTATAATGTAAAACAGAGTAATAAACTTGATAAATGCGTTCGTGTGTGTGTTCTTGTTCTTGTGTCTTTCTCTGTTTGGATGTTCCCATATATATAGATGTATTGGTAATGACCGTTGGAACATTTTCTTCTCGTCCGTTAGAGAGTGTGCAGCCACTGTTGACTTTTCCAGTGTTTAACAAATATCCGTTTGTGGTAGGTGGCGGTAGATAGTATTTGAATGTTGCTTTTGACTTTCCTTATTTGGTAAGATCTCTTCCTTGTTTATCTGTGGATATGCTAAGAATACTAAAACAATGAAAGGTTAATCATATAGGAAACAAATCAGTGAACGTTGAAATGATTTCTAAATTTCTGGACTTGCATACTCGAGTAGTTACTCGAGTATTCATTTATGTTTACACGAGTATCATCGGGAAAAATTTGATAAATTGCAAGTCAATAAGCAAACATAACATTACTCGGGTAGTGAATGAAGTAAACTAAATTTCAAACCTTTGGAAATACTTGTTTACTCGGGTACTTACTCGAGTATGGCACACTTTACTTCATAGGTTACTCTAGTAGCAACTCGAGTAAACCTTCACATAAACTTTAGGTTACTCGATGTTTCACTCCAGTAATGTTGGCAGGATTTCAAGGTCGAGAGCACTACAAGTTTTCTTACCTTGTTACTCGAGTCCTTACTCGAGTAAACATAAAGTTTCTGCATAGCTTACTCGGGTAATGACTTGAAGTTCTCTTCCAAATAACTGTGCATACTCGAGTAGTGACTTGAAGTGAAGTGTGAGAAAAGCATTTCATGTTATTCGAGTAATACCTTCAGGTTTTTCTTACCACAGTCAGTTACTCGAGTAGCTCCTTGAGTAACATTGGCAGGGTTGAAAATGCCGAGAGCAACACATTTCTTGAAACAGAGTAACTCGAGTACAGACTCGACTATCATTGGCAGGCCGAGAGTAACTGGATGTCTTTTACATGGTTACTCGAGTAGCTACTCGAGTAACATTGGCAGGCCGAGAGCAACTGGAAGTGATTTACCTGGTTACTCGAGTAGCTACTCGAGTAACGTTGGCAGGCCGAGAGCAACTGGAAGTCATTTACCTTATTACTCGAGTAACATTGGCAGGTTACTTGAAGGTTGACCTGGTTACTTCAAGTTTCTGTCTCATTACTCGAGTACCTACTCGAGTAACCCTTTAGAAAACTTGCCACTGATCAAGTTTCTCAGCTTTTTCTCTTGGCCTTTCTTTATTACTCCAATGCTTACTTCAAGTGATGATTTTGCCCTGTTATTACTTTGTTTAAACTTATTTGTTTATCAATCTTTTTCATACCATTTTTTGTTATCATCAAAACATGAGATCTAACATTCTCCCCCTTTTTGATAATGACAAAACTTGGTGATTTTGAATAAGATTTTTGAAATTAAGTTCTCAAATAAACACTTCTTGAAGTCAATGATAATTT